>OY728159.1:1390028580-1391278580 GCA_963277665.1 Viscum album
ATCATCTTACTAGAATATGTCTCAGTAAATATGGTAATGGATATGATATCATGGGTTTGATCCTCAATATGTTATCCTGTGTGTGTTGTTTGGATACAAACAAAATGTCATGTAATTTGGATATGTTGGAGATTTGTCCAATAGGGGGACACTGAATGATTTTTTGTCATGATACTGACATGATTATGATGGTTTTTTATCCCCACAAGAGACATGATAAATTTGTTTAATAAGATATCATAAAAGATATGAAATATTGAAAAATAACATTTGTATGTGATATATTAATGGAACATACACCAATATCAAAATCCTAGGGTTGACCATTTTTAATTTTCCATAGATAGATAAGGAAGGGTATATGGATGGTTAGAGAAGTATGATATCTTGCATGAAAGGCTAGGGGCTTACTCCAATAGGGTTTCTAATTGGAACTCATTTTATATTGATTGATGAGGGAGATAATATGGTGCGTGTTCAATAAAATAGAATTGGTGGTTACTCATGTAAATATTCCCATTATTCTCTTTTTATCTATCTTTATGCCTCAAATTGGTGTTTATGTATCAATAAATAGGAAAATGTGAATAGATACAACCATTTTAACTTCATTTTTTGGGTATCAATTATGAGGGAATTATCACTACCTAAACATCGAATATACCCACTAGTTTCTTCATGTTATTGATTTGTTTATCCATGGAATTCATTATTTATAACATCTTGAGGTACCCAACTTTTAAATAGTTTTGGGGGATTATATTACCAAGGTAATGACAGACCAAATGTTGGACTTTCTAGTGTTTCTTGTACCCCATCTATTCAAATATGGTGATTTTGTAGGATGTTGTAATGAAATATTTACAATTATGATTCATGCGTAAAGAATTGATTATTCATTAATTAATGAAATCTAAAATAATATATCTTAGAGGAAATTTCACACACATAATGGTTGGGAAAACTAATTGATATTTTCCAGAAGTGATAATTGGGGAACTAAAAATGTCATTTCTCATGTTATACTTGGGAAGACAATACAGATTTCACCCATGTTAAACTAAGGTGAACTAAATATGACATAACCCAAGTAATACATGATTAAATTATGATATGGGTGACACTAATAAATCATATAATTTTCATTATGTTATGGGGTATCCTAGGATTCTATTAGAATAATGGAACACAAACATGTGGTCAAATTACGGCCCTTCACCCTAGTGCAACAAAAATTAGAAATAATGGATTTCATGAAAACATTACCTGAATTTAAAAACATTTATAAACTCAAATACCATTAAAATGATCAATTTTATTCTATATTAGTGAATAATAATATTCTTAAGGTTTTTGAGGACTTATGAGACAGAGTTGGGATAGTATTGATTTTGGTTGTCTTTAGGTATATCAAATGGTGAAAATGAAGATCCCAAGCATCTTATTTATTAGCAAAATCAAGATTATAAGAAAAGTGGAATTCTCATGGAATGGAGATGTGAAGGATATTCTAGCATAAGTGGAATGGGTGTGTATTTATTTTTTATAAATAGGATACACATAGGTTATTGTAAAATAGGTTTCATGTGTATGATTAACATGAGAAAACGTGATTATTTTTATGGGGATTGATTTTAATATCAATGTAAATTTTTTATGTGTTTGATTTATTTATACATTACGATTGATGTAATGAATTACAACAGGGATTATAAACAACCCCCCCCCCCCCTTAAGATTTGATATGATTAGAATAATGTGGTTTCAATCGTAAGGTGAATTTTATTCTTTCATGAAATAATTTTTAGGAAAGAGCCTCCTTTAACCTATCGTGGATTGTCTTAACATTACACCCATGGTTTGGAACCAATTATCTTATTAGCTCAAATAATCTTATAATAAGATGGTAATTTAGTAATAATATAATTATATATCTATCGTTGTAGATTTATAACGACAGAGGAAATTATTCCAAATTCAGATGATCGAGCCATTTCTCATATCAAGGTTATGTTGAAAATCATTAGATCAAAATACTAAAATCACATCATAATACCCTATTACATCTTTCCAGACATCTATGGTATTATCACATAGAATATCCTATATGAAAAATACATAATTTATATATCCATGGTATTTTAAAAAAATTCATTCGAGGTTGAATAACTATATTCACTACAAATATTTCAATGAGCAAATTAAAATTATAATAGCCAATTTATTTTCATGGGATATTATAACAACTAAGGATTTTAATTATTCATGTACATGGTCCACCCTATTATGATTGATGTATATCTATGAAATCATATTTTTTGACCCAGGGAAACATTTATATCCATCAATACTTTATATCTATGATACAGATCAATCAATGGTTTGATATATAGATTGGTAATTTTATGATGGAGGGGATGTTAAACTAGATTGGATGTGGGATTACTAGGTGAATATGAGGTCTCATTAATTTGAAGTCATGTTTAATAATGACTTAATTTATAAAGTAATATAGGATTCAAATAAATACATGTACAAGATTAATGATTAATACCATAAATGTTGACTCGATGGAGTTCAAAAACCAAAACATTTCATATAATGAATGAGGAGGTAGGATCCATTTAATAGGATTTCTATAATGTATATGGTGATCCCATCCTTAGTTCCATATAATATGAGTTCATATCATTGAAGAAAATATGAAATGATATTTAAAGGATTCCATCTTTAGCACATGTGTCCATAAAGTTATCGTTGATGTTCATATGGAATTTACATTTCTCATCGAATTATATTCATCATATGGTTTCGATGGATGATTTCAGGGAGACATGAGTATAGGGACCAATCTATAATGGTCCATAGGGTTTTCCTTCAATCAAATGTATTGAATCATTTGGAAGTATTAGAATTTTTTAGAGCATGTTTAATATGAAAAATGGGGTAACACAATCAATATGAACATCCAAGGGGAGACTAATCTTGTTTTTTTGATAGAAATATGGTTATGAACCATGTTACATCTAGTTAATGGTTATAATTATGGTGCGAAGCCACGAATATTTTCATTAGCGGGCAATATAACTCATTGAGATAATGTGGGATTGAAATCTTATAACATATTGAATATACATTCATGTTTCATTCATATTTATATATGTAATGCCCTATTTCACACTTCAAGACAATTTCGATTATTGTGGGAATAAATTGTAGTTTAATTGAGCTAATAAATGATGCTAATTTAAGTTAGTATTACTATATTTTATTTATTCCTCTTTATCCCTAATATATCTACCATTGGACATTTTTTATTGAATTATGGGTTAGATGTAAATATTTTATGTTTATTTTGGAAATTATACTTCTTCTAGTATTGTGATATACATCCATAGATAATTATAAAAAATTCACACATATATTATGAGATTGGGTAATACATGATGTCACTTAGAGACAATCTGTTGGAAATATAGATATATGGATATGTTATTTGTGGGGATTACACACCATACGGATTTTTATATCAATATGGGTTCCTAAAATGGTAGACTATTTACCTCCCATAGCCGTCCAATGATAGAAATATTTGGGGCTATCTTGTATGATTTGTATTCAAATGTCCCAGGGATTCTATAATTTTGTTAACATGTATCTTATCTTAGGACCATCTATGGTATTAATTTATGGATATTTCAATTATTTAATTTCATCATATCCTTAATTGATGATGGAGATGAGTGTTTTTCATGTTGTTTCCTTCATGACTCATAGAAGAATAATCCTGGAAAGAGTGTCCATGAAGATATTGGTTGTGATTAAATTCTAGAATTTCCAAAAGGACTCTAATTACAATCCACGATGTGAGATAGAATGGAAAAGATAATACTGACTAATGATAGACAAGGAAATATCATCATCACCATTAGGAAGAGAAAAAATCTCATGTTGTTTAGACTTTTAAAAGGTAGACATTCCTTGAAAACAAGTGAAATCAAATGTTATTAGATGCTTATTGAAACTGGTTGAGGATTCATCAAACTATGTAGGTCCATATGTGTCATGATTTTGGTATATTAATATTTATGAAAATATTGACTTGTGGGTGGTTCCTCAATTAATAATTCTAATATTCCAATTTAGAGATATATGTGAACCCATATTTTTTAAATATGAAAAAAATCATAATGAAGTGTAAATTTATAAATGATATATATAGATTAATATTTATTCACAGAAACAATAACCCCTACTAAAAATCATGTGATGAAATTGATGCATAAAGGAAATAAGAAAGGGGTGCTGGATCAACCCAACATTGATTGAGATAAATTTTTAAATCCCGAAGATGTTATCCTCCTTCAATTTTTTTAATGGGAATCTGTTTGTAAGAAAATATTTCACTTTTATTTTCATAGTGTTGAGGAATAATTTTTGGACATATTATCACCAAGATAGATTGAGGTTTATATCCTCTTATGGAATGTGTGATTCTATACTTCTATATTAGGTGAATTATCCCTAAACAAAAGGCACGTGTAGGAGATATGTGATGGGAAAATTATCACATAATTCCTTGAATATAAATATTTTAGAAGTTGATTTCTATTTTTATTCCATATATAATTAATTTTCATTTTAGGGAAAAATAATTTTCCAAACATGTCATTTTTAATAGATAATTTTCACAAAAATTCCCGTTATTGGGTATATCCAATTTTTTCATGTCACCATACCCATTGATAAAATAATGTGCTTATATTTCATTATAGAAGAGTTATAGAGTTGATAATTTTGTAATTGAGGATAATATCCCAGATAAAGCACCAAACACTGATGGAAATATCATTCCCTTAATGGGAGATATGTCAAAGGATAGGCCCCCATCAACTCCTATTACTAAAGAGGGAGAAGATGATCCAGCTAAGGAAAATTTTGTATATTATAATGTCATATATTAATTCTTGACTTCCTTCATCCTGAAATTGTCTATTATATTTCCAAACTCATATCATGTGTTAGAAGATCTTGTAACAACCACTACCAATTCGACTGTTATTCTGAAAGGAATCGATTAAGAGAATGAGATATCAATTATGGTTTATGAAGTTTAACCCTATTCAATGGGAAAATATAGGTAGAAACAACTAATCCATTTTAAAATATTCTTACAAAATTAAAATTTTCAAAGGATGGAATGTTGAGGATGTAAAAAATGAAGGATTATTCATTTATTATAAACATTTCATTTTATAAACCCCCAGATACAAAGCCCTTAAGAATTTTTTATTCATCTTCATTATAAATGGAATCCCACTAGGATCATAGTGAATAATGTTTACCAAGGGTTGAACTTGGGAAAAATTCATGTCTCACCTGTGTCCCCCCATTGAACACATGACAATATTTTATTTCTAAATTTATTAAATAATGGTCGTAGAAGACATTATTTGACCAATGTATATCTCTTTTTATTTAATAAATCATGGAAATTTAATTAATGAGTTAGTAGTATTTAATTATTTCATTATACCCAGGTAACATCATTATGCTTAGTTTAGTAATCAAGATTTATGATTCAGGAAATTTTTTCATTGAAAATAATTTACAAGGTGATGTACCTTCAATGAATCAATGATTCCTATATCCTTCATATATGGGAATCACTATATTTTAATCATGAAAAGGGATATCCTTATGGGTTGTTCATAATTGGAACTATAAATACTCATGAATATATTTCCCTTAAATATGTCTCCACCCCATATATTATTCAATTAAGTAAAATAAGTCAGGCATAACCTAGACCCACCGACTGATAAATCTTTATGTTATCATTAATAGATGTTTTTCATTATATTTCTCATCTAGTTTTTTCAAAAAAATATAAATTATTTTTCATTTTTATATTGACCATTAGTTGTATTGGATTCAACTTTTATAGCTAATAAGTAATCCTTTATCAAAATCAACCAATAGTGTAAGGTGGGACTGATGCCACTACAAGGTAAATGAAACTGGATTTATCCCTTGGTAAATTCATTCTCGGGTATGTCTCTCTCCATGGGAGTGTCTCTGAGGTTAACATAGAGGCTCAATATTCTTTTTATATAACTCACTAATTTAATTGTAAATAGATATCGAATATGTTTTAAAAAATAACCATGGAAGACTTTCTTTGCAGATTTTTCAACTCCAAAGCATTTTTACTATGTTGGGATATTTTGGGATTAACTATCATTAAATTCATTATGTCATTATGTAGTTCATAAAATTATGGGTATCTGAAAAAAATGAAAAGAAATTTTCATCAAGGTGAGATTTCTTACCAAATATGATGACCTTCGAGTTATTAAGTCTTAGGTAGAACATGGTCATGCCAATGATTTATAGGAATTTAAATCTAAAATTAATGAGGAATCAATCCTAATTATATGTCTCTAAAATGTGATGAATGCTTCCAAAATAGATACATTATTGGTTCCCCAGTCATTGAAGGAGATTCATGCGTGGTGAAAAATGTTTTGCCTCTATGATAAAAAATCTAAATCATTCTAAGGAGGATTAATATATATAGATGAATGGGACTCAACAATTCATGGATGAGGATCATGTATTGATTCCGTGTCTAAAAAACTATGTTGATGAAATATTGTAATACATGCCTTTATTCAAGAGCGACTGTATCATGGGATTTCCTCTCATTTGTCTCTATAAATGGAAAAAATAATTCTCTGGATTATTAAATTCCACATATATATTTTCTATTCTAAATATAACTATATTTCTCAATCGTTCAAGTAATATTTTTTCCATTCAAGATTGTTTTGTGGACAAATATAGTTATATGTAAATTCATTATAACTCTATAGTTGGAATGTTTTAATGAATTTTTCAATATCATGCATCCATGAGGTAAATAAAACATGTGAAACAAAATGGATTGAATGGATGAATGGAATTCCGTAGAATTTTCATAAATGAAAGGGGATAGACAAAATAACATGAATATTGTTGGCGCCTTATGGGGGAGCCCATAATATCTAAAACTTTTGTATTGTTTTCCTATCATTTTCATAATACTAGTATAAAGAAGCCTTAATGGTAAAAACATGTTTTTTATATGGATTTCCTTCATGGGTATCTGAAATAATATTTTATTTACTTATTAATTTCAAATAATGTATTTTTTACATGATCATGCAATGAATAATTCTATAAAATTGAGCAATTATATTTTTTTATCGAATTACCTTTGAGGGTTCTCATTTTGATTAGTTATATGTCTCTTTTTTGGAATGTTATCGGTTGTGAAAGTCTAACCGATAGTTATTTCAGTTTAAGTTCATATAAAAATGACCAATTGTTTTTTCTTATAACTATGTACAATTCATAAGTATAAAATTATGAGGGTTATTATCTAACTTAAATAATTGGATTGTTTAACATGTGGATCATTTTGTATTGAAGTTTGAGTGAATTTTAAATTAATATAAAGGGAAAATAATTACCATTAATAATGTAGGATACTGATGAAGCGTTGTCGTGTGCGCTCTCAAAAATATTTATACTAAGTGCCGCATAGTGGCTGACCTAGGTCGTTCTCTTGAGTAGCTTTTGTGGTTAATAAATCACTACTTCTATTCCACCTAATCTAATTCTTTTTTTGTTGTTTAATGTTTTATGAAATAAATGTAATTTAATAAAATAAATGAAATTCATAAATCAGAAGAAACTTAATTTTAATTATAAATTACCATACAATTCTAAACAGAATGTAATTAGGGAAGAAAGGAAGTTCTCCCGAGAGAATATTCAGGGAGCACCTTCATTGCCCAGCTTCAAATATTCTTAGTGTACACACTCCATCGTATGTGTGCACACCTTATTCTACCCCTGTTTTGAATGAAAAGCCTACTTAGCGATCGCCAAGAACAACCTCCATCCACCTCCTCAATCGAGGGAAAATGGTTGTAGATTAAGAAGTTAACCTTTAGACAACCACAGTGAGGATTACACCCACTATAAATTATCCTTAGAATTAACTCAATGAATATTAAGAAGATGGTCTTGGTTTCAAGAACCTGATTACTCCTTTGGTATATTCCTCTTATTAGTTACTCATGATCATGAGTATTATAGTTCACGATGGTGAGATGAGAGGAAGAAAAGAGGGTGAATCGGTGGACAGAAAAATAAAAACAAAGCATGAATTTATTAGAAATCTAAATTACAATAAAAAACTAAAAATAAAGAAAAGAAATAAAATAAAAATAAAGGTGGAAGATTTGTGGCCGGCCTCCCTCGGTGGAGATCTCCTCCTTGGTGCCTTGAAGGAATGGATGGAGAATGGGATGCTTTGGGAAGGAGGTGAGGGCCTCCTTTTATAGGCAGAATTTGTCCCTAAAATGTCGACGCGTTTTAGACCCCTTTAATGACATATTCACGCGTTACACCCTTCATAAATGTTGTTTATAAATGTCTTGTCCGTCTCCTCTCCAAATTTCAGATAATTGTGAAACCGTATGTAGGAGTTATGAATTTTTTCATTCTCGGTTGTTGTTTCTGGATGAAGCATCAAGGAAGGTTCCTCCAAACTAATGTCATTCAATAGCCTCCTTAATGACCTCCAAAATCCTCCATATTTATTTTAGAGACGGACCTCTCTGTCCTCAAGGTATCTCAGGTGGAAACACATCATTTGGATATGTGTATGCCGCATTTGATGTCCGTTACCTTGGGTGGGTCCATGCTGTCCGCCCGGAAAAATTCCAGTATTCAATGATTTTTTAGACCCTTTAGATGACCGTATCAGCTCCTGGTACAGCAGAAAAAAATGAAGGAAATAAAATAAGGATTCTATCAACATTTTAAACAGAAAATTTGGAATTTTATTTTTCCTTAAATGACCAAAATACCCCTGACGTAAAATTCTGTCAAAAATCCAGAATTAGTCGTTTTTCACATTTGGGTTCAAAATAGCACTAAAACCTAAAAACATGATAATTACCCATTCAATAACACTTTTGTGGGATTATAAACAATGTTTTACAGTATAAAATATATGAAAATTTGAGCTTCATCACTCCCCCACACTTAAACATTGCACTCCTGGGCAATCATCTTACATCCAAATCAAAATCTACACAACAATCAAAAATGAGAAAATATCAATGATTTTATCCAAAATAGAATTCCATCATGTCTCATTTATGAATAATAATTCTCTCATTTTCATTTCAATCATTATAATTTGTTCAACCTCATAAATCAATCCATGGCTCAATCACAACCTACCTCACATTGATTTTTATGTCACTCTTCACTCAAGAGAAATTGATTCTGGAGTTATGCTCATACTTGAAAATCACATGTATCACCATAGGTTTGTGAAAATTATCATTTCTCCACAGCATGAAACATGAAAATGAATTTAATCATGAGTGATTTAATTAAAGGTTCAAATGATTCTGTGGCTTAGGGTCGGTGGTAGAATGATTAAAAAATGTTCCAAGCTAGAAAGAGGAGGTTGAACTTTTAAGTAAAATGCATGATTAAATCAAGTGAAAACACAGGAAATTCCTCACTCAATAGTACTTGTAAATGTGAAAAACAACCCCATCCATATTTATGACATTGTACATGAGCCAATAAGTGATTATAATGAATGATATCATCTAAGTTCTCCTCTCTCTTTTTTCAAAGCTCCGGAAAGGCACAACCTTATTTTCTTTTTTTTTTCTTTTTTTTTCTTTCTTTTTTTTCATAGAGGATGAGCTGAAAAATTGAATACAATGAATGAATGACAATTCATGCCCTTCATTTTTGGGAGGGACATGAGTCATAAAAGAATTTTCAATGAGGAATTCAAGCTCATATCTATTTTTTTAGGAGAAATGGATGAACCAAATAAAGCATAATGAAATGATGACACATGCCCAATTCTCTTGTTATCCACTGCCCAAAATATTGACACACACTTCTCACTACCCATAAATGATACACATCCCAATGAACGCACATGAAAGGCCCTTCCCCTACACTCAAACTTGAAATATCCATGCAAAAATACTAAAAGTGAGGGTAGGTATGGAAAAATTGGCTTGTAATGTGGCTTAAACCTATAAGGAAATTCATGGCATCTAAGGGATTACGAAGGATAAATGTAAAGGTGGGTCTCAGGATAAAATGTGGCTAGACAATGAGATGCCTCAATCATTTTAAATACATTCCATGAAATCCAAAGCTTCGAAAGAGAATATTCACAAATTCTGGTTCTCACATAAAATTCAAGTTTCCCTCAAGAAAGTGTGGGTATTAAGAAGAATATGTAAAAGTGGTTTAGAATACCTCACAGGATTGGGAAAAAAAATATTTTGAGTCAGTTGTTTCATGGTCATTGATTTCAAAAATCAATCAAACTCATAAAAATGATTGACAATCCAATTCAAGAAAAATGTTTTCAAATCAACAATCATTTAAAATCCATTATTTCAAAAATCATTTCAACTCTTTATAATCAATTGATTTGTGAAAAGTGATAAGAATCTTCATTAAAGCTCAAAAATCCTAAAAAAAATGAAAATCACACAAGAAGAACTAAGCAGGTTGAAACTCCCCCACACTTAAATTTAACTACCCTTTATTTCAACTCAACAAAATATAAATATAAAGGTAAACAATCAAAGGGAAGGAAAGATACAACTTGACATTATTTTAGAAGTGGATGCATTGAGTTAATCTCCTAGAAGCAACCACTTTAAGACTACAATAAAGTAATAAAAATAAATAAGAAAAAATAAATAAAAAGAATGAGAAAAGGAAAAGAAAAGAGATAATCCTTGGTTTAGACCCCCAATCGGGTGCTAGGTTTTTACTGCCCCTAGTCAGGCAGTTTCAGTGGATTATCCCCAATCAAAAGGTGGGTGAGGTTTCTTTGAGATGAACCACCACCTGTGAGTTTTCCCGATGTCCATGATTAAACACTGAAAGTAGAGAACCCCAAATAAGATAAGAATGTTCCCAACCCCCGATAAAGAATAAAGAAGAAATTTGAGGTTCGAAGTGGGAGGGAATAAAAGATAAGGGTGCTCCCTGTTAACTTTGGCGGTGTCCTCCTCCATATGGTATGAAAATTTTTGTTGAGGAGGTAGTCGAACCACTGCCAGCTTCTTCGGATCTTCTTCCTCGATTACCACCACTTTGGTGGTATCACCATCAAAATCCAAGGCCTGATCCATTTGTGTTGTATCTGAAATTTCAGGAAAGGAGAATTCAGAAAACAATTCAGTTTGAATAAAATTAAAACATGACGAATCAATAAAGAAATCATCCCTTTCAAATAATTCAGCTTGGTAATTGATCTCTTCAGGCATGACCATTGGAAACTCCATCTCAGCAGGTGCATCTTCTTCATCATCTTCCACAGCAAGAGTGAGGTCAAAAGGTAATGATTGTTCAATATCAAGCATGGGAAGATCATGTTTCATGTTATCTTCGACAATGTTATTCCAAGATTCTTTGAAAAAATGTTGACCTCCCATCAGTGCATCAGTTGGAATGTGTACTTCTGGGACCTCCTTGAGAAATGGTTGAGTGCGGGATGATGTGATAAGTTCCTTTAGAAGTTCTTTCTCACCTACCTCAGGTTCATTTACATAAAATGTGATCGGTGAAATCTCTTCCACCACTCGTTCTGGTTCAGGTTCAGGCTCAGGTTTGGATTGCTCTTGGGATGTGCGTACATATTCAGCAATCCATTCAATTTGGCTCTCCAGTTTTTGAACTTTATCACTAATCCTATGAAATTGAGCATCAATTTCATTGCAAACATTTTCTGGCACCTGAGATTGGTCAGTCCAGGCAGAATAATCACCATTGAAATACATCATGAACAAAAAAAATTTTTTAGTTTTTGAAATTTATGATTTTTTTGTTGTTTTTTTAAATGAAAGGAAAATTATTTACACAATGTGAATAAAAATAGTGAATTA
Organism: Viscum album; assembly: GCA_963277665.1. Lineage (NCBI taxonomy): Eukaryota > Viridiplantae > Streptophyta > Magnoliopsida > Santalales > Viscaceae > Viscum > Viscum album. The sequence goes on from OY728159.1 coordinate 1,390,040,577, forward strand.
TAACCACTTGGATCCCCGGAAATGGAGCCAATTTGACAAGCATTGTCGTGTGCGCTCTCAAAAATATTTATACTAAGTGCCGCATAGTGGCTGACCTAGGTCATTCTCTTGAGGAGCTTTTGTGGTTAATAAATCACTACTTCTATTCCACCTAATCTAATTCTTTTTTTATTGTTTAATGTTTTATGAAATAAATGTAATTTAATAAAATAAATGAAATTCATAAATTAGAAGAAACTTAAATTTAATTATAAATTACAATGCAATTCTAAACAGAATGTAATTCGGGAAGAAAGGAAGTTCTCTCGAGAGAATATTCAGGGAGCACCTTCATTGGCCAGCATCAAATATTCTTAGTGTACACACTCCATCGTATGTGTGCACACCTTATTATACCCCTGTTGTGAATGAAAACCCTACTTAGCGATCGCCAAGCACACCCTCCATCCACCTCCTCAATCGAGGGAAAATGGTTGTAGATTATGAAGTTAACCTTTCGACAACCACAGTGAGGATTACACCCATTATAAATTATCCTTATAATTAACTCAAAAATATTAAGAATATGGTCTTGGGTTCAAGAACCTGATTACTCCCTTGGGATATTCCTCTTATTAGTTACTCATGATCATGAGTATTATAGTTCACGATGGTAAGATGAGAGGAAGAAAAGAGGGTGAATCGGTGGACACAAAAATAAAAACAATGCATGAATTTATTAGAAATCTAAATTACAATTAAAAACTAAAAATAAAGAAAAGAAATAAAATAAAAATAATGGTGGAAGATTTACGGCCGGCCTCCCTCGGTGGAGATCTCCTCCTTGGTGCCTTGAAGGAATGGATGGAGAATGGGATGCTTTGGGAAGGAGGTGAGGGCCTCCTTTTATAGGCAGAATTTGTCCCTCAAATGTCGATGTGTTTTAGACCCATTTAATGACATATTCACGCGTTCCACCCTTCATAAATGTTGTCGATAAATGTCTTGGTCGTCCCCTATCCAAATTTCAGATAAATGTGAAACCTTATGTAGGAGTTATGAATTTTTCATTCTCGGTTGCTGTTTCTGGATGAAGCATCCAGGAAGGTTCCTCCAAACTGATGTCATTCAATAGCCTCTTTAACGACCTCCCAAATCCTCCATATTTATTGTAGAGACGGCTCTCTCTGTCCTCAAGGTATCCCAGTTTGAAACACATCATTTGGATATGTGTAGGCCGCGTTTGATTTCCGTTACCTTGGGTGGGTCCATGCTGTTCGCCCGGAACAATTCCAATATTCAATGATTTGTTAGACCATATAGATGACCGAATCAGCTCCTGGTCCAGAAGACAAAAATTAAGGAAATAAAATAAGGATTCTAAAAAAAATTTAAACAGAAAATTTGGAATTTTAGTTTTCCTTAAATGTCCAAAATACCCCTGACGTAAAATTCTGTCAAAAATCCAGAATTAATCGTTTTTCACATTTGGGTTCAAAATAGCACTAAAACCTAAAAACATGATAATTACCCATTCAATAACACTTTTTTGGGATTAGAAACAATGTTTTACAGTATAAAATATATGAAAATGTGAGCTTCATCACTCCCCCACACTTAAACATTGCACTCCTGGGCAATCATCTTACACCAAAATCAAAATCCACACAACAATCAAAAATGAGAAAATATCAATGATTTTATCCAAAATAGAATTCCATCATGTCTCATTGATGAATAATAATTCTCTCATTTTCATTTCAATCATTAAAATTTGTTCAACCTCATAAATCAATCCATGGCCCAATCACAACCTACCTCACATTGATTTTTATGTCACTCTTCACCCAAGAGAAATTGATTCTGGAGTTATGCTCATACTTGAAAATCACATGTATCACCATAGGTTTGTGAAAATTATCATTTCTCCACAGCGTGAAACATGAAAATGAATTTAATCATGAGGGCTTCAATTAAAGGTTCAAATGATTCTGTGGCTTAGGGTCGGTGGTAGAATGATTGAAAAACGTTCCAAGCTAGAAAGAGGAGGTTGAACTTTTAAGTACAATGCATGATTAAATCAGGTGAAAAAACAGGAAATTCCTCACTCAATACTGCTTGTAAATGTGAAAAACAACCCCATCCATATTTATGACATGGTACATGAGCCAATAAGTGATTATAATGAATGATATCATCTAAGTTCTCCTCTCTTTTTTTTCAAAGCTCCAGAAAGGCACAACAATATTTTCTTTTTATTTTCTTTTTATTTTCTTTCTTTTTTTTCATAGAGGATGAGCTGAAAAATTGAATACAATGAATGAATGACAATTCATGCCCTTGATTTTTGGGAGGGACATGAGACATAAAAGAATTTAAAATTAGGAATTCAAGCTCATCTCTATTTTTTAGGAGAAATGGATGAACCAAATGAAGCACAATGAAATGATGACACACGCCCAATTCTCTTGTTATCCACTGCCCAAAATATTGACACACACTTCACACTACCCATAAATGATACACATCCCAATGAACGCACACGAAAGGCCCTTCCCCCACACTCAAAATTGAAATATCCATGCAAAAATACTATAAGTGCGGGTAGGTATGGAAAAATTGGCTTGTAATGTGGCTTAAACCTATAAGGCAATTCATGGCATCTAAGGGATTACGAAGGATAAATGTAACGGTGGGTCTTAGGATAAAATGTGGCTAGCCAATGAGAGGCCTCAATCATTTTAAATACATTCCATGAAATCCAAAGCTTCGAAAGATAATATTCACAAATTCTGGTTCTCACACAAAATTCAAGTTTACCTCAAGAAAGTGTGGGTATTAAGAAGAATATGTAAAAGTGGATTACAATACCTCACAGGATTGGAAAAAAAATATTTTGAGTCAGTTGTTTCATGGTCATGGATTTCAAAAATCAATCAAAGTCATAAAAATGATTGACAATCCAATTCAAGAAAAATGTTTTCACATCAACAATCATTTAAAATCCATTATTTCAAAAATAATTTCAACTCTTTATAATCAATTGATGTGTGAAAAGTGATAAGAATATTCATTAATGCTCAAAAATCCAAAAAAAAATGAAAATCACACAAGAAGAACTAAGGAGGTTGACACTCCCCCACAATTAAACTTAACTACCCCTTATTTCAACTCAACAAAATATAAATATAAAGGTAAAAAATCAAAGGGAAGGAAAGATACAACTTGACATTATTTTAGAAGTGGATGCCTTGAGTTAAGCTCCTAGAAGCAACCACTTTAAGACTACAAGAAAGTAATAAAAATAAATAAGAAAAAATAAATAAAAATAATGAGAAAAGGAAAAGAAAAGAGATAATGATTGGTATAGACCCCCAAGAAGGTGCTAGGTTTTTACTTCCCCTAGTCAGGCAGTTTCAGTGGATTATCCCCAATCAAAAGGTGGGTGAGGTTTCATTGAGATGAACCACCACATGTGAGTTTTCCCGATGTCCATGATTAAACACTGAAAGTAGAGAACCCCAAATAAGATAAGAATGTTCCCAACCCCCGATAAAGAATAAAGAAGAAATTTGAGGTTCGAAGTGGGAGGGAATAAAAGATAAGGGTGCTCCCTGTTAACTTCGGTGGTGTCCTCCTCCATATGGTATGAAAATTTTTGTTGAGGAGGTATTCGCACCACCGCCAGCTTCTTCAGATCTTCTTCCTCGATTACCACCACTTTGGTGGTATCACCATCAAAATCCAAGGCCTGATCCATTTGTGTTGTATCTGAAATTTCAGGAAAGGAGAATTCAGAAAACAATTCATTTTGAATAAAATTAAAACATGACGAATCAATAAAGAAATATTCCCTTTCAAGTAATTCAGCTTGGTAATTGATCTCTTCAGGCATGACCATTGGAAACTCCATCTCAGCAGGTGAATCTTCTTCTTCATCTACCAAAGAAAGAGTGAGGTCATAAGGTACTGATTGGTCAATATCAAGCATGGGAAGATCATGTTTCAAGTTATCTTCGACAATGTTATTCCAAGAATCTTTGAAAAAATGTTGACCTCCCATCAGTGCATCAGTTGGAATGTGTACTTCTGGGAACTCCTTGAGCAATGGTTGAGTGCGGGATGATGTGATAAGTTCCTTTATATGTTCTTTCTCACCCGCCTCAGGTTCATTAACATAAAATGTGATCGGTGAAATCTCTTCCACCACTCGTTCTGGTTCAGGTTCAGGCTCAGGTTTGGATTGCTCTTGGGATGTGCGTACATATTCAGCAATCCATTCAATTTGGCTCTCCAGTTTTTGAAATTTATCACTAATCCTATGAAATTGAGCATCAATTTCATTGCAAACATTTTCTGGCACCTGAGATTGGTCAGTCCAGGCAGAATAATCACAATTGAAATACATCATGAACAAAAAAAAAATTTGTTTTTCAAATTTATGATTTTTTTGTTGTTTTTTTAAATGAAAGGAAAATTATTTACACAATGTGAATAAAAATAGTGAATTAAAACAACTTGGCACCCCGGAAACGGCGCCAATTTGACGAAGCGTTGTCGTGTGCACTCTCAAAAATATTTATACTAAGTGCCGCATAGTGGCTGACCTAGGTCGTTCTCTTGAGGAGCTTTTGTGGTTAATAAATCACTACTTCTATTCCACCTAATCTAATTATTTTTTTGTTGTTTAATGTTTTATGAAATAAATGTAATTTAATAAAATAAATGAAATTCATAAATCAGAAGAAACTTAAATTTAATTATAAATTACCATGCAATTCTAAACAGAATGTAATTAGGGAAGAAAGGAAGTTCTCCCGAGAGAATATTCAGGGAGCACCTTCATTGGCCAGCTTCAAATATTCTTAGTGTACACAATCCATCATATGTGTGCACACCTTATTCTACCCTTGTTTTGAATGAAAACCCTACTTAGCGATCGCCAAGCACACCCTCCATCCACCTCCTCAATCGAGGGAAAATGGTTGTAGATTAAGAAGTTAACCTTTAGACAACCATAGCGAGGATTACACCCACTATAAATTATCCTTAGAATTAACTCAAAGAATATTACGAAGATGGTCATGGGTTCAAGAACCTGATTAATCCCTTGGGATATTCCTCTTATTAGTTACTCATGATCATGAGTATTATAGTTCACGATGGTAAGATGAGAGGAAGAAAAGAGGGTGAATCGGTGGACACAAAAATAAAAACAATGCATGAATTTATAGAAATCTAAATTACAATTAAAAACTACAAATAAAGAAAAGAAATAAAATAAAAAGAAAGGTGGAATATTTGCGGCCGGCCTCCCTCGGTGGAGATCTCCTCCTTGGTGCCTTGAAGGAATGGATGGAGAATGGGATGCTTTGGGAAGGAGGTGAGGGCCTCCTTTTATAGGCAGAATTTGTCCCTCAAATGTCGACGCGTTTTAGACCCATTTAATGACATATTCACGCATTCCACCCTTCATAACTGTTGTTGATAAATGTCTTGGACGTCTCCTCTCCAAATTTCAGATAATTGGGAAACCGTATGTAGGAGTTATGAATTTTGCATTCTCGGTTTCTGTTTCTGGATGAAGCATCCAGGAAGGTTCCTCCAAACTAATGTCATTCAATAGCCTCCTTAATGACCTTCAAAATCCTCCAAATGTATTTTAGAGACGGCCCTCTCTGTCCTCAAGGTATCCCAGGTGGAAACACATCATTCGGATATGTGTTGGCCGCGTTTGATGTCCGTTACCTTGGGTGGGTCCATGCTGTCCGCCCGGAAATATTCCAATATTCAATGATTTTTTAGAACCTTTAGATGACCTAATCAGCTCCTGGTCCATAAAAAAAATGAAGTAAATAAAATAAGGATTCTAAAAAAAAATTAAACAGAAAATTTGGAATTTTATTTTTCCTTAAATGACCAAAATACCCCTGACGTAAAATTCTGTCAAAAATCCAGAATTAGTTGTTTTTCACATTTGGGTTCAAAATAGCACTAAAACCTAAAAACATGATAATTACCCATTAAATAACACTTTTGTGGGATTATAAACAATGTTTTACAGTATAAAATATATGAAAATGTGAGCTTCATCAGATACGTAATTCCACATTTAATTAAAAAGTGTCTGGAAGTTTATTATACCCATTACCACACTCAATATATCATTCTTACCAACTTTTCTATAACATTGAAAACCAAGAGGATTCATAAACTCAAGGACTGGAATATGTTGAATCATAAATCTGAGATATGAAGTGGGTTCATAGAGTAAAAATAATATGAATTTTTAAATCATGACCCTTAGAGATTATATCCTTTCATATGGAAATTACAATTCTTGTGGGAATATTAAATTTTGAATCAATCCCACAAAGAGTCAGCATATTTTAATTACATGGTTCTTAGAAAATGTAATTGGGAATAAAAAACAAATGAGATCTACCAGGAATGGTTGTCCAATATCATTTGAATGTAGGTGAGAAACATTATAATTCATATTCATAGGGATCTCGAATCTAATGTTCTGTCATAGGACCACTATATATAAAAAATCATAAAGCATCTTCAGCAGCTGGCTTCCATTACAATGTTGTCATTATGAACTAATATAAATGTAATTTCTCCTATGAAAAAATATTCCTCTAGTTAATGATCCATATAAAGTGGCATTATATGTAGATTCATGCCAGGGTCATAGATAATAGTTTTCCTTCAAAGCTAAATTATTTTTTCATTGATATTCATTGATGGTTTTTGATGATTTGAGTTTCCCAATACAAGAAATGCGATTTATGAAAATTATATGATTATAAATAATTACATAAGAATTTAGAATGAAACTATAAATGTTTGGGTGATTGTGATCACATTGATATGTTGAAATTAAACTACCGATGTCATTATAAGATAATATTATTATTATTTAGACTTCAAGATTGTTTACAAGAATTGGGATATTGGATTACCTATGCATCTCATTGTAATGATAATCATTCCCCACATCATATGTTGAAAAAATGGTCTTTGACATTTATTCATTTGAGAGGGGTAAATTTGTGTTAATAAATAACATTTACCTCATTGGAGTCCCCTATATAGGTACAGATCCATGGAGGATAATGATATAAATGTTCTGAGGCATAAACATGTTGTGTGTTGAAGATCTTCCACATCAATAATGTTCTCATGTATAGGAGAATGAATAAAAAGGGATTATCTCCCTATGAGATGTTTAGCATAATTCATGTTTGACATTCCCCTTTCAATTTGATTTCATGTGATGGGGATGATGACCATATAGTTTAACATCATAAAATTATGATGTGGGTTATTTTTAGTTTATATTCATTTCATCCGGACTAATTATTGATTTCACATGGTTCAGATAAACAAGCAATGTTTTAGAAAAATGTAATTGTGTTTAGTAAAGGAATAACATGATATGAATGTTTGGTCGATTAAAAAATGATTTAATTTGATGTTATTGTATGTTCATTATATGAACATGGAAAAACTAATTATTTTTTGTCATAAAAATTTATTAATGGACACTGATTAGAAGATCTAGAAATCACTAAAAAAATTTATGTAATGAAAATAATGTATTTATTTAGTACATATAATGAGATCCACTACTCATATATAGCTCCTACATAGGGGAAAAGCATGTTTTTTACTTCATCTCTCAACCTATGTTAACATATCGTTGAGTGAAACTGTATCTCAATGAAATAAGAATCAAATGAGTCAGAATTCTTAAAAAATCCTTATAATTATATGGATCATATTTCTGGAGTAAAAAAGACATAATTTTTATTCCACTCTATGAAATTCATATATATATGCGATGGAAAAAATATTCCTTCAGTCTAGTCAAGGAATGGTTTAATTATTTATAATGGAATAATCAACTGGCATCTCTATGATCCCATGATTCATTCTCAATATGAGGAATAAAACAAATTTTATGGCTATCAAAATTTTATTGAAATTCTAGTGAAATATAATTTTCCCAACACACACTAAATGATTTATCATGGTGAAGATATTGTGCCAAATTTTTAAATCAAGAATCTAAGACGAATTCTAACTAATACTTAAGGTTTAATAACATTGTCTAGTTGATACATTGATAATAACCCAAATAGGGATTAAGGAAATGGATTTATTACCATCATTTGAACATTAGGAATAAAACTATAATTCATTATATTGGGGAACTCAGATATGATGTGATAAAATGGGACATGTAAATATGAAATAACTATTTTCCTTGCTTGAAAGGATGTACGCATTGTGATATTTTTTGGTTGAACGTGTATAAAAATACATTATCATAAGAATGAAGATTCCAATGGAAGGAGGTTCATGTTCGGTGTAAAATATTTACATACATATTGGGGATTATAATATATATATTAAAAACATACTTGTTCATTATAATTAGAATCTATTATTAATATAATCCATGGAATCTTTGTGAGGATCTGTGTTTTTCATGTCTGTATGTGTGGTAAATAAAAATAATATATTATTAATGCAAGATGGAAGAATTTTTAATTGATATCTATATGAGTCAGCAATTATGATCACATTGAGATGTTGATAAAAATATATATAAATGGCTCGCTAAAGTGTTTTTATTCACATATATAGTATTTGTGTGCATGGGGTATAGGGATTGTTCCACTTTTAGGTCATAACTAGGAAAAAGATGCGGAATTTAGGAATCACTACATATTCCATCATAATAATAATCAAGGAATCTATATTTATCAAGAAGAATTTTTATCCGTAGTTTTGATCCATATGAAAAAGGAGGGAAAATTTTTGTACACATCATGGTTTGGCCTTGGAAAATGGATCCCGACATTACTACATATGTCATTAGAGAAAGAATTGAAGATCATGTAATTATAATAAGTTATTATAGTAAAAAACCAACATTTATAGTGGATATATTCGTAGACTAGGTCCACCACACCATTTATTTTAATTTAATATGATTAAGAAGAATGGTTGACCATCTAGTTTAACATTTTTTGTGATGATTTATAGAAAAATAATTTATTTTAATAAAATGTAGATGAATTATTCTAAATTTTATAATCACAATTCTTCTACAAATGGTGTTACTTTTAATGAATTTCATCCAGGATTATTGGTCATTCATTTTATGGTAATGAAAAAAGGACACTCAAATTCCTTTTAAATAAATGTGATTTGAATTTTGGACTTTCTTTATGTCAAAAATTTATTGGAAAACCATTCACTGATAGAGGAGTAATATAGTCCACTTATGTGGTGATTAGAGGATCTACCAAATTGTAGTAGAATATTTGAATGATAATCAATCCCTCCATTTATTCATGGTATGGTGATTTATTCCCATGTATCATCAGGTTTCTCAAGCCCAAATCATTTTTCCTTTTGTATGAATGAAATAAGGTGATATTTCTTGTTTAAATATCATTCCAACTAGTTTTGGTGAACCTCTAAATACTAAAGGGAATATAGAATTTTCTAATCAAGCCTTCTAATTCATATAATCACTTCAAATATTTCGTATATATAGATAGTTAGTCACAAATAGAAATAAAGAGTGAAGATAATTGTAATCAATGGGTCGAAATAGCAATGTATCGTATACAAGTGTGTATGGGGTTTCCAGTATGGAATTACATGAGGTATAATAATCCCATAAAGCATGAAATTTATTTTCCCAATGTTTCTCTTCCTCATCCACATTCTTCTAGACTATTATTGATAGAGTATTGTTCAATCCCTATATTTTTTCATTCTCTATAGTATGGTAGTGATATTAATATTTGACTCATTATTATACACCAAATTCAACATTTTCAATTCATAATAACATAATTAGTTGTGTTTTAACATCAATATTGTTTGAGGGACATCAAATATATTATACATATTAGACATCAAAAATACAATGATGTTCTTTTTCTATAAATCTTTTAAGGTTACAGCTAAAAATCATTTGGTGATTATGTCTTTAGTAGTAAGGATTCATATGAAAATTTTGGATATAGCTCTTGAATACGACCCTATGACATCCATTCCACATATGAAAAATGACCAGTATTATTTGGATGTTCGAAAAATATTTTGGGTCTATGGATTATGTTGGAATGTATCTAATATGAATGAAACCTTTTGGTTAATTTCAATCAAGGATGTGACTGTATGGTCATAAATAGCCAATCATAATATTATGATGATAAGGAATGATCTCATACTGATCAAGGAAATATACACTAGAGTGGAAATCCTACATAGAAAATTTGGTTACCCTCTATCAATGCATCTAATGAGTAATACATGAAAGCCTCACTAATAGAGGATCTTATTAGAATTCAGGTATTGTAATGTGTAACTTCGACTTACTACCATTGGATCATCTCTTTTATTACTCCTAATGTAATAATCCTTCTTTTGAGGTAATCCAATATTTGTGCAATCCATAGAATTATATTTTTTTAGGGATGGAATTAACCTCATTTATCTCTTCAACAGTATAACAAATGAAGGGTGACAACATTATTCAGTGCACAATTATAACTAACATCTCATTTTGGTATAGATCTACTATGGTTTATCAATATAATCTAGTTAAACATTATGAGAATTCTATGTGTGTGGGATGTGAATAAATGGTGTCTCTTGGAGGAATTCTATAATCAACCCTCCCATATATTCATGGAAGGAAATAGCTAATTCCATATTGATGGAAGAATTACTGTTAATATTAGGGATTACTACTCTAAATAACATTTAACTTTTTTGTATTCCATAATTATTTAAACTAAAGGCTTCAAAATATCAATTAAGTATTCGTATTCTTGTTTATATTTGGTGAATCCTTCAAATAATTGGATTGAATAATATCATACTTCCTTTTCTGGGGAGATGTGAATCAATCCCAACCCAGATATTTTGAGTTTAGGGTCTTCCATAATTTTCCCAATTCATCATTTGGAAGCATCATCAAATAACATCTCCCATATATTGCTGCAATCTTGGATATAGAATACCTCTTAATAAAAAATAATATATTTTGTTGTAGTTTTTCTGTAGAAGGATTCTATACAAGAATATTTTTAACCCCTTCTATTATAATTCCATCAATTTTTTATCTTATGGTCAATCTAATAAAAAAGGACCACCCATTTTGTCATGTATCTAGTTAAAACAGGATTTTTTTATGATATATTTGAGTGGGTAATTATGAAAGGAAAGGTGGAAATCATGATGATATATATATAGTATTAGTAACTGAACTACAATGATTAATGATAAAAAACTCATCATGATATTTGTATATTGATCATCTATAAGGATAATGGTACTATTGAGACAGCAATGGTTGTTCTTATTTCTTATATCATTCATGTGTTTTTGAAAACATCCCAGTGATCTCTCTAAGGATTTTATATATGGAATGTGTTCCTTTCCTATTACAAGAGGAATTTTAACTAATGGGTTTAAAATATATTTCTTGAGACTATCAATGTATTCCTAATAATCATTAGTCCATAGTTATGTGATCCTATTTAAAATATCGTTGTGATGGTTAAAATATTATTGCATGATTTTTTATTAAGAACTATATGTATCTAATCCATACCTAATTAACCAGAAACTATATAAGGCATTGATAATGTGGCAAATGAAGGATAAACATATTATTATCAGTATGAAAATAAACTCCATGGTAAAATGTAAAGATTTGAAGAATCATTCTTATAGTAACACAAAATGAACATTTCAAGGGATTTGTTTTTCAGTTGTATTTTATAGCTTATTGAAGTAAATCTTAATAGAAATACAATGATCAAAAAACTACTAAGATTCTACAACAAAATTTTCAATTTATCACTTGACGTAATTTCACAATAAATTTATGAAAATAAGGTGCATGGAATGTTTTTATATGGTTCTATAATTCATTAAACCAAAATTCATCACCCAATAACAATATATTCCATGGGGTACCCTATATTAAATGAACTATTCTCCCATAGAGGATGGGTCTTATCATATAGTAGTATTATCGATATGAAATTATATAATAGGAACCAGGTAATAATATTTTTGGAAATATTTATTCATGTCTAAAAAATTATTCAATCATTGATTTTCCCTTTCTTTATCTTAAAAAAGATAATATTGGTGATACACTTCTTCTATTATACATGTTCAATGATGTTTTATTTTATTATATAATCAATATCATCTTCATCTTATGTACTATAAGTTCATTGCATTCATCAGGATTTATTCTTACAATAGTGGTGATCTTCCAGAAAACTGAATTGGTGGGTGTATACATAAGGATCAATTCATATAATTTCTATTTAATTAAAAATGACCACATATCAATGTTTCTTTATAATATATTTTTATACCAATTTTCTATCAAAATATTAGGACACATTGATCAACACAGGTTACAAATATTCCACGTTTCAAATTTTTTTAACTAGATCTCTATAATGTTCATGTAGGAACCTTTCATGAATATTGGAGTGGTGCCTTTGATATCATCTTCTTCTTATTACTCTAAACCAATATTAAATGATATGGGTGATGATGGTTCTTCTTAATATCTAGAATAATATTTAATAATATGGTATTTGGAATTTTATCTAGGGGTTTTCCCACTATCTACGATTCAAGAGTTTCATATGACTTATATGAGGATGCATCTGTATTCTAGATCTATAGAGAAAAATTGAGAGCATTTTCAAATTGGATGATTCCACTATTATATTGATCAGAGAAATATTTGGTGCATTTATGTTCGATTAATATGAAAAATATCATAAATTTTGATGAATAAAAACTATAATATGAAATTTTATTTTTGATTCTATTAATGGGAAATACATATTCACCACCAATATCATTAAATTTATTAACCAACATTATTTCTCGACCATTTTTTGTGGAAAAATGTGGGATATCACCAATAATGAGATTTTTTACAAATCTCCAGTAAAATTTTTAATTGATATATTGGACACGCATTGAGGGTATTATGAAGGGACTATCTCATATTGATCTCACCAATGTATCCCTAATAAATCATCAAAATGTGTATCCTACTATGAAACAGTAAAGTTTGAGTTGAAAAATAGGCTACCAAAATTGAGTTCTGATCTTGATTTGGTTGAGAGGATTTTATTTCTCTCATAGAAAAACCCTAAAGTGTTATAACTGAAGTGAAAACATTAGATATTCTATAACCCATTCATTAAAGTTCATATACTAGAATATGGTTGAATCCTAATCCTTTATAAATGAAATATCCTCAGTCATTATTATCAACTAGAATCCAACATACATACAAGTGTTTGATGAGTCCCTAAATAATATTATCCATGTACAACTCTACGAATGATATAACCATGTGAAACTCCATTGGATTGATATATATATATATAAATTCTATAAATCAGTAATGATAACCTCATATTTGAAACATTGAGGTATTTCTCAAGCATCCACAAGTTCATACGATAGATATTTTTAAAAAAATTTAGAATTATTGCCCAAATTATTTTCTTGTACAATGTACAATATTTTTAGAATGTCAAATTTTTTATCCAATGTTCGTCACTTCACAATATGAGGTTTATCCTTAATATGAAATTTATTGGATTAAGTGTATGATTTAGGTGTTCCAAGAATTTGAAAATATATGTAATGAATTATTATAACTGTTGGATTAGGCTGACTAGGTCTACCCACCCATTTAGGATAATTATACTATTCGATATACTCTTCTCATTTTTAAAAAACAATTAGGAATGTAAGAATCATGAAAACGATATGAAATTTACAATACCATTATGGACACACTAAAGGTTCTTTCAAAGGATTTATGAAGCATAAATAAATCTAGTTGGGATGCGGTTATGTCATTGAGTTCTTTCATGAATATATATTCATTTTTTCCCTCATCCCATTTGTCCTCTACCATTCATTCCTAGATTAGGAATAGGGAAATTTGATTCAAAATAATAGTAATAAACAATTTATTCTTCCATTATATAAATTATATTGATGGTTATGATGTGTAATTATTCATAAATTGAGGATTAATAAGGGGTTATGTTCACATGTGACCTTTTGATGGGATAGTCCCATTGTCCTAGGACTGTAGGAATGAAGTCTAAGAGGGTCAGGACTTGATATGAAAATATTAAAGGCTCTGATTCATGGAAATGCCTTTTTTCATTCTAGTTAGTTCATCTAAAATAAGATAATATTCTATAGGATTGTGTTGTTGATGAAGTTGGTCACACTGTGGTGGAATACATTATTTTCATAACTAATTGTATTGATTATTTCATGCGTATAGCATGAGTTTAGTTGATCATATTTATGGTCATCCAAAAATAAAATTTAATTATATCATACTTGTAACATATTTATGTTTTTAATCTTCATCTATACATGTAGTAGAAACACATTCCACTTGTACTAGTGATTATCCCAATTTAACTTTCTCTGAATCATTAGTATTTTATTGAATATCTTTAAAAGTAAAATAATCAGATATTTTCAGGAAAATAAAATTTAAAGGATAAATAATTTTTACTATCACAATGAACAACATTACCACCCCTTTTATTATCTTACAAATATCAAAAATTTCATTTCATAAACATTATTAATTTTGAAAACCCATTTTCATATCTGAAGGAACAAACATTTTTTTTTCATTTACTCAAATAAAATTTATTTTTATTCCATTCACTCATCCTTATAGGGATATATTATTTTATTTGATTTAAAGATAAATTTACATGTGATATGGTATAAGAATACGTGATGGAGGTAGTATTGGAGATAGCTTATGTGTGATGGTCATATAATTTGCCTTTCCTTTTCTGTTTCCATGAGAAATCAACATTTTTTGAGACTTGGATTTCGTTAATAAAACTGAATCTTCTAGCCATTGTGAAAATTTTTAAAGATACTAAAATTAAAATGGATACATTGAATTGATTATTGGATGTTTCTAATTATCATGTATATTAACAATATAGATTCCCATAGAATCATTGAAAGGATTTTTTTATTTAAATATTAAGTCAAATAAATCGCCAAAATAATAAAATCTGATAAACATTCATTATGTCATTATTTTCTATTTGATAGGTCAAGGATTATTTTGTTCTGCATAATAGAGATGAATCAATAAAAAATATTTCGTAAATATCTTTTCATCCTTTAATCAAGTTTGATAGTAAAAAAATATATACTTGAAAAAGGATAATACTTCTAAAGCTGGTATAAAATACTTGATTTTGGATACTTATTGTTTCTAAAGAGTTCTACTAATTAATGGACACTGAGTTAAAAAATGTTTCAGGTGATGTTCTAGATCTCCTATTCCATTAAATTTTTTTCAAATAGGATTTCTAATGTTTGGCTAGAGAAGTCTTGTAATCTAAAAATTCGTTGTAGGGATTCAAATGTAGCTTCAAAAGAGTATGCCATCAGTCTATAGACTCTAATAATTCACTAAATAACTCAATAGTGTCAATGAGATCAGATTTAAAATATTGTTGAGAATGTAATTTTACAAGGAAAAAAGTGGTGGAGCTTAATATGGTGAGTCTATCTAAATTTATTTTTGAAAAAAACATGTGATAATATATGGAAATTCATCTGTCATAGGTCTAATGGATGCATATTGGGGGGAACTCCAATCATCATGCCACCATTTCATCTAAATAAATTGGATCTCAAGATCCTAGAATTACTGGATTTATTGTATCATCATTTTTTGGCATGCTGATCACTTTATGATCAGGGAGATCTTCTTGGAGAGTAACATGAAACTCCACTTTCAGAGCATATCCTAAAAAGATATTTCTTCTCAGTAATTCAATATTTATTAGCTTAGAACCCCTTAAACATCATTATGTAATAAGAAAATGTTTCATCAGGTTTAGGAGGTTAAACTGCCTTAGGGAATATCTTGAATGTAGTCAACCCTTTCAATATTTCTTCTAATGATGTTCAGTGAAGTTGACGTAACTAAACATTTGAGGGATTTCCCAAATTTTTAGAGAGCATTGGATTACATTTACGTAAAAATTATTTTTTCATTATGGTGTAAACTATGTTTTAAATAATAGTATAAATATTTTACATCCTAAACATGATTCATGTTCAATATAATGTTCATGGATAGTGTCAATGATTTTTACTTATAGATAATGTTTCACAGGAAATATAAAATCATTCTAATGATAAGAGGTTTGGTCACCCGCATAATATCTATTAAAATGTAATAATCACCATGAGTGGTTTCACATTTATGGGTGTAATTAGCTTGATACCTATTTGTATCCTCAACCATTATTATGAGGATTATCCCTTGGATTCCATTTGAAGTGTAATCATATGAGATTGTCTAGAGTAAATCATTGTCTTCAATCACTTGGAGGAACTCAAGGAACAAAATTAAGAAAAAATGTGATGACTAATTTTGTGAAATTCCACCTAACATAGAAATAGTTGACCTATAAAGAGGAGGGGATTGAGATATAAAATCAAATTGCCTTTTAGGATATAGATACTCATGATTAATCACTTCTATAATGACCCTAACCCCATAATCATAGATCTGGTGCCTTAATTCATTACATTGGAATCATTACAAGGAAAAAATTCCAAATAACTAAACAATTTTGTAGTTTTGGAAGATCATATTACATGCATAATACCCATATTTCATTTGAAATATGAAATAAAGAATAAAAATTAAAAAATATAGGCTTCTTTGAAACTCATTAAAAAATCATCTTATTATCATGGGGAATGGAACCAAAATAAGGTGATCTCAAATTCTCATAAGGGTTACATACATCAGAAGCAATAATCAATCAATAAGCCTAATCATCATAGAAAGGTAAACAGATGATAAAACCTTCCATTTATATAACTATATAAGTTAAAATTAACATGGAATGGTATGTAAATGAAACAAATTCCATATAATAAATAAAATTATAATGAACTACATCCATAGATAATTTCATGGTGAAATTTTCATGGATAAATAATTTCTGAATTTGAATGAAGGAAATTCTAGATTATGGATGCTATGTTTCATGGGTAAATTATACATTCACCTTAAGTACCCATTAAAATATATTTTATAAAATATTTTTTAAAGAACCATATTTAATAAAGTCTATGTAAAGTGGGAATGAATCAAATCATTTCATTGAGGGTGTAGTCCACACATCCACAAAAAATGTTATTAGATTTCTCACAAAATTGAAAGAATTATGGAATGAGTTGTATAATAATTACAGAATAATAAAATATTTAAAATGTAGAATATATCATATATAAATAGTAAATCCATCATTATTCCCAACCATCATTGGTTGTAATGAATGACTGAATGACATCGATTTGCAAGGTGGTAGTCTTCCATTAACATTAATGATGATTGAAGACCCCATTTGATGGTAGTGTGTGTAGTTTTAGGTCATAACCTAGTTAGAAAATATCATATTATATTAATGAAATTGATGGTATTATATATTAAATATATAATAATAATTGATTGTGGGTCTAATGAAATAAAACAAAACATCAAGTTGAAGAACATTAACTCTTCCTTAGGTAACTCCTTTTCTTTTTCACCAACAGACATCCTTGAATTGATTTCTACCAAAATTAAAAATTCTAGGATGAATGTATGGATGTTTGGTTTATAAATTTTTTTTATGGATGTAAAAAATGGATTGAATGATGAGAATAGAGGTGTATAGAGGATGGTCTTTTATATGGGAAGTGAGTGTAAACATCAAAATATAAAAAATATAAACACTATTAGGACGTTTACCTTACATAATGCTCCTCCATAATGATAAATATTAAAACAATAGAGGGTATACAATGGAAATATGGTCATTAAATTGGTTTTGGGAATGTTTCTAGGTCATTTAGATCCTAAATATTAATTTTTAACCAATAATTAAATTCATTTTTAACTTAATTGTTGTAATTAATTATAATTTATTTCAATAATATTTTTTGTAAAAACAGATATTGAAATTAAAATAAATTATAAATTATTATAATTAAAATATGGAATAATGTTTTAATATTCATTTCACAAGAGTGGTATAATTTAATTTAAAATTAATCTCACAGACTCTATGGGAAATCTTTTTTTAATGTGAAAATATTTAAAATATTACAATGTTTTCATTTGAAAATTTAATATGAAGGTTATTAAAATGAAATATATTTAATTAACAGGTCTATAATTAATATATTATTAATTTTTAACAAATCAAAAATATTACAAAACATTACAAATTAATTAGATGATAATTTAGTTTTAATTTCTAATTCGGTATTTTCACTATACATAAAAAAAAGCTTCTATGAAAAATATGAAATTTTCACCCTACGATAATTTTTAAATTACTATTTCAAAATTTATTTTCATTTTTCATAGAAATTATATAATTGTTAAATTTTAAATAAAATTTATTTACTATTAATAAGTAGCAAACAATACTTTTGAAAAATATACATTTTTATGCATAAAAATGGTTCTTTCCATCTGAATAATTAGTCTATTTGATTAATGACAAAAGTCTTTGACATAATATAATATATATATATCATTAATATTAATTAATAATAATAATTAATTTAATTTATTAAAATAAAACACCATTGGGATAACTAAAAGAGTTTTTCTGAAGACATATCATATATATTCAATTGGTTTTTATATTAATTTATAATAAATTTGTAACCAGTGAGTTCATAAAAATATTTTCATATTCTAGATAATATTATTCGTAAAATATAATTTAATATATTTGAGATAATTATAATTTTAAAAAATAATTTTAATCCAATTTGGTAACCCTCATCCTAGAATGTAACACATGATATCAAAGAAACTCATTGTTGTGTGCGATATAAGATAATTCAATATTCTGTGTGTTGAAATAAATATATATTATTTATTTAAAAATATAAAATATATCTCTAATGTTTGGGGATATTATTTTCACTTATACAATTTTTGTTTCATTTCATACATTCTATTGAAAATAATGTTCTTGATTTAGAATTTTGGTGTGTTTCATTCTCAGCACCATAATTATGTTTTTTCATTGCAATTTATAATTTATCTGTGTAATCAAGGGGTTGATATTTGAAAATACTACTATGGAAAACAACACATCATAAATCTGCTTAAAACATATCTTATTTATAATATGTCAATGGAAATGTAAGTGTCACTAAAAAACTAGGCGTTAGAATATGATAACATTAGTGGATACATGGTCATGTAAGATAAATCTTACTATCATGTCATAATAGAGTGATAGAGAACATCGATCAGAAGAAAGTGGTTGGTCCAAATAAGGTTAATTACCACATTGTAATTAACCATATAGGTGAAAAATAGGTTATTTATAAAACATAATGTTTTTATACAAGGACATCAATTTGGTTTTAATAACATTTTTAATATAGTTCATGAATTATTTCACTATCTTAGTATATAAATAAAAATAATTTTATATTTAATAAATGGAATATTAACCTTTTGTTGTTAAATGAAATATTTATAATTAATTTCATAGAACATGTTTCATTATATGGTGAATTAATACATAACCATTAAATCCTAATCCAAAAATCAAGTTAATGAATTTCATGAATGGTTAACTATTCAAAAAGATAATCATCCAACACAATACATGGAAGGTCACTAAATTTTCTAAATGAACTTACTAATTATCAATCTACATAAAGTAGTTATTAATTGGTACATACCCAATATCTGAATACATTCATCATGAATTATTTATAAACATGGTAACAACTTAAATTACTATATAGTCTTATTTGAAAATTGATTTCTTCCATACTCATAAAATAAAAAAATATGTTATTGGATATATTACCTAAATCCAAAAATATTTTAGACTCCACCCATTATAGAATAAACCACTATGTTAATAATTAATTAATTAGTTCCAAGGTAGTCAGAACTTATTCAATTTACATAATGTAAACAAATCATCTCTTTATTCCATCATCATTTTCAAAATATCAGTGTCATATTAATAGACTGTAATCATGTGTTCCCCTTAAATCTTGAATTTAAGTTGAATCAATTTTATTGGTAAATGTTAGATAATTATATAATATCACATATGAAATAGTACTAAAGTACAATACGTATATATTTCATAATTCTTATTATTACAATATCATAAAAAATTAAAACTTATTTCATGGATCCAAATATATAAGAACATTAACAGTTCTATATTGGTTGTGTTGATAAACTTTTCTTGATATTGATCCCTAATCTTCTTCTACGGTGTATTTCATTGATTATTAGGGCATTTAATCTAACAGTGCCCCATATAAATGTTGTTGAACAACTAAATATATGAATTTTATATATTCACCATGAATTATTTAACATTATGACCACTTCCTAAAAACATATAACAAACTCACATTTTTTCAGAAATTTCCTAGGGTGATTCATTCCATTGATATAATATGATTGGAATTTCAGAATCTTCTTATTTTACACCTTACCTTTCTCTTAGTATATTAATAACCTATTTTTTTAATGTTGGGGTCGAATCCTCAATTTATTATTAAAGAAAATACATCTTTATACTGGGTAGAGGGTGACCCGTTACATAGACCAAAAGCCCAAGGCCAAGTAGACTGCATACAGGGCTAGAAAGCCCATTTTTTGGCCCAAAGGATCCCTTTGTGAATAGTACTGTTACAGTACCCGTGCTACTATAGTACCTTCTGTTGTACTGCCGCCACTACAGTACCTCCAGTAGTCCCTCTACCGCTACAGTTTTTCCACTGCTCGAGTCCTCCGCTGCTACAGTGCTGCTACAGTGCCCTGGTACAGTGCTTCTACAGTGCCCTGCTACAATACTAGGGAATTCTCCCTAGCCTGAATTCTCTTAACTCCACTTAAATATATTTATTATATAAATTCCATTCAGTTATTTAATGTTTCATATAAATATTTCATCATATGATGAAAAAATTTTGTAGTAGTGTTCCCTTTGATTACAAGGAATATGTCCTTTAAAAAGTGATCAATAATTCCATATGTTTTGTAACTATAATACATAGAAAACATAGATAAACATGTAATGTTTTATTCAAAACTATACCATTTCATCAATATTTTTATTTAAAATAATAAATTTTTTCTTCATCTAAATATATTTATCGTGTGGGAAATATTTATAGAAGAATGTCTTCTTAAAGTATTTACATTCATTGAATTATTTTTCTTCTACCTCACTAGTATTCTATAAAGCTAACAACCATTGATCAATATCACAATTGAGACAATACATTAAATGTTTTACCATATCAATTTCACCGCATCCTAGAGACCTAGAATTATTCTCTAAAGTAATAACAGACTTCTCATCTTCCATTGTATTTGTAGTCCCAATAAATTATGGGGTCATATGCCGTATAATTTATCCAACATCAGAGACTATCATTTTTGAAAAGTTTATTCTTTTGGGGAAAGATTATTTTACATAAAATGATTAAATTTCCTTAATATATTCATAACATGGTCAAGTACAATACTAGATATATTGGCTTCCAACATATGGAAA
Source organism: Viscum album (assembly GCA_963277665.1). Taxonomy (NCBI): domain Eukaryota; kingdom Viridiplantae; phylum Streptophyta; class Magnoliopsida; order Santalales; family Viscaceae; genus Viscum; species Viscum album. The sequence continues at coordinate 1,390,062,269 of OY728159.1, forward strand.
CCTCTATATTGTCCATGATTATTGATACAATTATTCCTCCATCATTGCGCTATTTTTAAATAATGGTATACACTAGATTAACTCATAAAATTATGTATCCTAATTCTTAAACCACAATCTAGTGAAATAATTATTATAAATTGACCATTTTATGCATAGATAATCTCATAATCATAAACATGGGGTTTTTTGTATGGTCATCTGTTCTTATCACAATTTTCTATCTTAGGGTTATGATACATACCAAAAATTTTCATAAATCTAGTTTCTATGGTTTATACTGAAATTAATTTGATACCAAATAAAAATATGGCATTGAAATTTTATTTAGTGACTATGTGGTTAATGTTATTCTTTCAGAACATCATTAGATGTGGATCATTATACAATTAAGGTAAATGGATACATGTTTTTATAGTATTTTATTTCACGAATAATGGTTGATTTATCTTTTGAAAACCTATATGATTTTTTGTAAATATATAGTGACTTGGGTTCAATAATGAAATATTAAAATATTTTTGAGATTATATTTTTACCAAATATAAACTTTTTTTATATGGATTTATGATAGATTAATTTTTCATAGAGGTAAACATTTAACAAATCTTGGAATAATATACGATCCAATATTTCTTAATTTTGTGTTTTCATTTGGGTCTAGAAAATATTAAATTATATTATGGTTAATTACTTGTTGTATAATGTATGTTTGACTTTGTTTGTTATGGTTCAGGATAAGGAAATTCATTTATCATTTTATCATATTATTGTTTTTCATGTGGGGTATTATCAAAACTTAGGCTATTCATTTTTTGTATTATTTAAAATATAATTAAATCATTATTAGGTTATTTTTTCCATTAGATTTGGAAGTTAGTGTTTCAAGCATGAAAATTTATTCATTATCTGATAGATTTCCATTGAAGGATGAATTTTATTGTTACTTCTATCACAATGGTAATGTAATTTCTGAAACTCAAACTAAATATAAATTTTCCATGTATTATATGAAAATTAATGTTCATATAACAAGGTATGTTTTCCTAAACTCATATTACTATGTGAGTACTATAGAGGTACAATGATAATATATTTCATTGTCATAACATTGAAATTAATTTTATTCATAAAATATATATATGAATTTATTATTATGTTATGATATTTTTTTTGTTGTTTTTAAAATTATTATATTAAATAAATTTATGACAATTATATGGATTGAATATGGAAAATGGTTTTCATATTATAAATAAGGTGTTTATATATTTTTAATTATTATATTTCTAATTTTCTATCTATAATTATAACTTTGGAAAAAAATGAATTCACAACATTATATTGGTAAAATGAGTAAGTTATGGATTAAATTAATTGATAAGGAAAAAATATTCTATCTTAATCATTATTTGATTATATTATTATAATAATTATCACCTTTTTGATGAAAATTTGGTAAATAATTAGCCTCCTTTGATAATGACTTTAATATTATATTATAGTAATAATATGAACAAAATATTAATATATTTATTTTGATGTCTTTAATTTTTTTTATAAAAAAATGTTAATAATGGTTATAATTGGTTATTTTCAATCTAGATAAATTATTTTAATAGTAATAAATTATTTATAATATTTTTTAATTTTCATAATTACCTAGACTTCTTACGAAACACCTAACATAGTGCTTGTCCAAGCGTTAGAAAAAATAATTAAATTCTTTTTTAACAATAATAGAGATATTTTTTGGACCAATATTTAAATAAAATAAATTTATTAGATAATTTTAATTTTTAAGTGATGTTAAAATATTATTTATTCTAATTTCATTATTGAATTGATGTCTTTAACATCAATTTTTGTTAACAGTCATTAAAATTAATATTTTTTTTATGTTTATGTTTTTTAAATCATTTGAAAATCATAAAAACAATCCCTAGAATAAATTTATTAAGTATATTCTATACTATATTTATTTATGGATGCATTTTTTTTTCTTTTATTTTTTTGAATTTATTTCATGAATCTTTAATATTACGAAGTACGGTACACCATTTCATGTTAAATATGGATATGATGGGGTATGCCAAAACTAATGGTTTCAAATAACACTTAAAATGAATCATTTTTTTTTAAAATTTAATATGAATATATCCCCACTATTTTTAATGATCTACCACATTATAATATTTTATAATGAGTTAGAAACATATTTTATATTAATATTCCATGGTTTTACAAGATTCCTGTGCACCTCAACTATAAAAGGGTCCATGAAATCCTCTATTTCTCAAACCTCTTTATCCATTTATAATGGATAAAAACCAAAAATACTTAATATATTACTATAACTCTTATTATATCATCAATTATTCTCCTCTTACAATCCTTAGAAAGATGTCGGGAATGTAATGAAAAGGATTTCCAAAGAAGAGGTATAACTCTTAACCATGTTGTATCATTTTATTTAATTTTCTACCTCATTAAATTATATCATATTAATGAAGATATGAAGGTATTAATATATTTAATATAATTAAATGTTATTATGATAATTTTCTAACTTTATTCATCTCTTTTCAAATCTAATTGGATATGTAAGCATTGCTTATGTGTGTGCTTGGACAACCACCTTTAATTTTTCATCATAATGATTATATGTTAGTTATTAAGAATTAAATAATTTTTATATATTATTTTAATGACTTAATTATGTTTCTATAATGGTAAAACATTACATACCATCTTATCCTTCCACATATTAATAAATTATAATGTCACTCATGTGTATGTGTAGGCTACCACCTCCTAAAGTGATGTTAATTGTTTTTCATCACCCCCAATCATCGATTGTTATAAATTTTTCTTAAATGTAAAAAATTAAAATTATTAAATTATTAGTATTAATTATATATTGAAACCGTGATACCTTTAACCATGGTCAACCTACTAACAATTTTTGTCAATTATGAACTAACATCCCCAAAACAGTTGACTTACACCTCATTGATTATGTTTATAAATATGTAATGGTAATAAATAAATAAAATGTTAATGGAGAAACATGAAACAATTTATTAATTAAATAAAAAACTAAAAAAATTTATTTGGGAGTAAGATAACATACAAAATTAATTAGAGAATTATGTAAGGGATATTCCCATAAAAATGTGTCTAAATGTTGTCATTTAAAAAAACACTAAACTCTTTATCCATGTTCATAATTTAAAAAGAATATTAATCTTTATCATTTTATGTTTACCAATTTTAATTTTCAACTAATTTTTTCTTTCATTATGGTTTATTAAAATTAGTATTTTGAAATATTTTCTACACATTTCACTTTTGGACTTTTCCAATGTGTTATAGAATGTTATGTTTCAATGTATATGGAATGATCAGATTTTACACCAAAATTAATTTTAATTTCTCTAATTCTTCATTTACAATTTTCTGTAATTTCAATCAATGAAATAAATATTTTCAAAATTCAGGAAATTTTAATTTTAAATCTTATCAAAGGAATGAGTTATTTTTCTCTTTTTCAATTAAATGATTTAATGTCATTTAGATGAATTTTCATCAATTTCATCACTCTTCCATGATTCTTATTCTTTAATATATATGTAATTTAATAATATCATTCATTTTATAAATATTTATGGAATATGTCATGTCATTCTGTTCAGTAAATGTGTAAAATATTAATATTTTTTATAAGTGTTTTTAACGTGATTTTTTATACAAATTAAGTTTTATGTTGTTTAATACCTATATGAAAAACACACCAAAAATATATAAGTTATAGGTGGGACCCGGTTATTGATATCTCATCGAGACATATGTAGGTCTCATGATACAAACACACCTAGTTATTTAGTGTATATGTGGATAATTATTTTTTTTCTTATCACTAGTCCATGAGGCTATATTTATGATTTATTAGAACAATGCCTTAATGATATGATTAAGATGTGTAGAATAATTTATTCTATCTTTATAACCTCAGTTATTTCAATCCATGTGATTATTATTACTTTTATCCCTAGATGTATTTCATGTTCTTATTTTAATGGTATCAACCTAAATCTTTTTATGTGATAAGAAATATAATATTAAACATTGATATAAATTATTTTTTATAATATTTAATAAGTAGAAGAATTTTTTTAATTGAAAATATTTTTTATTTTTTAATGAATAATCATTTATTATGATTATTATTTTATTCTTTCTTTTGATATGATTCGTGAAATTTTTTGGGAAAATAGTTTATTTCAATGTTTAGATATAAGGACCCAGGATTAATCATTAGATATACTAGTGACATTAAACATTAAATCACTTTATTTAATACACAAATATATTTTGGGTTTATATTTTTGGTGATATTGGTCATAAAACATAAATTATTATTCTATAAATATACAAATTGGAAAATTTTAAATTATAATTCCATAAATATACAAAATGGATACTTTTAAATTATATTTTTAGAAATATTGATCATAAAACATAAATTATAATTCCAGATCATCTCCTTCTTACGGTGTGCTATTCCGAGCCCTGGTGTGGCCGGAATTAAATTTTCAGTGCGTTCAAACGAGGCATGCCAAATAAATGAGATAACTCCTAAATGGTGTGTCAGATCCTAAATCTGAGTGCATGGATGGGTCCGGAATGGGGTTTTTACACTAGGAAAGACATAAAACATGTCGGTGTGGGGCATTTTGACCCATCGCTGACTTACGTAATGTTAAATGGATGAATAAAATAATTAATTTACTCATTTAATGGTTAAACTAATGTATCTATTAAATGGTTGCTCAGATTGAGAAACCAAGGGCATCCTTGAGTCCAGACCCTGCCTTTTACCCTAGAAGGGGTGTAATTTTCGAGGGTGTGGGCCGTCAGTGAAAAATGGCATCGGGGACGTTTTCATAATTTGGCGGCCACAGGCATTGAGTTTAATAACATTAAATCAAAGACTCAGATTAAAATTCTGAGACCTCTGTTGCACTTGGGAGGTGGTGTTTATCCTAGGGGAATCTTAATCTTGACCGCGCCAGAGGTTTTAGAGGCGAGTGTTTTCAGGGGTCGAGTTTTTAATTAACAAGTTTATTTATTTAAGCTCGCCTCTCCTCCCCCAGGAGAAACACCCCTCACCCTAACCACATCTCATCCTCATCCTCCTCATCCTCCCCCCCAATCAAGGTGGAATCAGCAACATCGGGGTGCAGATCAACAACGAAGCTTCAGGAAACGCCCAACAAGGTAGGATCGTGCGTTTCGTTTTTAATTTCCCACACCTAACTTGATCATGATTATTGGCATCGAATTTCTGTTTGATATTTTTGAAAATACCATGGTTTTGTAGATTATATTCTGAGCTTTCCACTGCAATTTTAGGATTGAAAATCCGAGTTGCGAGGAGATCAAAAACGTCTGACGAAGATTGCGGGTTTTGGGTGTTTTCCGGTGGTTTTGGAGGATCTCTGGCCGGCTCTGGGGGTTCCGGTGGTGGGCGGCGTGGGAGAGCGCTGTCCAAGCAGCAGGTGGCGCAGGCATGCGCGATGTCCAAGCCGCCAGGCCGCGCGACCACGGGGGGTCGCCGTGGGGGACAAAGTCTCGCGTCCTGTGGAGCTTCTTGCGGCAGAACAACCAGCCCTCGTGGCCGGTCTGCGGTGGACTGCGGGTAAGCGCTGGGCCGCGGGGCTGATCCATGGGACGGTGCTGTGAGTCGGGCCGGTCGTTGCGGGTCGACCCATGCCGGGCGGACCGGCCGGTCTAGCCCAAGGGGATTCGTTCCCCCTCTCCGGACACCCGTAATATTCATTACGGGATTCTGTTTTGTGTGTCGTCTGCGTAAGTGCCTTCCTGGCGTTGAGATGAGATTATTGAGATGGCCTTGGGAATTTTTAATTCTGGAGATGAGGGCCTCGGTGGCGTGTCACGCCTCTAAGTGAATTTTCATTTTTCTGGGGGTTTTGTTTTGGGCGGCGCAGACATATCTGATGTACGTTTTGAGCGCTGTCAGTGGCGTTGCATCCCTAGTGTTGACATGGAGATTACCAGTGTGGTTTCGGGCATTGAAAATGGAGTTGATACGTGGGCCTCGCGGGCCATCTTTCGAGTTGCAGACAGCTTTTTGTAACTTTTTCATTGGACATCTGATCGGTGCGTGTGAGTAGTCATTTCTGATTGTTTTTCTTAGGGAATTGCAATGGCGAAATCTGCCCGCTTTAATTCCACATGGTGGTGCGGGCCCCACGAGGGCCATTTTGGGAGTTTTCAGTGATTTCCAGCATTATCACTGGGTTTCTGTTTTGGACAAATGAATAGTCCATCTGCTGTACGTTTCTGAGAGGATCACAACGGTGCGATCCATTGGTAGCGCTTCGGGACTGGGATGTGGGTCACATGCAACACCGCACATGTTCGGTATGTTTGAACTCATATTTTTCTCCAGATATCTATTGCACTCAAGTGAGCAGTCAATTTTATGTGTCTTTCCGAGGAGATCGCAATGGAGCGATGCACCTGATTATTTTCGGGGCCGAGGCTCGGGGCCATGGGACGCCATTCGGGCGTAAAGTGGTGTTGGTGACTTTTATGTCGGATATCCATTGGAGTTGAGTAAGTAGTCGATCTCTCATGTTTTTTCGCGAGGATTACAATGGTATGATGCTTTTGGATGTGCGGAGTTTCTTTCGGGATCTCATTTAAATGTGGAAGCTTGAATGGTGTAGCGGTGAAGGTTCTTCCTGTGGTGTTTGCAGAGAACCTTTGGTGTGTGATCGCCTTCACTCTTGGGAGAGTGAAGTGAATGGCTGAAGAGATTTAGTTGTCCATGACCAGGCCGATGAGGTGTCAAGATAGATTTGTTACATTTACACCCTTCGTGTTGACATTGGGTGTCGTGTGCACGATAGCCTTTTAGATGGAAATATGGTATACTCTGGGAGTATACGGGAACACATGAAGGTACATGTGATCGTTTGTACCTAAGAACGTTTGTGCGCTTGTTTGGAGTTGACTTGTGGCCACACATCGTGTGGGACCCATGTGTGTGTCGTGTTCTACTTTACGTACCTTTCACCTCTCGCGAAGAAGAGGGTCCTTCTGTTCAAGTTTGTTTGACCATCAGGGTTGAGTTTCCCCTAGTTCTGTTCTTGTTTGTTTGACCAGCAGGGATGAGTTTCCCCCTACTTCTGCTCTCGTTTTTCTCACCAACAGGGATGAGTTTTTCCCTGGTTCCCCTATCGGTTGTTTGACCAGTAGGGTTGAGTTTTCCCCTAGTTCTGCTCTTGGTTTTTTGACCAACAGGGTTGAGTTTCCCCTGGTACTATTCATGATGGTTTTGACCAGTAGAGTTGAGTGGTTTTCCCCTGGTTCTATTCTTGATGGTTTGGCCGAAAGAGTTTCTTCCTGTTCCCTGGTTGAGTTCTTGTCGATTCGGTGTGACCAACACAATACATGGGAACCGATCCACTACCCAAGATGTTGTTTCCTGTAGGGCTGGCCAGGAGGTTGTTTCCAGCAGGGCTGTCCAGGAGGTTATACCATCCATCAGGGATGGCCAGTGTGGTACCATCTAGCAGGGGTGGCCAGAGGGTTACCATCTAGCAGGCATGGCCAGCACAGCGGTGCTCACAGAGCAGTACCATCCATCAGGGATGGCCATAGTGGTTCTGGTTTTACCTCCAGTGGGGCTGGGAAGTGGTCCCTGATGCCGTTTTTAACTCCAGATGGGCTGGGGAGTGGTCCCCGTGGCCGGTTTTACCTCCCGCTGGGCTAGGAAGTGGTCCCTGATGACTGTTTCGCTTCTCCGTCCAGTGGAGTTCCCTTTTACAGGACTGGGCATTGGGACTCGTCGATGAAATTAACAAGGTCTCCCTCCAGAGCATTACCCTTTTATGGGACTAGGCAGTGTGGCACCCATTGACTCTTTCCAGGTCTCCCTCCAGTGGGAATGCGTCGACTTCGACGGATTACCCTTTAGCGGGGCTGGGCAGGGAGTCACCTATTTACATTGAGAAGACCTCTCGAATGTGGGGCTATGACGATGTGTTTCATGACATTCCCCCAAAACTCACAAGTATGAGGGGCTCTTTCCCCACAGAGATGCATCCTTGATACACGACCTAAAACCGTGCGGGCGATTCAGTGCCGCCCAAAGTGGATAGTGTCAAGGTGTGGTGATTTGAGCCCCTTGACTTGCAGTTTGGGGCAGACGTGCAGGATGCTGGCCATCGATGGTGTTGACTTCTAGGACTGTTGGCTACTCACTTTATTGGGCTGATCTACAAGATGGAGATCCCCTTACGATCTTGTTTGGGATTCTTGATTTAGTATATGGATATTTATATACCTTATTACAGTACCCACTCCTTTGGTTTTGGCTACTCTCCTTTGAGGAGAGGCGAAGACACGCGAGGTATGCCACGTGCTTTCCATGTCTAGCTACTCATGGTTGGACGAGTCTACTCTCTTTCTATAGGTAGTGATGACTCAATGAGAAGTTCATCTCATCACCACTTCTAGCTCCTTGTGTTTGGATGAGTCTACTTTCTTCCTCTTGTTGGGTTGAGCTATACTCATTACTGCACTCTCAGTTCTTCTCCTTAAATTTTCACTATCTTATCTAATGCTCACCTCTTCTGTACCTCTTTTGTTGCTATCTCAAGCCTTCAGGGCATCCTTTTGAGTATTTTAATACTCACCCCTGCTTGGGATTTTCTCGCACTTGGTGTGCATTTGCAGACAGCAGATATATTGGTTGTGACGTCAGAGGAGTTTTGGAGATCGGGAGCTTGGACCGCGTGTGGTGGTCATAGTCGGGTTCTAGGTGTGGGACTCTCCCAGTTTTTTTACGTCGGTTTACCTGTTGCCGGGTTGTGGCACATTTCTGGTTGGCGCGTGTTTTTCCACTTTCCATTTCAGTTTACTTTTATCACTTTCTTTGTACTGTTTAGAGTTCGACGCACGTTGTGGGTTATTTATATTAGTTAGTACATTAATTTTCATCTTACTCTAAACTTCTTCATTGAGTGGGTTGCGTGTGTGTGTACTGTTACTTAGTCAAAGGCCTCCCTGAGTTTTTTATCCTTCGGCGTTGGTTGCCAGCCCCTGGCCTATGGAGGCGGGCTTGGGGTAGTTATGGCTCGAGCCCGGGTAGGGTCGGGTCGTGACAAATTGGTATCAGAGCTGCTTCATTCCTTGGGATGTTGTTCAGACGTCCCTAAAAAGGAATTGGTTGGGATTTAGGGAAACAACGTTAACGTGTCTCGAGAGTGGCTCTCAGGCGAGGGAGTCTAGTGATGGTGCGGCAGCCGACGTATCCATTCACCAGGACCCTGATAACCCTCTTGTTGACTTGGCATGCTGAGACACTTTCTTCAGGGAAAATTAGTGTGTGCATCACATAGGATTGATTCTTTGACTATCCTTCTTGAGTCAGATCCCCGTTGTTGTTGTGATATACATATTTGCTCATCTGACCGTGGCACTCCTTGATAACATTCATGATGTCTCTATGAAGACAGCCAACCAGGATACCAGCTTTGGTGCATGACGATGACCCTGTGAGCTATGAGGCCTCAGTCTATGACCCATCATGTGAGCCCCTTTCTCTGGGTGGGCTGGTAACAGCACCCCCACCTGTTGAGAAGTAGATAGCTTCAACAGAGCAGACAGGGCATGAGCGCAGTTTGAGCGGGCATCGTGAGTTCCAATGACAGAGAACGCTGAGGTTCGGTGGTGAGGCAGACCCTCATGCAGCAGTGGTTTGGTTCAAGATAGTTGTTTGCCTCTTCAGGATTGTGCAGACTCTGACAGATCTTATGGTCGATTTGGCTGCCAACCTTTTCCATGAAGCAGCTTGGAATTGGTGGAGTCTGGAAACTTAGTTTCATGATGAGTCGTCGCTTTTGCAGGGAGACTTTCAGTTGTTGTTTCATGAGTATATTTTCCCTCCTACATACAATTTGTTCGGATTCAAGAGCTTCTGCAGTTTCAGTAGGGAGGGATGACGGTGGATGAGTACACGACTAGTTTCGCAGACCGCGCATGATTTTACCCAGACTTGGTCCATGACGGCAACTTCCAAGCGTGGGAGTTTGAGCAGGGTCTCTGCCGAGAGATTCATGCTATCATAGTACCCTTGGTCAGTCCCACATATGTCGGGGTGATAGAACAGGTGCTGGTAATAGAGAGCATCCTGTCACGCTCTATAGTTTTCAGTGGCAGCAGGCTCGACAGAGATGAGACACCTGCTGCAGCTATCGGGTGTCGGCTAATAGAACCTCGACGCAGGTGGCTTACCAATAACCAGACTCAGGGGCATGGTCGTACATCATATTTGCACCGGATGGCACCAGTGTAGCTTAGAGAGCGTCGATGCTATAATTGTGATGGGCAAGGATACCTAGCATGAGACTGCCTGACCAGGTATGCTGAGAATATTGTGCAGGCAGCAGGTGTACCACCACAACGGAGGTAGCGTCATGATTGGAGAAGCGCCCAAAGAGGTGGTGCTTTCAGAGGATCAGGAGGAGTTGGACGTGAGGTATGACCTTACGATGTCTTCCCATCACTACTAGGTTATCCACGTCAGACTTTGAGAGCTGATAGTTGGGACCGAAGACAGCCGAGAGCTTTGGATGTCTATGATCCTGCAGAGCATGAGGTGATAAGAGGTATGCTCTATGGCCCTTCTACTTATTATAGTAGAATTGTTAGACTGTGTGAGTGAAATGATTTTTCTCCCTTCTTCTTGTTTGAGATGTTACCATGGTGGCATGGGGCGTCCACGTAACCCTGTGTTGGTAAGGTAAAAGGATTGGGACCTTTTTCTTTAGTTGATGGTGTTGACTCCTTCGCATTCCTGGCGTTTAAGAGAGTCTTGGTTGTGAGACATCTACTATGAAACCTTGTGTGATCAGATATCCTTGGGTGTTTCCCATATGGATATTCTGAAAGAGGGAATCAACGAGCATTGTCCAAGGTCCAAACAGATATTCTTGTCATGGCGTGCGATGAAGGGGTTCGATTGGGGAGCTGAGCTACCCCCGAGAGCCTTCGGGCCATTTGAGACCGTGCAAAAGGAGGGAGTGGTTCTCAACTGCCTTGCCCTAACCCCAAATGATGGTTTGGGTGCATAGAGTCTCCTGTGTGACTCACACAAGAATAAGTGTGTGTGATCCTATGCACATCATTTGAAAGGGTAGACTTCGCGTGGTCAGATCAAATTCATTGGTCTATGTGCGGTGACACGGGACCATGCAAAAGTTCATCTGGGTACGGGAGATCCAGGTGCGTGCATAGTACCCAGAGTTCCCCAGATTTTCTTTTCAGGGACAAAAATCATGAAGGAGGGAATTATGTAAGAACCCAGTTTTTTCTATAAAAGACTTTGAAATATTTTGATGTTATTCCAGAGCAGAACATTCATACGGCGTGCGATTCCGTGCCCCGGTGTGGTCAGAATTAAATTTTCAGTGCGTTCACACTGGGAATTCCAAATAAATGGGATAACTCTTAAATAGTGTGTCAGATCCTAAATTTGAGTGCATGGATGGATCCGGAATGGGGTGTTTACCCTAGGAACCACATAAAACATGTCGGTGCGGGGCGTTTGGACCCCTCTATCGCTTCTGGAACGTTAAACAGATGAATAAAATAATTAATTTATCCGTTTAATGGTTAAAATCATTTATCTCTTAAATGGTTGCTTGATTGAGAATCTGAGGGAACTGTTGAGTCCATACCGTTCTGTTTTCCCTATAAAGGGTGTAATTTTCACGGGCATAGGCCGTCCATGAACAATGGCCCCGGGGGCATTTTTGTAATTTGGTGGCCTTAGGAGTTGAGTTTAATAACATTCGAACAGAGTCTCGTATTAAAATTCGGAGACCGCCATTGTGCTCAGCAGGTGGTGTTTCCCCTAGGGGAAGCTCATCTTGACCAGGCCAGAAGTTTTGGATGCGGGTGATTTCAGGGGTCGAGTTTTTAATTAAAGAGTTTATTTATTTAAACTCTCCTCTCCTCCCCCATCCTCATTCCTCCCCTGAAAAAACCCCCCTCACCCTAACCTCCTTTCATCCTCATTCTCATCCTCCTCCCTCCCAATTAAGGTGGAAGCGACAGTGGTGGGGTGCAGATTGATGATGAAGCTCCGGGAAACGCCCAACAAGGTAGGATCGTGCGTTTTATTTTTAATTTCCCGCACCTACTTTGAGCTCGATTATTTGCGTTGAAATTATGTTTGATCTTTGAGAAAATCCCATAGTTGCATAGATTATCTCTTGAGGTTTCCATCAAACTTTTCAGATTGAAAATCCGTATTGCAAGGTGATCGCAAACGTCCGCCAATGATTGCGTGTTTTGGGTGTTTTCTGGTGGCTTTGGAGTTTCTACAGCCGGCTCTGGGGGTTCCGGCAGCGGGCGGCGCGGGCAAACGCGGTGGCCAGGTAGCAGGCGGTGCGGGCGAGCGCGGGGGCTCGGAATCGGGGTTGAGGGAACCGGTGTGAGGGGGTGCTGGCCGGTAGGATGTTCTGACTCCATGCGGCGAGGCCGAGCCGAAATGGCGCGCGGCCGCAAGGGCGCAACGGGGGACAAAGACTCGTTTCCCGCGGGTCTTCACATGGAAGAATGACAGGCCCTCATGCCCAGACTATGTTGAACCGTGGGTCAGCGCCGAGCCACGCGGCTGAGCTACGGGCATGCACTGCGAGTCGGGCCGGCCGGTGTGGGCCGGCCCAGGACGGGCAGACCGACTGGTCCAGGCCGGTCCAGCCCAAGGGGATTCGTCCCCCCTCTTTAGACGACCGTAATTTTCATTACAGAAGTCCATTTTTGTGCCGTCTAGGGCAGTGCCTTCTTAGCATTGATAAGTTCTTTTAGATATGGCCTCATTAATTTTTAATTCCAGAGAAGAGGGCCTCGGTGGCGTGTCATGCATTTAAGTGAATTGGCATTTTTCTAGGGGTTTTGTTTTGGGTGGTGCAGACACATCTGATGTCCGTTTTTAGCGCTGTCAATGGCGATGGGACCCTGGTGTTGAGGTGGAGATCTCTAGTGTGGTTTCGGGCATTATAAGTAGAGTTGATATGTGGGCCCACAAGCCTCTTTCGAGCTGCACACAGCTTTTTATAACATTTTCATCGGATGTCCGTTCGGGGCGTGTGAGCAGTCGTTTCTGAGTGTTTTTCCAAGGGTATTGCAATGGTGAAATCCGCCCACATTAATTCCACATGGTGGTGCGGGCCCCAAGAGGTCCATCTTGGGAGTTGGCGGTGATTTCCATCTTAATCACCGAGTGTCCATTTTGGACAAGTGAATAGTCCATCTTGTGTACTTTTCCGAGAGGATCACAATGGTGCGATCCGTTGGTAGTGCATCGGGACTGGGATGCAGGTCCCATGCAACAGTGATCATGTTCGGTATGTTGGAACACATCTTTTTATCCGGATATCCGTTGCACTCAAGTTTGCATTCAATTTGACGTGTCTTTCCGAGGAGATCGCAATGGAGCGATGCACCGGATTTTTTTTGGGGCCAAGGCTCGGGACCACAGTACGCCGTTCAGGCGTAAAGCAATTTTTGCGACTTTTACATCGGATATTCTTTGGAGGTGTGTAAGTAGTCGATCTCGCATATTTTCACATGAGGATTAAAACAATACGATACATTTGGATGTGTGGAGTCTCTTTCAAGACCTCATTTAAATGTGGAAGCTTGAAAGGTGTACCGGTGGAGGTTCTTCCTGCAGTGTTTGCAGAGAACCTTTGGTGTGTGATCGCTTTCACACTTGGTAGAGTGAAGTGAATGTTTGAAGATATGTAGTTTGTCATGCTTGGGTTGATGAGGTGGAAAGTTGGAGTTGTTACATTTACGCCCTTTGTGTTGGTGTTGGGTGTCATGTGAACGATAGCCTTTGGGCTAGAAACGTGGTATACACTAGGAGTACACGGGAACACTTGGAGTTACATGTGGTTGTTTGTACCTGAGAACATTTGTGCACTTGGTTGGAGCTGACTTGGGGCCACACATCGTTTCGGCCCTATGTGCGTGTCGTGTTCTGCTTTACGTACCTTTGACCTCTCACGACGTAGAGGGTCCTTTTCTTCTCGTTTGTTTGACCAGCAGGGTTGAGTATCCATTGGTTCTGTTATCATTTGTTTGACTAGAAGGGATGAGTTTCCCCCTAGTTCTGCTCTTGTTTGTTTGACCAGCAGGGAAGTGTTTCCCCCATGTTCTGATCTCAGTTGTTTGACCAGCATGGTTGATTTTTCCTCTAGTTCTGCTCTCGTTTGCTTGACTAGAAGGGTCGAGTTTCCCCTGGTGCTGTTCACGATGTTTTCGACCAGCAGGGTTGAGTGGTTTTCCCTTGGTTATGTTCTCAATGGTTTGTCCTGCAGAGTTTCTTTGTGTTCCCTGGTAGAGTTCTTGTGGATTCGGTGTTACCAACACATTACGCAAGCACCGATCCTCTACCCATGAGGTTGTTTCCAGTAGGGATGGCCAGGAAGTTGTTTCCAGTAGGGTTGTACAGGAGGTTGTACCATCTACCAGGGATGGCTAGTGCGGTACCATCCAGCAGGGGTGGCCAGTGGGTTACCATCCAGTAGGGATGACCAGTACAACAGTGCTCACAGAGCAGTACCGTCCAGTAGGGATGGCCAGAGCGGTTCTGGGTTTACCTCTAGTGGGGCTGGGAAGTGGTCCCCAATGCCGGGTTTACCTCTAGCTAGGTTGGGAAGTTGTCCCTGATGATGGGTTTACCTCCAGCTGGGCTGGGAAGTTGTCCCCGATGACAGTTCCGAGCCTCCCTCCAGTGGAGTACAATTTTATGGGATAGGGCATCGGGACTCATCGACGACTCTAGCCGGGTCTCCCTTCAGTGGATTACTCTCTTAAGGGACTGGGCAGTGTGGCACCTATCGACTCTTGCCCGGTCTCCCTCTAGTGGGATCCCATTGACTTCCAGGGTTTACCCTTCAGCGGGGCTAGGAAGGGGGTCACCTATCGACTTTGAGAAGACCTCTTGACTACGGGGTAGTGAAAAGGTGTGGATTTATGTTCCCCCATAACTCTCAAGTATGAGGGGCGCTTTCCCGATGGAGACGTGTCCTTAAGATGTGACCTAAAACCGTCCAGGCGAGTTAGTACCTCCCAACGCAGATAGTGTCACGGTGTGGTGATTTGATATCCTTGACTTACAGTTCGGGGCAGACGTGCGGGATGATGGGCATCGATGGTGTTGACTTCTGAGACTGTTGGCTACTCACATTCTTGGGCTGAGCTACATAATGGAGATCCCCTTATGATCTTGTTTGGGCTTCTTGATTGAGCATATGTATATTTATATACCTTGTTCCAGTACCCACTCCTTGGTTTTTGGATACTCTCCTTTTAGGAGAGGCGAAGGCGCGTGGGGTCTGCCACGTGCTTTCCGTGTAAAGCTTCTCATGGATGGACGAGTCTACTCTCCTGCTATAGGTAGCGATGAATCAACGAGAAGTTCAACTTCTCATAGCTTCTATCTCCTTGTATTTGGACGAGTCTACATCCTTCTTCTTGTTGGGTTGATTTGTACTCTTTACTGCACTCCCGGTTGTTCTCCATTACTTTTCCCTATTCTATCTTCTGCTCACCTCTTCATTACCTCTTTTTTTCTTCCTCGATCCTTTGAGGCATCCTACTGAGTATTTTTATACTCACCCCAGCTTGGGCTTTTCCCACACTTGGTGTACCCTTGCAGATGACAGACAGGTTGGTCGTGACATCCGAGGAGCTTAAGAGATCAGGAGCTTGGACCGCGTGCGGTGGTCATAGTCGGGTTCTAGGTGTGGGAACTCCCTGCTGTTTTACTTCTGTTTACCTGTTTCCGGGTTGTGGCACTTTTCTGGTTGGGCATTTTTTTTTTGCCTTTTCATTTCAGTTTACTTTCAGCACTTGCTTTGTATTTTTTAGAGATCGATGCACATTGTGGTTTATTTATATCATTTATTACTTTACTTTACTTTTCACTCTACACTTCTGCATTTAGTGGGATGTATGTGTGTTTATCGATACTTAGGCAATGGCCCCCACGAGTTGTTTAGCCTTCGGCACTGGTCACCATCCCCTGGCCTATGGAGGCAGGCTTGGGGTAGTAGCGGCTCGAGCCCGGGTAGGGTCGGGTCGTGAAAGAGACATATGTAGGTCTCATGATACAAACACACCTAGGTATTGGGTGTATATGTGGATAATTATTATTATTTCTTATCACTAGGCAACGAGGGTATATTTAGGATTTCATGGAACAATGCCTTAATGATATGATTATGATGTGTAGAATGATTTATTCTATCTTTATAAACTCAATTATTTCAATCCATGTGATTATTATTATTTTTGTCCCTAGATGTATTTCATGAACTTCTTTTAATGGTATCTACGTAAATCTTTTTATCTGATAAGAAGAAAAAATTAAACATTGATATAAATATTTTTTTATAATATTTAATAGGTAGAAGAATTGTTTTAATTTAAAAAATGGTTTAATTATTAATAAAAACTCATATATTATTATTATTATTTTATTCTTTCATTTGATATGATTTGTGAATATATTTGGGAAAATAGTTGATTTCAATGTTTAGTTATAAGGAACCAGGATTAAGTATTAGATATACTAGTGACATTAAACATTAAATCACTTTATTTAATAGGAAAATATTTTTTGGGTTTATATTTTTAGAGATATTGGTCATAAAACATAAATTATAATTCCATAAATATACAAATTGGACACTTTTAATTAGAATTCACATTACCCACAATATAAAAAATATATAATAAAACATGATTTCTTTCCATGGTAAATCAGAAAGACATTCTACATTATATATTACTTTCCCTTAACCATCATTAAACCACATGGATAACATTTTATAATTTTGGATGAGCACAATAATATCAATAAACTATGTAAAATAAATAAGAACATAAATCTAGAGATAAAAATAAAAACCCATTAAAAACATTTTTTTTTAAAAATTACCTTTATTTAGAAAAAAGAATCATTATTCCTTAAAAATATCATTATCTTACAATTTTAAATAATAATACTTCAATGAAGTATCATTAAAAATTATATAAAATTCATATATTTTCCTTTGGTTATCATGATCTTAAAATATGTACAAAATCCTTACATTTTGAAAAATAATATGGCTAACTACCATTGTAAATATTTATATAAAATAATAATTTTCCAATACATTGGATATATATCATGATGCACCCATCATAGAAGATATATCGGGATTACCTATGATCTAAAATGGGGTGAAAATATTCAAAAAATAGTGTTAAATGTCTTAATTATTATAAAAACTATTGAATGACACTTTGAATCCTTTGTGAAAAAAACATTAGAAAATCAGAATACCCCATTTTCAAATAAATAATCTTATTTCATAGATTCCCATAAAATATAAATAATGATATTCATTGAAGAAAACAAGAATAATTTTGGATTAATGCATACGTAAAATAATTGTTATGTTGGTAGGTAAATTTACGGTCACCATATATGTTAAAATAAAACATTCCTTTTGTCATTTGTAAATAAATTTAAAAAAATATAAACAAATAATTTTGAAAAACATTTCAACAAATAAAAACAAGACACAAAATTATATTCATAAAAATGTGGATGTCGGAGAAAAATATATATAATGTAAAATTTTAAATGAATATTTCTATGGAAATCCCCTTACTATATGTCTAACTCATCACATTTGTTATTTGTCTTCCTGAAAAAAAACTCCTGAAAAATAATTAATGTAATTATAAATTTTTACAATTTCATTATTAATTTTTTTTTAATTTTTATCATATTATATATAATCAATTAATAATTTATGTTTATGTTCGATGTTTCTATGATATTCAGTATATAGTTCTAAAATTTCTTTGTTAGAATAAAGATGTTCAAAGAAAAATTCTTCTATTATCTTCATAATAATAGTCATAACATAATTAAATTTTTTATATATCAATTATATTTTTAAAACAAACCATTAATGATTGTAATTAATAATTAATTATGTTACAATCAGGGAGACAGTATGTCATATGTGTGCATGCGCAGTAATTCCATTTTTCTGTGATCATTAGGTAAATAAGGTAAGTTTTATTTTATCATTAAAAATGACAATTATATCATAAATACTATATTATATGATAAAAAAATACTTATATATATCATCCTTGTAGTGTGGGGATTAAAAATAAATCATATCACTTTATTGAGGTGGTAGTCCACACGTACACATGAATGTGATTATCATTTTTCTAGTGAATGGGAAGGGAAGAAATAAAATGAAATATTATCTTTTAAAAATGAATAATAGTTCATTTATATCATATAAATATTTATAAACAAATTAAATTCATCCTTACATATAGTCGTGGGAGACAATGATGGAAAATGAATTAATCCTTTTGCAACGCAGTAGCCTATCTTACACACTGATAATTTTTTTTGTTTCTCATTTGATGGAAGAGGAAATATATATAGGTTGTTAAATTTAAATAATGATTATTTGATATATTATTTTTATTATATAATTTTGATTCAATAATATTTGTAGCAGGTGTATGAATCCATGAAACTGAGACTTTATGATACGAATTACACCTCTTATTTGAATAAACTCTCTTTTATAAAACCATAAACCACTAAAATTCGAATTCATCCATAAAT
Organism: Viscum album; assembly: GCA_963277665.1. Taxonomy (NCBI): domain Eukaryota; kingdom Viridiplantae; phylum Streptophyta; class Magnoliopsida; order Santalales; family Viscaceae; genus Viscum; species Viscum album. The sequence goes on from OY728159.1 coordinate 1,390,081,032, forward strand.
AATGAAAAAATAATATGGATAGGGGTTTTAGTATTGTTTTTATCTAATCATAGATTATTTAAATGGGATTTTATGTGTGATGTAATGGTAAGAAGTGATTCCATTTTATAAGACATGGAAGAGAAACTAATCGAATTTCTAAAAATATTAAATTAATATACATTAATTTATAATTAAAACTGATTAAAATAGAATAATTGTTAAAATAATATGATAATTTATTTAATTCATCTTACATAATACACATTATATATGTTTTGACAATGTTTTTAACATTTTATTTTGGTTTTAACCACTCATTAACCCCTTTCACACTTATCGTGAAAAAAAAGAATTTAACCTTTTAAGGGATAATATATTTAATATAAATAGAAAAAAAAATCACAAATGGTCCATTAAATATATATTCTACTATATACAAATAAAATATCTAAATTTAATATTTTTATAAATTTAATATCATTTAGAAAAATATTATTTATTAAATAATATCATTAATGTCAATTTTTAAAAATATTCCTTACAATCACCTTAATATGATTAAGAAAAAAAATAAGTTCAAAAAAATTTAGTACACCCCTAACCTATTATATTCATCTAAAAATACATACATAACATTAATTATCTAAAATTATACTTCTTTTAGTATTTTCGATTTCATTTATTTTATTTTTCCAATAATTGCATAATTAGGATGTCCGTATTGTGTAAGAATATAAGGAATTTATTTTAACACTAATAATTATAAATAATTTTTCATGAGTAGGATTAATAATTTAGATTTTGGTTTTAAATTTTAAACTGATTATATCCTATAGTATCCCAAAAGTTTAAATTTTTATAGTTATTAAAAATAATAGTCCATCCTTTTTTACTTTTCATTAAATACAATATGATAAAAGTTATAATGAGATTAAATCAAAACAAAAGTCATATAAAATAATACACTCTGTTTATGGAGAAACAGACTCATCTAATTAAATTAAGATATCAACTATTATCATTTTTGAGTCCTTATCATTTTATTTTTAACCTTTATTTACCTAATTTACAATTTCCATGGTAACAAAAATTACTATGGTTGCATTTAATAATGATTAAAAATAAAAGGTATATATTTATTAATGTTTGGAGTAATTTTTAACATCCCATGATTTGAACTGAACGAAATAGAGAAGAAAATTACATTTTTTCCATTAGCTTCACTAGTCGGGTTTAAAATTCATCATAAAAAATTTTTATTTCCAATATTTGACACTAAGATGTGTCTTTTAAATAAAACTTATTAAATTAAGTAGATTAAAATTTAAATAGAAAAAAATTAAATAAATGTTAAAATCATTATTAAAATTTCAGAATATTCTATGAGATATTTTCAGAGTTTGCAAACAAGTCAGCGCGGGATTCCAATACTCGTAGAATCTTGGTGTTGATTGAATAAAAATATATATTTTATTTTATTCATATGCTTCTATTTTTAAAAAAATTAAAATACTCTCAAATAGTGTGTTGTATGATAAATATGAGACCACACTTAGGTCTGAAAGGCTAAGTATACCCTAGGAATTATATAGTGTTTATGCACGATGGGTGTTTGGAACCCTCGCATATGATAATACCTCCATTATTTTTAATTAATGTATTATATAATTTTTTATATAACAAATATTTCTTTTCTCAAAATTGGTGCTTCGTATGGGAAAAATGAGACAACTGTTAGGTACAAAATTCAGGGTTTATCCTAGGTAGGGTATAAACATTGTGAGAATCAGATGTTTGGTCAAATAACTCATGAAAATAATTCAAAGAGGTTATAAATATTTTGTTAGGCAGTTGGAAATAATTATAATAATTTTATTATTAATATTTTTCTTAGCGTTGAAGAAAAAAATTTAAAGGTACTTCTAAAATTAATAAATTGTGTCATGGTATAAAAAACAATTTGGAAATGTAATGAATCTGAAATAATTAATTATTCCGATTAAATAAAAAATCACAATCAATATTAATTTAATAATCATTATCCTTTTTTAATGGTTGTTTTTTTAAAATTTATTAATGGTCTCATTCATGAGTTATATTGAATAGTAATAATTTTAATAATTGAATCTTTTCTACATAAACCAATGAACAAACCATTATGTTTTCATTTCCAAATCCTTAAAGGAAACTAGGGATTATGCCTATGCACCCTCTTGCAGATTCTGGGCAGCTATTTAAATTATTTATATAATTACTCGAGTCTTATGTAAAATATTACGTCATTCCCATGAAAAAATTTTATGTAAAAAATAATTAAAATGGATTATATTAATTTTAAAGAAATTTAATATATGGAAAAGGAATTAAAAATAATAATAAAATTAAAATAGGGATTGAGAAGAAGAGAAAATTAATTAAAATTGGGTCTAACCATTTTAATTTTTTTACTTTAATTTTCCTATATATCCCCCTTTTTTTTGGTTCCCTTTTTTGTTTTTTTCATTCCTTCCTTTCCTTTTTTATTCGTTCTTTCTCCCTATTCTCCTCTCCTCCCCCTCTCATGTGCGTACTGCACCCCCTCTTTATGTGGTGTGCACCATCTCCTTCCCGGTTCGGAAGGACGTCGTGATCTCATCTCTATTTATTTTTCTCCGTCGTCTTTTGCATAGTAAATCTCTTTGTATTTCTAACCTCACGCACCATGAATCATATGATCTACATATCTATCCTTCCTGAGAACTTCCACAGATGAATTTTACCCAAAATTGGGGATTTTCTAAAATTGCCATATTTTTTCCATTTTAGTAAAAATTAATGATCTTCGTAGAGGTTTAGATCCTCTACAAGTGTAAGGTAGGGTGTCTACTCTCTTTCCCTTCACTTTATTTCCTCATTTAAATCACATGTTGTCCCACTCGTTGGTTCCTACCAACGAGCTAAAATTTTTTATGATTCAAAAATAAATAAACTACTTTGCTGAACTTTCGAATCCTTTTGTGAGACATTTTAACCCATTTAAATTATATTAACTTCATTGAATACCTATTTGTGTGTGCTTACATTTATGGATTATATTCTATTAGCCCCAAATTAATTAAATTAGTTAATTTCACATGGTGTGTGATCCTGTTTTTTTTTAATAAATTTTTTTTTGGTAATTGTAAATAATGAACTTTTGTTGTGTTAGTTAATTATTTCTTATTGAATTTCCACCTTGTGCAATTATTTTCTTATTGTGCCTTTATAAATTAATATGTTCATTTTTATTACGTTCACTAATAAATTTCCTTGGATATATCTACTCGGTTTAAATGATTATTTGAAGTGGAGGCGTTAGCTATAATATTAAGTTATAATTATAAGTACAACTATGTGATACAAATTTTGTGAAAACTATTTAAATTCAGGGTGGGGTGAGAATGTGGGTTTTGTTTTAAGGGAAACACATCAACTTTCTATTCATAACTCATTACATGTATGCTCCTGGGGGGGGGGTGTCTTATGTTTTTCATGACCGTGACTTCCCTAGGATTTCTAAATAATTATGATTGACACTTGTTCCAAAAGTTCCAATCGTGGAAGGGTCTATTGTCCATGTGTCTATGAATATCCTTAGATAATAATCGAGAATATTCATTGCGATATCAGGATGTTCTTGAGGCCATGTAACCCATATATAAGGATAATGTTTCTATTGAGACAACAATGGTTGCTCTCATTTCCTACATCATTCGTGTGTTTTTTGAAAATATCCTAGTTATCTATCTAAGAATTTTATATATGTGATATGTGGCTTTATTTTTCGAAGACACATTTTTACTAATGGGTTCGAAATATATTTCATAAGACTGTCAAGATATTTCTAATAATCGATATGCCACAGATATTTGGCTCCTATTTTAAATATCCTTGTGATGGTTATGATTTATTGCATGATTCATTATTAAAAACTATATGTAGCCAAGCCTTACCTAATTGTCCAAAAAATATATAATTCTTTGATAAAGTGACATATGAAGGATAAAAATATTATTCTATGTATGAAAATAAACTTCATGGTAGAATATAATGATTTGAAGAATCATTCCTTCAGTAACACAAAATTAACATTTTAAGGGAATCATTTTTATGCTGTGTTTTATAGATTATTGAAGGAAATCCTAAGAGAAACATGATGATCAAAAAACTACTACGATTTCACCAGAAAATTTTCAGCGTATCACTGGAATGAATTTCACAATAAATGTATGAAAATGTGGTGCAAGGAATGTTTTTAAATGGATCTATAATTCATTAAACCAAACAACATCACCTAATAACAATATATTCATTGGGGTACCCTAAATAAAATGGCATTTTCACCCATAGAGGATATATGTATTTTGTTGTATCTAAAATAAAAATTCATAAAGTATTGGTTTTATCATGTAGTAGTTTTATTGATATGAAATTGTATAATCGGAATCCGGTAATCATATTTCTGGACATATTGATTCATATCTCAGGGAGTGATTCAATCGTTGATTTTGCCATTCATCTTCTAAACGATGATAATAGTGGTGATACAATTTTTCTATTATACATGTTAGATGATATTTTATTTTATTATTTAATAAAAATCATCTTAATCCTATGTAGCATGAGTTCAGTTCATTATTCATGATTTATTCTTCTAAAAGTGGTGATCTAAAATGGGGTGAAAAACTTCAATCATAGTGTTTGTTGTCTATATTATTAATAAAACCTTGGAATAACACTTATAATCCCTTTTGAAAAATCCATTAGAATATCATAATACCCCATTTTCATAAAAACTATTATATTTCATAGATACCATTAAAAATAGAAAGAAGGATTTTCTTTGAGGAAAAAATGAATGATTTTGGATTAATGCATATGTCAAATAATTGTTATATTGGTAGGTAAATTCAAGGTCACCATATATGTTAAAATAGAACATTCCTTTTTTCATTTATAAATAAATTTAAAAAAATTGGTAGAAATATTAATGTTGAAAAAAATATCTAAAAATCAAAAGTATATATAAAATTATATTCATAAAAATATTGATGTGAGAAAAAAGAGTTTAAAAGAAAATTTCAAAAGAAAATTTCTAAAGAAATCCTCTTACCACAAGTTTGACTCATCACATATGTTATTTATCTTCATGAATAAAAAACTCATGAAAAATAATTAATTTATTTATAATTTTTTACACATTCATTATTCATTATTTATTTATTAACATATTATATATAATTAGTTAATAATTTATGTTTATGTACGATGTTTTTATGATATTCAGTACATAGTTCCAAAATGAATTTTTTAGAATAACTATGGTCAAATAATCATTTTTCCATTATCTCCATAATAATAGTCATGATATAATTATATTTTTTATATATCAAAAATATTTTTAAAACTAACCATTAATGATGGTAATTAATAATTAATTACATTGTAATCATGGAGACAATATTTCATATGTGTGCATGCATAATAATTCCATTTTCTTTTGATCATTACGTAAACAAGTTAAGTATTAATTTATCATTAAAAATTACAATTATATCATAAATACCATATTATATTAGAAAACATAATTATATATATCATCCATGTGGTTTGGGGATTAGAAATAAATCATACAACTTTTTTGAGGTGGTATTCCACACGTAAACACGAATGTGATTATCATTTTTTTAGTGAATGGTAATGGAAGAAATAAAACAAAATATTATATTTTAACAATGAAAAATATTTCATTTATATCATATAAATATGTATATACAAATTAACTTCATCCTTAGAACTAGCTGTGAGAGACAATGATAGAAAATGAATTACATCTTTTCGCAAGGTAGTAGTCTATCTTACACAAGAATGATTTTTTTGTTTCCTCATTTGATTGAAGTGGAAATGTATATAGGTTGTTAAATTTGAATAAAAAACCTCTGTTTATTTTGTTATATTATTTTTATTATATAATATTCTTACAATAATATTTTTAGAGGTGTATGAATCAATGAAATAGAGACTTTTAGATACGAATGACACATCTTATTCGAATGACCTCCCTTTTTTAAAACCATAAAACCACTTAGATTGGAATTAATCCATAACTAAAGAAAAAATAATATTGTATGGGGTTTTAGTAATTTTTTAATCTGATCATGGATGATATTAATGGGAATTTATGTGTTATGTAATGGTGAGAAGTGATTTCGTTTTATAATATAGGGAAGCGATACTCTTCAAATTTCCAAAAATATCAAATTAAATACATTAATTTTTAAATAAAATGGTTAAAAAATGAATAATGGTTAAAATAAAATGATAATTTATTTAATTAATCTTACATAATACAAATTATATATGTTTTGACTATGTTTTTAACATTGTATTTCGGTTTTATCCCCTTTAACACTTATCATGAAAATAAGGTATTTTACTTTTTAAGGGACAATATATTTAATATAGATGGAAAAATATATCATAAATAGACCATTAAATATATTTTCTACAATATCCAAATAAAAAATCTTAATTTTATTTTTTTATAAATATAATATCATTTAATAAAATATTTTTTATTAAATAATATCATCAATGTCAATTTTTATAAATATTCATTACAATCGACTAAATATGATTACATTAAAAAATAAGTTCAAAAAAATTATTTCACCCATAACCTATTATATTTTTCTAGAAACTGAAAAATAACATTAATTACCAAAAATAATACTTTTTTCAGTATTTTAAATATCAGTTTTTTAATTTTTCTAATCATTGAATAATTATAATTTCAGTATTGTATAAGAATTTAAGAAATTTATTTATACACAAAAAAATTAAAAATATTTTTTCATGAGTAGGATAAATAATATAGATTTTGTTTTTAAAATTTTAAATGATTATATCATATGGTTACCGACATGTTTAGAATATTATAGTTTTTAAAAATAATAGTCCGACCTTTTTTACTTTTCATTAAATAATATATGATAATGTTTATAATGAAATTAAAATGGAAGAAAAGTCAAATAACATAATAGTAAATTTAAATGGATGAAACAGACTCATTTAATTAAATTAAGATATCATTTATTGTCATTTACAACTCCTTATCGTTTTATTTTTAATAATTGATATCCAAATTTACCATTTCCATGGTATCAAAAATTACTGTAGTTAAATTTAATAATGATAAAAAATAAAAGGTGAATTTTTACAAAAGTATGGTGGAATTTGTAACGTCTCGTGTTTTGAACCGAACAAAAAAGTGAAGGAAAATAAATTTTTTCCATTAACTGCACTAGTCGGGTTTAAAATTGATCATCAAAACCTGTTATTTCTGATAGTTGACACTTCGATGTGTCTTTTAAATAAATTTTCTTATATTAAGTAGATTAAAATTGAAATTGAAACAAATTAAATGTGGGTTAAAATTTTTATTAAAACATTGAAATATTATATTAAATATTTTCTGATTTTAACGACAAAGTAGCGTGGGATTCCAAGACTCGTAAACTCTTGGAGTTGATAGAATAAAAATATTAAATTTATTTTACTCATATACAAGTGTGTTTATTTTTAAAAAATTAAATTACTCTATAAGTGTGCATTATACCATAAATATGAGACCACCATTAGGTCTGTAAGGATGGGTTTACCCTAGGAAGTGTATATTGTCGACACACATTTGTTGCTTGGAAACCTGGCAAATCATAATACCCTCATTATTTTTAATTAATGTTTTATTTCGTTTTCTATATGAAAAATAATTATTTTCTTAGAATTTGTGCATTGTATGAGATATATGAGACTAATGATAGGTTTGAAATGCTGGGTTTACCCTTGGTAGGTTATAAACATTGTGATCATCATATGTTTGGTAAGATCACACCCAAAAATAATTTAATTATGTTATAAATATTTTTTATGGAGTTGGAAATAATAATAATAATTTTATTATCAATAATATTATTTTTGTTAAAGAAAGAAAATGTAAAGGTACATCTAAAATTAATAAATTGTTCCATAGTATAAATAATAACTAGAAAATATATTGAATGTGATATATAAATTATTCTAATTAAAAAATGGGCAATCAATATTAATTTAATAAATGTTTCCATTTTATTAATGGTTGTTGTTTTTAAATTTTTTAATTATATCATTGATGAGTTATATTAAATAATAATAATTTTAATTATTGTAATGTCTCCACATAACCCTAGGTACATACCATTATGTTTTAATTTCAAAATCCTTAAAAGAATCCAATGCGCGTCCCTAGGCACCCTATTGAGGATCCCATGTAGCTATTTAAATTATTTAAATAATTTCTCGAGTCTTATCTAAAATATTACATAATTTCCCTAGCACAAAATTTAGGTAAAAAATAATTATAATGGATTAATTTAATTCTAAATAAATTAAATATATTGAACAGAATTGAAAAATAATAATAAAAATAAAAACGTGATTGAAAAAAATAGAAAATTAATTAAAATTGGGTCAAACCATTTTCATTATTTTTATTTTTATTTTTCTCTATATCTATTTTTATTTTTATTTTTAGTTTTATTTTATTTATCTATTTCCCTTTTTTCATTCCTTCCATTCCTTTTTCCTTCTTTCTTTTTTCCCTCTCTTCCTCTACAACCCTTATTCCGTGTGTGGTGCACCCCCTCCTTATGTGGTGTGTACCACCTCCTTACAACTTTGGAAGGCCGCCATGATCTCATATCTAGTTCATTTTCTTCATCGCCTATTTTGTAGTAAATATCCCAATATGGCTAACCTCACGAACCATGAATTGTAAGATCTCTATCTGTATCAGTCACACAAACCTCTATAGATGGTTTTTACCCAAAATTGGGGCTTTATTAAAATGTTCTGATTTCTTCAATTTTAGTAAAATTTATATATTGTCAAAGATTTTAGGATCCTCTACGAGTATAATTTGGGTCATTTACTCTGTTTCCCTTCCTTTTGTTTCGTCATTTAAATCACACGTTTGGTTCCTACTAGCGAGGTCTAATAGCTTCCCTTTCTGAATTAAATAATGTACTTTTATGAACATCATCATCCTTTAGTGAGACATTTTAACCCATTAAAATTATTGAAACATCATTGCATGCCTATTTGGGTGGGCCTACATTCATGGATTATTTTCTATTAGCCCCAAATTAATTAAAATAATTAATTTCACATGGTGTGTGATCTCATTTGTTGAGTTTTAATTTAATATAATATTTTAAGTAATTATAAACAATGGTATTTTATTGTATTGGTTAATTATTTACTAATTAAGTTCCTTAGTATTCAATTATTATCGTATTGTGCCTTTATAAATTAATATGTGCATTTTTATTACTTTCGCTAATAAATTTCCTTGGATATACCTACTCAATTTAAATGATTATTTGTTGTGGAAGAGTTACCTATAATATTTAGTTTTAATTTAAAATAAAACTATCTGATACCTATTGCATGAAATTTAATTAAATTCAGGGTGGGGTGAGAATGTGGGTTTCGTATTAAGGGCCACACAAGGAATATCTATTCCTAACAGATTACCTATATGCGTCGGGGGGGGGGGGTGTCTTAGGTTTTTCTAGATCGGGACATCCATGGGATTTATAAATACATATGAGTGATACTGCTCCGAAAAGATCCCATAGAGGAAGGATCCATTGGAAATGTGGATATGAAAAAGCCTTAGATGATAATCAAGCCCTTTCTTTGTGAGATCAGGACTTACTCATTGTAAAAACATGCCTCAAGAAATACATGGTCTTACGCAATATTTCCTTGGATGGGATCAGTGCTATTGGATTAATTGAAGGATGTACTGTAGCGATACATTTGAGACATGCCCGGACTCTAACTCTACAAAATTAACATAATAATAATAATGATGTGTGGAATGTATTTTTTTATACAGCCTTTGTATCCTTTGTAAATTGTGATACTTTTTTGGTGCTTTAATCACACTTTTTTGACACATAAACTAGACCCCAGGATAAATCACAATTTTGGGGTATTATTCCTTTTTGTCTAACTTTTTATTTCTAGCCTTTATATATATATATGAATCCTTCTTATTATAGGTACCGTATTAAGATTATAGGCATAGGCTGAACCAGGTGATATGGGACTGGTGTCGTTGAGAACCCAAAACAAGTTATAATTATTTTATTATGGTTATTAAATAGGATACATCTATCATATATTGGAACAGTTATTTATTTTACAGCACAAAATGGAATGGTTTAGACACAACGAGTGCTGGCTTACTATGATTTTATCTCACTCCCCGCTTAGGCACCATTTGGTACCCTGAGTGGACTTTATACTTGTGGTTATATATATCAGGAAGCATTATGCATCAGGTTTTTTAATGTTACTTTCTAGTTAGGATAGAGGTTCCGGGAAGAGGGTTGATACATTAATTGAGATGTAGTTGTTGCTTTGTGTCATTTTCATTACATCTTTGATTTCAGGTTTTTATATTTTTTCGAACCTTTACTTTAATATAGAGTTCATTGCACGACTTTATTTAGTATTTGGTTTTATTTAACAGTTTTTTCATTTATTATGTATTTAGTTGTGATTATTTATTTTCTTCTACTACAGTTTTCTTGTTTTTACAGTTACACTATTTTTTATAAATTTTTGTGTCTTCTGTTGTGTATTACATATTACCTATAAGGGCATAGCCTCCCCTATGGACATATTTAAAAGGCCTTCGATGCTAGTCGGCATCCTCTGGTGTTCGGGGAGACACACTTGAGGTCATGTAACCCATCGGTATGGTCACTAACATAGAGGTGAGCTGGGTCAAGACGTTACAAAGTGGTATATAAGGTGTAATTTTTCTTTGATATATTATTTTGGGATGGTAGACAGGATACTAGGAAAGTGTCGGTTCTTGGTTAATGGTTGTGCCTGGGACTGATCAACCCACATACGAGAAATGAGCAAGTGGCTAGTGTTGGGATTGATGTTCATGCTTTTCAATGTTATTATTGATATGATTTTACCTCAAGTGATTGGTTTCATCTCCACTACTCATGAGTTTTTCGAATTTATGATATTTTAGCTTTTTTCTATTAAAAATGGATGAATCATTACAAGAATCATGATAGGAAAATATGGATTCACATGTCGTGAATATGTCATTCCATATAGTTTCATCCATATGTTGCATGCGGATCTGATTTAGTGAGTTTAAGGTTATCCCTTATCTTTTATTTATTTAACATTCTTTTTTTACATACCATGTTTCTGTGATATATTTAGCATGCTATCAAATTGCCAAGCTTCCTATTTAATAGTATATTTTCCTTGTATCATGATTCTATTTCTATTATCATGTCTCTATGATTAAAATGTTATGCTTATATTATTACAACAAGACTTTCACTATTATCATCTTTTTGTGACCTTCTAGCTTGTTTGTTATGTAATTGGTTTATTTGATAAAATTTATTGGTTTCCTTAGAATGGGATCCAAATTCCAAATACTATAATGTGTATAGTCAGTTTATAAGTTGATAGTTGTAACACCCGAGACTTTTATGTTATATAAATCATCAAAGGAATCTTTTTCTACACAACACTTTCTTGGCTTGCTTTACACGCAATCGCGACCTTCCTCGACAGCTTGCGTCGTACGCAATACCGAGTTTCACTAAACAACAATATGCTATTAAAACTAGCCGTTATGAATAGTAATAACCACTTTTTGAAATTTTATAAATTTTATTTTTCAAAATGGACTTCATTTTTGGACTCAGAATATCGAAATTAGCCTAGGGTGAAATTTTGGTATTTTTCTGAAAACTTACAATTTTTGATGAATAGTGAAACCACTAAGTGGTAGGTTAAAAACTGAATTTTGCATAAAACTTAATTTTGCCGCTTCTGTGAATGGAATTTCAAAAATCCGACAAACACGGTTGATATCAGTAAGTAAAATGTGGTTCAATGAGATAAAAATAATTTTTTGGTGAATAGTAACTTTTTACTATTTTTACCGCGGTTAATAGTAAATAGGGTAACTAAGGGTAAATATGATATTAATATTACCCTAACACATGTCCTAATTCTATTGGACAAGTGTAATTCGACCAAAAACAATCATAGGAATAAAATATGACCATTTAGGCCCACTTGTATTAGATTAGGACATTTATTATTAATTTATTTAAAGAAGGGTTAAAATAGTTAAAATCAAAGTTTAATAAGTAAATCATTTTTAATATGGGGTTATACATAAGATAAATTCGATTGAAAAAATTCATTAGAAAGCTAAAAAGATTTCCTACATGATGGTATTTTATTTGTAATTTTTAGACATCAAATAATATAATTTATTTATGACACAAAGATGATGCAGTAATTATCTTATTAATGAAATATTGACATAATTGATAATATAAATACCATAATAAATGTAATTTAAGACTTTTTATGAATTACAATAATTTTCTAGGTTACTATGATATATTAGTGTTGATGTAATCAACATGGTTCGAACATATAATTCTGTTATGACTTTCACAAAAATCATATATCAAATAGTGTCAAAATTGACACAAAATAGTTTTTAAATCAAATATTATATTATTAATTTTTATTTTATTCCTAAAAATCTAAGGTTCGGCCAAATGACATAGATAAGGATATATATATATTAATAATAAACAATTTGGGGTTCGTTTGGCATGTTATTGTAAGTGTATTAACCATATAGTGAAAGAAAACAAAAAGACATGGTAAAAGTTAAATTATTTAACATAGAGTTAGATCTAATTGATAAGGTTAAAATAATACCCTAAACTTGTCTAAATCCTATTGGTTGATAGGATTTCGACCCATACCCACTTTAGCTTCGAAATAAGACCCTTTGGAACCATTATAAACCGATTTTGACTTTAATATAAAATAATATTTTGAGATATTCCTAAGGTGCCCCTCTCCTCCCTTATAAAAGGGCACCTCCTCCCCCTCCTCCTCACACCAATTTGAGCACTCAAGCTCGGCCAAACCCTACCATTTTCTCCTCTACACTTCCCTAGAATAATCCTAGAGGTCCTGGTCTTCTTCAAAGACCAATCTTAGTTCCCTTAGTGGAGGATTCAATGAGGCATTCCAAAGAAGAGGTAATATCCATTACCGATCTTTTCAATTTCTTTCTTCTTCAACTTCTTCTTCTTTAGTTGTTTCATGATAAAGTAATAACATCAGTATTACTTACATACTGATATGTTATTATAAATATGAAACAACCCTAATTCACCTTCTATCCATCCTATGGAAAAATGAAATCACCGCGCGTGCGTACGTACGGAATACCGTCTCCACGCCGTGGTGTAATCTATTTTTCCACCATCACATTACAAGGATGGGTATAATGGTGTAATGAGTAACTATTTATGATTATTATAAAGTAATATTGTTACTGAAATAATATATATATACTCCAATACAGTTCCACGATCATAGGAACGATATCATCACTCGTGCGTACGTACGGAATACCGTCTCCACGATGTGATGCGACTCGTTCTACATGATCATCATTACATAGTAATTATATAAATGAATTGAATGAAAAAATATGATATATGTTACACTAATACTATTCTGGATATAAGGTATCTATAACCTTAAAAGAAGAATAAGAATGTATTCGGCAAAACCCGAATAATAACAAAAGGCAATAAAGACCCGAGTAACAAGTAACAATGAAATATTACTAACAAGAAGCTAAGAATATGACCATATATGATATCATATCAATATGTATGATTCTGGAATAAGTCAATAACATTATTTAAACCATTATACAGGAGCTTCGGACATGTACAAAGCAAATCGGACCTAAGGTAAGGGAAATATCACAATCTCACTTTTATCCGAGATTGTATTTACTTTGGTAATTACTGGGGTGTATTTTATCATCCACATCCATGTTCCCTCAATATGTAATATTATTTCCATCCTTCTACAATAGTTTATATCCAATTTTACCCTTCGGTAAGTTTTTTTGCAAAAGATATGAAAGGAATCTTTTGTCGTTTTTCATACGAGGTACTTTTTGACTTTCCGACAAAAGTACGAAGAATGTTTTTTTAACTTATATGGCATGAATGGATTTTTAAAACATTGTTTCCAAGAAGATTCCTTTACAAGTTTTCAAGTTTATTTTTTTAACTTCTTTTATTTTAAAGTTTTATGACATGTTATTAAAGGAAAAATGTTTTTGAAGAGGAAATGCTATTTTCCTCAAGAATGGAGTTCAAGTGTTTTATCAAAATTATTTTCCATCTAAGATAATAAAGGGTTATGTTTTTATCCCTATTATTAAATTGATTTGTTCATGTTGTGATGGAATTATTTTTATGAATTCCTTTATCTTATATGAATTGATTTATGATGTCATGATGTTTCAAGAATCCCATTTTTGTTACATGTGTTATGCGATGATGTATGTTTTATGATTATGTGGCACACATAAGAAAGGATTAATTATAAGATGGGTGGGACCTATATCTCCCTCCAATGCATTGGGTAATGATTTTATATCTCATGAGAAAGACATGGCTGGAACGGAAGGTTATTTCGGTTCAGTGATACAGGACTGAAACGAGGAGTGAACTCGGTTCAGAAAGGGACTTTGTCCACTAAGATAGTCTTGGCAATGAGTCATGACTAAGAAGAAATGATTTTCCATGATTATGTGTGCATGCCACAAAGTTTCAAGTTTTATGTTATGATTATGGGGATCTCATTTTCACTTCTATGATTCGTTCCATGTTAAGATATTATGATCTCTTTTGCAGGTTATGATTTTCAAAAAGATATGATATGATTTTTATTTCCATTATTTGCCCTTGCTGAGCACTTGAGCTCACCCTTTTATGTTTTCTTTTCCCCAGGTCAGGAAGATGGATATTAAGTAGAATATGCTAAAAGGGACCCTAGATATGATGAAATAAATGGGAGACACTGTAGAAGATTTATGAACCAGTTGTTTATGATTCCCAGTTTCTAAAGACACTATACCTATACGGTCCTTTGTGGTTTTGTCATATGTTGTAATAAGTGTGCTTCAATTTTGAAGTATTAACAATGTATGTAAAGTATGGGTCGTTATAGTTGGTATCAGAGGAAAGGTATAGTCAACCTTTGGAAACTAGGATGTGAAAGCCTTAGTAAGAACCCTAAGGATAAGTCTAAGCATAGAACACAATCATAGTGTTTTAGAAATGGCCATGAATACCCTAGGATAAGACCTTAAGTGTGAAATTTTATTATTGATTATGTGGTTTTCCTATTATAATTAGTGTTTCTCACACTATTCTTCTTGGTTTTAGTCAATGGCTGGAACCCGAAGGAACCGTGTTAATGCGGAATGCGATGGGAAATGCAATGATTGTCCCCCTGAGAAACCAAACGATATGGGAGCTGGAATACAAAATCTTTTAGCCATGCTCACACAACTTTCTCAAGCTATGAATCATGCAGGACTTCCAAACGTGCAAAGGAAGGAGCAACATTCTGTTGAATCCTTCATGAGGCAGCGTCCACCTTCTTTCAGTGGGTCTACTGATCCATTAGTTGCTGAACAATGGATTAGTACTACTGAAAAGATATTTTCAGTTCTTCAATGTTCTGAACATGATAAAGTCATCCTAGCAGTGTATCGTTTGGAAGGAGATTCTGATCAATGGTGGAATATTATTAAGAATACGAGGCAAAGGGATGAAATTGAGTCTATGGAATGGGACGAGTTCAAGAACTTATTTTTCAATAAGTACTTCCCTCTTATTCTCCGAACAAAGATGGAGAAAGAGTTTCTTGAACTGAAGCAAAGGGATGATGAATCTGTTGGTACCTATGAAGCAAATTTTACAAGACTTTCAAGGTACGCTTCTGGTATTATTATCCAACCTGAGAGTAAGATCGATCGATTCTTTAGTGGCTTAAAACCAAGTCTTCGAAGGGCATTAGCCATAAGGGACTTCAATAGCTACGAGGAAATCGTTCGATGTGCTCTCAAAGTCGAGATGGAGATTGGAATAACCCATCAGTCACATGGGTTTGATAAGAAGAGGAAGATGGAATTTAAAGAAAAATCTAAAGAGGACACGGAAAAGAAGATGAGCTTTTCCTTATGCTCAAAGTGTGGAAAGAAACATGGAGGGAGTTGTCTTAAAGGGACAAGTAAATTTTTTAAATGTGGAAAGGAAGGTCATCGGGCATTTGAATGCCGTGATAATGGGAAGAAGATGTCTAATGATGCAAAAAAAGGAAGGGATACACAGAATGAACCTACTACACTTCAATGTTTCAAGTGCAAGGAGATGGGGCATTATGCCAATCAATGCCCAAATCCAAGGGTTGATGATGATGGTCGACGTCAACAAAATATTAAGGCTAAAGACAAAGGAAAGTCACATGCAATTTCTATCAGCGATGTGGAGTACGATAATGAAGTGGTGAAAGGTACACTTACCATCCACTCTAAAGTAGCAAATGTTTTATTTGATTCTGGATCCACCCACTCTTTTATTTCTGAAAAATTTTCTAAGGGTATCACCGTATTACCTCAACAATTATATGTTGAGTTAGCTGTGACAACACCTAATGGCACAACAGTCGCATCAAAAGTTTATAATTCTTCTCCGATCGAAGTTTGTGGGAAAGTGCTTCCTGCAAATCTTGTGATCCTTCCTTTAGTGGAATTTGATGTGATTCTCGGCATGGATTGGCTTTCTCTACATGGATCTCATATCAATTTCCAAAGAAGGGAAGTCACATTTCATATTCCAGATCAATCTACGATCGTCTATCGATGCAAGGATGAATATAACCTTCCAGTGGAAATTTCTTCCATCTTATGTGTATTGATTCCACTAAATGAAGGTTATTTATCTCAAATGGTTGGTGAGAAACTCACGATTAATAATATGCCCATTGTATGGGAGTTTGATGATGTCTTTCCAGAGGAATTACCGGGTCTTCCAACAAATCGTGAAGTTGACTTTTCAATAGAACTCGTACCGGGTGCTTTGCCTATCTCAAAGATACCTTATAGAATGGCCCCAATTGAGTTGCAGGAATTGAAGAAGCAACTCCAAGAGAATCTTGATAAGGGATTCATACGCCCTAGTGCGTCACCTTGGGGAGCACCTGTTCTATTTGTTAAGAAGAAAGATGGATCAATGAGACTCTGCATTGATTATCGAGAACTTAACAAGATCACTATCAAGAAAAAATATCCTCTCCCACGCATTGATGAATTATTTGACCAACTACGCGGAGCTCAATACTTTTCCCAGATTGATCTTCGTTCAGGGTATCATCAATTAAGGGTCAAAAGGGAGGATATACCAAAGACGGCTTTCTGTACAAGGTATGGACACTATGAATTTATAGTGATGCCATTTGGTCTTACTAATGCCCCTGCTATCTTCATGGATCTAATGAATAGAGTCTTTGGAGACTATCTTGATCAATTTGTGGTAGTCTTTATAGACGATATTCTTGTCTATTCAAAGAGCAAGGAAGAGTATGAAGATCACTTGAGAATTATATTGATGACCCTGAGAAAGGAGAATCTTTATGCAAAATTTACCAAGTGTGAATTTTGGCTTCAAAAAGTTTCATTTTTGGGTCACATTATCTCAAAAGAGGGGATATCTGTGGATCCAGCAAAAACAGAGGTTATCGAAAGATGGTCGAGGCCAACCACAATAACTGAGATCCGAAGTTTTCTTGGTTTGGCTGGATATTATCGACGTTTTGTAAAAGATTTTTCACGATTATCTAATCCACTCACCAAGTTGACTCGGAAAGGAGTTAAGTTTGTCTGGACAGAGGAATGTGAAGAGAATTTCAAGGATTTGAAAAGAAGGTTATCCAGTGCACCTGTGCTCACACTACCTTGTAGTGGATAAAGGTTTGTGATCTACAGTGATGCATCCAAGAAGGGATTGGGGTGTGTTCTTATGCAAAATGATATGGTGATAGCTTATGCCACACGACAGTTGAAAATCCATGAGCAAAATTACCCAACACATGATTTGGAGTTGGCTGCGGTAATCTTTGCATTAAAGATTTGGAGGCATTACCTTTATGGTGAAAGGTGTGATATTTATACTGATCATAAAAGTTTAAAGTATATTTTCACACAAAAGGAGTTGAATATGCGTCAAAGAAGATGGTTGGAGCTGATTAAGGATTATGACTGCTCAATCCATTACCACCCTGGGAAAGCAAACAAGGTGGCAGATGCATTAAGTCGACAAGACCATGCTAGTTTATCCATGATGAGGATCACAAAAGATCCAATATTTATGGATTTACAAAGGATGGATCTTGGAATTATAATGGAAGGGGAAAAATCTTATCTTTCTCAAATGAATGTTCAACCATCTATACATGTGAAGATTAAAGAGGCACAGAAAGAAGATGTCGAGTTACAAAAGAAGGTGAGAAATGTTCCTGAATTCAACCTTGATTGTGATGGGATAATAAAGTTCAGGAATCGGGTTTGTGTTCCTCCCATCCCCGAATTAAAGAAGGAGCTGCTGGATGAGGCTCATAGTTCATCATTCTCTATTCATCCTGGAAGCACGAAGATGTATAGGGACTTGAAAGAGTACTTCTGGTGGGATGGCATGAAAAGAGATGTTGCTGAATATGTCTCTCGATGCTTGGTTTGTCAACAAGTTAAAGCTGAGAGACAAATGTCTAAGGGGATGTTACAACCATTACCCATACCCGAATGGAAATGGGAAAACATCACTATGGACTTTGTCAGAGGACTTCCTAAAACATCCAAAGGCAATAATGCTATCTGGGTCATAGTTGATCGTCTTACAAAGTCTGCACACTTCATTCCTATTAGAGAGGATTTCTCTCTAGATCAGCTTGCCAGGATATTTGTAAAGGAAGTGGTAAGATTGCATGGAGTACCACTTTCTATTATATCTGATCGGGATCCGAGATTTACCTCGAAGTTCTGGTGAAGTCTTCAGCATACTCTGGATACAGAGTTGAGTTTCAGCACTGCTTATCATCCCCAGACAGACGGTCAGTCTGAAAGAACAATTCAAACCCTAGAAGATATGTTGAGAGCCTGCTCTATGGATTTCAAAGGAGGTTGGGATCAACACCTACCTTTGGTGGAATTTTCTTATAATAATATCTTTCACTCCAGTATTCAGATGGCTCCTTATGAATCTCTCTATGGAAAGAAATGCAGGACTCCAACTTGTTGGGATGAAGTTGGGGAAAGAAAGCTGTTAGGACCTGATCTCGTTGATGAAATGGTAGAAAAGGTCAGATCAATTCAACAACACATAAGAACAGCTCAGAGTCGACAGAAAAGTTATGCCGACAACCGAAGAAAAGACCTAGAGTTTGAAGTGGGTGATAAAGTGTTCTTACGAATATCTCCCTGGAAGAGGGTTATGAGATTTGGAAAGAAGGGGAAGTTGAGCCCTAGATATATCGGTCCTTTCGAAATACTGGATCGTGTTGGGAAGGTAGCTTACCGATTGGCTCTTCCACCGAATCTCTCTCAAGTTCACGATGTGTTCCATGTATCTCTCCTGAGAAAGTACATACCAGATCCTTCACATGTACTCAGCTCAGAAGTTATACCGCTGGAGCAAGATCTTTCTTATGAAGAACAGCCGATATAGATTCTGGATCGTAGCGAAAAAGTCCTACAAAACAAGACCACTCGATTGGTGAAAGTTTTATGGAGGAACCACCAACTTGAAGAAGCTACATGGGAGCTTGAGGATATGATGAGGGAGAAGTATCCTCATCTGTTTGTTACAAAGTGATGAATTTCGAGGGCGAAATTCTTTTTAAGGGGGGTAGAATGTAACACCCGATACTTTTATGTTATATAAATCATCAAAGGAATCTTTTTATACACAACACTTGCTTGGCTTGCTTTACACGCAATCGCAACCTTCCTCGATAGCTTGCGTCGTACGCAATACCGAGTTTCACTAATCAACAATATGCTATTAAAACTAGCCGTTATGAATAGTAATAACCACTTTTTGAAATTTTATAAATTTTATTTTTCAAAATGGACTTCATTTTTGGACTCAGAATATCGAAATTAGCCTAGGGTGAAATTTTGGTATTTTTCTGAAAACTTTCAATTTTTGATGAATAGTGAAACCACTAAGTGGTAGGTTAAAAACTGAATTTTGCATAAAACTTGATTTTACCGCTTCTGTGAATGGAATTTCAAAAATCCGACAGACACGGTTGATATTAGTAAGTAAAATGTGGTTCAATGAGATAAAAATAATTTTTTGGTGAATAGTAACTGTTTACTATTTTTACCGTGGTTAATAGTAAATAGGGTAACTAAGGGTAAATATGATATTAATATTACCCTAACACATGTCCTAATTCTATTGGACAAGTGTAATTCGACCAAAAACAAACTTAGGAATAAAATATGACCATTTAGGCCTACTTGGATTAGATTAGGACATTTATTATTAATTTATTTAAAGAAGGGTTAAAATAGTTAAAATCAAAGTTTAATAAGTAAATCATTTTTAATATGGGTTTATACATAAGATAAATTCGATTGTAAATATTCATTAGAAAGCTAAAAATATTTCCTACATGATTGTATTTTATTTGTAATTTTTAGACATCAAATAATATAATTTATTTATGACACAAAGATGATGCAGTAATTATCTTATTAATGAAATATTGACATAATTGATAATATAAATACCCAAATATATGTAATTTAAGACTTTTTATGAATTCCACTAATTTTCTAGGTTACTATGATATATTAGTGTTGATTTAATCAACTTGGTTCGAACATATAATTCTTTTATGACTTTCACAAAAATCATATATCAAATAGTGTCAAAATTGACACAAAATAGTTTTTAAATCAAATATTATATTATTAATTGTTATTTTATTTTTAAAAATCTACGGTTCGGCCAAATGACTTAGATAAGGATATATATATTAATAATAAACAATTTGGGGTTCGTATGGCATGTTATAGTAAGTGTATTAACCATATAGTGAAAGAAAACAAAAAGACATGGTAAAAGTTAAATTATTTAACTTAGAGTTAAATCTAATTGATAAGGTTAAAATAATACCCTAAACTTGTCTAAATCCTATTGGTTCATAGGATTTCGTCCCATCCCCACTTTATCTTCGAAATAAGACCCTTTGGAACCATTATAAACCGATTGTGACTTTAATATAAAATAATATTTTGAGATATTCCTAAGGTGCCCCTCTCCTCCCTTATAAAAGGGCTCCTCCTCCCCCTCCTCCTCACACCAATTTGAGCACTCAAGCTCGGCCAACCCCTGCCATTTTCTCCTCTCCACTTCCCTAGAATAATCCTAGAGGTCCTGGTCTTCTTCAAAGACCAATCTTAGTTCCCTTAGTGGAGGATTCAAAGAGGCGTTCCAAAGAAGAGGTAATATCCATTGCCGATCTTTTCAATTTCTTTCTTCTTCAACTTCTTCTTCTTTAGTTGTTTCATGATAAAGTAATGACATCAGTATTACTTACATACTGATATTTTATTATAAATATGAAACAACCCTAATTCACCTTCTATCCATCCTACGGAAAAATGAAATCACCGCGCGTGCGTACGTACGGAATACCGTCTCCACGCCGTGGTGTAATCTATTTTTCCACCATCACTTTACAAGGATGGGTATAATGGTGTAATGAGTAACTATTTATGATTATTATAAAGTAATATTGTTACTGAAATAATATATATATACTCCAATACAGTTCCACGATCATAGGAACGATATCATCACTCGTGCGTACGTATGGAATACCGTCTCCACGATGTGATGCGACTCGTTCTACATGATCATCATTACATAGTAATTATATAAATGAATTGAATGAATAAATATGATATATGTTACACTAATACCATTCTAGATATAAGGTATCTATAACCTTAAAATAAGAATAAGAATGTATTCGGCAAAACACGAATAAGAACAAAAGGCAATAAAGACCCGAGTAACAAGTAACAATGAAATATTACTAACAAGAAGCTAAGAATATGACCATATATGATATCATATCAATATGTATGATTCTAGAATAAGTCAATAACATTATTTAAACCATTATACAGGAGCTTCAGACATGTACAAAGCAAATCGTACCTAAGGTAAGGGAAATATCACAATCTCACTTTTATCCGAGATTGTATTTACTTTGGTAATTAATGGGGTGTATTTTATCATCCACATCCATGTTCCCTCAATATGTAATATTATTTCCATCCTTCTACAATATTTTATATCCAATTTTACCCTTAGGTAAGTTTTTTTGTAAAAGATATGAAAGGAATATTTTGTCGTTTTTCATACGAGGTACTTTTTGACTTTCCGACAAAAGTACGAAGAATGTTTTTTTAACTTATACGGCATGAATGGATTTTTAAAACATTGTTTCCAAGAAGCTTCCTTTACAAGTTTTCAAGTTTATTTTTTTAACTTCTTTTATTTTAAAGTTGTATGACATGTTATGAAAGGAAAAATATTTTTGAAGAAGAAAGGATATTTTCCTCAAGAATGGAGTTCAAGTGTTTTATCAAAATTATTTTCCATCTAAGATAATAAAGGGTTCTGTTTTTATCCCTATTATTAAATTGATTAGTTCATGTAGTTATGTAATTATTTTTATGAATTCCTTTATCTTATATGAATTGATTTATGATGTCATGATGTTTCAAGAATCCCATTTTTGTTACATGTGTTATGCGATGATGTATGTTTTATGATTATGTGGCACACATAAGAAAGGATTCATTATAAGATGGGTGGGACCTATATCTCCCTCCAATGCATTGGGTAAAGATTTTATATCTCATGAGATAGACATGTCTGGAACAGAATGTTATTTCGGTTCAGTGATACAAGACTGAAACGAGGAGTGAACTCGGTTCAGAAAGGGACTTTGTCCACTAAGATAGTCTTGGCAATGAGTCATGACTAACAAGAAATGATTTTCTATGATTATGTGTGCATGCCACAATGTTTAAAGTTTTATGTTATGATTATGGGGATCTCATTTTCACTTCTATGATTCATTCCATGTTAAGATATTATGATCTCTTTTGCAGGTTATGATTTTCAAAAAGATATGATATGATTTTTATTTCCTTTATTTGCCCTTGCTGAGCATTTGAGCTCACCCTTTTATGTTTTCTTTTCCCCAGGTCAGGAAGATGGATATTAAGTAGAATATGCTAAAAGGGACCCTAGATATGATGAAATAAATGGGAGACACTGTAGAAGATTTATGAACCAGTTTTTTATGTTTCCCAGTTTCTAAAGACACTATACCTATACGGTCCTTTGTGGTTTTGTCATATGTTGTAATAAGTGTGCTTCATTTTTGAAGTATTAACAATGTATGTAAAGTATGGGTCGTTATAATAGTCACCCGTATATCTAAGATAATATGTGTTTGATCATGTTATAATTTCAAATTAATTGGCTAACTAATTAACGTCACAACTAGGACCATGTAATCTAGTTGGTGCATGTTCTTTATGAGACAACCCGGTATGGGTTCTGTGACTCTAAATAATTAAAAAAAAATTGGGTTTCATTCTAATGAACCCATCTCAGTTTAGTGGGACCCTTGTAGGATTCCTTATAAGCATAAAATGAATATATTTGGTAGATTGACTAATTAGGGATGTAGTTTCAATTAATGTAAAATGTTTTAAAATTTATTTTTATTAAAAATCCATATTTTGTCCTTTGTACATTGGTTAAGATCAAGTACATTGTTTTTTTGAAAAATGGTACATGATGTTTTGATTAAATCTTTTGATAATTAAATGATTAAATGTGATTACATGTAAATATCTTGGATATGGAACCTATAGAAATTTCCTCTATTTAATACTCTAGTATAAGGGTAGTATTCATTTATCTATGAATTGGTTTATAATAGAACCATTCTCATGTTGTTTTCCCTAGTCGAACCCCCTTGATTAAAATGAAACCCTAATTTGTAAAGGTGGTCATGTTTTCATGACTCCTATTTCAGGCATGAGAATCGGGTAATTATTATTTCCAATATGATTGGTATGCCTTAGGAATGGTTAGTTTCTTCATAGGTCATTTGACCTTCTATTCCCCATAGTGATAGTGGACTCTGTATGTCTTCCTCTCAGTGAAATGTCATATTGATCCTTTATAACCTCGAGGTAGTATGTGTTCCCGTACGTAGTATTATCGAGTGCTTAATGTTTTTACGAACTGGATGAGTTCAGTGTAACCATTATGTCTTAAACTGTTAAATATGTTTCGGGTCATATCCATAGTAAATTGACTTCTGTGTTAAAGGAATCAAGATTTTCTCAATGCTCGTGATGAATTCCAGAGACTCTTGTGTTTTGACATTCTCGTCAGTTTGGTTGGGTTTTCATTGCTTTTTTAATTATATTACTTCTTGTAATTCTCTAATCCTCTTAGTGTACTCTTCCTTAAGTGATGATCAGGTGCCTTATCGTTCATAGATCCTTGATACACTAAGTGGGTTTCATTATTATACCACTCTGATGCTTTAAATGTTATTGGTCCTGTTTAGGGTCGTTTTCACATTATTACAGGTTGAAGTGTGTTTCTTGTAAAGGAATTGGATATTATTGGGGGACCCTTAGATTCCAATGTGGAAATTACATGAACAAACTCTTACACACAATCCATTTCTTATGACATGACCGTCCAGCCGATGTTGCTCTGGGCTCAGTCGAGGTTTTGATGTTGGAATCTTGTCCTTATACCAATGTCTCAATTATAATCAGGTAATATGGACTATCTTTGGTTGGTTCCTTTCACTCATAATGTACCAATATAGGGTTACCCAGACTTGTTTTTGGGCTTGTGAGGACTAAATCAAGTAATGTCAACATGAGTCCAGTATGAACTTTGGTGGACGTGTTCCTGGTAAATGAAGGATCCATTTGAAGAGGACATCATAGTACAGTTTGTAAAACACCATCTATCAAATACGAGCATATTTTAAAATGGTTGGTTGGAGTGGCTCGACTAGTTATCTATCTTGTTCAATGAAGCGGTTAGTGAAATACCTTTTTGCCACATCATTAGGGGGAAAGAGTTTGGTTTGGGTCGGCCATAGAGTTTCATGAAAATATGTCTTAACATGGGATTTTATGTCAACAGGAATTGAAAATTTTATCCATTTTTTAATAACTCAAGAAGCCTCTCTAGAACGATGAAGGGTATGTCTTATAAGAAATTACGACTGTGTAAGGCATCGTGACTCGGAACTTTCCCATTCTAACATTAAATCCTAAGGTGGGAAGTCACATTAAACGGATTTTTAATGAGATGAAGACATTTTCATGTCTCTAGAAAAATGATTTTTGATAAGTATCGTCTCAATGTTTCAGCTGGAAAATTATAATTGTCTCAAATATTAATGCCTTAGGTTCTGCTTCGCTAACCAATGTTTGAATGTGCATTTAGTGTTTGGAGACACAATAGGATCTTCTATATTAGAATATCTGACCCTGTAGATTGGGTGAGAGTTACATTTTTTCTGAAGGATTCTTAGTTATTAGGAGTTCTAAGGTGAGAAAGTTGTAACGTCCCATGTTTTTAACTAATCAAAAAATTGATGGAAGTTAAATTTTACCCTTTAGCTGGGCAGGGCGGTTTTAAATACAAGCATCGAAACGTTTTATTTCTGATAGTTGACACTACGACATGTTTTTTAAAAAAAAATTTCAATTAATTATATTGAAATTGAAAAAGAAACAATTTAAATGAATTGTAAAATCCTTATTAAAATTTTGGAATATTCTATTAAATAGTTTTAGAGTTTGACGATGAGTCAGAGCAAGATTGTAATACCTAATGACTCTAGAAATTGAAAGAATAAAAATATTAAATTTATTTTATTCATATGCATGTGTGATTATTTTAAAAAACAAAATAAATCTCAAATTCCACATCATATGGGAAATCTGATACTACCACTGGAATGTCCAGTTTACCCTAGGATGGGTATAACCATTATGAGCGTCGGGTGTTTGGAACCCATGAACATGGTAACAACCTCTGGATTTTTAATTAATTTCTTATTCTTTTTTTATGTCATGAGTAATTATTTTATCAAAAATGGTGTGTCATATGAGAAATCTCAGACTTCCGTTAGGTTCGGAACACTGGGTTTACCCTAAGAAGGGTATAACTATTGTGAGCGTCAGGCGTTTGGTCTGATCGCACCCGAAGTTAATTTAAATGGGTTATAAATACTATTTGGGAAGTAGGAAATAATAATAATAATTTAATTATTAATATTATTAATTATTTTGAACACTAAAAATGATAATGTGATTCTATAAATAATAAAGTTTTTCATGGTATAAATAATTACTGGGCAATGTAATGAATGTGATATTTTTAATTGTTCAAATTAAATACAAATTTGAAATCAATATCTGTTTAATAACCTTTTCCTTTTTTTTAATGGTTGTTGTTTTGAAATTTATTAATTGTGTCGTTGATGAATTAAATTAAATAATAATAATTCTAATTATTGTAACATCTTGACATAAACCAAGGTATGGACCATTATATTTTTATGTCTAAATCCTTAAAGGAAACCAGGGTGCGTGCCTGAACACCCTATTTCAGATTCCGGGAATCTATTTAAATTATTTAAATAAATGTTCTATTACTATGTACAATATTATGTCATTCCCTAGTGATGCATTCAAGTTAAAAATAATTTAAAAGGCTAAAGGTTATTTTATTGAAATTAAATTGGTTGAAAAAGGATGAAAATAAATAATAAAATACAATGGGGCAATGAGAAGAATAAGAAATCATTAAAAATGGGTTTAACCATTTTTATTATTATGTTTCCTCTCTATCCCCTTTTATTTTTATTTTATTTTATTTTATTTTACTATTTTTTGTTAATCATTATTTTCATTCATTCATTTCCTTTTTTCTTCATTATTTTTATCATCTCCTCCTCTCCTCCCCCTCTCTTGTGTGTGGCACATCCCCCTTCTTAGGTGGTGCGCACTACCTCCTTCCCGCTTCAGAAGGTTGCCACAATCTCGTCTCTTGTCTGTTTTCTTCGCAATCAGTTGCGTAGAAAAGATCTTAGTAAGGCTACCCCCACAACCAAAGAATTGTATAATCTCTTTCATTATCCATTTCACGGTCTCCCGTGAATTGTTTTTACCCGAAATTGGGGTTTTTCTAAAATCATGTTGTTTCAGCCATTTTGGGTAAAATTAAAGATCATCACAGAGTATAGGATCTTCTAAGAGTATAAGGTAGGGTGTCTACTCACATTCTTATCATTTCGATGGGTCATTTAAATATCACGGTGTGTCTCTCTTTGGTGCCTACCGGTGAGGACTAATATTTACGTTGTCTATGTTAAATGAACTGCCTTACTAAACCTTAGCACCATTGTGTGAGACATTTAAACACATTTAAATTATTGGAAGATCATTGGATATCCATTTGGGTGTGGCAACGTTGATGGGCTATTTTCTGTTAGCCATAAATTAATTAAAATAATTAATTTCACATGTTTCATGATCTCTTTTGTTTAGTTTTAATTAAATAAATTATTTTGGGTGATTGTGAACAATGATCATTGGTTGTGTTGGTTAATTATATCTTAATTAATTTATTCCATGTTAAATTATTATCTTTTTGTGCCTCAAAAAATTAAAATGTGATTTTTTATTTCTTTCACTGATAAATACCATTAGATATATCTAATTGTTTTAAATGATTCTTTTTTGTGGTATATTTACCTATATTTTTTAGTTACAATTATAAATGAATCTATATGATACATGTTCTATAGAATCGAATTAAATTAACGGTGGGGAGAGAATGATTGTTCTTTATTGTGGGCCACACATAGGCATTCCATTCTTGACTAATTACCACTATACGCCAGGGGGGTGTCTTAGGCTTTGCCAAAATGAGACTTGCACAAACTTTCTTATATTTATGAGTGATATTGGTTCCAGAAGGGCCCATAGAGGAAGGTTCTCTTAGAAATGGGGCTACGCCATGCCTTAGATGATACTCGACCCATGTCCTTACAAGATCAGAATGGACTCACGGTAAATCCATGTCTCGAGTTATACTTGGTCTTTCGAAAGATTACCTTGGACATGCTCGATGCTATTAGATTAATTAAAGGATGTACTGTGGAGGTACCATCGAGAGAGGCTCATACTCTTACCCTATAACTTTATCATAATAATAATAATTATTAATGGATATTATTTATTTATGGAGCCTTTGTATCATTTTTCAATTGTGATACTTTTCTGGTGATTGGATCACACTTTGCTGACACATAAACTAGACCCCAGGATAAAGCACATGTTTTGGGTATTGTTCTTTTTTTCTTACTTTTCATTTGTAGGATATATATATATATATTCTTCCCACTTATTATAGGTACTGTCTTCAAGTTATCATCTTAGGGAGAATAAGGTGATATTATATTGGTGTTGTTGCGAACCTGGACCAAGTTATTATTATTTTATTATGGTTCTTAAATTTCATACATCTATCATATATTGGCATGCTTCTTTTATTTACTGCACGAAATGGGACGGTTTAGACATTATGGGTGCTGGCTTACTGTGATTTTATCTCACCCCCTTATTAGGTGTCGTATGGTACTCGAGTTGATATTATTCTTGTAGTTATATATAACAGGATGCATGTTACTTCCAGTGTTAGAGTATTTCATTCTAGTTAAGATGGAGATTGGGGGTAGAGGATTGATCCATTACTCAAGATGCTGTTTTTTCATTGTTTCGTTTCCTTTACAGCTTTGTTTGCAAGCTTCTATTCTTAGTTTTTGAACTTTTACATCAGTATACACATCATAACATGACATCATTTTGTATTTGGTTTTACTTATCTGCTTCCACAATTATTATGTATAAAGTTGGGATAATTTATTTTCATCTGCTACAGTTTTCTAATTTTTACACATCCTCTATTTGTAATAAATTGTGGTTTCTTCCACTGTGTATTACTTATTACCTATGAGGCAATAGTCTCCCCACTGAGATGTTAATAATGACATTTTTGATAGTCGAAATACTCTACTGTTCGGGGAGAGACACTTAAGGTCATGTAACTCAACGGTCCGACCACTTTCATAGAGGTGAGATGGGTTGCAATGTTAGAAAATTAATTTCAAATATGGACTCAATTTTTAAATATTTAAACAAAAAAATTTCAATAATCTAACTTTTTATGAAACCAGCAAAACACGATAAAAAATTTTATTTTCAGAAAAATACCCTTTGAAGTGTATAATACTTTTATACTCAATTATGTAAAAATTTATTTTCAAAAACCATATATAGATTTTTTTTAAATCAATATTAACTAATTGAATTTAAAAACTAATTCAAAAACTAATTTTACTTTTTATATATTTTAAATTAAAATACAATTTTTATTAAAAATTATTATCTTCATTATTCATTGGAAATTCAATATATTCATAAAATTATAAAAAATTAATTCTAAGATAATATCTACATGATAAATTGAAAAATTAAATTAATTTCATAAAATAAGTTTTTAAGATTTTTTAGAATTTAATTAATGTATTCACTCATGATTATAAAGAAAACCATATTTTGAAGAAAATAATTTTTTTGAAAAATAAAATAACATTATTAAAAATTGTGTTCTATTTAAAAATAATATAATAATATATTATAAATATGAAATAAAATTTTATATTACACAATATAGTTAACAAGATTAATCTCCAACAATTTAAAGGCTTTGTTATAATGGTCACACCTAAATAATAAAATTTTGGTTTTTTGTTTTAAAGTCCATTGATTTCTCTGTAAGAAATTTAAATAGATAAAATTTTAGACTAAGGAAAAATTCAATGGAGCTGGAGAATGTATTTAACTTCTAGATTTAAACCATATGTATAATATAATTACTATAAATGTATAATTTCATCCTTAAATAAATTTATACCATAACATCATCTCTATCTCCAAACATTGATGGATGATGATGACTTTTTCATTCTAAAATCACAAAAGATAAATGCTAATGGATCACATAATTAAACAAAGGATCATAAGTAATTAATCCTATATTTATATATTTACTATAGTGACCAAGGATTAATATACAAGGATATTAAATTATTTCACAAGACTATTTATTACATAACAAATTACATGCCTTTTAACATAATAGTTTACTGTATTTTAATACAATGAATACAATATCATCTAGCTTTTTGAAATATCAACAAAGTATCTTACAAGTACATTCCCATTTTATAATCCTACATAAATCCTTTCATCATATTTTGGTGAAATCAAACATAATATAGGTGATCTCATATGATTTGTAATGGTTAAAAAATGATCCACATAAGAAAAACAAGAACATAAGGGTATGAGTACATGAGTGTATCATTTTAATAATATTCCATACATATAAAAGTATATAATAATGACTCATTAAATAAAAATTGAAATTTCCTAATATATAAATTACAAGGGAATCAAATAACATGATCCATGATAGTACAACATAGGAATAAAACAAAAAATTCTGGTATACACATCATCTTATAACATTTTGAACATGTGTAAATATAATACAATTTCACTAATTCACGTAAGGAAATGAAATAAATAACTCTCATAAAATTGTGTACATGAAACCATTTCCATTAATAACATTGTGAACATGTAAACTGGTTCAAACATAACATTTTGATCATGTATTCGATTTTACACATAAAATTGTAAACATGTAATTAGGTTCACATATGACTTTGTGAACATGTAATTATTTTTAGTGTGATATAGATATACCTCCTTGGTAGGATACACTGTCATCCCATCCACAAACACTTTCTTCATCGTGATTTTGGTCACACCTTATTTCCATAGTTGTTGAATCCAATCTACTTATTTCCAATTATTATCCCATGATATATAAATATTTACTCAAATAATTACTCGAATATATATGTCTCACCAATCAAATAAGAAAATAATACTTATATGTGTTAGAAAATAATAAAACAATAATAATTTAAAGACCCAAAAAAGTGATAGATTTCATAAACATCGTATCATAACCCATAAATGGAAGTGGGTATTATATACATTTCATCATATTGTAACCAATAAAAATAGTTTGGTTTCATAATCATTTAATCTTAGAAAAACTAATGGAAAGAAGCTCATTTCATAAGACATTTATCATGCTATAACCATTACAAGAGAAACATGATCCATAAAAATAATTTCATCTTATAATTTACTAGTAATTAAAAACTATATCAGAGGATGTTTACATAGATGTAGAAGAAATTTAAGAGATCACATTATTCATTTATTTATTAAAATAAACATTCAATGAAAATAAATTTTTAATGAAATAAATCAATTAAAAATATTTTTCTTTGAAATACACATTGAAAACAAAAATAATTATGATTTAAAATTAATTTTAAAAATTTAGAGGAAAATATAATTTTCTATTTGAAAAACACATTTTAAAAGATAAATCATTTTGAAAACCTTTTACTTTTAAAATAAAGAAGAAAACATAAAAATGAATCATTGATCTAAATTTTAAAAATGGTTTTTCAAAAATATAAATTTTAAAATAAATTTCCTTCAAAAATAATGTAAAATATTATTTGATTTTTTTTTTTGAAAACATGGTTTCCAAATGAAATAAAATTTTGACCGAATTGAGACATTCAATAAAATATTATAAAAAAATTAATTAATCTTTTTAGGTAATAAATTGTGGATAAATAGTACCATTAATTGAAAACATCATGAATAATTAGAGGATAATAAAATTCATGATAGTTATTACTTTTTATTTCTTGATATTTCAACAATAGATATGGGATCATATACAATCCTGATACATTGTGATATTGTAACATAAAACTCTTACTATATTAGTGACCTTGAATCTTAATCCAAATAAAGAAATAAAAAAAATCAAACGGAAATATCATAAGGACTAATAAATTAATTAAATTATATGTTAAATGGGAGGTATATACACCTAATGAAAGAGTATACGTGCCTAACATATTGTATATATCAAAGAAGAAAAATTTAGATAAAAATAGCTTACTGATTTGGTTACTATTGAAACTTAATCTCCTGGAATAAGAGATCATAAAATTGATAGGTAAATCAATATTATTGAATCTATAATAATTGAAAAATAAATCCATAGGTAATATAGACACTACACATAAAAAATAATGGATTAATAGGGATTCTGCCTCTAAGAAAAAAAGTGAGATAGAAATCCCTTACTACAAGAGTAATTTATGAGTCATGAGATATTTAAAATAATATTATCAATTAAAAAAGTAAATAAAATTAAATAAATAAATTTTTTGAAATAACCTATCAAATTTCATTATATACACCACAAAAAAATGTTAGTTGTGAATATGACATAAGTCTTATAAAAATAAATGTGACACTAGAGATCCACTTACCTTAAGTCTTGACTGTAATCGTAATCATTAAAACTGTTGGCATAATAAATATACGTTAAATATATATATAGCACAAAAACATATTAATATATATAATAACATATATAAGTTTATTATAACGTTATATTTTCAACATATTAAAAAATTCATGTTAATGCTATATTTAGGGTAATGACTTCTTATCTTTTCGTATCAGTTTTGATTTGTTATTTTTTACTCTTATACATTAATCACGATTTAATCAAATAAAAACTTCAACCATAATATAAATATAATATATATTCAGATTATATTTATTTATGATAATTCATAAAATATTGTAATAGGAAATAAATTACTATGTTGATTGAAACGGTAGGTTATACGTACAGATGACTGCTATTTACATTTTCTTGTCATTTTTAATGAAAGATAAGTATATTATATATATAAATATATATTGAACTTAAATTATAATTATTATTTCATATATATATAATATTTATATATGACTAATTCATTATATAATCCTTGGCATGTGTGAATGAATATCATCGCTTCGAGGATGTGGTAGTCTACATGATCACAAATGGTGTTTTTGATTCAAAGAAAATGATAATCATAATGTTGTATGTTATATAATAATAATATAATTATAATTATATCATTAATATAACATATATCATATAAAATATCATTTCTTTCATTATTACTAATCATAAGAGGAGGTAGTTAAAGAACGAATGACATCAATTTGCGAAGTGGTAGTCCTCCAAACACATGAATGATGATTGTGTTCCCTGTTTGATAGAAGTGTGTGAAGTTGACGGTCATAAATTTAACAAAAAAAACATCAAAATATATTTTAGATAATATTTCTACTATATAATAATGATATAAAAATAATTTTTTTGCAGGAAAAATAATTAAAAGAAACGTTTTCATAGGAGAACATTAACACTTCTTTGGGTAACTACATTTCGTTTACACCAAACGACTTCCTTTGATTTCTTTCTTCCCAAATTTAGTTTTTTAAGATGAGACTAGGGATTTTGGGAGATTATTTTGGAAGCGTTATGATGTTTCAAAATTCATATGCAGTCTGAATAGTGGTGGAGAGGTGGTAGCATTTTATGAGTGACAGAGAGGACACACTTTGTAGTTTTGAAAATAAAGTTAGTTGTAACCATGTTTCTAACAAAAAAGAGGCTCTAAGAAAACACCAAATAAGAGTAATGAGGTTTTACAGTCAAATAAGTCCATATAATGGGGTATAAAAACTGTTTATAAGACGTTTTTCCCAATATGAATAATGTTTATACCCATTGTACACTCATTTTTTCTTAACCATTGAGATTAATTATAACTATTTTCACTAATCATATTGGTAAAAAATTAATTTGGCATTAATAGAAAGTATAAATTATAAATTATTATTATTATAAATATTTAATCCAGTTTTCAAAACATCTATAACATAAGTGGAAAAAAATTAATTTAATATTTATTTAGCACAAAAAATGATACAACTTGTTTTTAATGTGATAATGAGCAATGTTTGAATTGATTTTATATACAATTTCAATGTAAAATTAATTACAATTATATAATTTGGATTAATATATGCAAAATTGATATAAATATAAAAAACTACAAAAATTTAAATTTTGATGTTTTGAATTCAAAAATGATTATTTTTTCATATAACAATTATAGATGTGTAAACTAATAAAACAAATCTACCATAAAAAGGTTCAAAACTCTCTTTTATAAAAAATACATAATTTAATGTCTAAAATTTTATTGGTTCTTATTTTATACAAATCAAAATTATTTTACTAAAACAAAAAAATTGTTTTAATTTATAATATATATAAATTTTATTAATATATCTCATTAATAATGATTAATTAAATTTAAGAAGATCATATTTCATTGTCTGCATAAAAATAATTTTTTCATCAAAACATATCCTTTATATTCCATTGGTATTTATATTTGTTTAAATTCATTAATAACAAAATAATTAATTTTATAAACTTGTGTAATCCATAGTTTCATAGTATACTTCATCCTTTTCATATATTCCATTCCAATGGCTAGATGGTAACTATTATAATATTATAAAATTATTATTAATAGTATATTATAGTTCTATAAAACATTGTCATGAATTTAATGAAATTTGTAGAAGGAACTCAAAATTGTTTGTAATCCAAGCCAAACATAGTGTCTAATGTACTGCATGCTAATATAAGTGTGTCTGTAGTGAAATCTAAACGATGTGGTGTGTGTAACGCAATCCAAAATTTTTTATTTCATATATCACATGCTATATTCAATGTTTTCGGACATGTAGAATATAAAAATGAATTAATTCATTGAGAAAATATATTTTTAACAAATTCAAGGGAATTTATATTCTAACCTCCATAAATTTAATTTAACCCTCTAAATTATACTCGGTCATAAATGTTTTAATACTTGAATGTTTCTTTCAAAGAATCCCAAATTGTAAAAATTGATATTAAAAATTACATTCAAAAGGGAAGCTTGGAAACATAACAATTACCCAAAAAAACTCATAACTATGTTTTCAGAAAAGGATATCATAGGTGGGAAGTTTATACATGGACATGGAAGGGAAAAAAATCATATATACTAATGATTAGTTATAGAAAACAACGGCAATATAATGTTAATGATCATGGGACCATAAACCATAGAGTCTTGAAAAAGCTGATTAATATCATCAAAAAGGTTTATAATATGGCAAATATTATTTAAATACCCTTTTACGGAAGTTTTATTATATTCACAAGGAGATATATTAACTTATTTTAATACCATTTCATATAAACAATCTAACCCTTTGTTTCCGCCTTAACCAATTTCCACTACATCTCTTACTCTAAAAATGAAGATGCATTTGTAATGCCTAAAGCACTAAAGTATCATAAGTTTGAGGAATATATCTGCAATATATTTCTTCTATATTTCATTGTAATCAAATCAAAATAGTTATAAATGGTTGAACAATATGTAAAAATATTCATATAGTGAGGTAATATGTCAATATGAAAAACCACTTCCAAATTTAAACTAAATTCACCTCATAAATATTTACATTCATACCCTTCCAAAAATATAATTCACCCATTAATTCTTAAATATTCCTTTATCTTAAACGTAAAATTTATTTTTGAATCTTGGGTCCATCATTGTATTTATAAATATCAAATGTGATTGTTTTATTATTGGACACGTATAGAGGGAGGAAATCACATGGCATGTCAGGAATAATATCATTATAGTTATTATTCATAAAAAATGAATCATGAAATTCCCTCCTATGGATACGAGGATAAGTATTCTTTAATTAGTATTGTTCACTTATTCCATTATTATAGAAGAATATTTTCCTATTTTTTTTACTTTCGTGGCTTTTGTGTCATATCATCCACATTGGTCCGTGGATTGAGGCACTTGTTAGAATAATTCCAGAACACTATGATATTGAAACAAAAAAGTGTAGGTGGTGCATTAGTTGGTGTAATATTCTAATCCATAGAATTAATCAATCAATTGATCATATTTTTAAATTTAGAGACATTATAAACTAAAATTAATATTTTTAAACACCTCCAATTACCATTCAAGTAATTTCATTCATGTTTATTCCCACACATTGAGCTTAAATGAATTATAATATTCTTCTAACCATGGATCTCATATATTCTATTGAAATCCAAATTTTTTTATTTTTGAAATCATGATATTGATGAAAAAATCCAATATATGTTTTTTAAAATAATATGAGGAATGTAATTACTAAAAAATAAATTATTTAATAAATCCCAATTTTTGAAGACATTTTTATCATGATGCATCATATTCTTAAAAGAGGTCCACCGTTTATTTGTTGCGGCTTCCAAGGGAAAGGTGTCTAAAACAAATTTTTCTTATTCTCAACTATAGGGAATGTAAAATATATTTCTTATGGTACTGATCCATTTCATAGTAATTATTGGATTGTTTGTTATAAAAAAATATGGCCGGTGTTTCCTTATAAAGGATTCAATAAATATTTTATCCCTCATTTTATCATGAGGAATATCATTATGAATCATTGGTTTATAAAGTCGTGTGGTTATATCAATGAGTTTTTCATTACATATTCTATAAAACCTAGTATCTATAATGAGTAATTGTTGCACTATAAATTTCAATCCTCAATAACATGGGTCATATAGGTTCTAGATGTTGACAAAAACTAAAAATAATAGAGTGATAACCACTTATAACCGAGAAAAACCACATAATCAATAAAAATATTTATAGGAGTGTGAATCATGAAATATTTTTGGAAATATATGACATATTTTGTTCATGTAACTCATTCATACTTATCTCTTTTTTAAATAAATCATTATTCTATATAAATAGTTATGGAATTTCAAATGAATATCCACAGGGTGGGTCAACAAGGTATGAAGCGAGGCTTGTTGTCACACACTAGTTCTCGATCGATTCAATATCAATATGGTTTTTTTAGGCTATTACCAATATCTAAATATCTTCTTTATCCACATTATATTGTGGAATCATGATCGGGATGAAATCCTATGGAATCCACCATCTAAAAACATTACCAAAATTTTATAACATTTTCCAAAAAATTGAATAATCCTTAGATTTCTCCTTTGAAACATCTCTATTCAAATACACAAAAATATCCTTATGGATATAATTTTTTTTTCTCAACCTAGTTTCCAAAAAATTACAAATGATTTCCTTTTGAACCAACTATACCGACCGAAGAATAACATTCATGGATATTAAATCAATTTAAATTAATATTTAAAACATTAAAAACATAAATTCATGGGCATTATAATAATTTAGTGTCCATGGAAACATAGAACATAATATATTCTAGAATGGTAAAAAATATCCAACAAATTCCATAAAAATCATCCCCTATAGTACTCCATCTTTAAACTGTTCATCATATCCATTAGAAATGAAACATATGAAATTATGAGCTCGGTTTTTTAGTAAGGTAAAGTAAAGAACATACATAATAAAAAAGTATTGATATGGGTATGAGAACATGGGAACAACATTTTAATACAATACCCTTAATATCAAATATCATAATCATGAGTCCTATAATAAGTTGGATGTTCATAAGAAGTTAATTATAAGAGAATAAAATAACATGAACCATGAGAGAATAACATATTAATAAGACATTTATCTGTGGTTTAGACACGAACATATAAAATATTGAACATGTCTAAATAGAAACATTTTAACTCATTCAGTTTATAACATGAAATCAGTCCCTCTAATTAAATTATTGACATGCAACTAGGTCCACACATAACCTTGGTAATATTTAATTAGGTTCACCAATAACATAGTGAACATATAATCTGGTTTATGTATAACACTATTAACATGTAATCAGGTTAAAAAAAACATTTTCTACATGTAATGATGTTCATGTATATCATTTTTTTTCATTTAATTATGCCCAAATATAAAATTGTGAACAGGTAATTAGGTTCACTCAAAGGTAGTTATAAATCCTCGGTGGGAAAATCAACATCCCTAGTGGTTTCACTTTCCTCATAGAGGATTGGGATACACCTTCTTCCCATAGTGAATCAAGATCACTGACTTATTTCCAAAATATATCTCCTTAGATGTAAATAATTAGACAATTCATTATAGGGATATATTGACCCCTCCCATCACATAAAGAAATCATACATACATATATTAAAAAAGAATAATTAATTCAGCAGTTTAAGTTCCATAAAAACATGTTTTATATATAAAAATAATATAATAAGCAATGAAATAAAATCGGTATTATATACATATCATTATATCGTAACCGATGAATAAGTGACATGTTTTTTTTAAATTTCAAAATAGAATATATTTTTAAAGGAATCGGGGTTCATAATCAATTTTTCATGGTATAATTCGTCGAAGAGAAATAGGTTTAAAAAAACCATAAAATCATAATCATAACACATTAAAATAATTAATTATAATTTTTCCTAGGATCAATAACTGGTAAATAATAGACAATATCAATGTATATAATCTTAGATAGAGAATAATTTTGAATGATCACTTATAGAAATTATTATGGAAAATAACCTTTCTTAAAAAATAATTTTTTTATGGAATAAATTTTTAAAAAATTAATTTGAAAAAACACATTAAAAAAACATTTTTTAATATGTATAAAAAATATCAACCAATTTTATAGGAAAATACCATTTCAACTTTTATAAACACATCTGTAACAGAAAACCTTTCAAATAAAATTTTCATTTAAATAATCTAGAAAAAATATAAAGGATTCTTTGAAAACAATTATAATCAATTTTTAAACCCAAAAACATTTTTCAAATCCATTTTCTTTATAGTGACTATAAAAATTAATTTTTAATTATATTTATAAAACAGAATTTATTAATGAATATGGATTTCTGATCAAATAGAGAGATAGAGTCGTAGCCTCTAAAAAAATCCTGATTTTTAAATACCAAAGAGTAAATTAATTTTACTGTTAATTTAAGATATCATCAATAAAACAGTTATTTTAAAGCTCATTAGAGTACATGATAGGTAGGTAATAACATTTTGATGTTAGAGATGTCCATCTATCCAAAATATACTTTTATTCAAAAAGAGAGTACAACAAGAAACCAACTAAGGGGTTCTGAAATAATGCAAGACATGGGAATCCCCTCTATCTAAATTCAAGCCCTCCAACATCAGGTTATTATTAGTGATAAGAGAAGTAATAATGGAGCAATGGTCTTTTAATGAAGTCAGATGATCCTCCACCATATTCCCATCACGTCAAGTATCAGTTCCATAGATGTGGTCTCCCAAAAGAACACTTCATTTGCGAACTACATATTGAATAACCAAGGGAGAAGAACCTCTAATGCATAGGTAATCATGAAGGATAATATAGTTGGTCTCCACCTGAGTGATGTCAAGATTATTCTGAATGCAATGGGTAAGCCTAGTGAGCATCATGTTAGCCTCGAACTGAAATGAGTTTCCATCTCTATAAAATGAAGAGTAGGCAAGAACAACATTACCCCTAGACAACAGAAAACTCTTCCTCCAGTGATGGGCCCATAGTACACGACCCATCATAATTCATTTTCATGGCTATCATCAGAGAATTCCAGTAAACCAACCTCCCATTCAATTGGATGAGAGAGGGAGAAAAATTCGAGTCCCTGTCCTAGAGAATCCTAAATGATAGAGCCCCCCGCCAGTTCCAGTTGAGAGATACCACATCTGCCTGTAGAAATTGGGTCATCATAACGATGTACCACCAAAAAAGAGTACATGCCTTGAATCATGACTGATTTTTTGGTTTGCCATAGACTCCAACAAACCACATTAAAAATAATTGGCCCAGCCAGACATTCCGTACCAGAATCTATCTTTCCCTGAATCCATCTGGCTGTAAAAGGAGCATCTCTAAGATCTCATAAGGAAAAGGCTATTAGCCTACTAAATCTGTGACATAATTCCTACACCCAATCCACTTTGGAGAAAAGTTGATGAGAGATCTACTCCCACATGGTGCTGAAACAAAGTCCCCTTAATGAAAAACTGATCCCCATCTTCTTGATGTTCTCGTTCGGGGATAAGTCCTAATTCCTGATGAGCCATGACAGAATGTTTTACATCACTGGAGTTTTTGTCCACCATAGCACTCCATTCCATCTATCCTGAAGGTCCATCATAGAGACCATCCTGTGGAAATCCTGGTTGGAAAAGAATCCAAAGGAATAAGAATTAAAAATGCATTTTTCATTATCCATGTTTAACACAATGGAATCGAGGAGCCCATGTTTTTCTCTATCCAGTACTGCCTTCATTAATATTGGATAGATACTCGCTTCCTTCACCGTTATCAGAGGAGCCAGAAAACCAAGGTAACCAAGAACTGTGCCCGCCTAATTACTATTCCAGAAAGAGATATACCCAGCGCCAACTAACCATCGGGAGTTCTTTTGGATAGTCTGAAATAGAGGGGATATGATCGACAAGACGGGAGAAGATTACACCCTATCAAACTCCCATGAACCTCCACAAAGATGATCTTTCACTAGATAGTTTTTCTCTACAGATTCTCTCATGCAAGTGTTGCATGCATGCAATGAAGTGTGCTTTGTAGACTCCGCAAACTGATCCCGCTGTTGTGAATGGGTGTCAACATACTATCCCTTGGGGCCCAATTCCTCATTAATTTAAACTTAGCATCCCAGATAAAACTACAAAGAAGATTGTCTAAAATTTTGATAACAACACACGACACGTAGGAAGAAGCCATTGCATTAAGTGGGATTTCCAACATAACACTATTGAATAGGGCAATGCGACCTCCAAATGAGGGGAAACCGTTTATCTAATTCAGCATGGGGCTCGTGATCCTATTCACAATTTGATAAATGTCACGAACATGAAACCCAACTAAAGAAACATGTGATCCCAGGTACTTAATGGGGAATTATCCACATTTCATGTCAAGGTGGTTGCGGACAGAGGAGGCCAGTATGGGAGCACACATATGAGAGATGAAGAAATGACTCTTTGATATTTCGATAACTTTCCCACTCCAAAATTGATACGCGTCAAAAATTATTTTGATTCTATGAATAGAAACCACGCCTACTTTCATGGGGATAATTGTGTCGTACAAAATAATTAAATAGGAGATCGTTCAAATAATCATCTTTTTTATAAAGGTAAGTATATATTATATTGATAAACCTCGGTTGATGAGACGATTAAGAGAGACCTTGTCCAGGGAAAATAAAATGGGACTGATCGGGTCGCCTTGCCGAATACGCTTGGTGTCCTTAATGAAATCATGAATCTTACCCAAGAATGCCACTGAGAAACATGGAGAACTGAAACTATAGAAAATGAGGTCCACCACCCTGGGAGAGAACCCCATAGCAATGAGAACTCTATTCATAAATCTCCACTTGATCCTATCATAGGCTTTGTTCATGTCCAATTTGATCACCATGTTTGATCCATGGGTCTTCATGTTAACATCTCACATCATCCCCTGGGAAAGAGTGATAGCTCCCTGAATGGAGTTCCTGTGAATGAACCCATGTTTCTCATTAGATATACACTACTGGAGGAGTAGGGACATCCATTGATTAATCATGCTCATGGGTATCGTGAAGGGGAATTACACAAACTCACCTGTCTATAGTGAGACTGAGAATAAGGGTCCTAGATCTTCGGTATGAGAACCCAAGAAGTATCACTTGCTACCCGAGGCAAACTCCCTCGGTAGAAATAGTCCTTAATTACTGCAATTACATCCCCCTTCACCATGTCCCACGCTCCTCAATAAAATGAGCTAAGAAAGTATCTGGTCCAAGTTCACTCTTTGGATTCAACTTCATCATCGCCAAGTGAATATCATTCTCCTCTAGGATCATCTTCAAGATCTAATTGTCCAGGATAGACACCATCATGGGAATCGCCTCCCAGAGAGATGCATTTCAACTTGGGTAACCTCTACCCATCCTTAGGTTATGAACTGCGAGGAGATCCCTAAATAATGACATCTCCATGCTTCCTAAAATGTCCATGTCCTCAGTATAAGTGTCATACTCATGTTGAAAATTTGGTTTGATCGTGCATCTCTTTTCGTTGATGAAAGAGTGAAAAACGAGGTGTATTATCCGCTTCATGCACACATGCCACCCGAGATCTCTCCCGAGCGAGTCTCTCCTTTTAAGGATCATCTCTCCTTAACACGCCTTCTTGGAAACAAGCTCTTGAAATATTTATTCTCTCCATACCTTATATAGGATGGATTCTTGATCATCGATGCTCTGTTTCTAAGTATTCAAGTCTTGGTTAAATGGAGGGAGCCCCATGGCCCACTACTCAAGCCCAAGCATGAATTTCTAAAGTTTATTGTGAAGCGCAACCTAGGTATTCCCATGGGGTAGCTTACACCGCAACTTCATCATGGTCTGATAGTAACGAGGACTCTGAGACCACTAATTAATAAACCAGAAATGCTATGGGAAATCCTGCCAAGGAGGATGCGAAACCAGTGAAGTATAGAGGTCTGATATTCCTCGGACAAGATGATATACCCTATCATTTGGGAACGTGATTATAGAATAATTTTTATCTAGGAACTTAT
Organism: Viscum album; assembly: GCA_963277665.1. Taxonomy (NCBI): domain Eukaryota; kingdom Viridiplantae; phylum Streptophyta; class Magnoliopsida; order Santalales; family Viscaceae; genus Viscum; species Viscum album. The sequence continues at coordinate 1,390,123,885 of OY728159.1, forward strand.
CCAGCCTACTCCACCTGTGCATGTCTCCCTTATGAGGATTGCACCATGTGTAACATGCTCCGGAGTATCCTAGGTCAAGCAGGCCCAAGCCCACCATGAAGCTGGAAAAATCCAATATTTCTTATTGAGGGATGACACCCCTATATTTCTTCTGCCCCAGGTCTAGGATGATATTGATGTCCCCCGCCACAAGCCAAGGGAGATTCTCTGGATCGAAGGAACCCAGTTCAGACCACATGCTCTTTCGGACTTGAGCATCAAAACTACCGTACACAAATGAAATGAATAATCTCTCTAAATCCTTAGTTACATTCACAATAATGAACTAATCCCCCGTGCTAATAAAATCCTGTCAGACCTCAATTTTTATTATACACACCACAAATAACAAATATATGGTGAACAGGATTGTCTCTCACAAAGAAAGAAATGTTAGTCGAGAATCAATTATACTTGATTAACATTTGAATTATAAGATATATGAATGAACTGAATCAATTGAAACGTTTTATATCATTAAATAAATTAAATTCATTACATAACATGTCATTGTGTTTATATACACTACAAAAAAGTAACTAATGTTAAATATGGCATACATCTTACAGAAATAAATGTGACATTGGAAATCCACTTACCTTAAGTCATGACTCTCGTCGTACTTGTTAGAAACCCATTTATATTAAATATAAGTTGATTACAAATATATAATAGAACATTATAAATATATATAATACCATATATTATTTTATTATGATATTATATGAACTATTTCCATATTAATGTTACATTTTGGGTAACAACAGCTTAGATTGTCATATAGGTTTTGACTTGTTATTTTTTTTCTCTTACATTGTCATGATTTAATTATTCAAAAAATGTTAAAATTATATAAATATATTATATATTCGGTATATTTTTATTTATAACAATATATAAGATATTTTACTATGAAATGAAGTACACCGTTTAATGAAACAGTATGCCGTATATAAGCATTAATATTGTTTCCATTTTCTTGTCATATTGAATGAAAGAATAGTAATAGACATATATATATATATATATATTATCATTAAAGTATTATTATTATTTAAAATATCACATTTTTATTTTAAACAATTTATAATACATTCAATGTTGATCCTGAATATGTCACATTCAATTGAAGAGGTTGTAGTCCACACGTCGAAAATTTTTATTATTGTATTCCCAAAAAATGGACTGAATTAAGGAATGTGTTATATAATAAGTAAAAAACCATAAATAAATAAGAAATATAAAATATATCATAATAAATAGTATATAAATAATTTTTCCAATCTTTAAAAGGTAGTAATGTAAGAACTAATGACATTAGTTCCCAAGGCGGTAGTTCGCCGTAAACACGAACGATGAATGTGTATCCCATTTTCTTGATGTTTGTAAAGATATAGATAATAATAACAACCAAAAAAAAAAAATATAATTATGATATACTTTTTATTATATAATTGTAATATAAAAATAATTTAAGGGGCGTAGAACCAAACGAAACAATTTTCGTGATCGAATAATATCACCTCTTCTTTGGGTAACTACTTTTTGTTTCCACCAAAGAAATTAATTTTTTGATTTTTGAACAAAATGAGTATTATTATATTATATAACTTATGTTGGGATTTAATTTTTTCAGGTTTTTTTTGATAAAAATTTCTTTAGTGTGGTGAATATAGGGGCGAGGTTGTGGCCTTTTATTAGTGAGCGAGAGGACACACTAAGTATTTTTGAAAGTAAAATTAGGTTTCCACAAGTTCTTACCTAAAAAGTGGACATGGTAAAACATAAAATTTAATAATATAGTTTTAATGCTATAAATATGGATATAAAATGTTGTTTAGACTAGTTTATAAGTCATTTAACCTTTTATGATTACTTTTTAATCCCTTAGTAAACTCTTTTTTTTCTTAGTAGCTACGATTAATTTTAACAATTTTTACTAATATTTTTTGTCCAAAATTTATTTCCTCATGTCAGAAATTATAAATTATGATGATTAACAATGTTTAATCCATTTTTATAAATTAAATTAATAGAAGGTGTAGAAATTATTTTAAAATTAATCATGCAGATGGTACGAGACAACATGTTTTTATAGTGAAAATGTTCAAAATATTGAATGGTTTTTAGATCCAATTTCAATGTGAAATTGATTCCAAAGACCTAAATTGGAAAAATATTTTTAAATTTGACATTAATATACAATAAATGACATTTATAATTTAATTAATCAATATTAATAATTTGAAAAAATATCCAGCTTCAATTAAAATGACTTTTTTCACTAATAATCCAAAAATTCATTTATCAGAAAAATAACAAAAATTGATCCAATGTAAATTTTAATATTGAGATTTAAAAAATGAATTTTATTTTATAAAATATAAATTATAAAAAAAATTAATTAATTTTTAAATAATTATGCCATTAAAAGGATCCAAAACTGTCTTTTAGAATAATATATTTTTGAATGCGTAAAATTTGATTTGTTCTTATTTTAATCGTATCAATCATATTAAATAAATTTAATAAGATATAGTTTATATTATAATATATAAATTTAATAATTATTTCTCCCTTAAAATAATTAAATCAATTTTTATGTTAAAATTCTATTTTGTTCATAGAAATGTTTTTTTCATAAAAACACAACCATTATATTCAATTCATTTTTATTTTTATTTCTAAAATATTAATAATAATTGAAATAATTTTATGATAATGTTTCGACCATAGATTCATATTATAGTAAATTTTATTCATATCATACATTAAAATTAAAAGATTATATCACTATTATTATTTTAATATTATTATTAAAAGCATATTGTATTTTTTTAAACACTATCTTCTATGTAATGAAATCAATCAAATGAACTTGGTATTGGGGGAAACACAAGAAAAAAAACATAGTGTTTCTTATATGAAATGATAATATATGTTCTGCGAGTAGTGTAATATTTACATGGATTGTGTGTAACGTGAGTAAAACATAGATATTTCATATAACAAATCTATATTTATTGTTATGTAAAATTTAGAATATTGAAAAGAATATATTAATTTGAAAAAAATATTTATTCATTAAATCCCATGATGTTATATTTACCAAGAATAAAATGTTTATCATAATTTATGATAATATCTAAAATATATAATTTTTTAAATGAATAAATACTACATTAGTCTCCAAAATTCAACAATAGTACCGACAATTCAATAATGTTGATTCGATAAATAACTATCCTTAAAATTACTCATAAATATTCATGGAAAAAATTAAAACCCAAAAATAAGATGGATTTTATCACAAAGTCTTCCAATAAAAATATATTATTTGTCTCTAAATGACATCAATCACTCTTAATGTCTCATATAAAAAATTTAACATCCCTCATTACATAATCCCTAATATATATTAATCATTTCAATTAATAACCTAAATCCCATAAATCCCATTAAAATAATATACACCTCCAAACTAAAATTAAACATTTATTACTCAAGTAAAATTCTATAATATTTGTTTACCATAATCATACAGAGTTCCCAAAACAATAATCTTCTTCCAAAATAACGTTAATCAGTTAATCACCAAATAAAATTTCAATCTTTTGGTTATATATACAGTAATAATATGTTCCAAAAATTAACTTAACTATTTTAGTAGAACTATTAAATAAGGTAAAAAACATACTAATCAATACATTCAATAGGATAGTGGTTGTAGATTCAACTATTTATGGCTTATATTTTGTGTTTAAGCCTTTTATCCTTGTCAGATGTGTTGGGTATTCCTTTAACCTGTCTATTTTCCATTTTTTAAAATGATACTAATATAATTATAATAAAATTACCTAAAATATTATTACTATCCTCACAATTATCTTTAATCACCAATGATCATATAAACCTTAATGGTTATATATACCATAAAACTCAGGTCTATAAAATAAAAGTAAACTGTTCCTAAAATAAATTTTTTCCATGTTATACATAAATGTTACATATTCCTAAAAAACTCCAAAAGAACATCAATCACATAAAAAATAAAAATATTACAAATTCTAATGTAAATCCTTAAATAAAAATTCATAAATCTATATATTTAGAAAGAACAATCATTCAAAGTTCATCATATTATTTTAACCATGATATTCAATATATTTCTATAATAAAAGAATTCAAAAATAATTGAATATTTCTCTATGATTATAAAATATCATAACATATTTCAAAATATAATTCATACCTATTATAAGTCATTTTCAGATTCTGCATTTTTAATAATACTAGAATTTTTTTTATTATCATTCATCTACACAGCCCTGATTATCACATTCATAATATTTCACTAGAGTTCATCAATATTCATACTTTCAATAATCCCCACATTTAAAACATTTAATGGATTTATTGGGAAGAATATTTTTTCACCTCATGGTTTTAGCTGAATGCTTCCTTTTTTCCTTTAGTGGATTATTTCACTATTCCCACTTTTAATATATACAAATCACCATATTGTACATTTATAACAAAGTAATAGGTTCTTCTTCCCACATTGTTGATTTAGAGTTGATTCAATACTTTTTACTTTTTGGACTTTATCACCAAATCCTACATGGATATTCATTTATCTAATTTTTTATGAGTTGGGAGACTCTCATTCGTTCATGTTGTATATCATGAATTTTGATAGATGATTAAGAGTAACGAAAATATTTGTCACTATAAATACGATTTATTATGATTTTCCATTCATTCAATAACCATATTTTAATTATCATTGATTATTACGTTGGTTCCTACTCAATCCATATGTTTTCTAATCCAATTAAATGTAGTCGAAGAATATCAATGAATTCACAATAAATCATCTTATAAGGATGATACATGCTAATATATCCTTTCCCTGGTATCTTTAAATTCTTTTATAGTAATCCAAAATAACCATAATTATATATAATATAAAATTATTTATGGTCATATTGGATTTTAACCTATGTTAGAATAATTTCTTAACTTCAAATGTCACCTAAAACCTTATTTTAAACCAATTATAAGGACCCTTCCCTAAATATTACATATTCTAGTAATTATGAACTATAATTCACTATCTTACATTCCCAATGATATTTTAGGTTTATTTTTAGAATGATTTATAATAACAGTTTTATAATATATATATATATATATATATATATATATTATTCTTATCATCAGAAACAATTTTCCCACAATATGGAACCCTTAAAATAATACAAGATTTCTTTAAATGAGAAATCTACATTAATTTCCACATTTTGTTATTTTTTTCCCTATAACTATCAATAAAACCTATGAATAATATTTTAAAACATGGTAAGAGCACACAATTCGTACTAGGGATTTAAAAAAGGAATAAGTCAATTTGTCTAGGAAAAAACAATAAAAATCAAGAATTGGTTTTAAAAAAACATGCATTTTTATTCAAAAGAGCTTCATATCACCTTGAAAAAAGATCATTAAAATGCATTTTTATATCAACTGATATCAATGAAAACTAATTTGTATGAATAAAAATATTTTTATAGGATACTTGGTAAATCATCATCTTAAAACTCATACAAAACACTTACAATTGGAATAGAAATAAAGTTTCCTTCAATATAATTCCCTCAATAACATCATAATTACCCAATTAATTTGAACATTATAGGGATCTATACGTAAAATATTATATATCCTGATCACCCATGAGTAATAATAGTGATCCACACTTTTTAATCATTTTCCAAGGACCATATTATGACTAAACCACATTAAAAAAATTTACAAATTTTTTCGAAACATCTTAGGATATCCAAATACCATTTTTAACCATTCTCAAAATAAAAATTCCCATAAAATGGGAATGATATTTTTTTAAAAAAAACTGAAAACTTGTATAGGTAACAAATACTCCAATAATATTTATAGTAGTTGTAAATGTCTTTGTAGTCATATATGTTAAAAAATAACTTTCCATGGTCTTTTGTAATTAAATTTAAAATATTATGTAAAGATATTCCATTTGAAAATATTTGGGTGAAAGAAAAAATAGATATATAATATATTTATAAATATTTTATTTCAATATAAAAATATCCATATATTTAAAAATATAAATATAGAAGGAAAACAAAGATTAAAGGGAAACTCTAAAACAATATTTTTTAAAAGAAAGTCCCTTACCTCATGTTATATTATTTATGTCTATTATTTATCATCCTAAATAAAAAACACATGTCTATTATTTATCTTCTTAAGAATTTTTTTCTTGTTTTTTATTCCATCTATTTTATTTATTTCATTGTCATATAAATTCACATAATCGATTGAGTTTATTTCATACATTTTGATACTATTCTGTTCATAATTCCAAAATTAATTTAGTTAGTTTATAGTGGTCACGATGGTGATTATTACATAATATACATAATAGTAGTAATGAAATAAATATCTTTTTTATTACTTAATCTTTCAAAACCAACCATGGAAAATGAATATGAAAAATGTAATATATTACAATAATGGAATTGGTAGGCAGTAAATACATATAAACCTCATTTAAATTTCTAAATGATAATTATAGAGAGAAGGTAGGTATTATTTTATATTTAAATTATTATAATTATATCATAGTTGAATTATTTTTTATATTAATTGATTTTTATACACCATCCATGTTATGTGGTGATTAAAAATGAATCACTGCGCTACATGGAGGTGGTAGTCAACATGTACAGAGGAACTGTGTTTTCTTTCTTCAATGAATAAAATGGTATGAAAGTAAATTGTATATAAAAATTTAAGAATGATAAATATTTCATGAATAATATATATATATATATATTATATTATTATAACAAACAATGAGAGATGGTGATAGAAGATGAATTACGTTAGTTCACAAGTCGGTAGACCATTGTACACATGAATGATGGTATCATTTCCAATTTGATGTATGGGGAGATAGTTATAGGTTTTTAAATTAACCAAAAAACACAAAGATATATGTGTGTCACTAATTTTATTAATTAATAATTTTTATGGTTTATTTTATGTTTTTTTAGGGAAAAAAATAAAATAGAAACACTTTGTTAAGTATCATACATCATCTGATGATAACCTTTTTTTCATAACACATTAATACTAGTAAAATTGGTATTATTCAAAAAAAAGGACATTAAAATATTTCTAGGTATGATATAATTTCATTTTCATAGTTTTTCAACAAACAAATGGGTTTTGAAATTTGATTTAAATGTAAAAATATATGCCCTTTTAAAAGAGGGGGGACATACACACATGGAATTTACCAAAATATTAAATTAATATAAATTTATTTTTCAATTCTAAATAAATCAAAATTGATTTATTTAAAATATAAGATGAATATTTATTTAATTAATCCAATTGAATAAAATTTAGAAATATTTGTTTTCTTTTTTACCCATATCATTGGGTTTTAAACCCTCATTAACTCAATTCACTCTTACCACGACAACATGGATTTTTAATTTTTTGGTTTGAGATAGTTACTCAATGTAGAAAATCATCCCATTAATGCAACATGATTGATAATATAAATCATATTGTTGTTAATTTTTTGAATATAATAATTTTATGACTTTAATATCATTTAATAAATATTATTTATTATAGAATATCATCAAGGTAATTTTTCAAAACTATTTATTACATTGACATAAATAACATCAATATAATAAATGAAAGTAAAAAAACTCTTACATAGATAAACTATTATACTAATGTGTGAAATTTTTAAATCTCATTTATTATCTAAAATAATATTTATTTTAATATTTTTGATATCATTTGTTTTATTTTCCTATTCATTAAATAATTACAACATAACTATTGTGTAAAGATTTAATGTAATTATTTTTTAACAAAAAACAAAAAATAATTTACCATAATGAATATGAATAATATATATTTCTCAAAAATAGTTATCACTGAATAAAACCTCTAAATACCCCAATGAAAAAAATTTGTTATTACAAACTAGTGTGTTATATTATTCAGTTTTCATTAAATAAAATATAATAAATGATAGAGTCACATTCAAATGGAAAAAGTACATATAAAAAAATCTTTGTTGATTCTGGATTATAAGGCCTTAAATAAAAAATTCAATATTTAGGGTCATTTTTTAGTCCTTTTAATAATATTTTAATCCCTTAATTACTTAACTTGCAATGTATTGTGATAAAAAAATTTATTCCAATTATTCATAATGAATAAAAATGGTGCTTATTAACTAAATTTGGACCCATTTGTTCCAAATATTTAATATAATTTTCAAAATTGAAAATAAATAATTGGAATATTTTAATTAAAACTAAAACTGGAAGAACATCAGGAAAATTGGTTTTTTAGAAAACTACACTATTAGAATTATATGTTTTTTAATACCAAACAAAAGAATAAAGTTCATTTAATATAATTGGATTATTTTAAATTAAAATTAACTAATTATATCATAAAAGTAATACAAAAAATTTCTTCAAAATATTTGGAACGAATATACAATTTTCAATAAAAATCATTATTTTTTCTATATCCATTAAAAATTATAATTTTTAGAAAATCCTACAAATTTTTTCATAATATAATTTTTACAATTATATTTTATAAATGAAATTCATTTTTTAAAACAAATTTTTGTTAATTTCTAGAAATTAATTATAATATTCAGACTTAAAATGAATGACAAACTAATTTATGAGAATTGTTTTTTAAAAGAAAAATCAAATACATTAGAAAAAGTTATTATGTGAATAATATTAACTAATAAATTAATTTTTTTAAAATAATTATATATTTAATAATGATATAAATATTATTATTTAATCCAAATATATATATAAGTTATAATTATAATGATCAAATAATATTATTTTGTTATTTATTAAGACCAGTGGTGCATGTCGTACATGTTATCAAACATAGATTTCTTTATTAAAATCTATGATTTTACCCAAGTCATTGATTATATTTAACTAATTTTTATGATGAAATTTATGGATTATTATAGGTTTCTATATACTTAAACATGATTATTTGGTTTCTTTTTATATCCCTTACTGAGCAATGTTTGGTTTTTGAATGTTTTTTAGTGGGATTAAGGACGAGTTTGAACTAAAATAGGTATTAAATTTCATTTATGGGGAACCACAATCAATTAAAACATGTTTTTCGAAAGAAACATAAGATATATTTAATATGCCAATTTTTTGGAATAAATGATCATTGCGGTGAAGTGGGCACTTCATATTGTAAGTGTCAGATATGTTAGTGTTTCACTGATTTCCTTATAACTCTAATCCAAACAAAACCTCAAAATTTAATAATTTGAAACCCTTTTTATAAATCATGTAAATAATTATGGTTTGAATTCTAGTCTATTAAATTTATGTTAGGTAGTATAAAGATGTATCGAAGATAGAACTAAAGAACCTGTTTTTAGCATCAGATCATGAAGGGTGGATTTGGGGTGTCAAAGATAGACTAAAAGTACGGTTTAGATATTTATTAGGTTTATATTATTATTTTTGGGTCATTGATGATAAATTATTTGTAAAAACAATATAGATAAATCTTATAATATAATGACTATATGAATTTTTTGTAATATTTAGATAGTGTGGTTTCCTAGTGATGACATTTCTACCTGGATATAATTTTTTATAGGATCTGTTATAAAATCAATTTGGTGTAATAACCATGAAAAGGTATTCTTTGTTTCTTCAGCTAGTACATGATGGTGATACTATATTACAGAACATTGTTGACACTATATAAGGATTTGATTAATTTAATTCACATACCCTTGGTTAATCATTATGATATATTTGATTTTATTTATGTAAGATGATATAATATGAATATGGATGTTTATAAAATATGATAAACTAATGGATTTGTTGGACAATCCAATTATATAAAATTTTAATAGAATGTATTCTAGGCTTAAATGATGTTGGTATAAAATAAAAAAGAGTTTTCATATTCAATTGATCATTTAATTTTAATTAATTTAGAATTTCCAAACCATTTTGGTTATAGAATTAATTTTTAAATTGGATAAATAATATTAATCTTATAATGATATTTCTCAAGAAACATATAAGACATATAGATAGCTAGGGTGGAATGTTTTTTAATTTATTAAAAATCCTTATGTATTCATATTATGAAGGAAATCCTAATTTATTTGTCATACATGTTGTTTTTTTATACCAAGATGTATTGAATTATTATTGAAAAGAAAGAAGATGATTTATAAATAGATTATGTTTTTAGTGTTTCCATTTTTATCAACTCATAAATCAATAAGTTACATGATGAACATTTTCTTACATATGATAATTAAAGAGATGGTCTTAATGTCAAAAAATTGTTCCTCGATGTTTTAATAAGAACATATGTTTGGGTCAAATAGACTAAGGTTATCTGATGGAATTTGGGACAAAATTGTATTTTTATTTTTATTAAGTGTTATCTCATATATATAATGACTAGATAAAGAAAATTTTAATATTTTTTTATATTCTTCAATGTGAAAGACATAACTTCCACTTCAATGTTTTCATGAATCTAGATTTGTTTTTTAAATGGAATAAAGTGGAGGGACTTGTTTTAATTTTGATAGATTTATGTAGATAGATGAATTATTATTATGTGGTGGGATTGAGTTTTCTAAATGAATTGTTTTTTGAGTGATATAATTGAATAAAATATTCTATATTTTCATTTAGATATTTCCAATTTGAAAGAAACTGGCATGAATTTTTAAGTGATTTTCATCAATTAAAGGTGTATGGGAGAATTAATCAATCATATCCATTAGATAGTGTAACTCATAGAGGTTTGAGTATAGGATGCAAAACTAGTAGATAAAGTATAAAAAATGAATCCATGATATAGTAAGTTCTATAAAAATTGATTATGTTGGATAATTTTCTAAAATTATATATAACATGATGGGTTAATAGTCATTTCGAAGGTTTTTTAAGGTCCTAAAATGTGATAATGTTGAGATGTTCTATCAATTTTTGTTAATCAATATAATATTCAAATAATTTTTATGGAATATTGTTTATGTTAATATATTATGAAAGTTCCTATGATGTTGTATTACCCCAATTAAACCTAATTGTTTTAAAGTGATAATTTGAAAAAACAATTGATAATGGATTCCAATTTAAAATAAGGAAACTAAAATTTTCAGTATTATATCCTCCATTAAGTTTTTTAGAAAAAATTATTATATAAAGAGAGTATAAGGGTTTTAAAATAATGTTTCACTAATATGAAAATTGATCAAAATGTTATGTACTGACTAAGGATCTTTAGAGATCTATTGTCGGTAAATTGGATATACTAACACTGAACAAGGGGTTCCGGATAGATATGTCGTAAAGAATGGTTTCAAATGGAGTGATATTGTATGGATAAAAAATAGAATAATATGTATTATTTAAATTAAATTGTAAATAGGATCATTAAATTAATAAGAACAAGAAATGAATTAACTTGATGATCAATTCCATTCTTGGTGTGATGCAAGAAATTCAATAAAATGAAGGGAAAATGGTTTGAAGGAATGTGTGAAGAATGATCAAGATGGGTAGTGAAAACCTTGAGTCCTACTGGTGAATGTTCATGTTGTTATACTAATATTTGTTTTATCATATTATGTAAATGAATATCATATAAATGGTCGAATTACTATAATGTAATACAAGTGAAGAATATTATTTACATCTTGTATCCAAAAATAATTTCTTTTGTAATATCCATGATTTTTAATGTATTATTGTTATATATTATATGGAATTAATTCATGACCAGGAATTGTGAAGATGTGTGATTTCGAGGCTCAGAGTTCCTAGAATAAATTTTTGAAGTAAATTAAACATTTAAATTATTGTGCACAAGTGTTTTTCCAAGAATAGTGGAATAACTATTAAATGGGATCCCAAATCATAAATATATGGGCACCATTGCATTAAGATCATCGACATTACCTTAGGAAAAGCCTAACATCGATCAGTACGGGTTGAATGCAGAAGTTATTATTTTTTGGACATTTTAATGGAAATATAATAAATTAATTATGTACTATCTTTTTAACATTTTAATGGAACAATGATATATTTTATTGTGTTAAATAACTAGGATCACACGGTTAGGCTCGTAACCCAAGAAAACTCTTTGGAATCCTTTAGGTCTTTGGAGAGGAGTCTCCCACATGGAGAACTGTCGACGAATGCCAATAAACGGTGAACCTGAGTATCATTGTATAACATGGTCAGAAGATATCAGTGGAGAAATTAGCGAACCCTCACTTCATCAAAAATCATGGTAGGGGTTTTTAATTCAAATTCCTTATTTTCCTTATTTTTTGCTTTGATGTCGAATGTGGATCAACCTACGAATAGGTTGACCCATGGATTGATCATTCATATGGGAGGGTTTCAAGTTGTAGAGATATGCAGATGATTATATTTATGGTTTTGAATATCCTTGGATTATATTATTATGCTTCTAATGAGAGAATATCAATGCCAAAATGATAATGGAGGAGGTTTTCTCTTCTTTTGATTATGAATTCTCTTCTCCCGAATCCATTTTTTCTTTGCATTCTTCACAAGGTTATAAACAACAGATCATTGCACATCCATATCAATATGAAATGATCCCAAATCCTAGATCCGACATTGTGATGACCTAGTAGAGGTGAACTAATGAAGGAGGGGGAAAATCGACATGATTCAAGAGAAATCGTTCTTCTATCGTTCTTCACACAGATGATCAAAATGTGTTTTCCAAGATGATTGAACACCTGAAACCTCCTAGAATGTTGATGGTATGGTGGGGGGAAATCATTTCATAATTTTGGGGAAAAATAATGGTTGAATCAAGAATTGGAAGAGATTCTGAGGCATGGTTATAAAGAACGTCATTTCTAGAAAAACATGTTGAACACGACTTGTTCTAAGAAGAACACAGTATGTGGGGCTGACTAAGTGACAGATAGGTTTCCACACCACATGATTCATTGGCATGGTCTTTTCCCCCTACCAGATAGAATCTGGGTCCCTATGTGGGACACAATGTGTATCTTAGATAATGCACAGACACATGGTGGAGTTCACGACATGTACTCCATCACATTGCAATACCATGATGGTTACACGGGTTACCATGTGTACTGGTACACAGGTTGTCAGACATGGGTTGAATTCATGCACGGGTACATGACCAACATACAAAAATTGGCCCCTGAATAGTAGGACATGGTGTGATAATCTTCTACACTCTATGTATATTTATATTTACATAACATATTTTCTCAAACAGGTTATTTCACACGGGCTGTAATCATGGTCAAGCGACACAACATATGACACTCTTACAAGCTGTGTACTCCCTTATACAGGGCTTGATCTAATTTTCCACTGTAATTTGTACATGTTTAATTTGGGTTATTTCCTCTTAAATAATTCCCTTGATGTTTATGTATCATTTTAATCCACAAGATTATGATCCCTTCATTAGGAATTTCTGGATAGAGTCAGATTCCCTATGAGAGGATCGAGGCATGTTCTTCAACAAATTATTGGCCCTTTGTAGAATCTGGTATTGATGTGACCAATTCTACAAGATCCTAATCCTCAATATAGAAGGATAATTCAGATGAGTCGTGGTATATGTCATGTCCTTGGTAGTGATCCTCATCCTTGTATCATGACCTTTTCCCAAAAAAGGAGTACGTTCTTCTAGAATGAGTTTATCGGCTTTCTCTTCAGATCTATTAGTGCATATATCTATCTCGTGACATATTTTGATGAAAAACAAATCTTGGATGAATTTCAATAGATATATCAGACTCATGGAGTTAGTTCTCCTTGGTCAGAACCTCATGGAATCATCAAACTAAATCTCAAGAATGGGTATGTGGTCGTTGTGACTTACCTCCAGACTACGCATCTGAGTTTTGAGTGTGTATAGATGTTTCTATTATTATATTTTCTGTAAAAATATTCTATTTAGACATTATTGTACCTTTACTTTTCTTTTTTCATTATGGGTTTAGGGACTACTAGAGATTATTTTTATACACACCCCTACATAGGATTTTCTAACACATGTTGTGTCTTGTGCATACGAGACTCCTTTTGACAGTGTCTAGGGAGGACCAGAACCAGAATGATCATTGTGAGATTTCATACATGACAAGGTGTTCCTAAGGCAATGAACAGTAGTACTAGTACGTATTTATTTCTTACAAGTTGGAGTTTTTAATTTGTAGAATCTTTCATTTGGTGGGCTTGTATTCTGGCTCAGTTTACTTTATGCACATTACTTTTGGTTGTACTCTATTGGTTCGGTTATAGTGTTTGCATGAATTTTTTCCTTAGTGTTTTTTACATTTAATCATTTGTGGGATTGGTGATTTGTGTGTGTCTATAGGTAATTACTAAATTCGTCCAATGTTTGTAATATTCCTACTTAGTGCTAGTCACCAACCCCTAGCCTATTGGAGACTTGATTGGGGAGTCGCGACATGTGCCCCACTAGAATAGGACAGGACAACTTTATAATAGATTTGGGGTCATGGATTATTAAAAAACTATAAAAATAACTAGATTACCATATTGGGTAGTGAACCGTTAAAAATCATGTGTTCTAAAGGATGGTCTTGTGCATTTTAACCATATGAAAAGGCTTCTCTAAAATTAGAAAATATAATATATTTTTTAGGGATTCATCCCCCATCCCCCACATCTAATTGATCACATGTATCATGACTGAACGTTTCAATTTTTGTTGGTGTAATGTTTTAATCAGATCATTATAGTGGGATGTTTGATGAAAATTATGGTTGATATAGATTTTAATGACATATTTAAATATATGAGGATTCCTCGGATTAAAAATAAGAAAAACCATATTACGAAATACAGTATAAAACCCAATCTATTAACTATTGGAAAAAAAGTTCTTTATGCTACTACAAATGGTTGGACTAATCCCACGGAATGGTCTCCATTAACAGTTTTATATACGAAGAATTTGTATAATGATTGGTGAGAAATAAGTTTTATTATTTTTCCCTCTCTAAAAGTGAATTTCTAAGTGTTAAATAAATTTTAATAGTTCAAGAAAACTGGTAAATGTTAAAAACATTTACTATGAAAATAACAGAGTGAATAAATCTATGTTACTAATTTTGATATTAATGTATGAGTATCTTAAAATAGGGACCAATAAATCTTTTTCTGGGTTTTTTACATGGTATAAAAATATTTTTAGTTCTATAAAATGTTTTTGTGAGAAGTATTAGTATTATCGAATTATTGAAAACATTAATTTAATTATTTATGGTATTATTATTGAAAAAATATCATCAATATATGATATTTCTATTGAAAATATATTTGGAAGTTTTTAACTGTATTCATTTCACAAATAAAGTTAGAAAAGATGGAATTTTCAAAAATTAAGAGAAGGATGATACATATATCACATTCAATGCTGATAAGAAATAAAAATATAATAATTGTTTTATAAATAATATATTGAGACTGAAATTGAAGAACATGTAATTATTTTTTTAATTCATATGTATATTTCCTAGAAAGATGAAAATTGGAAAAGGTAATTAAAAAGTAATGTTTCCATTAATGTTCTATAATTTCAGAGTCATTGGACTTTTCAGAGAAAATTGTCAAGGTAAAAGGAATATGAATATAGTGGTGAAGGTAAAAAAAATATCAAAAAGTTCATTAAAGAAGATGATATGAAAATAAATTTCCTATTAAAAAAGAAATGATAATAATTTCCCTCATTAAAAAATATATTTTTTGTGAATATGATGAATATGATGATATTTATTAGATGAAAAAATTATCATTGATCATGGTGCTAATAATATAATTCTTTTGAAATTGAATGATGATAATTTTATCAGTGATGATAGAATACAATATAATAATAAATAGGAGGTTACCTAGATAATATTTATCAATAAAATTGAATTATAACAATGCCCCTTAATAATTTTTAGAAATGAGAAAGAGAGATTGATGTTAAATAAAATAGAAAGTAAACAAATAATCAGGAATAATAAATTGAATAAAAATCCATGTTGATAAAAGAGACCAATGATTTGAAGTAGATACCTAGTGAGGAGATAAATCTCACCATAAAGAATGAATAAAATATAATGTAGTAGGTCATGTATTTTGATCATTTTGAATATTTAATTTTTTAGCTGAAAAAAGAATATAAACATTCTGAAACATGTTACAATTTTTTTAATGTCCAATGAAGTGTAAACCATATAAGGAACTACAATGAAACCCTCAAAGATGATTTTTTTGAAAAATTAAATAATATGAGTTTTTTTCAAGAGGAACATGTATGTAACTAAAATAATTAGATTAAAAAATTATGTAATTTCTTGCGAATCATTGTTTTATGTAAAAAATAATACAAATATAATCTTCTTCAATGAAATGTATGATACCATGATATGGAATAATATGTCATGGGGATACAAAAATTTATTTTTACATCAAAGAGATAATATTAATGATCATTAAAATAATGGAAAAAATACACAATTCATGGCAACATTCTAGTTACAGAAGAAATTGTGCTTGTAATATATATTTCTGGTACTATAGGGGTTTTTTAAAAAAATATTATTGGGTCAATAATGGAAACTATAACGATTCCATGAAGCAATCATAGAAGTGTTTTATTGTTATTGAATCAACTCATATAATAAATCCCAGAAAATCCATTCTGACAATTAAAAATAAATATCAATCACAATAAAATATTTTGGAAATATGTGGTCTTCCATGAAATCCTACTAAGGGGTTCTTTATGATGAAAACATATTATGGAAACTTTCTATCAAAAAACTCAAAATCCTCATTTTAATGATGATAAAGGTAACAAAAATTCCTTAGATATTGAAATAACTCAACTCTATATAAATGTTAAATGTCTTTAGATTTTTAATTGAGGGTGTTATTTATATAGGAATAAATATTTAATGTTATTTAGGATTAAAAAAAGAAACGGTTCTATCATTTGGAAATGGTGCACCACTTATAATCATAGGCATTTTATCTGTTATGATTAGAAAAGACTAAATGAAATCCCAATTTTCAATATTTATTGATTGATTAAAACCTAACTTGTTGATTATTTAAAACCATTGTGATGATGGAAAAACATATTTATTCGGATGAATGTGTTGAATTTTAAAATCGGGTTAATATGAAAAAGTTCTAGTAAAATGGAAAAAACCAAAGGGAAATCTATTATAGGATAGAAATTCCCATGGATCATCCTAACTGAGAATGATGGAGGAAAGTAAGTTAAGGAATAAAATCCTTGGATATATAGGCTATGTGAATATTAACAAGCTAAAAATGGTTTAAATTATTCATGATGTTCCCATAATAATAGAAATAATAAATCACTATTATTTCAATGTCCAGAGAGGGAAGATCTCAAATACATTACATTAGAGGATTGAGATTCATATAACTCAACTATTAGAGACTATTAATTCTTATATTTGTGGGACCATGGGAGATAAATCAACAAATTCATAATAATAATTTATTTCCATTATTTATTTTTTTATTTATACAACATGTATTATTAGTTGTTATGAAACAAAAATTTTAGGATATCAATACATGTAGGGGTTTTAGAAGAAGTGATCAAGAGGAGTATGGATACTCTATAAATAATATTATAATTGATAATAGAGTTGAATATACAAATATTAATTTTAAATAATATTTTGTATAACATGGTATTTTTATAAACATATTTCGCCATATAAAAAATAGAAGATTCGTGTTACTAAAATAAATAATAGATGTTTAGTTGAAATAGTCTAAACCATATTTTTTAAACATGAAACATCATTTTTCATTTTAATAAAAGATATTGGTGAATTATTTTTCATTAAGAATAATTTTTTCTATAGGCCCTCTTGGATATGAGTCCATATGATATTATTACAATGAAACTCTGCATTTAAGCTATATAAGGGTATTTCCCAGTACAAAATTTTTAATGATAGAGTTGGTAATCATGAGATGTTTGATTAAATAGTTCATGATAGTATATTTCATGGATACCTATTTAATTATTGATTAAATATATATTATAAAATATAAATTTGAATGAATATGACTATATTTATATGAAACTGCAAGATATGTATGATTGATTTGGTTTATTTTCTAATGATAATATAAGAGAAAAATAATGTGAACATATTTATACTAAACAACAAGAAAATGATTCTAATATATTTGATTATATAAAATTTTAAGATGATGACCATATTAGTTCAACTAGCTCATATGATAAGGTACTAGTGTGTTCATCCACTCGAATGATTAGAATGTTAATGGTGGTTCAAAATATAATTGAGAATCCTATAAAACTTGTTCAAACCATAATAACATGAAGGACTAATTAATATATCTATTTTTGTTAGGTTTTTAGCCAAAATTCATTAAATAATTTTTGGAGAATCAAGAGTGGATTGATGTCACGAAT
This sequence comes from Viscum album, assembly GCA_963277665.1. Lineage (NCBI taxonomy): Eukaryota > Viridiplantae > Streptophyta > Magnoliopsida > Santalales > Viscaceae > Viscum > Viscum album. The sequence continues at coordinate 1,390,142,578 of OY728159.1, forward strand.
GAAAAATGGGATTACCTTAAGAAATGTGAGACAAGGGATCGTGTACCCAAACCTAATGATAAAAACATGACTGAAATAAATATGGGATTACATAATAATTTGAATTAAAGAGGTGGAGAAAATATAATCATGGAAGGATTGATTTGTAAGGGATACTCATAGGTTTATGGTGATTACATTAATTTAAATGTTTACCATTTTTCATGAATTGATACCTCTATAATAATTCTTAATATTCATTCAAAATTGAAGATATAAGAAATTATATGTGGATGTAAATTCTACTATAATTAATGGATAGTTAGAATAAAATTATTATATTGAGAAACTAAGTTATTTTGTGCTTCATAAATATTAAAACTATGTGTCAAAAAATTATAAATATTTGAATGGGTCTAAATATGTACCTAAATTGTGGTGTTCTAATATGTAAACCAAAATCAAGAAATTAAACATGACAAAATAAAGAGTGGAAAATAACCTCTACCTACAAAAATAAATAGTATTACCTTAATGTTATTTTTTTATTCATGATATAATAATCATATGAAATTATGATGAAACGTGTGAAAATTATTTTAGAAAAACAATGGGCATATTTGAAATTTATATTTTATGATAAATGAAAATCATTAATCTCTTAAAAACTATATTAAAAGAAAATATACATTTTTATTTGCATGATAATTAAGGAATTAAATCATTAATGTGATTTGGCATAGAATATTAAAATATTCTTTTAAAAACTATATTAAAAGAAAATATACATTTCTATATATGGTTACACATTGTTCTATATATCAATGTTTACTAAACATTTATCACCATTTGGATAGAATAAAAATTCTCAACTATACTAAAAAATAATGGATTTATAATTGAAATATAATATCATAGGAATGATTTATTTCTTTGGTTAAGTAGATATTGATTTTTAAGGTTGTGTTAATGATATAACATCTACATCCGGTAAAGTATAATTAATGGTAAAAAGATGTGTAAGTTGGTAAAAAATGAATCAGTGTCCAATGAATCTCCTCACTATTGAATATGAATATTTTTTCACCACTCATGATGAAGCATAATTAATATCGATGAGGATGTTTTGGAAGATCTTTGTCTAATGAAACATTTCCCCCTATTAGTGATTGTTATAATTATAGTTTTTTCAATCTCCTCAAGAATCTAATGCAATAATAAATATAAAAAAAATTCAAAATCTAATAAATCTCTATCAAAAAATGTATATAAATCATTTTAATAAATATGGAATTATTCCATATAAATTAGAAAGTATTGAAACATATAAATAAAATATAACACTATCATATAATATATAGAAATAATTAAAAAAAGTATAGATCTTGTGTCTTCAAATTATAAATTACTAGATATCTCCCGAAAAATATTTCTGAAGGAAACATTCAGAAACTAAGGATGAATATGGGTGTTCAGTCTCAATCTCATTAATTCAAAGTTAGGTGATTTATATACCATATATCTTATTGTATTTGGATAATATTGAAAAATAAGAAAAATATGAAACATAAATCATTCCATTGAAGTCTTTGTCGCATATTTGGGGTCAAAAATATATTTAGCGTGATTTTGAATAATGAATAGAATCACCTCTATTGAATGTGTGGTATGAACCTCCTCTTAATTAATATTTATAGAACTCTAATTTTGGAATAATAATTTCATAGTAAAACTCTTTGGTGTATCTTCACTTTAGATATCATCTCTAGAAACTCCCATTTGTGGTCAACCCTTAGTTGTTGATTTTTCTCCTCACTTTTTTATCTATACGGAATATGTAGTGTGTGATTCACTTCCACCAATGAAGCCTTTTTGTGATGGATCCATGATTTCATAGACTTAAGATTCCATTTCCTCAGATCCACTTGAAAAATCATTCTATGTGGCTGTTTTTTTTATCCTTCCATGCCTTTATCATGATAGAACTCCCCCATCCCCTAATACAATTCAAGTAAAAAACTCATGATTCATAAATTGAATGCCCATTTTTCTCTCTTACCACACGAGTGGTTTTCATATATTCTGATTTCGAAGAAATAAATATAATTAAAATTTGGATGTGATCATCCATCACTATAATCTTTTTCTAGATTTATCAATTCTATAGATCTCTATAGTCTTATTTGTGTATCTCCCTACAAACATCAGTCTTTATACTCTTACCATGAATCTGAGTGATATTTTATCAATTCTATGGCTATATAAGAATAACACTATAAATAATGGATATTTCTCATTTTATATTGTATGTTTGTGGTATATCATGGAAAATATTCTTCATTTTCTAGGCTATATATTCTCCTCTTTAGATTAATACCAGATTTCCATAACCCTGTTGTACTCAAGATTGTAGGTTATTATTTTGGGATGATCTTATTTTTGAAATAACATACGCTTTGTGTGAATCTAACTATTGATGTGTTCATGTGAATGAATATATAATTGTCTAACCCTCTTCCAAAAATAATTATTCTTACATCATATAATGAATTCTTATTCTAAAAAATGATTTATTATTCACAGTTTCCTAGATATGAAAAATATTAAGTATCCAGGATCACTCTATTTCATTTTATATAGATAATGGATATTTCGTTCCATACATGGGTCCCACCATGTTTAATCCCTCAAAGGATTCATGTTTTTGTCATGATATTCATGAACCATCCTCACTCCTTGTTGAGGATATATTTTTCATGGGTGGGTGGTCTATCGAGCATTCTCTTATCGTTAAATTGATCCTATCTAATACATCTTAATGACTTTGAAAAAATATGGGTTTTCCTCTCCATCATAGAGTGATCCCATGGTTGATCCCATAGAGGATAGACAACCATCTATGTGTTTGATCATTAGGTTTTTATTCTGTGAACTATTTTATTTTATGATTTCAATCCTATACATAACTAATATATTTTCAATCTTATTACCTCTAAAGCCACATCCCTTCCATTTAATGATATTTTTATAGTGGTTCTCCCCAATTTTTCATCTCTCATTACAATAAATGGATGAGTCGATCCTTATTCCTTAAAATATATCACTATTACTCATAACTACTTCAATGACCAATATGATCCTAGAGATGATATGATCAAATCGACCTCTTCCCATGGCTACTAAATATAGGCCAAACTCAAATATTCTACTATAATAATTGACACTTTTTCTAGATCCTAGATGAATTTTGAAGAATCAGTTTATGTATCCCTGCTCAATAGAGATCTATAGACCTTGCAGTCTTCTTCTCAATAATCCAGTCTATAGTATAAAACACTAGGGACATTGGATCCTTATAAAAAATGTAATTATTCTTGAAAATAATTCATTGGAAGAACATATGCATTGTTTTCATTAAGTAATGAAAATTAAATATATTCTCTATAAAGGACATAGCTCATGGTTTTCAGTTCAACAAATATCTACACAGGAATCCTATTAAGAGCTATTTATGGGTTTTGAATGATAAACTTATGCAAGGGGATTAAATGGATAGATCATCTCAACCAAACTTTTTTAACGTGAGTTTGAGAAGTAATTTTATACCCATTTTTACTGATTACACAACATTAGATATAGAACATGGAATGGGTTTATGGGATTCTCAATCTAGTTCCAATCCATGTTCACCCACATTGAATATTGGTGGGGTTTTAACACTATAATTAATCCTTTTAAATCGATTAGAATATTTATCCCAAAAATGGTATGTAAACATTGAAACCCTTTATTTATTATAATTATATTTTTGATTTAGGTTAATCGGTATATGATTTTACATTTTTCAATACATAAAGAGGAGGCATTAGAATATAGAGTAAAAATTGAAAGTTGTTGTATCACAGCCTTAAACCCACACTCACAGATTAAATGACAAAAAAATTATCTATAAATTTATTGAATTGATACAGATGAACGTGACCCAATTTTTTCCATAAAAAACATATAACATTAAAAATATATATTGGATCATATGAAAAACCATATAACTTATATGATTATATTATTATAGAGTCAGATAAAAATCGTACACAAAAAATACCCATGTTTTTTAAATTATCATTTCTTCCAAAAAACATAGATTTTATTATTTTACAATAAGTCTTCATCATGATCCATATAAAACCCTTATAGAAAAACTTATTCAACATTATTATAGATAACCTGGTTTAAATGAATCATAATAAGGAGGAGATGAAATCCAATATAAGGGTAAATGTATGAATTAACAAGTCAATTACATCAGTATGAATAATATGAGCGTAAGGGTATGATGAAAAAATAAGTATTTATGAGCATGACATAAGAGAACTCCTACTCATGATGTCTGGATAATTAACCATGTGTTATGGAATAAAGTATTAAATATGAAGGATTCATGGGATATAATTACACATGATCTATGTTACATCAATCTTAATCAAAATATATATTAAAAAAACATATCAATAATAATTAAAACATGTCGGTTTCATAGAAAAATATCTTTATAGAACCGTTAAAATATGAATAAATATGTGGTTAACATCTATTGGAAATGCTGTAGAGTTCAATCTGTGTGCATCCATAATATAAGTTATATCAGGATTACCCATGATCTATAATGACTTTAATCCCATTATAAATAATATATAATAACCATAAGAAAAATAAATAACATAGAAATTATATTTCATAAATAACTCTTAAAAACATCCATTTTTTATTCCATGGCTTTATTAACCCAGAGAAAATAAATGAGTTCCTTGAAAATAGATTCATAATATTATTAACCCATGTAAATGAAATAGGTTCCATAGAAATATCATTGATCCATGATTTACCTGTTGAAATGATCTTGGTTCCACAAAAGTATCCTATAAATAATTATATTCTATCCAGAAAAAAAATAATTGTGAGATAATTTCAACACATACCAATAGATAAAAGGTAATGTAAAGGGTTGATGATTTTAATGAATTGAAATAAAATTATAATAAAATTAGAAATACTTCGATAAAATAGTATTATTAACTCTAGGATGCATCAAAGGACTTCTTCGTAGATAGAAATTGATTTTGAATGATCACATAGATCTTTTCATGAGAAAAATTTTCTTTTCCTTTTAAAAAATACATATATACATATATTATAATACATTATAATACATTAATAAAATATTTTTTTTGGAAATAGACATTCAAAATTAAAAATTAAACTTTAAATCATTTTGTGGTCATGATAGTGGAATAATCTATTCATGATGTAAATGTTAAAAATAAAAATTCACTTAAAGCATTTATTTATCAGAATCAAAGTGACCCATTTAGAAAACATTTAGAATATTAATTTTAAAAACATAAAAATAAGGTCAATTATCATGAAAATTGTATTAGGAAATAATTTATTTATAGACAATATTTATTTTATTAATATTATTGTAAACATGTTTATTGAAGATAATGATACCCAATCTAAAAGAAAATACATGATCTGTACCTGTTTCAAACACCTCTCATGATTTTTCATTAATCAATGAGGGGGTAAATATAATTAAAATATACTAACCACCTTCACAACCATTGGAAAATAACTATATTTTTTCAGAAAATAATATTATAATATTTCATCTAAATAAACCTTGAATATAATTAATCTATAATGAAATTACTTGACGACATACTGAATTTTCTAGATTTGTAACATTTAAATCATAATCCCTATGAAGGAATAAATTCAAATTATATTTTAAAAATCAAAAAAATAAAGAGATTCAGTATTTAAAAATTAAAATATTTAATTATTTTCATGTCATAAATGAATATAGGTGTACATCATAAACATATTTCACAAATAAATTAATATGGGATGATTAACCCTTCAATTTTAACTTAACTAAATAACGAGTTAGTTGATTTAGATATTATTTTTGGAGAATAAAATAGATAAAAAATTGTAATCCATAAATAAAAACTTTTTAAATAAAATCTAAAATAACTTATTAATAATGGAGTCTATGTACAAGAGTTATGACCCAAAGAAAGGAAATCAAGTTATGAAAACCATTACCACATGGTAACTTCATGTAAAATCGAATTAGATGAATTACTTAAAATTGAAACATAAAATTGCATGATTTATGAAGGAATCATGATATTAGAATTTAAATTTTATAGTATATAAACCATTTAAAATAATTTTTTGGAAAACATTTCAATATAACTCAATGAAAGGAATTTGGGACCAAATTCAATATGACATTTGAAATATATGGATCAAAAGTTAAGGAACTGAGATCTTCATCAAGACTGTTAAATAAAAATAATTTTTATAAAAATAATTAGAAAATTATTTCTTTGTTTGTACATAAAATTCTCACTAAAAATAAGTGGTGGACATGGAATATGTATCACAGAACAAAAGTGAGATGAGAAATCATTACATCGATACTAGAAATTCAATGTATGTCCTTTAAATGTTGTAGAATAAACATACATGAAATATAATATTAATAGGAATTTTTAATATTTATTATTACATATATTTTATTCATTTAAATTTATTTTTAATGAAATGTTTAAATACTTATTCAATTAGCTTTAGGTGAGTTGTTTTGGGGACGTATGTTACATATTTTCAAAATGGATTCAGTTTGTTGACAATGGTCGAAGGGGTATGTATTAAATCATATACATAAAAATAATAAAGATATTATTACCATATTTATTCATCGATTATATTTTTAAATTAAATCCTGAAATATTATGTTGTAAAATGGTGTACGTTACGATCATGGATATGGAAGGCCATTTGTCTGCGTTCGTAACATTTCCATTTTTAAATAATCATTATCAAAAAAATATAAGTAATAATATATATTTTTATAATGATAATAATAACATAAATAAAATATTAATTATTTTAATATAATTATATAAAACATATATAAAAGTTGTTGGGGAAGAGAATCAGATCTCATTATGGAGGTGGTAGTCCAAAAATGTGCACGAACGATGTTATCATTTTTTGAGTGGAAAGGTAAGAATGAAACTGATATATTAGCTATTTAATATATAAAAATTTTATTAATATCATAATTATATCACATATATTCATTTTGAATACCATTAGTAAATTCCACAAAAATCATTAGTGAAAAAACAAATCACATCACTTCATGAGGTCGTTGTCTGTTGTACTCTTGATTGATGTTATCATATTCCCCATAGAATTGAAAGTAAGAATTTATATGTGATGTAATGAATAAATATTTAAAAGTATACTAAAAATATTCTATAAATATTTTAGATGCATCATTATACTATCCATGTGAGGTGGTCATAAAAAACAAGTTACATCGGTTCGTGAGGTTGTAGTCCTCCATACCCAACAATAATGGTTTTTCTTCCCATTTGATAGTAGAGAATATATATTTAGGTTATTAAAATAAAATGATAAATTTTATGTTAATTTTAGATAAATTATATTTTTTATCTTCAAAATTCTATAATAATTAATTCGGGTGAAGAAAAATAAACTAAAACGGATTACTTAAGCATGATACATATACTTCAAATAGATTCTACATGTTAGCACTTAAATCCTTTTATGATGGATTTATGATCAAACCATGTTGTAAAGGTCATTAATATGGATGTATGTATTGTATTTGAGAATTTATTTACCGATATTAATGGATTTAAATATGGGATTAAGTGAGTCGATTGGTGGCCTTTAATAAGCAGGGAAGAGGCCGTAGATGGAATTTTCAAAATAGAAATGGTTTACCCATGATTTTTTCATTCCCAAAGGCTTAAAAATGGTTTTTTATTGATAAAAATATGAAATAATAAAATAATATTTCAATAAAATATTTTTTTTAAAATTGTTTAGTTCATTTGAACGTTTATCATTTTAGTATAAATCCCCATTAAACCTGTTATCAAATTAATTGTGAAAAAATATATTTACTGGTTTTAATATTCATTATGACGAAAAATTATGTTAAACATATTAGAATATATAAATTATATTTATGAAAATTTTATAATCTGTTTTAATGTATCGAATTAAAATAATTGGATGAATTAATTTTAAAAAATAACTCACATATACAATAAAAATCAGTTTTCCAAGAAGATAATTTTTCAAGAAAAATGGTTTTATATTAACTCCCTGACAAGTGATAATCATCATATGAATGAAATTAATTTATATATATATAAATAATCTAAAAATTTAATTTAAGACATTACTCACTAGGGTAATTTATGATATTGAAATGGGGAATTGTTATACACTTCATAACCGTTTAAAAACATATTTTAAACAGAAAAAATATATACTGACTCAAATATTAATATGGTTAAAGTGTAATTAAGTGGATAAAATATAAATATATATTACAAGTTGTATTCTTAATAATATTAAATACAAATCTTAACTTGTAAATAATTTAATTTATTGAAACAAATGACTGTTTAATAAAATTTATATTCACTGAAAAAACTATAATCTCCAAAAAATCCCAAATATTCACCCTAAATTAAATTATATATGGTTATATAAAAAATTAGGCTCATATTATAAATTAGTTTTTTTAAAAAATTTCTAGAAATTTATTTTAATAATTTCTCAAAATAAATAAAACTCATTTTTGAGAAATAAATATGAATATGAAGAATAAAATTACATTACATAATATTTATTGATTATTTTATAAGAAATAGTCAATAAATTTATATTATGTTTTAAATTTTTATATATATTTCATACATTAGTTAATCATATTCATACACATTAATTTAACCAGAAGGTTATAACTGTCATAAATTTCACTGGTTGAATAAGATCGGTGTTATGTGTAAAACATGGTATAGAACATAACATTATTATTTTAAAATATATTTTTGTTTTATACTCCCCCTCCCCCATAAAAAAATTTATGTTAAACTTTTGATCATTATCTCGTTAATTAATGTTTTTACTTTTTAAAATTCTTTTTTTATAAACCCACATCATAAAAATGGTTATTAAAACATCCTCTTCGTAAGAGAGAAGAATATGTAAATAGGTCATATAAAATAAACCATTATAGGTTTGAAAACATGTAAAAATTAGTGGGAAGTGAATATTTGGACATCAATGAAGTTAATAATTCCAAAATAATGATTTATGGTGACATATATCATTGATCAAAAGAAATTGAATGGTGAATAGAATTTTAACAATCACCAAACCATAGATATGTTACAAAATTAATCACCTTGGATTCATCAAATATGAATTGAAAAGAAACCATTTTTTATATTAAATATCATTATTGAACATATTAGGAATTAAATTACCATCTATAATAAGATAAAATGGATATATACGAACTTTATAAGTTAAATTACATCATTTGTTCAATTTCAACCACAATCTCGTTATTTTCTCTAAATGATTAAATTTCAAGACGAATGATTCATGTCTAAAGCAGTAAAATCAACCATTAAAAAATATCATAACAAAAATATGTATTTAAATCTATTCCTACCATATTAATTCATTAATAATAATCATTATTGTCACCATATTATAGGATGATTTCAAAAATGAATAAATCTTCATATGATGAAATAATAAAATAATAGATTCAATATTAATACATGTAGTTCCAGGTGAATCATTCATGGAATGAATATCCTATATAAATATAATAACATCAACAATATAAATTTTCGTATTCTTAATGGATATCCAATATCACTCATCTTATATGACCAAAAATATTGTTCACTTCTTCTGAAATAACATTAATCACTTAGTCATGAAATCACAATTTAATTTTATCGTTATCTATATGATAACATTTTTATTGTTAATGTATACATAACCATTTTCATTATAAAAATTTATGTAAAACATTTATGGAATACTAAAAAATAAATATCATATTTCAGTGGTAAGTGTGTCACCCTTGACTCCCTTCATTTGTGGGTTTCTTCCCCACCGCATTATTGGTGGTGATAGGTTTTCACCCCAAGATCAGTTCTCCATTTTAATAAAAAAATTCCTTATAATGTTCTTAGAAATATGATTAAAATTATTAAAAATAACCTTAATTATCAATGATAATATTAAACCTAAATGTCATCAGTTCCATAATAATTATGTCAAAAAAGTGAGAGCAATGTTTAAAGTTAAACAAAATAATTACATATACATAAACCAACAAAAAAATATCTCAAAATGTAATAAATCACATTAAAATTCAAAAAATTAAAACCATAGAAGGGGAGTCCAAAACATTGAACTTATGATTAATCCTATAATTTAAAAACCATGAAGGAATCCATTACTCTTGAGATAACATGGGCTAAAAACATCATAATATTCAAATTTATATAAACCCATCTATGATAGAAATGATAATAGCCTTGAAACCAAACTCTTGGATTTAGTGAAAAAAAATATATTCTTTACATTTGTGGAATTGATACCAATGAATATAACCAAATTTCTTCTATCCACAAAATTAAACATCAAGAGCATATATTAGATCACTTACATACCCATGGATCTTATTTGTCTAAATTTTTATAAAATTAGAAAATTATCGTACATAGGAAATTACCATTAATTCAAATGATCATATCCCCTACTTAACCTAGAATTTATTATTTCACATTATTTCATCATCATCATACATGTTAAATCCATATAGTATTAATTAATTGAATATCATTCTTTATAACATAATGAAAAAAACATAATATTTTTATGCCCAAATTTTTAGTAAGGTGAAAAAAATAATAAACAACGGGATGTCATTAGTGAGAATAATATGTGCAAAAGGGTATAGTTAAATAATAAAATTTCATGAGAAAAAAATAATAGAACTAAAACCCTAAAATTTGGATCAATAAACACATTTCATGGAAAAAAATTCAGCAATGGAATGTTTCATGAGAATCAATAAATCATGATCCATGTGATTTTAATCTTGATCAATGTAACTATTTACAACCCAAAATATGAAAAAAAATCATTTGGAATCTAGGAGGTTTAACTTCAGAAAAACCTTACATAACACTTAAAAATTAAATAAACATACGGACAACATCCACACCTAATTCATTGGAGGTCTATCTGGGTGCACCCATAATATAAGCTATAATTTACTCACCTAATCAAATATATGTGCAACCATTATATAAGAGATAATGGGCTCACTTGTGAGATATAATGGGGATTAAACCAATATATAACCATTTTCTAGGAACCATAACAAGATTACGTAAATATAACTTACATCTCTTCATAAAAATCATAAAAACATACATTATTAATTTCATAACATTATTACTTCCATGAAAGATAATAATAATTATATAAATTTAAATTTAAATTTATATATTTATATAATAAATATATTTAATTTAATTCATTACTAATTATGGGTTGTTTCCATTAAAAAACTATAATCTTTATTCACTTTAAAATCGGTATATAAAAAACATATTTTAAACATTAAAATAATCATACACTAAAATAAAATATGACAGATGGTTCAAATGTAATTATGTGACTTAAATATATCTAATGAAAACTTATGTTTCATCAAATCATATTCATGAAATAATGGGACTTTTAAATTAAATATTTTTTTTAAAATAAAGGATAGTTTTACAATAATATGTTTTTTAAATATTCATAAAAAATCAATGTACTCATAAAAATACAAAATTTTCAACTAAATATTTTTTTAATGCGAGGATATACAAATTATATTCATTTTAAAGAAATAAAAAATGTAAATAAATTATTTATATTATTTCCTCACAAAAAAATGTCACTTATGAGAAAAAAGGATTTTTAATTTTTAAAATTGTTTATTTAAATAGATTGTTTATTTATTAATAATTATTATGTAGATTTATATTGAGTGGGAAACATATATGTATGTGTATGTAAATTAGTTAATACTACCCATAACCCATAATTTAATGACTATGTTGCAATTGTCATATAATCCATGGTACATTTAATCCGGGTGTTTTGTATCAAAAATGCTATCAAACAAAATTTTATTCTTTTAAAATCATAGGGTGTAACATACGTGGGTAATTTTCAAGAAATTATCACAATTTAATGAAATATAATTATTCTCAAGTCTATATAAAATTCTCATCACTCCCCCATTATCCTCCATTTTTTGAAATATAATGAATCAATAAATTGATTCATTAATGGAAACCGCATGATCCATATAGAAATATTTAGGGAGATGGTGTAAAATTAATTGATGTCCCATAGACATGGTATATATTGGGTATCCCATAAAAAATAATATTATACTCAAGATTGATATCATTACTTATATTAATATGATTCCATTTAATGAAACTTACTTGGAATATCTTTATGAGGTCATAAGTTTAATGGATTAAAAATTATAAGCCCATAGGGATGAATGATCATTATTATTTTTGACTTGTTAAAATCAACAAATAGATGAATTTTTGAACATTATTAATATAATAAATTGGGATTTATCTTGATATTAATTATGGAGATACAAATAAATACTTTTTAAATTATTAATTTTGAGAAGAGGTTTTAAGGGAGCCTCAATATACTTCATTAATATGTATCCCTGACTAGTAATGTTAGCAATACCAGCCCTCAAGATGTGATTTATTTCACTACAGCTCTATAGGATTGATCCAATCCCAAGGTGTTTAACCCATATTTTGGAAGATGAAATATCCACCAATTTTTACATTCCATGTAATACAAATGATCATGATAATCACACATTGGTTCTTATTATAAAAGAGTAGGAAATCTTAAGTCATTAATGATAATAATCCTATGATTTTTCTTAGAAAATATTTTTCTTTAGGATAATTTTACACTAATTCATCGGTAATAATAAAATGGATGTTTTTTAGGTTTTCTAGGTCTATTTCAGCGGTTATCCTATGATAATAGTTACCATTGATAGCGTTAAACCCTATATTCTTATGGTAAAATTTCCAAAAAGTTTTATGATATTATATCCCATTACCAAGACCAATATCTCATTGACTATTCTATAAATAAATGACTAGTTAATCATATTCTACTATAAATTTTATAATAACAAAAATATATTATTAAATTATGATTCATTTTAGTTTTCATTATACTTTTCTATGAAATAATAGATGATCTTGATAGTAGAGTGACAGGATCCATCATGATGATAAAATTTTTTATGAAAATGGTATTTGATTGTATGTAAGGGTCATTAATCATAAAATTTCATAAGAAGTCCAATATCTCTATATTGGTTATGACATTTTCTTTGGGACTTTTTCATTTCTTGGGTAACAATTTCACTTTGGGGGTAAAAATTTAGATTATTAATGTTAGTAAGGGGTTTGAAAAAAGTAAATTATATATGCCTGATCCATTTTATGATATCCCTTAACTTCTTTACTGAAAAAATCTACAAAGGGATTTAAGAATAGAATATTAATAATTTTAAAGGGATATATGGTTTCTTTATTATTTCAAACATTTTTATTGTGGATAATTGTATGTTTCTTTATAATGGTTGTGAAAATTCATTTTTTAACATCAAAATTATTGTGACTGATTGTTATGAAAAAGATAGTAAATGAATCAATATAAAAATAGTGTTTTTATTTCAAAAAAATTCCCTTACTAGAGATCCATGTATATTTAGTACAAAAACTTATTTTATATAAAAATCCTTTTATTGTATTATGTATCCCCCTTATTAAAAGAATGTGTTCGAATTCAACATTAATGAAATAGTATCAAGAGGATTATGGATTGGATCTTAAATTAGAAAATAATATTCTTTTATTTTAGATGTCGAATCACATTGGTAATATAATTTCTATCATATATCTATATTCAAATGATTTCACTAATAAATCACCAATGTTAATGATTAAAACCCCAAAAAAATCTTAAAACATCATTTTGTACTCTCTCCTAGAAGGTAATCATCAATGGTATAGTTTTTCTATACATATTGAATTCTTTCAAAAATGGGGAATCAATCTATGTGGTATTGAAGAGATAATTTACATATTTAAAGATAATATCTTGTGGGATTCCATCCCTGGAAACTCCCTCTACTATTTTTTTATCAAAGTATGTTATAGAAGAAACTCCACCAAGTGGGTAATATACCGTATAGATCACATATATTTTATAGTTTTTAGAGGTTTTATTGGAAAATTATATAAAAATATATGTAGAATTTAGGGGATAATGATGTCTCATTATAGAAAATAAATTATGTAGGATTGTGCCTCTTCTTTCATGGCAGTATTAATTGAGAAATTATTCCATAAACATTTTCACTAGTTATAATTTCATTATGTACTGTTGAATGTGGAATATAATTTAATATTTCAAATAATCTAGGTATCTAATGAATCAGAAAAAAGCATCATCAAACCGGTCCCTTAAGATAAATTGGCCTCCTCATGTTTCTATAACATGATTCATCCTCCTCAAAATGTGGATTTTATGGGACATAGATATTGGTGTAAATATATGTCCACAAAATTTAATTTCATCATTTAGTGGATATATAACTAAAAAATCCCCACCAATTATATCCTCAAAAATATTGGTTGTAATGCCCCCAACCCTGGTATCCTAGAGATAGTTCGTCACTTCATTACATTGGAATCAATACAATGGTTAAAATCCCAACAGAACATAGAGTTTATTATTTTTTGTAAAAATTGATTACACACATTATACCTATTTTACATTGGTAAAATATAATAATTCATAATTCATAACAACAAAAACTAAAATACATCTATAAAAATTCATTCAACTAATTATTTATAAAGTCTTGAGGAAAGAAAAAAAAGGGAGATCTCAAATTCTCAATAATCATAGTGGAATATATCATGAATCAATAATCATAATAAACATAGTAATGTAAATAACTAAATACACATCACATGTAATGAATGAATTGAAAATGATGTAAATACAAAGATAATATCATTCTGAATGTATCAGTATAATAATCACTATTTGAAGGTAAATAACTGAAATCAATTTCCATTTAATCGATCACAATACTATCATAACTGAATAATGAATAATCAATATGGAATGGTTAATAACATAAAATGGATTCAATTAAATAAAAAATCTATGGATGAAATGCATCAAACTATTTTTTCAGAGTGAAAATTACATGGATAAAAATAAATAAATCCTAATGAATTAATTTCCTAATTATTGAACCCCATCTTTACTAGGTACATGATACCGTTACTATAAATACATTCAATAAGATGGTATAAAACATCATGGGTAAAAACTCATTTGATTGGCCAAATGATTCTTCCCATGATACTACTAAAAAATTTGAGGGATATAAATTATCATTACCCACATGTTTCATACAAGTCCAAATCATTCCCTATCAACAAAATAATTTATTTCATTCATAAACATTTTTTCTTATTATTATGTACACATATTGAGTAAATGATATGGATTTATCAATATTTCCCAAGTTAATTATAGATTTTCATGATAAATAAACATAGATGAAATAATTTAAATTTCATAATAAAATACCATGAATAATGAATTAATAATGATATTATAGGCCATAGGGGTGTTCAAATACTATATAAAATAGAAATGGTTTATAAAAGGAAATAAGATTCAATGGAAATAAAATTTAAATGAAAACCTTTACCATGCAATTCCAATTGTTTTTTTGTTATTTACCCTAATATATAGTTTTTTTAAACATTTTATTCACTTAAAAAAGAACATTAATCATATTTATGAAGAAATATATGATTATATTATAACATTTTACAACATTATTATTAATAATAATTCATTTTTTCAGTGTTTTTAGTGTTAAATGCATGTTTTTTTTATTCTTATTTTATAATTAAAGTTCCAATAGTTTTTATGTTATATAGATTCATAATATCAATTATAAGTATAATTGATTAATAATCATATATTTACATATAATATACCTCCTAAACCAATCATTAATGATGGTTATGAAAAATGATATAAGTTACGATTATGGAGACTTTAGGTCATACGTACACATGAGTAATGTTTCCCATTTTTCCATAATCATTATGGAATGGATGTAAGTAATGTGTTACCATTTCATAATGGTCATAATATAATTAATACCCAAATATATAATTATACTTTTCATCGATGTGGTGTGATTATGAAAATAGAGTCACATCTCTTAGAGAAGGAGGTAGTCCACACATATACGAATAACAATATCGTATTTAATTGAGTGAAAATTTTACAAAATAAAATTATATATGATCATTAAATATTTTAAAAAAAAATTGTCAAAATTATTTCATTTATATAATATATAATTATATTAATTTTCATTATCATCTTCTAGGTAATGATCTTGTCAAAGACAAATCACATCGCATCGAGAGGCGATAGTCCACAGTACACATGAGCGATGCTATCTTGTCTCATACAGAATGAAATGTAAAAATTAATAATATAATATAATGAATACATAGGTATTATAATGTTATAAATAACACATATATACTTTATACAATTGTATACAACCAACCATGATGGGTTGTAATGGAGGAACGAATGACCTCGTTTCATGTGGTTGTGTTCTTCCATTCACGCAAAGGATTATTTTGTATGCCATTTTATGGAAGTGTGTGCAGTTTTAGGTAGTACCCTTTAAATAAAAAATCATGTTATAAAGAATATATTTATATTATTATATAATAAATTTATGATAAAAATATAATAGGTCTATAAATAAGTATAATAAAGACGATCATTAAAGAATGTTACCTCTTCTTGAGGTATTATCTTTTTGTTTTCACTAAACCATTACTGGGATGGGTTTATGAAAATGATGAGTCTTATAGGGAGAGGGAAGGAAAATTATGGATTTATTTTGGAAATCGTAGTCCAATCCATTGTGGTTTGAGTGTTTATATAATGGAAGAGAGTGGGTAGACATTTATAAGTGGGGTGAGTGGCTGTAATGTAATTTTTGGAACGAGAAAATCACACCCATATATTTTCCACATAATTTGGAACCAATAATAAATCAATAATTTTAATAGAATTTATAAGGTGTAAATGTGGAAATAAAATTTTTATTGTAAATGTTCCTAGGTCATTTGTATTTTTATGATTAATTTTTAGCCTCCTAGTAGACTAATTTTTCTCTAAATCAGGGTAATAAATTTTAAATGTTTGCAATAATAATTATGGTATAAAATAAATTTAAAAGTATTATATATTATAAATCATTATTATAAAAAATATTTAATCTATTTATCAAAAATAAATTAATAGAAGTGGGTAAAATTATTTTAAGAGGAATCCGGTAAACATATCATGAAAGCATGTTTTTATGTAAAAATATTCTAAATATTACTATGTTTGTAGATCTAAATTCAATATATAAATAATTTCAATGATATAAATTGGATTAATATATTTATTATAAAACTAATTCAACCCTAAACTTAATTTTAAAAAATATTTAACATTATAAATAATTTAAATGAATTTGAATTTTTCCATTAAATTACAGTATTTTTCATTATCCATCAAAAAATGAAACTTCTAAGAAAAATTCCAAAAAATAGACCCTAATATAATTTTAGTATACATATTTTATCCATGAATTTATTTTTATAATAAACATTTTTAATGTTTTTAAGAATTAATATTAACGTATTTATGAACAATGTGACTAAATAATAATTTGTAAAATCCCAATGTTGTGTGTATAGAAAGAAGTAAAAGAAATTAAATTTATTCGAACAGGAATATATTATAATATATTGGTGTATTTTATTATTCCCTCCAATGAGAAAAATTTCCATGAATTTTCATTTATATTATATTTTAAATTGATGACAGTTGTTCCTTTTCATAATATCCTATGATTCCCACATTGAATCCTCGCTTTTGGGATTCTTCCAAAGTACATATTCCAAATGATTCATTTGATTATTCATTTCATGATCTCTAGAATCATAAATATGTACATATTATTTTTAGTGTCATTAATCAGGCTATAATAGTATTTCTTCTTAATTGATCACCTGGGTCTGTTTTTGGCATCAACTTTATTGAAAAATATATAAGGAACACATCATGTAATTTTAATAGATTTTTTGATATTCTTAATGATAAGAATAAACTCAAATTCATTAATGAATTTTAAAGGGTCTAATGTACATGGAGATTAGATTCCCTTTCTAACAGAACCTTATAACAACTTTCGATGGTGATGCATTTAATAAAATAATATTTCCTCCAATTATTGGAATGATTATTTTTCCTACATAGTGATAATTTAATGTGAGCCTAAATATATTATACCTTTTTTGTCTCCTTCACATGTTCGGGGCCTATGAGTTTCCTTTCACAAATGTCATCCCAACAAGTAAGACTATGACATATTTTTCTATATAATGTTCCATATGGTTCCATTAGAATAATTGGATGGAATATATTTTTAAAGTAAAAAACTACTAATGGTAAGTACTTGTCCGACATACCTCGAATGTCGAGAGAGCAAGACCTCAACTTGTATTTTATTTTCTGAATTTTTCTTTCAGACTATCCATCAATTGGAGTATGGTAGGAAGTTCTCAAAAAAATATCAGTATCATAAGCATTGTGAAAACTCTTCTTTAATTTCAATGTAGAGTGGGGATATTTAACATTATAATTTGACGGTGGTGTGTCAAGAAGTCTTAAAAAACAATTAATATTGAGCCTTATAAGTCAGTCAAGAGTTAAATATTCTCTTAAAGTAAGGAAATATATATATTTGATTATGATATCCATGATTACCCATATTTTATCACACTTTTTAAGAGTATTTGGTATTCCCATGAAAAAATCAATAGTAATGTGATTCCATTTTCCTAAAAGAACTAGAATAGGTTTCAACTATCCTATAGGATACTACTTCAAAGATTCCACTTATTAAAAAACCAAACATGAGGATGAATAATTAATAATTTCCAACATGATGTTATCCCACTAGAAATATTCCTTGAAATCCATATACAAAATTATGTTCCCAGGGTGTATAGAGAGATTTTTTATTTGAGAATAATCTAATAATTTTATCATATTTATTGATGTAACACATAATCTATTGAAGAATTATTGAACAACATCAACACAAATGATGTCTGATAATTTTCCATCAGTTACATCATTGATTTTCTTCTAAAATATCTCATTGTTTTATTAAGAATTAATTATCTTTACTAATAAATTTGGGTTTTCAATCGTTGGAAAATTTATTTATATCTATCCTTCCTTGAAAACTCCCATATTCATCACTACAAGATTAGTGAATGTAGAATCGTTTTCAATTCCCATTTGGTTCAAGATTCCATGATCTTTCTTACTCAATGCATCTGATACATTATTTTCTCTCCTAGTGTAGTGGTATATTGGGAAATCATAATCATAAAGTATCTCAAGACAATTCCATTTTATTATATGGATAACTTACATTTGAATTATGTATTTATGTATTTTATAATCCATGTTTATTTAAAATCATTCATGATAGATATAATATATCTATATCATCAATGAAATTGTTATAGATATAAATTCAAGATCATGTTTGTGGATTTTTGATTATGAGTCATAATTTTATTCAATAAATATGTAATTACATTATCATTTTTCATTAATAAAAAAAATCCACTTATTTTATGTGTGAATATATATCACAAACACATCACAAAAATATAGTAGAGTAAAAATGCATGCACTGACCAATCTCATATTTACATAACCAAAACATTATACACATTCCATCATATAATCAAACATAACCCCTATATGAGTAACCTTTCTCAACAAGTTACCCAATCATGAAAATTATTAATTATTCAATGGATGTGACCTTACAAACAAATTAAACATTGATTCTTAGTTTCGTTAATTGGTATAGTCCTTTACATGGCTACCTTTATCTTTTTTAGGATCAATGTGATTTCAAATTTGGGTAGAATATATCCAAGAAATGAATCAACTAGAATAAAAATATAAGACTTACTAAATTTATCATATATATCATTAATTATATTAGTTTCATGAATAATCCAAAGGTTATTTCAATGGTTCTCTTAACTATCAGAATACACTAGTATATCATCAATGAATATTACAAAAAAATTATTAAGATATTCCTTCAATACTCTATTGATTATATCCATAAAATCAGAGGTTTCATCATTAAATCAAAATAGAATTAATGTAAACTCATAATTTGCATTGCTCATTCAAAATTATATCTCAAAATGTATTCCTTATTTACATTTAATTAGTGGTACCTAGAATGCAGAAAAATATATTAAAAAATTTTCCTTCATAAAGATGATAATATAAGTCATCAATGCGGTGAAAAAGATACATAATATTTATTATAATAGCATTGATTTACCAATAATAATTTCCAAGCCTATTGGATCAACCATGATTCCTAATGATGTTTACAAGAGCAGCACATGGTAAAAATATGGGTGAATAATTCCCTTATCACCTGACTCCTCAAGTTGTTTCAATCTATATAATAATTCCTTAGTGTCCATTCTATATGGATTCATTTATATTGGTTTTCCATTAGGGATTAAATCAATGGAAAACTGAATATCTTCCTGTATGTTATGTCCTATTAATTCCTTAGGAAATTCATTAATTATTCTTACAAAATTGGTACATAAAAAATTTGAAGATTCCCATATTCATACATAGATTATAATTAATCTAAAGCCCAATAAATATCATTAAGTAATGCTAATGGAGGTGAATGTATAAATGACATAGATTAATAACTCACTCCTCTAGAGATAAAAAATGGCACATCTTCCTCAAAATTTTTTTTCCTTCATGCATTAATGTTTTGCATCATATGATAAAACTAGTCCATACTTAGGACTATATCTAGTTCAAAAAAATTATGATATTATGTTCAGAAAAAAATGAATTTTTAATTTTCATAATGTGGACTTATTTACAAATCATCATTGCAATTTTAATTCCTATAAGAGTGTTGACTTCCAACTCCCATGTTAATGTGTATGGGAAATCCACATTTTTCATATAAAATTGGGTATACATAAAAGAGGGAAATGATCATATTTTAAATTAATAGTTTACTAAATTTTATGATTGGATTAGTGTACCTTACACGACATCATTGATTACTTTCCATTAAGATTTATTGATATAAAATGATTGGAATTATCCACCTTACCTCTTTTGTTTTAGATTCTGTAATAGCCTGAGATTTTATGAAAAATATTCTTTTTTATTTCACTAATGTATTGTGTTGTACGCTACACCAAAAGGAGGTTGCACAACACGCATCCTTGACTTGCCTTGCATTACACGCAATTGCAACCTTCCTCGATAGTGTGTGTAGTACGCAATACCGAGTTTCACTAAACAACGATATGCTATTAAAATATTATTATAACTAGCCGTTATGAATAGTAATAACCACCTTTTAAAATTTTAGAAATTTTTGCTCTCAAAATGGACTTCATTTTTGGATTCGGAGTATCGAATTTAGCCTAAGGTGAAATTTTGGTACTTTTCGGATAACTTTCATATTCTGATGAATAGTGAAAATTAGTAAATTATAATTAAAAACAACATTTTTAATCAAAATAATTAATAGTGATAAATTATTAATTTGAGTTGTTTTAATGTATATTTAGAATATATTTTTACAATTTAATACAATGTTGGACATTGGATGTAATTTCACATTTAAACCAGACATAAACAAGTGTCAATCATTTGATAGATATTGTTTCATAAAAACACGCTATTTGTTTTAACAGCGGGATTTAATTATAAAATTAATTAATGCAACTTCTATGTTATGAATTTGGTAAAATAGACATCATTTTTTGAATTTGGAATATGAAATATATCTTAGGATGAAATTTTGGTATTTTTCTGAAAACTTTCAATTTTTGATGAATAGTGAAACCACTGAGTGGTAGGTTAAAAACTGAATTTTGCATAAAACATAATTTTACCGCTTCTGTGAATGGAATTTCAAAAATCCGAAAGACACGGTTAATATCAAGGACTAAAATGTGGTTCAATGAGATGAAAAAAAATTTTGGTGAATAGTAACTTTTTACTTCTTTTACCATGGTTAATAGTAAATAGGGTAACTAAGGGTAAATATGATATTACTATTACCCTAACACATGTCCTAATTCTATTGGATAAGTGTAATTCGACCAAAAACAACCTTATGAATATAATATGACCAATTAGGTCCACTTGGATTAGAATATGACATTTAATATTATTTTATTTAATGAATAGTTAAAATAGTTAAAATCAATGTTTAATAACTAAAACATTTTTAATATGGGGTTATACATAAGATAAATTCGACTATAAATATTCATTAGAAAGCTAAAATGATTTCCTACATATTGATATTTTTTAGACTTTAAATAAATTAATTTATTTATGACACAACGATGATGCAGTAATTACCCTTTTAAGGAAATATTAACATAATTGATGTTATAAATGCTCAAATGAATGTAATTTGAGTCTTTTTATGAATTCCACTAATTTTATAGGTTACTATGATATATTAGTATTGATTTATTCAACTTGGTTCGAACATATAATTCTGTTATGACTTTCACAAAAATCATATATCAAATAGTGTCAAAATTGACACAAAATAGTTTTTAAATAAAATATTATATTATTAATTGTTATTTTATTCCTAAAAATATAAGGTTCGGGAAAATGACTTAGATAAGGATATATATATTAATAATAAATAATTTGGTGTTCGTTTGGCATGTTATTGTAAGTGTATTAACCATATAGTGAAAGAAAACAAAAAGACACGGTAAAAGTTAAATTATTTAACTTAGAGTTAAATCTAATTGATAAGGTTAAAATAATACCCTAAACATGTCTAAATCCTATTGGTTGATAGGATTTCGACCCCTCCCCACTTTATCTTAGAAATAAGACCCTTTGGAACCATTATAAACCGATTTTGACATTAATATAAAATAATATTTTGAGGTATTCCTATGGTGCCCCTCTCCTCCCTTATAAAAGGACACCTCCTCCCCCTCCTCCTCACACCAATTTGAGCACTCAAGCTCGGCCAACCCCTGCCAAAATCTCTTCTCCACTTCCCTATAAACATCTTAGAGGTTCTGGTCTTCCTCAAAGACCAATTTTAGTGCCCTAAGAGGAGGTCTCATAGAGGCGCTTCAAAGAAGAGGTAATTACCGTTACCAATTCTTTCATCTTTATTTCTTCTTCCACTTCTTCTTCTTAGGTTGTTTCATTATGAAGTAATAACATAAGTATCACTCATATACTGATATGTTATTATAAGTATGAAACAACCCTATTTCACCATCTATCCATCCTACGGAAAAAGAAATCACCGCGCGTGCGTACGTACAGAATACCGTCTCCACACCGTGGTGTAATCTATTTCCCACCACCACCTTACATGGATGGGTATAATGGTGTAAATAATAACTATACATAGTTATTACGACATCATATTGATTCTGATATATTGTATAATCCACTCCAATTCAATTCAATATTTATGGAAATGATATCATCGCTCGTGCGTACGTACGGACTACCGTCTCCACGACGCGATGAGATTCATTCTCCATGTTAACCATTTAAGAATGATTATAAAGTATATATAAGAAATAATAATGAAATATATGACATTATAAAGCTACTGGATTTATGTATATATATATATATGTATGTCATCTACTTACTTCCATTCAAGACAATAAGGAAAGGAAAATCGCGTTCATGCGTACGTACGGACTACCGTCTCCATGAACGGTGTTTTTTCATTTCATTTATCTATCTATTATATATATATATATACTGAATATATATGATATATAAATCATATTTTATTCTGGATGTATGTAAATCATGATATAAGTAATAATAATCTCAAGAACAACAAGTCAAAACACCTACGATAAATGAAAAGATTTTACCCAAAACGCTTCTTTAACATGGAATTTACAAAAGAACAGGTAATATAATGTCATAAGTGAACCATATATGATATCATAACAGTGAATATGATTCTGTAATAAGTCAATGACATTATTTAAATCATTATACAGGAGTTTCGGACACATACGAAGCAAATCGGACCTAAGGTAAGGGAAATATCACAATCTCATTTTTATCCGAGATTGTTTATTTGTAAGTATTTACTGGGATGTATTTTATCATCCACATCCATGTTTCATCAATATGTAATATTATTTCCATCCACCTACAATTGTTTAAATCCATTTTTACCCTTCGGTGAGTTATTAGTAATATGTATGAAAGGAATCTTCTGTCATACGAGGTACTTTTTGACTTTTCCAACAAAAGTATGAAGAATGTTTTTTTAACTTATACGGAATGAATGGATTTTTAAAACATTATTTCCAAGAAGCTTCCTTTACAAGTTTTCAAGTTTATTTTTAATCAACTTCTTTTATTTTAAAGTCGTATGAAATGTTATGAAATGAAAAATGTTTTTGAAGTAGAAAGGATATTTTCCTCAAGAATGGAGTTCAAGGATTTTATCAAAATTATTTTCCATCTAAGATAATAAAATGGTTCTGTTTTTTATACCTGTTATTACATAGATTTGATTATGTTGTGATGGAAACATTTTTATTAATTCATTTATCTTATAAGAATTGTTTTATGATGTCATGTTGTTTAAGAATCCCATTTCTATTACATGGGTTACGCTATGATGTATGGTTTATGATTATGTGGCACACATAAGAAAGGATCCATTATAAGATGGGTGGGACCTATATCTCCCTCCAATGCATTGGGTAAAGATTTTATATCTCATGAGGTAGACATGGCTGGAATGGTAGGTTATACCGGTTCAATGAAACCGGACTGAAACGAGGGTCACTCGATTCAGAAATGGACTTTGTCCACTAAGATAGTCTTCGCAATGAGTCTTGACTAACAAGAAATGATTCTCTATGATTATGTGTGTATGCCACAATGTTTAATGTTTTATGTTATGATTATTGTGAATACATTTCACTACCATGAGTTATACCAGGTTATGAAATTATGATCTCTTTTGCAGGTTAAGATTTCCAAAAGTTATGTTCTTATGCATATGAAGTGATTTATTTTTCTTTTGTTTACCCTTACTGAGCATTTGAGCTCACCCTTTTATGTTTTCTTTTCCCCAGGATATAATGAAAGGTTTTAGGTAAGAAAAAAAGGGAAGATCTTTATGGGAGATATTGAAGATCTTTCACCAAGATTAGAAGATTACGTTCCGAGTTTCCAAAGACACTAAACTATTACGATCCTTGTGTGTGTGTTTTTGTTATGTACTATGTATTCCGCAAAAGTAATGTAATTTCCATGTACGTCAAGATTCGGGTCTCTATAGTTGGTATCAGAGGAATGGTTTAGTCAACCATTGGAAACTAGGATGCGAAAACGTTAGTGAGATCCCTAGAGATATTTCTACGGTATGTCTAGGGATGTCCCTAAGGTTAAGTATACGTATAGGTTATAGTACTAGAACTACGCTAAAGATCATAGAATTAAACCTAAGATGTTAGATATTGAAGGTACTCCCCCTTTATTATGTTGTTTTCCCTAGCATGATTTTTGCCTCTCACAATATTCTTTTTGGGTTTTAGACGATGGCTGGAACCCGAAGGAACCGTGTTGATCAATGCAATGGACAATGCAATGATTTTCCTCTTGAACAAACAAATGTTATGTGAGATGGAGTGTAAAATCTTATTTCTATACATACACAAGCTATGAATCATTCTGGACTTCCAAATGAGCAGAGAAGGGAACAATATTCTATTGAGTCCTTCATGAGGCAACGTCCACCTTCTTTCAGTGGGTCTTCTGATCCACTTGTTGCTGAACAATGGATCAGTACCACTGAAAAGTTATTTTCAGTTCTTCAATGTTATGAACATGATAAAGTCATCTTAGCAGTATATCATTTGGAAGGTGAAGCTGATCAATGGTGGAATCTTATCAAGAATACAAGGCAAAGAGATGAAATTGAGTCCATGGAATGGGACGAGTTCAAGAACTTATTTTTTAATTAGTACTTCCCTCGTATTCTTCGAACAAATATGGAGAAGGCGTTTCTTGAGCTAAAGCAAAAGGATGATGAATCTGTTGGTATATACGAAGCGAATTTTACAAGACTTGCAAGGTATGCATCTGGCATTATCATCCAACCTGAAAGTAAAGTTGATCGATTTTTCAGTGGCTTAAAACCAAGTCTTCGAAGGGCATTAGCTATAAGAGACTTCAGTAGCAATGAAGAAATTGTGCGTTGTGCTATCAAGGTAGAAATGGAAGTTGGTGTTACATATCCATCCCATGGTTTTGACAAGAAACGAAAGATGGAGTTCAAGGAGAAATCTCAGAATAATGGTGAAAAGAAGATGAATGTTTCCTTATGCACAAAGTGTGGAAAGAAGCATGGTGGAGATTGTCTTAAAGGGACTAGAAAATGTTTTAAGTGTGGAAAAGAAGGTCATCGAGCAGCTGAGTGTCAAAGTAATTCTAACGATGTGAATAAAGCAAACACTGCAGAGAACGCACCACCAACACTTCAATGCTTCAAGTGCAAGGAAATGGGGCATTATGCTAATAAATTCCCTAATCAAAGGGTTAGTGATGATCAACATGAGCAACCACTGAAGGCAAAGGACAAAGGGATGTCACATGCGATCACTATTGGAAATGTTGAATATGACAACGATGTGGTGGAATGATTAAGTGTTTATGTAATGGGATTCCAAAATAATGTTGTATCATGGAGTATTGGAATATTTATGTATTGGTCTAATGTGGTATTCAAAGTGATTGAGATATTTTTGGAAATAAGATGATATGCACATAATGAAGGGAAAACGAGAAAATGAAATGTTTAACGGTATTCATGAGCTCATGATTGATATAAGGACTAAGTGATTTCATGGATTGAGTATATAGAATTTTGAGGATTTTGGTATGTGGAAAGTGTTAACTTTAAACTGCATTCATGTTTTCACTAAGGTATTCAAGAGAATACATGATTAAGGACTTTGAATGTTTGGAATGTGACCAACAAAACATATCTTCTGATATATGGGGATCAACGATGGTATTAAATCTCTGGTAATCGTTTTCACTATGTTATGAGAGTGGACTGAAGTATTATGGATAAGCCTAAAGATTGAAATAGATTATGTTGGACATAAGTGAGTATTGTTTAAGGATAGAAGTTTTTTTTATTCGATATTATTGATGGGATGTTATAGTAATGTAGTTTTAAAAAAAGGACAACCTGCAGGACGGGCGACAGCCCATCACGTCGGACAAGGCTGTAGGAATCAAACCCACAACCGAAGTGCGATTGGCCTTTATCGCCTACCACTGGCCTACAGGAAGTCCCTGTTTAGTAGAAAACTAGTTTTATTATATTAAGTAGTATGATATGTGAAGTATAAGTTCATTTTAGGAACCATATGTGATTAATCTCACTATAGATCGACTTATGTATATAATTTTGCTAACCTTTTGTTTGAGACAGATGGAATGACCCGTCATTCTATCACATGATCTGCTAACACTTCACGAATAACAAATTCAACTTCATTTATTTAAGAGATGAAGTGGAAATTGTTCAAGGCATGAAAAAAAGTGAGATTGTACCAAAATAAAGAAAGTATTTATTCTAATTCAAAATTTCAACTTTAGGGAAATGATCTTGAAAACCAAAAATGTTGTCCTAGTGATCTTATACCTGATGAATCAGATGGTACCGTAGATCGTCACAAATTTATGGATTTTTGATTACTGTATTTTCCATAGCCATGTTCTCTACCACTCTCCATCAGAACATGATGGTTAGATTTCTCTTCCATATCCATATTTTCACCTATGTGGAAACCCAGTGATTAGTTTATTTGGGTAATTGTTACATTTCATACTTTAGTTTTTAAAGCCAAGTTTTGGTATTCCTTTTTACGATGTGGGTTTCTATTAAAGAAACTTTCGAACAGTAAACCATTTATAACCCCGACGAATTTCGAGGGTAAAATTCATTTTAAGGGGGGTAGAATGTAACAGCCCGAGATTTTATGAAAAATATTCTTTTTTATTTCACTAATGTCTTGTGTTGTACGCTACACCAAAAGGAGCTTGCACAACACGCATCCTTGACTTGCCTTGTATTACACGCAATCGCGACCTTCCTCGATATCGTGTGTAGTACGCAATACCGAGTTTCACTAAACAACGATATGCTATTAAAATATTATTATAACTAGCCATTATGAATAGTAATAACCACCTTTTAAAATTTTAGAAATTTTAGCTCTCAAAATGGACTTCATTTTTGGATTCGGAGTATCGAATTTAGCCTAAGGTGAAATTTTGGTACTTTTCGGATAACTTTCATATTCTGATGAATAGTGAAAATTACTAAATTATAATTAAAAACAACTTTTTTAATCAAAATAATTAATAGTGATAAATTATTAATTTGAGTTGTCTTAAAGTATATTTAGAATATATTTTTACAATTTAATATAATGTTGGTCATTGGATGTAATTTCACATTTAAACCAGACATAAACAAGTGTCAATCTATTGATAGATATTGTTTCTTAAAAACACGCTATTTGTTTTAACAGCGGGATTTAATTATAAAAGTAATTAATTCAAGTTCTATGTTATGAATTTGGTAAAATAGACTTCATTTTTTGAATTCGGAATATGAAATATAGCTTAGGATGAAATTTTGGTATTTTTCTGAAAACTTTAAATTTTTGATTAATAGTGAAACCACTAAGTGGTATGTTAAAAACTGAATTTTGCATAAAACATAATTTTACCGCTTCTGTGAATGGAATTTCGAAAATCCGATAGACACGGTTAATATCAAGGACTAAAATGTGGTTCAATGAGATGAAAATAATTTTTGGTGAATAGTAACTTTTTACTTTTTTTACCACGGTTAATAGTAAATAGGGTAACTAAGGGTAAATATGATATTACTATTACCCTAACACATGTCCTAATTCTATTGGATAAGTGTAATTCGACCAAAAACAACCTTATGAATATAATATGACCATTTAGGTCCACCTGGATTAGATTATGACATTTAATATTATTTTATTTAATGAATAGTTAAAATAGTTAAAATCAAAGTTTAATAACTAAAACATTTTTAATATGGGGTTATACATAAGATAAATTGGACTATAAATATTCATTAGAATGCTAAAAAAAGATTTCCTACATAATGATATTTTTTATACTTTAAATAAATTAATTTATTTATGACACAACGATGATGCAGTAATTACCCTTTTAAGGAAATATTAACATAATTGATGTTATAAATGCTCAAATGAATGTAATTTGAGACTTTTTATGAATTCCACTAATTTTAAAGGTTACTATGATATATTAGTATTGATTTAATCAACTTGTTTCGAACATATAATTCTGTTATGACTTTCACAAAAATCATATATCAAATATTGTCAAAATTGACACAAAATAGTTTTTAAATCAAATATTATATTATTAATTGTTATTTTATTTTTAAAAATCTATGGTTCGGCCAAATTAATTAGATAAGGATATATATATTAATAATAAACAAATTGGGGTTCGTTTGGCATGTTATAGTAAGTGTATTAACCAAATAGTGAAAGAAAACAAAAAGACACGGTAAAAGTTAAATTATTTAACTTAGAGTTAAATCTAATTGATAAGGTTAAAATAATACCCTAAACTTGTCTAAATCCTATTGGTTGATAGTATTGCGACCCATCCCCACATTAGCTTCGAAATAAGACCCTTTGAAACCATTATAAACCGATTTTGACATTAATATAAAATAATATTTTGAGGTATTCCTAAGGTGCCCCTCTCCTCCCTTATAAAAGGACACCTCCTCCCCCTCCTCCTCACACCAATTTTAGCACTCAAGCTCGGCCAACCCCTGCCAAAATCTCTTATCCACTTCCCTAGAAACATCCTAGAGGTTCTGGTCTTCCTCAAAGACCAATTTTAGTGCCCTAAGAGGAGGTCTCAAAGAGGCGCTTCAAAGAAGAGGAAATTACCGTTACCAATTCTTTCATCTTTATTTCTTATTCCACTTCTTCTTCTTAGGTTGTTTCATTATGAAGTAATAACATCAGTATCACTCATATACTGATATGTTATTATAAGTATTAAACAACCCTATTTCACCATCTATCCATCCTACGGAAAAAGAAATCACCGCGCGTGCGTACGTACGGAATACCGTCTCCACGCCGTGGTGTAATTTATTTTCCACCACCACCTTACATGGATGGGTTTAATGGTGTAAAGAATAACTATAAATAGTTATTACAACATCATATTGATTATGATATATTGTATAATCCACTCCAATTCAATTAAATATTTATGGAAATGATATCATCACTCGTGCGTACGTACGGACTACCGTCTCCACGGTGCGATGAGATTCATTCTCCGTGTTAACCATTTAAGAATGATTATAAAGTATATATAAGAAATAATAATGAAATATATGACATTATAAAGCTACTGGATTTATTTATTTATATATATATGTATGTCATCTACTTACTTCCATTCAAGACAATATGGAAAGGAAAACAGCGTTCATGCGTACGTACGGACTACCGTCTCCATGAACGGTGTTTTTCATTTCATTTATCTATCTATTATATATATATATATACTGAATATATATGATATATAAATCATATTTTATTCTGGAATTAAGTAAATCATGATATAAGTAATAATAATGTCAAGAACAACAAGTCAAAACACCTACGATAAATGAAACGATTTTACCCAAAACGCTTCTTTAACATGGAATTTACAAAAGAATGGGTAATATAATGTCATAAGTGAGCCATATATGATATCATAACAATGAATATGATTCTGTAATAAGTCAATGACATTATTTAAATCATTATACAGGAGGTTCGGACACATACGAAGCAAATCGGACCTAAGGTAAGGGAAATATCACAATCTCATTTTTATCCGAGATTGTTTATTTGTAAGTATTTACTGGGGTGTATTTTATCATCCAAATCCATGTTTCATCAATATGTAATATTATTTCCATCCACCTACAATTGTTTAAATCCATTTTTACCCTTAGGTGAGTTTTTAGTAATATGTATGAAAGGAATCTTTTGTCGTATGAGGTACTTTTTGACTTTTCTGAAAAAAGTATGAAGAATGTTTTTTTAACTTATACGGCATGAATGGATTTTTAAAACATTATTTACAAGAAGAATCCTTTACAAGTTTTCAAGTTTATTTTTAATCAACTTCTTTTATTTTAATTTCGTATGACATGTTATGAAAGGAAAAATGTTTTTGAAGTAGAAAGGATATTTTCCTCAAGAATGGAGTTCAATGATTTTATCAAAATTATTTTCCATATAAGATAATAAAAGTGTTCTATTTTTATCCATATTATTACATGGATTTGATTATGTTGTGATGGAAACATTTTTATGAATTCCTTTATCTTATATGAATTGTTTTATGATGTCATGTTGTTTTAGAATCCCATTTTTATTACATGGGTTACGCTATGATGTATGGTTTATGATTATGTGGCACACATAAGAAAGGATTCATTATAAGATGGGTGGGACCTATATCTCCCACCAATGCATTGGGTAAAGATTTTATATCTCATGAGATAGACATGGCTGGAATGGTAGGTTATACCGATTCAGTGAAACAGGACTGAAACGACGGTCACTCGATTCCGAAATGGACTTTGTCCACTAAGATAGTCTTGGAAATAAGTCTTGACTAACAAGAAATGATTATATATGATTATGTGTGTATTCCACAAAGTTTAATGTACTAAGTTATGATTATTGTGAATACATTTCACTACCATGAGTTATCCCAGGTTATGAAATTATGATCTCTTTTGCAGGTTAAGATTTCCAAAAGTTATGTTCTTATGAATATGAAGTGATTGATTTTTCTTTGGTTTACCCTTACTGAGCATTTGAGCTCACCCTTTTATGTTTTCTTTTCCCCAGGATATAAAGAAAGGTTTTAGGTAAGAAAAAAAGGGAAGATCTTTATGGGAGATATTGAAGATCTTTCACCAGGATTAGAAGATTACGTTCCATGTTTCCAAAGACACTAAACTATTAAGATCCTTGTGTGTGTGTTTTTGTTATGTACTAAGTATTCCGCAAAAGTAATGTAATGTCCATGTACGTCAAGCTTCGGGTCTCTACAGATTCTGTTGATGCTTGTGGAATTAATTTACATATTTCCCCATATACTTGAAATTTTAACACTAAATAGTGGGGATTTCCTTCCTCCCCTAATATTCATTAACATGCTAACCTTTTTTTACAGACATATAATAAACTTTCAATCCCTTTAAGAATTTCTTTGGTGATTTATTCCATAGTTTTAACTGAATGAAAATTTATTCATCATTTTCTTTAATGCATTCCCTTTATAATTTTGGATAGATGACCTCTTCTTTTCCTATTACACTTGAATAAAATGATTTTAAAAAATTTCTACCCCATTTTGATGGAATATAACTATTATATCATTTAGTGAAAAATATTGGTAGAACATTACCCTGTGGAGACTTGTTTTATTCCCTTAAAAAAAATTATCAAACATAAAATATTTGTTGTGAATGTAATCTATAGAATACCAATCTATCCATGCAAAGGTTTCTTAATAATCCATAAAACATTATTTTTTCTTTTTTATTTTATCTAAGACACTTTATCTTTACCTAAGTTTCTTTCCCATGATGGAAATAATTATAAAAAAATTAACCTTAAAATAATTCAATTTAATGAGTTTTATTTACACTACCTATCTAGAATTCTAGATCATTGAGCACCCTTTATCTGTATCTCCTTTGAGAAAATATACCTCATGTGTAACATTTTCATTTTAATGATCCCCATGGCCCCAAATATCTTCTCTATATACATAATCTAGTGCTCTACTCTAATTGGATTGTTAGTCCCACTAATAGATGGGGGATTATGTCTCACAATTAAATCCAACATTAGAAAATCAGTTTTTGGAATCAGTTTCTCCATCCAGAAAATGTACTTTTTCAAAAACACATTAGGCTATCTAAAAAATTCCAAATTTTTTTATATTAAAATTACATAAGTATTTATTTCATAGAAATATAAGTATTTACCTTTTCCAGAAGTATTGATATCCTTATTCCTTTTAAGAGCTATTTCTAAGAAATATCATATACTAGAATAGGTCATAAATTTAGATCATTAAATCATATTTTATAATTTGAAGTATGATGTAACACTTAACATATATTTGGATTTATGCCTTGTTAATCTAAAATACATAACATGGTTTCTTTGTTGATATCGTAACATTAAAATCCCCTATAATTGTTTAAAAAAATATGGATAATCCTAAAAATGAATTATGGGAGTGTTAAACCATCTGCGTTGTAAAGACTGTTGTCAGGTACCAGTTAATATTTTTGTTTGGCCTAGTGAACCATTTTTTAATGTTATTACTGATAAGTACTTATATTCAAGATCCAAGTCCACTAATAGTATCTATATTGGGATATATTTATAGTAATAACCACATAATTTATTCTATATAAATATATTACGATGTTTACTATACTTATACTCAAATTAAATAAAAGTGTTATGTTCCCTAATCTAATTTTCGATAATATAATACCCAAATTTTCTAGTAGAACCCCCTCTATGACCAACTATAATGACCCCCACCACATTATCTCGGAGATGATTCCTTACATTGATACGTTTTCATAAATACAGTGAGACAAATATTGATGGAACAAATAGTTTTTAAACAAAATTACATACATTATTCCTAGTTCACATTTGGAAAATAAAATAAAATATAATACATAACAACAAAAAATAAATTGCATCTATGAAAACTCATTCCAAGAATTATTCTTCATATCATGGTTAAAGGTAAAAAGGGTGATCTCTAATGTGTATTCAGTGTAATTTAAAGTCCAATATATCTTTAATCAACAAGAATAATAAACATGTATGTAAATAAATGAATACCCACAACATGTAATAAATGACATTAAATTTAAGTACATTATTAGATAATATTAATGTGAAAGTATCTTGGATAATAATCAATAGAGAATGGTGAATATCTAAAAATTTATTCCATTTAATTAATGAAATGACTATCATTAAAGGATAAGTCATAATCAATATATCCTAGAAAATAAATGAAAACACATTCGATTTGATAAACAAACTGAGAATTAAATGCAGGCATAGATTTATTTCATAGTGAAAATATCATGAATAATAATATACAAATCAGAATGAAGGAAACTCTTAAATATTGTATGTTATATTTTTTAGGTACATGATAAAATTATAGTTAAGAATATTCAGAAGATGGTTTAAAATATACATGGGCAAAACACATCTTATTAGAATAATATTTCATCTCCTCAGACTATCGATGGATTAGGTGTCTATATATAACATATCCCAAAAATTTTCATACTAGTCAAAAGCATTCACCTTATATCAAATAATCTAATTAATTCATAAACAATTTTTTGTATCATCAATTAACAGTACTAATTAAATGATAATGATTTATCAGTATTTCCAAAATTAATTAATTAATTATAAAAGTAAACACTATATTGATTATTATATATGGATTATCATATAATCATATCCATCGAAATATAATATAGATATATAAGATAATTTTACTATATAATGAATAAATATCACAAGAAAAGTAACATTTCAAAATAAGGTTAACAATTCCAAAAGAAAATAATATTGAATACTAACAATTACCATTTAGTAATTTTCAAGGGAAACACCATTGGATAAAATAATTGAAATCGTAACATGATATACAATACATTTTTTTAATAATGATGTTAAATATGAATGGTTGAGTATATAATACTCATAGAAGTAAATTGGAGCACAAAATAATAAAAGTAAATTAAATGTACATTCAGATGAAACACATTACCTTACAATTACTTTTTCTTTTATATGAATTAACTAAATATATATTGTTTTTAATCTTGTTAAAAATATATAATAAAAACATGATAATATTTATATTATCTTTTATGATAATCTAACAATATTTTACCAGTCATCTATTAATAATATTTTGTTGTTTTCATTACTTCGGGAATTATATGATTTGTTTTCTTATTCATGTATTATCATGAATGTTCTGATTCTTCTATATATTATATAGTATAATAATATATATAATAATAATCAAAAAATAATTACTGTATTTATTCATCCACTATAATTTTAAATTCAATAATTTAAATTTTTATGGAATATGAAGAATGTTGTGATCATTGAGATGATAGGTCGTACGTATGCATTGGTAACACTTTCTGTTTTTCAATTATCATTATGGAAAGTAAGTAAGTAATTTTTCCTTCAAATAATAAGCATAATATAATTAATAACTTATTATATATTTTTTTATATAATCCATGTGGAGTGTTGATGAAAGGAATGTCCTATCAATTCATGAAAATGGTAGACAACACGTACACGAAAGATGTTATCTTCTTTCATTAAGTGAAAATTTAAGAAAATAAAATTATATATTATATATCAAAAATGATAAATATTACTGTTATAACATAATTTTTTCATTTATATCAAATATAAAAAATTAAATTTCTCTATATCACCTTCCATGTGAGGCGCTATTGAATGATGAATCACATCACATCGTGATGTGGTAGTTCATCATACACACGTGCAAATTTATCGGGTATCCTAAGGAATTTAAGGCAAAACTAATAATTTGATATAATTAATAAAGAGGTATAATAATTTTATATATATCAAATATACTTTATATCCATCATTATAAAAAATTATGATGGGTGGTAACGAATAAAACGAACGAAATCGTTTCACGAAGCGGTAGTTCTACCTTCAAACGAATGATAATTTTGTAACCCATTTAATGGATATGTTTGAAGTTTTAGGATCTAACTATTTAATAAGAAATTATTAATATATATAATATATTTAGGTTATTATATAATCATGGAATAATAAAATATTAAATATGTGGAGAAATAATTAAAATAATGATACTCCTTGGAAAACATTACCTCCACTTCAGGTATCTCTCCTTTGTTTTCACCAAAGTCATCGTAGGATGGATTTAATACCAAAATAATAATTTTAGGATGAGGTGATAATTTTTAGGGGATTATTTGGCCTGGATATATTCAAACAAATGTGATTTTATGGCGTGCAAAATGTAGTATTGTGGGTGTCCTTTTATAAGTTAGGTGAGTGGCACTCTTGAAATATTTGAAAAGGGATAATTCTACCCAGGTTTTTCCATGTCATGTATCACCAATAATAGAAATATATATATATAAGGTATGAGGTATAAATATGGAAGAAAAATTATTTTTACAAGATTTTTTTTTCATTTATTCACATAAGTTTAATGTTTTGTCCCTTGGTAATCTCATTTATCTCTTAATTAAAATGATTAATTTTAATTGTATTCACAAATAATTATTGTAAAAAAGTAAATTAAAAATATTAAATATTATATATAATTATGATTTCAAATATTTAGTACATTTTTCCAAATTCAAGTCACATATTTGGATAAAATAAATAATTCATACATAATGAGAAAGCATGTTCTTAATGTGAAATTTTTCAAAATATTTCAATTTATATATATATATTCAATAAAAAACAGATTTAAATAAAATTTATTCTATAAATAGATTTATAATTGAACTAATTACAGTTTTAAACTAAATTTATTGTTAATTTAACTATATAAATTATTTTAATCAAAATGAATTTTTCAATTAAAATCTAATCAATTTCTTTATTCATCATGAAATGAAACATCTAATAAAATTCCAAAAAATTTAAACCTGACATATCTTTGGTATCCTGGATTCCTAAATTAATATTATTTTTTCATATTAATATTCTATAGGTGTTAAAATTTAATATTAAATTAAATTTAAAAAACATGACCAAATAGTGTTTTGTTAAACCCAATGACGTGTCCATTACATCATATCATCAAAAATAATTTTATTCTAAAAATGATTTTTTTAAAGTATTATATAGTGATATTATTTTTACATTACAGTAAATGTGATCTTCTACCCTAATGTTATTTCTAAAATAGAGATGATCCTCTTCTTCTAATGTGATGGGGATTTTCATTTGTGTTACACACTTGGGGGGCTTTCCAAGAATACAAGAAAAAATAACCTAGTGGTGTTATTTCTTCAGGAAATATGGTATTACTGTGATAGGGTACATGTAAAATTAAATGGACATATCATCATTGGCATTTCCATAATTTGGTTCCTATGTAGAATTTTTAATAGTTTCAGTCGGAATGGGATCAACATAAATATACATCACATAAAAACCATGTCTATAGAACTTCATCACAATATCAATAAAAAATATAAGGATTTGAATCACCCACCCCCCAAATATAGGGTATTAATTCATACATTCACATCCAAGCTAGTGAATCGTCACATGGGAGTGGGGATATAGGTTCCTATGTGAAATAGAGGGATCCTTTTCATGGAATGAAATTTAATAAGTATGACTATTTTTATCAAGGTCTTATATGATGTGATTTATTTTATATACCCCTGGGGTCTAATCATCCTAACATTAGAAAACTAATTTGGGCAGGGTAATGTAGTAGTATTCAAGTCTCATGTAAAGATTTAAGGGCTCAATCTCTATAAGACTTAATATATCTGCTTATCTAATGATCAAAATGAATCCTCCACTATGGATATTATATGAATGATATTTTTTGATTCACTATGAAACTCAATTTATTACATTAGAAATAATAATTCTATTCTTTATACATTTGTTAATATTTTTCCCTCATGGTAGTATGGAAACATATCATCAAACCATCTTTCTTCCAATGAAAACTATGTGGAAATTACAATGGTGAAATCCTTGCCTTTTTTAGTTATGGTTAACTATGATTAAACTGTCTTAGGGAATTCCCTTGGAATTCATTACATTTTCCCATATTAACCCTTTAGTTATTTCATCTTATGTACCAATTTTTACTATCATAAATTAAAAAAACAATCTATTTTCATCAGTAAAATTGGGGGGGGGGGTATGTGATTAATCATTTATATCATCATGGATAAACTATTTAAATAGTTTGTTGAATTGAACTTTTGACCATGTTCACTACATGTTCAAATTTTCCTTGATAATTAAGTGTTTATTTCAGGATGAAAAAAAATTATAGTTAACAACTTCTTTGTATATATAATATTATTATTTTTTAGTGATTCTTGTTCCTAAACCCAACCTAGTCATATTAGAGTACAATTGTTTTGTTAGTGATGCAATACATGATTGTTAGTGTCTCAATTATTTATTTTACTAGGTTCGAAAAAAAATCCATATAAAAATATTGTCACCAAGAGTTTTTTAATTTTGGATGAATTGAATTAAGCATCATGATAAAAAACCATCAGTTTATTATGATTCCTTTTTTTTGTCAACTCAGTAATCAACAAGTAAGAGTAGAAAGATTTTATTACCTATGATGATTGATATGTTTTAAATAACCAATCAGAAATTTTTCTATAATATTATAGAATCTCATTTATTTTAAACATTATAATTTTAGAACCACTCTAATAATTTTTCATCTAAAAACTTATTGGGCTAACCATTTTAAATAAATCTGCTGAGAAAACTGAGATGAATAGACATTGATTATCTGTTGGAAGTATCTAAAAAATGTAATGTACAATTGTACAAATGGTTATAATGAAAAGATAATTATCTTATTAGGAAAATCACTTAATTATATTATATTCTTAATTGTACAAAAAATTTGGACTCCATCAAGGATTTCATGATTCTAGAAATTCCTTTTCTAAGGAATGAATTAAAATAAAATTTTTGTTTCTATAAAGATATAATTTGATACTAGTTTACATATAACATGGTTAGTTATATTTTATGAATGATTATGTTTCCATGTGATGTAATTAAATAAGTATTCATGCTATCAAATATAGGGTTCTAATGTGATGGTAATAAACATAAGTTTCGTATTGATGTTCATCATATAGAGGCTTCTAATAGAATTCATTAGACAATGTTTTCTTATAGAGTAACTCAAAGGGCATATGGAAAATGATTCCAAGTCTTCCTATAAAGGAATCGAAATTAATCCATAAGATAGTGTTTTCTGGATAAAATCCACTAGGTGGATAAGTAATAAAGAAGATGATTCAGATGAATGATTGAGAATCATTATAGAGGATATTAGATTATCTTAAATGGTGATAATGTTGATCTATTACATCATTGTTCATAAATATAAAAAATATTTGGAGAATTTTTTAAAATATATTTAATTCCAATATATGAGGAATGTTACTGTGATATTTTTTGTTACCTATTAACATAGATGTATTAGGGTGGACAATTGAATATTTTTTTAGGGGGAATTAAAATATGGAAGTGGGAAACTAAAATTTGAATTTATCACTTATTTGTATGTTTTCCTATAGAGGATATGTATATAAATTTGGGTAGGGTAATTAAAAAAGATTTTCTTTAATTCTATGAATTTTTTATAAATTGAGGTGCCAACTATGGAGCATGAGATATCTCTTAATAAAGTTTCACATAGAGTGAAACTGGACAGAGGGTATTAGACATTGATACCAGATAGAGTGGTATTAGATAGAGTGATACTAGATAGAGGATAATTTAGAAGATAGGTACTCAATAGATTATATTATTCAAAGGTTAATTGTATGGGAAGGTACCAAATAAGAATGTTATCATTATGATATGTTATTCCTTACAATTGTGTAATGTAGTGACCTGATATATTGGACATTGTAAAATATATACTTTGTTATATAACTTGTGACCCACACTCCACCCAATAGATAGACAACATCATATTTAGAAAAATTTATTAATAAATTTATCTTAGAAAGATAAATTGTAAACTATTAAATGTAACTACCCAAATATGCTGATAAATTAATATGACTTTATATAAAAATGGTTATTTTCAATAAAATTAATTTCTATTATATCATATAAATTTTTTTAAAATCAAATATTTAAAAAATGAATAATTTATATTTGATATGATTAAATATATTTTTGAAATCCTTACAACAATGTTTTCTTAGGATGTATTTTCTGAATTTTGAAAAATAATTTATTTTCAGGTGAAAAGTAAATAATATTTATTTTATTAATAGCATCACTTTTCTGATATTATTTTATTATATGGTTAAATTGAATTTTTTTTAAAAATCTTATAAAATTATATATTATAATGTAGACAAATTCATTTTAAATTATTTTTTTAATATATAAACACATGCTCAATATTGTAAAATTTTATGTACAATTTTATGTAAATTAGTTTGTGACAATTTTATTAATTAATTATAACATGATAAAATGTAGATTTTTATTTATTGTGTTGTTAAATAAATAAAATATGAGTTATAATTATTATTTTAATTTCACCACAATTAATTTCATTGATAAATCTATCTTATTCATTAATATTTTTTCATAAAAAGAAACTTTTTCAGAGAAAAGGATGTTGCGCGTTACATTGTCTTCTGTTAATTTTTTTACAGGAATATACAATGTCAAATTCATCAAATGATACACATATTTGAGATAAATATATTAATATTATTTAATATCAAAAATTAAATTTTAATGTATAATATTTTTATTAGTAGAATCAATTATAAAAAACAATATAATGATGAAACAGTTATTTCAAAATTATTGGTTTATTAATATTTGTTAAATTTTATAAAATGAATTAAATTGAAAAATTATAAATAATAAATATAATATGATTTATATATATATATATTAAAATTCATTTAATTGGTAACTGATACTAATTAGGATTCTAAACATTAAATGATTAAAATGATATTTTTCTAGAAAAATTAGTTTTCATTAAATTTTATGTTTTGATTTAAAAGATAAAATATTTTTTAGTGATTTAATTATAATAAATGTAGTAAAAAATCTATTTATTTTATCCAATTTCGGTGGTATGGTTAATATTATATTTTCTGTAATAAAATAATTACCATGATTAATTTTTAATCAAAATTAACAAAGGTAAAAATAGGTTGATGAAGTATCTCCATTTTTAAATGATTAAAAGGAAAAAACACATTCCCAAAAAATTCATTGGGTATTAAATTCAATCCCACCATTTCATTCATCCAATTCCACCCAAAAGGCATTAATAAAAAATTATTCATCCCAAACCATTCATAAATCCCTCCTTATAAGTTCCTAATGTTATAAGGTTCCCACCCAAGCATTATGAAGTTATATAGAAGGAAAGGATTCTCCACATCATTTCGATTCAAGAACTTATTTTTTGAAAAAAAAATTATACTATCAAATTATTATGTCTTAATATGTTCATAATAAAACACTTGTAATACTAATAAGTCATAATTGATGAGATACTAACCTTACCATTGATTAAACCCATTCTATTAAACTTTTTATAAAGTCATTATGATGTCAAAATCGCTCTTTGATTCTTTGTATACTTTTGAAAATTTAGGATCTTCCTTGGCAATAATTCATAATATTCCTTATAATAATGAATCAATGTGTTAATAATAAATTAATTACTATATAATTGATTCCCTATTGATTAGATACTATCATTATCTCTCATTAATCAAGTTTATAATCCCTTTCGTATAGTTTTCATGCTGCCAGAATCATTTTCAATTTTCCACTATCATGTAGTGAATACCCAATTATAATTTCAATCATGGGTGTCTATATAAATTAAGGTTAAAAATGACTGTTGATATAAATATATTTTTTGAAATATGTGACGATGATATCTATGTTACCTATATTGGATACTTTATTATGATCAAATAGGTGATATTTTAAGGTAAGGGTGTCTCTATATCAAATTTCGATCCCTTGAGTCATGTATATATTATAAACACTGTTTCCTTTTAAATTTTCTAAATTATACCATATTTTCATATTATATCATGATTTCATTTTATTTCATGCTGAACAGTATTTCATTTCATGTTCATTCTCTCATTAGTTTTTAATTTAAAAGATACAAATGTCGTAATGAGTTTTCATCTCGACGGCTCTTTATTGAGACATATATAATTATTTTATAACAATTATATATATATTCATATTTTATACTTACAAATAATTTATTATGACTAAATTTATAATTTAATCCCTAGTATTTATATAACCACATGATCGTTGAGAATCCAATGAATTTTGATTAAAAATTTACCAAATCCATAAGGGGTTCTTTTGACTCATTATAATTCTATTAGTCAAAATCACTCATCCTTGTCTATTTTAATTTATTTTTGACATATCATAACCAATTATTATATTAGGATGTATTACAAAGAAGTTTTTATGAAATACTGTTTCACACCGATGTCTTCTTCCTCGATGAATTAAATATTAAATCAAAACTTGTTTTTGTTAACATTAATTCGCATTGAATTTAATAGATTATTATTTTATGTCCATCTTTTAATTTTTTTCCAAATTTTATATTCCTTACTCGAAACATAAATAAATTTTATCTCCCATCATCATTTTATTCTCAATACATAATTTTAATGGTAATGATTTTTTTACTATTTAGTTATGTAGGTGTTTTACAATGTCACTTAAAGATGTTAAACAAGTATTTTATTCTTTCTAAGTAACTTTTTTTTCATTCACTAAAAAAATTATATTGATAGAATTACTTAAATTTTAATGTTTACATTATTAATTATTATTTTCAAAAGTAAAATCATTCAAAGTATTTTCACTTATCATTTTTGAAAAATTATGTATTTTTAATGTTCATTTATTTATACCACTCTAAAATAAGGTTTCGAAAAATTATTATCTGTACCATATCAAAAATGTGTTTTCAAATTAACTTTACACTTTAGCTTTTATAAAAATATTTGAATTTTTTAAACTTTTCAATTTTAACATAAATTTTTATTCCAATGTTTTTATCCTATAATTTTATTTTTATGTTATGATGTTATGAATCAATTTGGGAAATTATATTTTGATTTCATTTTATTATTTACATTAATTTTTTTAATTCTTAAGAAACCCATTAATTTTTTCATTGGATTGTTATTATATGATGATGTTTTATTTTATGTTCCACACATATGTTTAGATAATAATAGAAGTGGTACTATATAACCCTATAATTCATTAGTATCATAATATAACTCATGAGATAGTTATACATGGACCAAATTGGTTTGTTCACACAACCATGGGCATGATGGGTTTTCTCACGATTTTCCTGAGTTGGCATAATGAGTTTTTTCACATAAGAATTTTATTAATGGGTTTTTTCACACATTGTTTCCTATTAATATTTTTCTTCATCATTTTAATGATTATCATGATATGGAATATATCAATGTTATTTATCAAGTTATAAAATGTTCTATTGATAATTTTTATTTCCACAAAGTTCCTTTTTTCATGATTACATAATGTTTTTCATGTAATTTTCAGCATTATATCTTACTCAAATGTATTATGATTGTTGAAAATTATTTGAAGCCATGAAATATCTTTTATATTGTCATAATGAAATATTTATGATAATTTGTATTTATAACATGTTTTGTGAATATCATCAAATTTGTTTCAATAATTGTTTTTATATTTAAATAT
Source organism: Viscum album (assembly GCA_963277665.1). Taxonomy (NCBI): domain Eukaryota; kingdom Viridiplantae; phylum Streptophyta; class Magnoliopsida; order Santalales; family Viscaceae; genus Viscum; species Viscum album. The sequence continues at coordinate 1,390,186,593 of OY728159.1, forward strand.
TTTTCATGTTCTCATTCACATTTATGATCTATTACATTAAGATAATTTTTCCCTTGCTAAGTGTTTCACCTTACCCTTTACTTTTGTTTCTAATAAAGATGTTAGGAATATGATTATATCATTTTAGGTTTCAATAAAAGGGTAAATACATGCATTTTTAGACATAAATGTTTACAATATTAGTAAAATAAGATGCTTATATTGATAATTTTCAATGCACTAAACCTTCCATACCATTTTTTTTGTGAATTTCATGATATGTATTATTTAAATCACAATATTGTTTCCTATTAATGTAAAATTTGGCATGGGTGACTATCTTTTGTATCATAGTAGGGTTTTGTTATTATTTATATCAGTTTAGGGAATTTGGGTGTTAGATTAGAAAACTATTGTGAAAACTTAAGTGATAAATCGATGTATAGGATAATATCTTGAAATATTGGCAATATATTTCTCCAAATATTTTTACATGAAATGAATCAAAATCTAGATGAAAAAAGTGGATGTAGTTCTATTATAGATGCACATATGGGTAACCACCACAAAATGGGTCGGTTGACCATTGACTCAATCATCACCATGATGTACGATGAGCGAGTGTAAAGCTACAATGCTTTCTTGACACTCCATAGGAATATATTTTTAGGGATAATATTCTAATTATGAACCACTACTAATGATTTGTTTCCTATATACTTGAATGATTATATTGAAGAGTTTAAGATAGCCGAACTTAATGTATATTAATTAAAAATATGATCTATATAGTTTGAACTAATGGTATAATAAGACAATGTAGTATTGTAAAATAACATAAAAAAATATTGAATTTCTTTTATGATTATGAATATTCCCATGTGCATTTAATGTTATATCACTCATGTCAAACCATTTTTTAATAGTAATCGATGGAAATAGAATAAAACATGGTCATGAAGGACAAAATAGATAATACCACAATAAATGTCCCTTCTGAATAGAAGTTTGAATGATGAATATTATGATTATACAAAAACAGCTTTAAAAACATTAACAATGCCAAAATTTTCAATTTCCCAAACACCCCAATGCATAGAATACGGGAGTCTCATGAAATATCTTGTGATGAAGATGATAAATGATAAAAACAATCAATTTCATATATGTTAGAAAAATATAATAATCACTAAAGTAATTTCTTTTATGGGATTATAATATGATTTTCTTGAAATAAATTTTCCATCAAGTATCAAAATTTTGAGGGAAAATGAAGACCTCTGTTAATATGAGAGATGAATAAAGAACTAATCCAATGGATCCAAAAAAAATCAATTTATTATTTATGAATAATACTATCATTATCCATGTAAATTACATAATAAAATGATTATTGTGAATGCTGGATAAATATAATCTCCTAGACCTATGGTGAAAGGATGAAACAATAAAAATAGTATCAATAAATTGGATAATGGTAATTTGGTTCCATTTACCATCTACATGAAATTATTTTTTTTAATATTATTATATAAACCCTATTATATTAATTTTTTATTCAACAATATCAATCCACCACCCTTCATTATTTTTATTTTAATGAAATTAATTGTTGTTACCATTATTATTTATGTGGAAATAAATTTGTTCAATCACTAATATCATCCCCTAAAAATGATTTGATTTTCGTTATATAATGGATATCTTCACATTGAGTCTTCATTAATTACTAAAATTGGGGAAACAATTCTAAATCAACTCTTACCATATATTATTTCAATTAAAACTATTTATAATTTTAGAATAAAATTAAATCCTTCACAAGGGCCTTAATACATAGTTATGATATACATTTCAATAAAATGGTTAGGAAAAAATAACGATTTGATGGTCATACCTATGATATTGAGGATCGTATCAGATTTGAGGTAATATCTTGAGGGTTCTAAATTGTTTTTATGCCATTAAGAATCTATTCTGTTAAATTATAATTAAATTGGGATGATTTAATTTATCTAGGGTGAAGATGAACAACCCGATATTTTGGAACATTTAAAATATATATTATGTAATATAAAATTTTTCCAACACTACACCCAATTTTAAAAAACTGAAATATATTATGAATGCAATATTAAAAAATCTATAATAAAACCAAAAATTTACAACTCTTTGTATAATATCAACTAGATGGTAAATAATTACTATGAGTTAATATTTATTGTCATTCTCAATAAGAAAATTATTTATATTATACCTTTTTATGAAAAATTATAAATTAAATAACTTATATTTAATAAAATAAAATAAATATTTTAATTAATCAACACAAAATTATATTAATTTTTATTTCTGAAAACATCTTAAATTAATCGATTTTTAAGTGAGTAGTAATAAATTGCTAATTTTATTAATATCATTGGTTTTATAAATTATTTTATAAAATGAGTATAATAAATTTTTGGAAACATTTTATTTTAAAGTTAATTTTTCGAAAGTAAACAATTCATTTTAAAATTATATGCTTTATTTATAATTCCATTCTCAAAATTTTGAACATTTATGTATTGTTTTAATTTAAATTAGTTTTCAAATGTTTTATTTAATTAATTATAATATAAAAAAATGAAGTTATTGATTCATTTTATTTTTAAATAATTACTATATTAATGATAATTGTTATTTTAAAATTATTTCAATCATTGGAACTCGTTACTCTATCCAAATCATAATCCTATTACAAAACAAATCATTTTTCAAAATACAGATTTTCTGTGTTACTTGTTCTTGTTTAAATATTAAAATTCCATATAGATATGTAAATAATAAAATAATATTTATCCAAATGAATATTTATTTATGATATAATTAACTTTTGTTTGATTAAACCCCATCTATAAAACATTTTATGAGGAAATTATTCTTCTGAAATCACTCCATGATATACTGTCTCCACTTTTAGTTCGAGACAATCCTTTATTATAATCCTTTGAATTTAATTTTATTAAACCACATCTATTTATAAGAAACTGATTACTATCTTGATGATTTATTATTGCTGATATACTTTCATTATCCCTCATTAATATATTTTATAATCCCTTTCCTTTAGATTTAGTGAGGCCAAAATCATTCATTGATTTTCCTCCTTAATGTTGTAAATACTCAACATTAATATCATTCAGGGGTATATATATAATTGAGGTTTTAAAATGGTTAATGATATAAAATTTTCATGAAATACTTTACTAATATAGCTAATTTTTATAATGTTTGTTGGAGTATAATAAACTAATTTTGATTTCAAGGTAAGGGTTTCATTGTGTAAAATTTTAATCCTTTGTGACATGATTATGCTATACACCAAATTACAATTAGATGGTGTAAATACATCCTGATTTTCATTATTAATCTTTAGTTAATTATATTTAATGTTTTCCAATATTTTAATCCATGATCAAACTCACTTGGATTCATGATTGAAAATATAAAAACTGTGTATGGGATTTCGTCTCAAATTTTCTTCATCAAGACAAGTTTAAATATTTTAACACATATTTCATATTTTTACTGTTTATATACATACCAATATTTTATTTATACATTATAAATGATTTAATCCATTGTATTTATGGAACAAGATAATTAAAAATCATCCACTATCTTTTGATTCAAATAATTTATAAGTCATAAGGGGGCATTGGGGAATCAATTATCTTCCTTATGTCATAATCAAGCATTTGTTATACTATATTTCTCAATTTTTTTGTAATTTTTTTGACATTACAAAAAAAGAAAAGTATGTTTTTTTGGTAGAAAATTGAATTAAGAGTGTGAATTTTTTTAATGATCATTATTCCAAAAAAGGAAGGAATCCATCATTAACATCATTGTTCCATGTCATATCATCTATGATCACCTCTTTCTTTTCAATTCCATTAGCTACAAAATTTTATTCCCAAAATGCATGTGTAATGATGTAATTCATGGATAAAATAGGTTCTAATAAACTAATCAACCTATCTATAAGATTCCATGAAAAATGATTTTTTTCATCTCTAATTCCCTACACCATAGTTGTTGAATCATGTTCCACCCAATTATTAGACCCTCAATTATTATGATCTACTTCGACAACACTGATGATCCCAATCATTTCCACATCTAAATATTTTGTAATGTGCAAGGTCTATAGAGACATCCCAATGCATTTTTTGTGTGATCTCTGAAGATAGCACCATATATGGATAATGATGTGTGGGATTATATTTCTCTATCAAATGAATTGGTATGTTATTATATCTCATGAGTTATTTAGGAATGGAAATAGTTCTTTTATTCACACATTCAAAGGCATTTTCGGTTTTCTCACATTTTCATGTGTGGTGATAATGAGTTTGTTCACATAAGCAAGAGCATAATGGGTTTTCTACCACATGATTTCCTATACTTATGGATGGAGAATTTTTTCATGTTTATCAACTTATGATACATTTATATGTTTTTAATAATTTTATTCAATATTTTCAAGATGTATTTCATTTAAATGATATTTCACGTTTTCATTATTGCACCTTAATTATAATGTATTCCTCTCTTGTATATCTTATAAAAATTCATTATGATTTTTGATATGTATTGTAAGAACCTGGATCATCGTTTCATGTGTTTTTTTCCTTCTCTGGTCATTTTTGAGAAGAGAGAAGTTTCTGGAAATTTTTGTAGTACACGCCGTGTACTTTCTAAGTACATTCCATGTACTCCCTTGCCGCTCCAGGCCGTCTGATGGCTGTGTCAAGGCCACACACACGGTGTGTTGGGGTGAAGTGGAGGACACATAAAGCAGAGTATGGAAAAATGTAGTACATGTCGTGTACTCAAGAATTACATGCCGTGTATTTTATTTTTTTTCATTAAATACATTGGGGTCACGCCTGACGGACATAACACCTTTCGTTTAGGTTTCGTTCGTCCAAGAGAAGCTGTACGACTACAGATATTCTCCGAGCTCTAGAGCCTCTGTCTGTTATCTGAATCGACCTCTGCCGATTGCGTTGGAATCACAGTGGTATTTGTTCCTTCTCTGAGAGCCTTGTTTTCCAATTCCTCCTTTTTCTCAAGATTTTTTGGGTTGATCGTTTTTGATGTTTTCTCAGATCTTCGAAGTTATAAGGAGAATAAATCATTGTGGTTCACATATATCGCTCTCCTAGCATCGAGGTAGGTGGTTTGTTCCTTTCTGTAGGAGGTCTGTGAATATTTTGTGCAAATTCCACCAATAACCTTGAATGGGGTATTGCATGTTTCCTATTATGCCCTTGTTGTTTCCTACTTTACATGAGTACTTGAGTAGTGGTAATTTCTTGTGAATACGGTAGTTTTTACTATACTCTGGATGTTTTCCATGAATGTTTGTCTTGATTGGCTTTTTTCCAGTTGCCATGCCTAGTTGTAGGATAGTTGAACTATTTTACTATTATGATTTTGTGCCTTAGAATGATAGCCAAGAAGTTCTTGAGGTTTACTTGGGCTGATACGCATGCTATGCATGTTTGTTTTTCACAGGGCTGTGGGAACCTAGAGTAGTGGACCATAGAGAGAATGGACGTAAGGGCTTCTCTTTAGTGTCTTTAATTTACGATATGAGACCACATGGGGAATTGACGTTGAGTGCTTCCTCAGAGAGTCTGTATTTCCTCGACATGGGCCATAGGGGGAATGAGACGTTGAGTGCTTCCCTAAAGATCCATTAGTATGATACGAGACTATAGGGGGAATTTATGGTGAGTTCTTCCTCAGAGAGTCTACTTTTCAACTAAACCAGAGGGGTGAGACTGTGTGTGCCTCCTAGGGGGTTTCTAGTGCTGGTAGGTTGAAACATAAGGGTTATGCTGTGAGAACTACCTAGGGGGTTACCTGTTTTTCTACATGTTTTTTGGATGATACTTGTGTACTTTATATGCTAGAAACTCGATTGTATCTTCTATATGCTTCATGTTTACTACTTCCTGTATTTTACTTTCCATGTATTCATTGACTGTTAGGCATAGATCATTGGGTGATTGCCTACTGGGACATTGTCTCACACCCTTTTTGGGGCATGCTTTTGGGCCCAAATAGATTATATTGTTGGAGATATAGATTAGGGAAATATCCCTTCTACTTCATGTACCTGACTTGCTGTAGAGCTGGAGAGCATGGGACCAAGCTATAGCTTGCGATGATGAGGATTTTATCTATTTTCTTTTGCACATTTGTTTAGTTTGTGTTAAAAATTGTGAATTGTTTGGATTCTTTCCAAGATATATGTATCATGAATCAATTATATATATGTGTCTGTGTGTGATTCAGTTGTTTACTTTTAGTATTTCGCTGTTTATTGTTTACTTTTGTGTGGATGGTTACAGTTTCTGTTATCGTCTATTTGTTTTTCATCCGTTGTGTACTCTGCCAATGAGGGCATAGTTTCCCCACTATCACACCCAAGGCCCTCACTGCTAGTCAACAGCCTCTGGCATTTGGGATAATGTTCTTGAGTCCTTGTGACCAACCGGGTACGAGGCGCCTCTGGGTGGCATCCGGGACTGGGACGTTACAAAGTGGTATCTGAGGGTTTCTTTTCTCTTGATTTACTGTTTGGATCCATTATCCAGGGATAGGATGGATTCGGTACTTGATATTAAGATGTTCTCGTGAGTAGCTAACATGTGTATAGGGAAAAGCCAATCTACCTCGCTTATTGTTGTTTTCTAGTTTTGTTATGTTACAGTTGATCTGATTTCACCTAGAGTGATTCACATGCTAGTGTTGTTATTGTTGTTGATATTTTGGTTCTATTTCTATCGCAACCCAATGAGATTAGGGTATTCCATCTCATGCATCATATAGTCACTTATTAGAAATCACATGCCATGAATTCTTTCCATGCCATCTAGGGTGAATTAGTGATTGGATGTTGTTGTGATATACTTTGTATAAATTATGCATATTGTTGGGATATAATATATGTATATTATTCATGATGTTGTGATAGATGCTTTGATAGAATCTCTGTTGTTTGATAGAGGACTGTCTGGATTGTACTTGGCTTAAATGAACACCAAATTTTGGTTCTTGAGGTGTTATGGGACCTTTTGAATCAGAAATTGGCGAATCATTGACCTGTTTTCCTTATATATGACAGCATTGGTTGCCATGCTTTTATTCGTGTCGGGTATTGGCCCTCAAAAATCATAATTCAGCACCTTCATTCTAGTTTTTCAGTTTTTTCTGGGATTTGGTGCAGTTTCAGAGCTACTGCCTGGAAAAACCCAGAATACACGGCGTGTACCTTATATATACACAACGTGTAGTTTTTAAAACGTGTCACTAACTATGTGAGTAGAAACACGAATTGTGAAAAATCACCAGGAACACACCGTGTACGGTAGGTACACACCGTTTATTAGTAAGCTATGTGCCCAGCCATTTCACTAACAACACAGGTCGGGGAAGCTCGTGTCATACACACCGTGTTTTGTATGAACATTTCGTGTATCCTTATCCTCAGTACTTGGCCATCTCGCCAACAACACAAGTACGAAAAACCTTCGAGTACACGTCATGTTTGTTCAGAACATGATGTGTCATCTCAGCCGTGTAACCGGCCGTGTAACTAACAACATAGGTTATTAAGACCTTGTCTACTACATACAGCGTCCACAGGGAACATGCTTTGTAGTCTCAGTTTATGAGGACCGTGTGGGTTAGCCTTGTAAAGAGACTCAGGTAGAGTAATAAGGTTCCAGTACATGCCATGTGTGGGTACCACACACCGTGTATTTGGGGTGTTACACGACCAGAGGTGGCAGGAGTACATGCCCATGTGTATGGTTTAAGTGAACACGTCGTGTAGTTTTTTTATACACGTTGTGTAGCGATGTTTCATAAACTTGAACGTTTCCTTATCCTATTTCTGTTTTGTACTCTTGTGTTCTCAGTCTTTGATGTTCTGGATCTATGGTGTGCTTTTGATCTTTCAGAGCTATGCCTCCGAGACGTCCTCCAGTTGTACGTCAATTGGAAAACGGTGATCAGACACTAGATATGGCTGATCAAGGACTTCCTGCCGATCTTTCAGTCAGGCCAGCCTTGGCACCGGGTGTCATACCAGTTGCAGGCGCTGATGCGCAGTTCAAGGAAGGCTTTATGAGGATGTTGTCGACCTTTTTGGGAGCACCGCCTCCTTCCATGACTATGGCAGACTTGACTCGGGTTTTCCAACAGCAGCATCCTCTTACTTTCTCGGGGGAAGGAGGACCACAGGCTGCAGAGTCATGGATGAAAGCCATGGGGACTATCTTTGAGCATCTAGAAACACCTCCAGGGAGGCGGGTCAAGCTCGCCACCTATATGCTATGAGAACCCGCCAAGAGGTTTTGGGAAGTGATCTCACAGACAGGTCATCAGCAGGTTATGGCTTGGGAGGAGTTCCAGCGTGTGTTTTATGAATACTTCTACCCTGAGACCCTGAGGGTCGATCGAGCCCGAGATTTCATGAGTTTATAGCAGGTTACTCTTTCTATTAGGGAGTATTCCTCTCATTTCACCGATATGTGTCATTTCACACCCCTTTAGGATGGGGAAGGGTTTTTCTTAGCAACGAAGTTTGAAGATGGTCTTAGGCGAGAGATCCACTCACAGGTGAATATCTTCTAGATGACTTCCATCACTTCCATCGTCAACTAGGCACGGATTGCGGAGCACAATTTGAGAGACTTAGGGTAGCGATCCAGGGCGGTTCTGCATCCAGAGCTAGTGTTCTTCCATTTGAAAGTAGGAAGCACTGTAAGGATTCTACGCGCGGTAATCTGAAGAGGTGAGATACATATTCCAGTAGCCAGGTAGTATGCTACCGGTGTGGAAGGGTAGGGAACACAAGGCCATAGTTCCAGAGAGACCCATTAGAGTGCCGATCTTATGGAAAGAAACGTCACCTTCAGTGTTTCTGCCAGGTTTTCTCACCAGTAGCTAGTGACAGGGGTTCTTCCATGACTCCTCATTTAGGAGAAGCACCACCATTTTCACACCAGTGGGAGAACTGGAGTTTTTCCGGCCGTTCGGGCTGAGGTGGAGGTTGAGTCCATGGTGGTCAATCACCAGTACATCAGGGTCAGTATGGAGGATCTGCTCAGAGTGTTCAGGAAGGGTCACAGGGCTACAGGGCAGGCCAGACATTTGCGGTGGAGCAGACCTATCAGGAGAAGGATCTCGGACCTTCTACAGTTCGACGTACAATTTTTGTAGCCTTATTTTTATCTTCATCCCTTTTCGATAATAGTGTTACACATAGATTTATCTCTATTGCTATTGTGGAGAGCCTTGCACTCTTTATATTTTCATCTTCCAACTTGTTGACACTAGAAACACCGTTGGGGACGAGGACATCTAGTGTAAGTCAGTGTATAGAGTTCCCTCTCGATGTTGTAGGGTATCATTTCTTATGGGATCTCTATGTCCTTGATATGACAAGCTATGATGTCATTCTTGAGATAGAATGGTTGGTTCACTTTCGAGAAGTCGTCGACTGTTATCACCAAAGGGTGAGATTTATCTCACCAGAGGGTGAATCATTTCCTCATAGAGGTGAATTGGATGTTCGAGCGAGTCTAGCAGGACACAAGCATCATGGGATAGGAGGGGTTAGGACCCAGATTGCTAGTCGTTATCTGGATGATCAGGGGACTTCACAGTTGGACTCTCCTCCAGTGGTGGATCATTTTTGAGATGTCATTTCAGAGGACTTTTTAGGTTTGCCTCCGGAGCATGAGGTAGACTTCTCTATTGAACTCGTTCCAGGAGCGGCACTGATGTCCATTACTCCATATAGGGTCGCTACACCTGAGTTTCAGGAGCTCAAGAAGAAATTGGAGGAGTTACAGGAAAAGGTTTTCATCTGACCCAGTACTTCTCCTTAGGGTTTGCATGTCCTGTTTGCGAAGAAGGAAGATGGTACCCTTAGGCTCTGTGTGGTTTATCAGAAGCTAAACCAGTTTATGGTTAAGAACCGACATACCTTTCCATGGATTGATGAACTTTTAGATCAGCTTTGAGGATCCTGAGTGTTCTTGAAGATCGATTTGAGGTCCGGTTATCATCAGTTGCATGTCAGACCATTAGATATACCTCTTATAGCCTTCATGACTAGGTATGGTCTCTATGAGTATATGGTTATGTTGTTCGGTCTCACAAATGTGCCAGCAGTCTTCAGGGAACTGATGAACCGAGTGTTCCATCCCTACTTGGATACCATCATGGTGGTCTTCGTGGACAATATCTTGGTGTAATCTCACACTCGACATGACCATGCTACCCACCATGAGATCATTCTGAGTACACTGAGAGAGAATCATATCTATGATAAACTCTTGAATTGAAACTTTTGGATGGATCAGATTCACTTCTTGGGTGACATCATCTTAGAGGTAGGAGTATCTGCGGACCTAGAGAAAGTGAGAGCCGTAGTATCCTCAGAGTAGCCGAAGAACATTTTTGAGGTACAATGTTTCCTAAGGCTGGCTGGATACTGCAGACGCTTCATTCAGGGATTTTAATGCTTAGTAGTACCATTAAAAGGTCTGACCAAGAAGGCAGAGAAGTTTTTATGGTCATATTCTTGTGAGTCAGCCTTTCAAGAGCTGAAGGGAAGTTTGTCGTCAACACCGATACTCGTCTTTCCAAATCCAGGAAAGAGATACATTGTTAATTGTAATGCTTCAGGAGTCAGACTAGGGGATGTGCTTATGTCAGGAGATGGAGTCATTGTTTACGGGTCTCGGCAGTTGAGGCCACATGAGAGGAACTATCCGACACAAGATCTGGAGTTGGCAGCTGTTGTTCATGCCTTACGTTGTTGGAGACATTACCTTCCTAGAGAGAACTTTGTGGCTTACACTGACCACAAGAGTCTCAAGTACATCTTCACTCAGCATAATCTGAATCTGAGACAGTGCAGGTTGGTTGAGTATTTTCAGTCCTTCGACATCGAGCTCGCCTACAAGCCGGGAAAGGGAAACACAGTGGCAGATGTGTTGAGAAGGAAAACATAGATTCAGGCAGTTTAGGAGGCCAGTAATGAGTGGCAGCATATGGCTCTGTTTTTTGAGATTCATCTTGAGGTGCATGATAGACAGGGACATACATACCTATATTCTGTAGCTGTTACCTCTACAATTCTTGATCGAGTACGGATGAGGCATCTATCAGACAGAGAAGGCATAGTCCTGTGAGAGAGTGTGTCAGGAGAGGACCGTCTTCCTGGATGGACAGTGGGTGAGGATGAGATATTGCGTTTCTAGGGATGCGTATAGGTTCCAGCAGACATACACAAAGAGATTATGCATGATTTTCATACCTCAGTTTGGGAAGTTCATCTTGGCTCACCAAGATGTATCAGGATCTTCATCTCCATTACTGGTGTCCAGGTATGAAGAGAGATGTTGCTAGTTTCGTCTTAAGGTGTTCTACTTGTCAGCAGGTGAAGGTGGAACATCAGTGACCACCAGGCCTTTTACAACAGTTACCCATCCGGGGGTGGAAGTGTAATGATGTCATGATGGACTTCGTGACCAGGTTTCCGAGGTCACCTCGAGGGAATAATGCTGTTTGGGTTTTCGTCGATAGGTTTATGAAGGATGATCACTTCTTACCAATCATGGAGACCATAAATGTTGATGATCTGGGACGACTTTACATCTAGGAGATTGTGTGTCTTCATGGTGTTCCACACTCCATTGTTTTAGACAGGGATGCGCACTTCACTTTTCGGTTCTGGTAAAGACTTCAGAAGGCTTTGTGTAAACAGGTACTTTTGAGTATATCATACTATCCTCGGACTGATGGCCAGTCCGAGAGTATGATCCATGTGCTTGAGGATATTCTCCAAGATTGCATTCTAGACTTTGGCGGTTCTTGGGAGAAGCATATCCCTCTTGTGGAGTTCATCTACAATAACAGTTTTCAAGAGACTATTCAAATGGCACCATACAAGGCTTTGAACGGTAGGCCATGCCGATCACCATTATGATAGGAGGAGGCAAGATATGCAGCTTTAATGGGACCTAATCTTGTTCAGGAGACCTGAGAGATGATAGGGTTGATTCGGAATAGGATGGCTACATCACAGTCTTGACAGAAGTCTTATGTTGATCAGTAGAGACAACCTCTCCAGTTCGATGTCGGGGATCTGGTTTTCCTGTGCGTCGCACCGAGGATGGGACACAAGAGGATTCGAAGATAGGGTAAGCATTCACCACGGTACTTCAGGCCGTTTGAGGTATTAGGGAGAGTTGGGCCGGTTTCCTATTGGTTGCAGTTGCCTCAGAGGTACCGGGCCATACAAGATGTCTTCCACGTCTCTCAGTTCCGACGTTACTTTTCAGACATGTCTCGTGTCTTTCAGCCCGAGGAGGTTGAGCTCGAAGCAGATTCATCGTTTGAGAAGCATCATATCCGAATTTTCCATCATTGTATGAAGGTTCTTCGTGGGTAGTATGTTCCTCTAGTATGGGTGCTATGGTAGCATGGATGAGTACTGTATGAGACCTAGGAGAGGGAGGCCGATGTACAATCACAGTGGCCGGAGCAATTCGGGGTTTCTTCTTCTCCACCTCATTAGGGATATTATGGTACTATTTTATTTATGGGGGGAAGTTTATAAGAAAACGGATCTTTGTTTCAGGTATGTTTTCACTTTTCTGGTCATTTTTTAGAAAGGAGGAGTTTCTGGAAATTTTTTAAGTTCACGCCATGTACTTTCTATGTACATGTTGTGTACTCCCTTTCCGTGCCAGGACGTCTGCTGTCCGTGTCCGATCCACACACACGGTGTGTAGGGGTGAAGTAGAGGCCTCTTAATGTGGAGTACAGAAAAATGGATTACACGCTCTGTATTTTCTTTTTTTTCATTAAACGCACTAGGGTCGCGCCTGACAAACAGATCACCTTTTGTCTTGATTTTTCTCATCTGAGAGAAGCAGTACGGCCATGGATCTTCTCCGAGCTCCAGATCCTCCGTCTATAATATGAATCGACCGCCGTAAATTGCATTGGACTGGTAGTGGTATGTTCTTCCTTCTCTGAGAGCCTTGTTTTCCAATTCCTCCTCTTTCTCAAGATATCATGGGTTGATCATTTTATTCATTTTCTTAGATCTTCGACAATATAAAGAGAATCAATCATCGTGGTTCATGTATATCACTCTCCTAGTAGGTTTGCGCCTTTCTGTTGGAGGTCTGTGAATTTTTTTGCAAATTCCACCAATACCCTTGAACAGGGTATTACATGTTTCTTGATTTTCCCTTTTTGTTTCCTACTTTTCTTGTGTGCTTGATTAGAGGTAATTTCATGTGAATAGGGTTGTTTTTACTGTACTCTGGATGTTTTTCATGCTTCATTTTCTTGTTTGTCGTTTTTCTAGTTTCCATGCCTTGTTTTAGGATAGTGCAACTGTTGTACTATTATGTTGTTGTGCCTTGAATGATAGCCAAGTAGTTCTTGAGGTATACTTGGGCTGATATGCACACTGTGCATGTTTTTCATACACAGGGATGTGGGAACCTAGTGTAGTGGACCATATGGAGAATGGACGTAAGGGCTTCTCCAGAGTGTCTTTAATTTATGATGCGAGACCACAAGAGGAATTGACATTGAGTTCATCCTCAGAGAGTCTGTAGTTCCTCGACTCGGGACACAGGGGGAATGAGAAATTGAGTGCTTCCCCAGAGAGCCATTAGTATTATAAGAGACTATAAGGGGAATTCATGGTGAGTGATTCCTCAGAGAGGCTACTTTTCAGCTGAACCAGAGGGTTGAGACTGTGTGTGCCTCCAAGAGGGTTGCTAGTGCATGTTGGTTGAACCATAAGGGTTTGGATGTGAGAACTAACCGGGGGGGTTACCTATTTTTCTACATATTTTTTGGCTGATACTTGTGTACTTTATATGCTAGACACTAGATTGTAGCTTCTGTATGCTTTCTGCTTACTACTTCTAATATTTTACCTGCCATGTATTCACTAACTATTAAGCACAGATCTTTGGGTGATTTGCTACTGGGACCTTGTCTCACACCCTGTTTGGTACATGCTTTTGGGCCCAAACAGATTATATTATTTCAGGTATAGATAAGGGAAAGTGCCCTTCTACTTCATGTACCTGTCTTGTTGTAGAGATGGAGATCATGGGACAAAGCTATGACTTGCGATGCTAAAGAGTTTGACTGTTTTTCATTTCCACTTCGGTTTAGATTTTATTCAGCATTGTGACTTGTCTGGATACTTTCCTAGACATATTTATCATGCATAATTTATATATATATATATATATATATATATCTGTGTGTGCTTCAGTTGTTTATTGTTAGTCTTCCGTTGTTTATCGTTTACTGTTGTGTGGATGGTTACAGTTTCTGCTGTCGTCTATTTGTTTTTCTTCCGTTGTTTACTCTACCAATGAGGGCATAGTTTCCCACTATCACACCCAAATACCTTGCTGGTAGTCGGCAGCCTATGGCATTTGGGGAAATGTGCTTGAGGCCATGTGACCAACTAGGTACGACGCTCCTCTTGGTGGCTTCTGAAACCGAGATGTTACATGTATTTTGAGAAATTTCATATATTTTATATTTTATTAATGATATCACTATGATATTATGTTTCTTTAACATATTTTATGATTATAAGTGATGTAATTTTGATCTTTTATTAAGATATTTAAGTCTTCATCATGTCCCCATACATTTATTATCTATTACCAAATGATAAGTTTTCTCCTTAGTGAGAATTTTTTCTCACCGATGTCTTATATTTCTATTACTATGGCTATAAAGATTATTATGTCATCTGAAGAATCTAGAGAAGTTTCTATAGGACCACATTAATGGAGAAATTTTCATAAGTTTTGTAATATATGAATTTTTTTGGATAATTTTGATGACACTCAAACTTTTCCTCGCTATGTTTTACGACAGTTGTGAGATGTATTTTTGAAATAATGAGATTAATTAACTATTTATTTTAATATTAATTTTTTTTCCACATGAATTCAATTGAATAAAATGAATAATAACATGATGGATATAATGTGTTAAAAAAATGTGACGTAACAGAGTCATAACACTATTCCCTCTTTTTAAAGGATCATTTTTTTATTGAATAAATTGTTTTGTCATATTATTTGGGAAAGGGTCACATACACTATTATGGGAATATAGTTATATGAAATATATGGGTGATACTATATTTTTTTAATAAAAATATATTCCAATCGATAGGTGGTTTTTATTATTTCAAAAACATTCCAAATACTATATAATGTTATTGAGTATAGATCCACAAAAAAAATACAGGTTCCTATGGAAGTAGTTCATTTTTTTCAAATGATTAAATTATATCTAACCTGAGGAAATGGATTCTCTAAATAAAAATATATAAAATTATTATATCATTGATTCACCCATCCCAATGATAACATAGTTCCTGACTATTCATGTAAACAGTGAGTTGTAAATTTTATCTCGAGTCATACCCAAATATATTTTTCATTTGTGAGTGATTATTAAAAATATGGGGATGTAAATTATTTAAGGTTAATATTACCCCTTGATATTCTAGAATATATTTTTCCTTTACTAATGAAAATATATAATATCTTCATCTCATGACACACCATGATAAAAAAACAAAAATACATTTTATTGAGATAAATTTTAACAATTCAAAAGAAACCGTAATATATTTTGAGAATGAAATTAAATTTAAAAAATATAAAATTATCTTTTTGGGTAAATGTAATGGTATAGAAAAATAAAATTAATATATAATCTTTATACTCAATTTTCTATATGACTATTCTAACCCCGATCATATCTACATAAAAATGATAATAAATATAACTATTGTAGGAGTTTTTAGAATGAAGTGAATGGTTGGAAAGAATAATAATGTGATATATACAAGAATAAAGTCATACCGTTACAAATATGGTCATTTAAATTTTTTTCATTGGAATATTTTCATTTGAGATATGATTTTTTGAAATAAATATATCATATAGTTACAAAGAAATTATGTATTTATGATATAAAATCTACATCTCAGAAACAAAATTAAAATAATAATATAATATTTAATTAAATTTTATATTTATAAAATATTAATATGTTGTTTATTTTTATTTTTAAAGATAATTATAAAATTATATTATGTTTCTATACCAATGTATTGATAAAATATATCTAATTATTATTAAAAATCAATCATAATTAAGTTGGAATAAAATATTTTATTATTAAAAATTCTTTTTCTCAAATATTTGTACCTTTCCCATATATTTTGCGCTTTTATACTAATTGGTCAATGATAAATATTTTTGAATAAAAGTTTATTTATTAAAAAAATTCATATTTTTGCTTAGAATTGAACATTTATAAATTATTTTTCACTTTAATAATACATTTTTTTCCTCTAAAAGGGCATTCTATGCATTATGCATGAGTATATAAAAATTAATTTTTATTAAATTTATAAATTGAATATAACAAATTAAATTACAAATTTTTAATGTAAATATTAAAATTAGTAAATGAGTCTAATTTAAATTTTTTATAAAAATGAGATACATTGGTTAAAGTGAATTACTGCGATATTGATAGAAGTGACATTTTCAAATAATTATTTATTAATTTTTTTTCATAATTCTAATCTAACTAAATTAAATTCAATTATTATAAATATTTGATCTAAATTCACACTGAAATACGTAAAAAATTATATTAGGAGTATTTTAATTATTAATTTATATGGAACTATTAGTAAAATAATTAATATTTTTAAAATATTGGTATATATTAAATTAGTTTTTGGATAAAATACATGTTTTAATATAAAAGATTATTTTATCACATATTTTTATTTAAATAGATTAAATTGATTCAAAAAATTTTGAATCCATATGTCAAAATTTTATATGTGGGGTCATCATGTATTGATAGTTATAAAAATTTCCATTGTTGAATTTTAGTCAAGGTTCAAATGGTTGAGAATGAGTATAATGAATTGGTCCAAATATTAAACAATTAACAGGACAAATTAAGCAACTAGAATAATTTTTGTATATTATAAAATCTTAAATACATTTCTCACAATATTTTTCTCACATAAATCATGTAACCCTCATTAAATTCCAATCTTACACCTTCTCTAATATTTAATTCATAGGGAAAGTCTCCCAATTTTTTATTTTCAAAAGAGATCCCTTCCAAAAAACTCAACCCAAAACTAAAATAAAAACTCATAAAACCCTTACCCATCATACCTATAATATATTCCTATTAGACATATTGTGTGTCTTGATGTCAAAAAACATTCTCACATCCTCAAATTTTATGAAGTCATCCAAGAGAAGAATAAATTACTCAATGTATTCATGATCCAAACACTTGATTTTTTGTCATTATAATTATCATTAAAACTCTTGAAAATATATTATAACCATTTTAGTTTAATTAGATAATTATAACTTGTTTGATAAAATTTATGTATATTTATTCTCTAAATATTTTTTATTCTCCTCTCATCCATTCGAAAAATGTAAACATCACATTTGTTTTATATGGACAATTGTATCCATGAATGATGCATTTCGTTTTACATCTCCATATTAAATGAATGATTATCATAATTTATATAATTAATAAATATTATAACTATTGTAAAATTATGATTCTGTAAATTTATTACATTATTTAACAACTTTTATTTATATCCGTTGAAAAATGAAAATATTATAAGTGTGCATGTCAGGATTTCTGCATCCATGGATGAAATGATTCATTTTTCATCACCACCTTACAGAGATGGATCAATTTTTTTTTTGAATATAAATATAAATATATTATTATGTTTTAATATATTCATTTAATATGATTCTTTATGTATGAGAAACAGTATTAAGTATCGTTACAATGTTATCCATTGATATTTGTAAATTACCTAAAAAAGATATTAAGTGATTTCATATTTAGGGATCATAACTAAACCTCATATATAATATAATTAAAAAAATTATAAATTAACAAGGATCATATAAACTAGTATATTATATAATATAGTAATGAGTAATTTCATAGAATTTAATGGAGATCTATATTGACAATACAAAACATGTGTTTGGAAATCAAAATCACTAACATTAGATGAAGAAAATAAATAATAACTAACAAATAAATTATTAATAAATTATTATAATTTTTCATATACATGTTATTAGTAATTAATATGGGTTTTAAATAATTTTTTAAAATTTTTATATTTTTATACAGGACTAAAATGTTATTTTATGGAGATGAAGATTTAAGGAAATGATTTTTCATCTTAAACGTTCTTCTTTGGGACATATTTTTTATTCTGCATCTATTTTATTTATATGGTGTAAATAATTCATATTTGGAATATTTTACCAATAATATCATTAATTAATAATAATTAATGTTATATTTTATTTTCTCTATTTTAAAAGATTATAATTCGAAGGATACCAAATTTGAATGTGATTTATTTACCAATTTTCATTTCATTAGTTTATATTACTTCTTCGAGTACTCCATTATTATAAGTTGGGTAAATTCTATGCTATGATTTTTTCCATTATTTTCAAATCATTTTCATTTTATTATCATGAACTCTTTTTTGATATGTATTCCCCAATTATTCGTCATTGAATAACTTCTTTCTTATTAAATAATTTTTATAGAATAATCAATATCCCCAATAATGGTTTCCTTTTCACTGTAAGAACATTCTATATTTCAAAACAGTTTTTTATTTTATTTTTCACTCAAATAATGTATTATCTCATGTTAGATTAATATTTTAGTTCAGCTAATTTTTCTAGAAATTAGTAGAATTTGGATTAGGCCTTTATCATTAGAATGTTCAAATGTACATTTTCACTACCCATGATATAGTGGAATGGAAAACCCTAGAGTCTCTCTCAATAAAGTAGTTTTGACAGAAAAAGTGGTATTTATGAAAATATTATCGTATTTATATATATTTTGAATGTATCAAACTAAAATAGTAACAAAATGTGATGAAAATAATAGCAGTAGAGTTATGAAATATTGAATAAATAGAATAAGAATAGAGGAAGAAAAAACGACACAAACAACATGAAGTCATAGAAAAACACAGAAAAAGTATGTCATGAAGAACAATTCTAAATCCAGGTTGATCCATCCTAAACTCAGATTCCTAAACATTGTAAAAAACTGATAATAATCTCTACATAATTTATGATTTTTGAATTTGATTACAAAACTATATAACCCAAACAATGAACAATGAAACACCATTATCATTTAGGTATTTCCCATTCCTCTAATTTGAAAAATGAATCCTTCAAATAACACATTCTGGTATGGATTTCACAAGCCTGAAAGGTCTTGGTATGTTTTTCAGACTTCACAACCCAACTCAATTAAATTGTTTGATTAATTTGCAGTGGAAGGGGAAATGAATGATGTGAGAAATTAGTATATTTTTCCTATGTAAGGGTGAACTTTCACTCACCCTAATTCACAATTTCAATTCAATAATTCCAAGAGGATGTAGATATTGCAAAGGAATATTTAATCTCAAGGTCGCATCAAGTTTCAAAATCTGAATTAGGCCCTAAAAATTAACACTTCATTTCTAGAGATTTGAGATAAAAAAATTAAGTGAGGATAAATATACACTCAAACATAAAATTAAATTAACAAAATATATCCATAAAACTATTTTTGAAAAGATTAAATGACAACCAAAACAAGAAAGTGGAAAATGAAGAATGAGTAGGGTTCCCATATTATAGTATTATAGGTGGTTCCAATATATAATGGTGGACTCATTTACTTAATAGGGGGGGGGGGTAAAAGATTCTCTTATTCAATAAATATAAAACATAGAAATACATTTTTCAAACATGTAGTGCCACTCCACATGTCTTGTTATAATGTGTTCTTACAAAAGTTTTGTGAACTTCCAATGAGTTCAACCATCCTCTTTTAATGACTACCCCCTCCCAACATATATGAGATACAGTTCCCATGGTCTCCACATTCAATAGTTGTAACCTTCTAGAAAACATAATATAGAGAACATGTATGAGATAGTAAAAAATAACTTCTACTATAAAAATATATTTATATATTTCTAGTTATAATAGAAATATAAATAAAATTAAAAATTAGTAAAATTATTAAAATAAAAATATATTTATATATATATATTTTAAAAAATTAATATTATTAGATATATACAAATATATAAATATTTTTGTTTAATATTATATATAGTAATTTATTTTCTAGTAAAAAAGATTTTTAATATACATATAGAAATTATAAAATATATTTATTTTATTATTGTTATTATTAATATATATTATTTTATATATAGATATATATATTGTCCCTATTATTATGTGTTATAAATATAAAAAATAAAAAATAAAATAGAGGGGCTGGGATTTTGGATCGTGGTGAAGAAAGTGGAAAAAATAGGGGGTGGGTCGTAATGGGGTTCTCTAGCATTGAGGTCTAAATCAGGTGTGGTGGTTACCATATTAAGATGTGGTTGCTCCGCTTTAGATGTGGCAGACTAGCTGGCGGAGGGGTGAATTGGGGACCATCATTGGCACAGGCAGTGGGTTCATGCGACGCTAGCAATAAGATGGATGTATGAAATTAGGCAAGAACATGTGGGATATTATAATAAATTGTATAGTGAAAATGTTCTTCAAGAGATAGATGTGGTCACAGGTGGGTGGGAATCAGTAGGTGTTAGTTATTTAGGTTATTAGTTTTTATATCTAAAAGAATATGATATTTTGAGTGTTCTGTGAGATTACTTATGTTATTTTTGTAAATTCTAGTGATACTGATGATTTGTGTTTTATTTTTAATGGTGCTTAAAATGTACTTTCATTGAGTTTTTCTCTACATGTTGTTCGAGTTTCTATTGGTGATTCGATGATTGGGAACTGGTGGAAGGTGGACAGAGCCAGGGGATGCAACTATAGGATTGGATTTGAAATAGTGACTCTGGGTGTCACTATATGAATATTGGTCAAGATTCACTGTGGAAATGATTCCATGGTGAGTTGAAAAGTGGTGGTGGGCGTGACTATTATGTCAAAGAGAGGGGGTGGTGGTTATTCATGACTCAATATTGTCATATTTCCACCATTGGGTCTGATTAGTGACCCATAATTAGGTCCAACAGTTGATGAGATTTATGGAAAAGTATGGATTCCCCATTGGATGATTGGTAAAGGTGGTTGAATTTGGGAGTTTTTCAATTTTATTGGAGGTTGGAGGTAGGTAGGGATTCACTATTTGTAGTTTTCCAATGTTTGGTGATTATGTGCTCGAAAAATAATCATGAACATAAAATTAAATTAAAATAAACTAATATAGATAATAAAATTCAATTGAGGATAATTATAAACGAAATAAATATTAAAACATTAAAATTCAAATTTTAAATTATTCCATGCCATTTTAAAAAATTAAAGGAAATGAGAATTTCTTTTAAACCATAAATTTTTTATCTTAAGAACCACAAATAAAAAACGAGATTTATTTATTTACAGAAAATCGATGTTAAATTAATTGAAATGGTTAATTAATCAAAATGAGGAAAATAAAATTAATAACAAACACAATGATAATTAAATATTTATATAAAATCACTAACAAAACAAAATGAAATGTTGTTAATATGAAAATATTTAATTAATGAAATTGTGGAAAAGAGTAATAAATAAAAATTGAAATAGAAATTTACCTTGTAAAAAACATTAAATAATTAAAACAAAAATTTGACTAAAAGTGGATTTATTTTTTATCTAATTAAAAAATGATCTAATTTCTTTTATTAAATTAATTTAAGATGAAAAAATAGATTACAAGATTAGTTTGTCCACTAAGGATTTATTAAATTGAAAATTAATTGCATAAAGATTTTATTAATTGTGAAAAATGAGTAAATGAAATTGTAATTTTTAGAAAAATATAAAATAAAATTAATAATTTAATTAAAAGAATGAAAATATATATTTTAAACAAAAACAAAAAAATTATAAATTTAAAATTAAAAAAAATCAAATTAATTAATTTAAAAATAATTCAAATTGACATAAAAAATCCATATAATACACATTTTCACAATATAATTATTTTTTATAGTTATGAACAAAATTAAAAACTTTTTTTAATTAATTAAAAAAATAGAATTATTTTATTATTAATATTATAATAAAATACAAAAAAGATGTTGTAAAGTGCATTGAAAAATAGCCACATCATACTCACAGACACTTATATGTTTATTTTTCTTCTAAAAAATTCATATTTTTGATATTTTGAAATAGACAAAATATGATTTACATTATGATAAAAAATGAAGCATTTCGGAACCATTAACTATAGAGGAAGAAAATATGGCCATTGTTTTCAAAGATTGAATTCAATGATGGTCCTCCCAATATTCAAAAACGCACTAAAATCAAGGAAAATATAGATTCTTATACAGTCAAATATTTCATGCATCCTATGTGATATCACCTACTAGATACTTAAATTACAGTTCATGTTCCAAATTCAAGGGTTAATAAAAGTTAAATCAAGAGGAATGAAAACCAGAACAGAACACAAAATCAGTTTTCACCTTATACTAGGACAAATTATTCAATGTTGAAATTTTTTATCACATCATTTATTCAAATCAAATTTTCATCAAAAAAGTAAATTGGCCTCTTATTCAAATGGGTTAAAATTTTATCTCACCTTAATGAACTCATTTTTTACTACTAATAACATTATTATTTTTTTCCTGTTTTTGACCCATCCATGTATCTAAAATTCACAATACAAATGAACTTATTTAATTTATAGAAGGGTATAAAAAAACCTAATTCCAAGATTCTTATAGAGTCTCAATAAGATCCAATTTTTCCATTTTACTCACGTTCATAAGGAGTTATAATATTACAATTGGACTTGTATCCCAATGATGATTATTATATTCAAAATTTGATTCCCTTAAGATATAGTAAATATATCCAGCTTCCTAATTTCATGATAATAATTCAACAAAAAGATATCCAATCTCACTCTCTTTCATAGTTCCTAAGAAACAAATACCTAAGAATAGTGTGTTAGTCCACTCAACATTAATACATACACTATAGTTTCATATTCATTACATCCCTCAACACTCGACATGTTGTTATCTGCTAGGTAAGACTAAATTGATTTGAAAAATAAATCCAAAGGACCCTCAGGTAGTGAAATAATTTGAATTTTTTTCATTAAATTTGGCCATTTTTTGACAAAAAACATGGGGGAATTTAAGGTGGGAGAAATACCAATCTCCCCCATAGTTAATACTCAACATTTTTCTCAATGTTCAATCTCATGATGGGAGATAGCTTACTTTAAAATATATGGTAAGTTTATTATTAAACATTTTTGATGGGTTAAATATAGTTTAAATAATTTATATTTCCACATAAAAAATAAGAAAAAGAAAACCCCAAAAGGGACCCCACCAACCACCACCGAAAATATTATTTAAATGTACTGAATTATAATTATAATTCTAATGAAAGGGAAGCTATTCATTCATTTTTACAATGAATTATCCCCTTGTTTTTTCTATGAATGAACTCTTTATTCTCCATTAAATAACCTAAATAATGTAAACAATTAACATTGGTCTTAAGAATTTAAATCTCAATGTTAAATGAAACTACTGTATGTGTTATTGTTTTTTATCCAATAGCCATAGTGTGCTTTTCCATTTTGTATAAAATGATTTCCACATGGAAATAACATTCTAATTATGAACCTATTAAGAAAAAAGAAATAAATTAAAAAAACATGGATAAAAACAAATGTGTGACATTAAAATGGATATTCTTAGGATAACCCCCATTGTGTGTTGTATTTTTAATTTCTATTTCTTGAAATTTGGTAGATCAAGCATGGTCTGATGTTGGTTCTACCTTATTTCACATAAACCACCAGATGTGGTTCTTCACAAAATTAGTGACTTTCATATTATGATCCCCATTGTTATCTTTCTATATATCCCTATCTATAGTAGTGAAGTACCTAATGTGGAGTATTGGAGGGGAAAAAAGATTCATGGGTACTTCCCCTCTCTAGTATCTTGAGGTTGTTTGTGTACTAGATGTAAGGAAACAATTATGGGGGAGGGGGGTTGTTTTTTAGTTCATCCCAAATTATTGAATCATAATTTACTATAGTAACTATTTCAATTACCTTGGTATGGGTCGTCCATAACTCCCAATGGCCATCTTCTTCTCCCATAGAGTTTTCTTCCTCAAGACTCTCCAGGATAGCATGTAGCCCAGCTGACTCTTCAGAGATTATATAAGAGGAATAAACTATTGTATTAGATGTAAAAAATGTAGAGTCATAAAAAATAGTACCAACTCAATAAAATAAAATTCTACCTTTGTTTATTCATATTTCACTTATCAATGAGTATTCAATGCTCTTGGGAGAAAATTGCTGGCAAGGGAGATTTATTCAACATCCTCTAGCCTTTATAAAAATAATATGACCTCTGTGGTGTCTAACAAGGTAATGTCAAGGATGTACTATGCTGGATTGTCCTGTTGAGACCTTAAAAAATCCTTATTCAATTCATATCACCTAAAATAATTAATTGACGTATAGGAAAATAAAATACTTCTAGATTGTTCTCAGGTTCTTCAATGTCATCTTTTCTTATCTCCTACTAACCCATGATATAATATTTTAGATACATATTATGAATTACTAGTAGAAAATATGAGGGTGTTGATAAATAAAAAATATTATACTACATCTTCTTATTTCTTTATATTTTCAACATTATTCTCTGTTTTTTCCCAAAATTTCATCATTTGTGGCTTGTTGGATTACAAACATTCAGATTGTATCCTATGTATCTGGGTAAGTATGTCCAAAGAATTCCATGATTCTCTTCAATGCCAAAAAATATTTATTGGAAGGTACCTTCTCCTCTTAACCCCTCTTTCTTTGGTTGAATCTCTATGTATAATAATTTTTAGTTTGATGTGTCATATCCTTCGTAGAGTCAAATATATCTCATGGTTTTCAGATTTATTACCAAAATTGGATCAATTCTAAATCATCGTATAGTTCTTTCACATCAGAGATATAAAAAACTCATCATCCAAATATAAAAATCCATTTTTTTGTTTTTTTTTGTGATATTTTTAATATAAAAATGGAAATCACCACCAACGAAAATGTTACTTCTCCAGAAATAGTGGTACATTATCAACGCTCGGGGTCACACTCAAGGAAGCAGTGTCAAGATCCCTAATTGTATTTTTGAAAACATACTATCTTTTTATATAAATTAAAATAAATAAACTAACATAATAAAAAAGTGA
Source organism: Viscum album (assembly GCA_963277665.1). Lineage (NCBI taxonomy): Eukaryota > Viridiplantae > Streptophyta > Magnoliopsida > Santalales > Viscaceae > Viscum > Viscum album. The sequence goes on from OY728159.1 coordinate 1,390,212,083, forward strand.
TCATAATCATTATAACATAGGGAATAAATAATTGATGAACAGATAATGCAAATAGAAATGAAAACAAAACAATGTACATTGAAAGATAGAAACACATTGAAGAAGGATGTTAGGGATAACAAGGTCGAATAATTGTTGAACAAGCATATACTCCATTTTATAATCCTTCAGATTAAAACCATAAACAATCATCTCCACTCAGTGAAAAAATGATTACTCGGATCCCACACCTATATAACCTAAATAATTAACAATAAAACACTTATATAATATTATTCTTGACTATTAATTCAATTCTTAAAATAAATCCTTCAACTGACTCATTCTGAAAAGAATTTCACAATGCAGAATATTTCATTTGAGTTCACCATAATGAACAAAAAAAATTAAATACTTCATTTGAGAAATTGAGAACTAAAGAGGGAAAAAATTCAGGTGAGGAACTAATATGTCGTTCCAATGCAAGGGTACATCATTTCTCACCCTAATTCATAGACGCAATTAACTAATTTGAAAAAGAAACATATGACCCAAATAGAGATTGGATCTCTAGGAAATATTGACATTCATAAAATGAAATAGGTCTTGAAAAATAGATCATCATTTCAAGAGATTTAAAATGAAAAAACAATTCATGGTTTAACATCAACAAAAACATCACAAGTTAATCAAAAAATTAAAGCAGAGAATCCAAATTTATAAAGAAGAAATGAAAAAACCAAAAAGAATTTTTTTTTGAAGGATCAGGGTTCCCGTCTTTGAGTATCAGAGGTTGTTCCCATTTTAGGGTGTGGTATCAGATGTTTAACGGAGAGGATAAAATCCTATTTTTTAGAAAAGGATAACTCAAAAAATATTTCTAGCTGGGGGAATCATTCAATGTGGTGTTCTTTGATGTGTGTGTCAGAAACCTTCTACTAACTTCCAATGATTGCAACCATCCTCATGAAATGACCCTTTCTTCCATTCAGATATTTCAAGATGTTCCCAAATCTCTACATTTTCTCATCATAAACTTCCAGAAAGGAGAACGAATAAAATATGGGTGAGTCATTAAAAAATTTGTGGGTATAATTTAAATGTAATAATATTATTATAGTTATAATTGAAATGATAAAAATATTTAATAATAAGTAAAATTATCAAAATATATATATCTACATATAACTATATTTAAAATTAATAATAATGTTAGTTATATATATAAATTCATATTTATATTTACTCCTATATAAATACAATATTTTACTCATAAAAAGAATTTAAATTTATTTATACCTATTATATATATATATATTTATTATGTACTTTGTTATATATGGTTAATTATATATTATAATTTTAAATTTGTATTATAAATATAAAAAATAAAAGATAAAAATGGTGGGGATGGGATGTCAGATCATGGAAAAAAGGAGGATATGGGGGAATGTCGCGATGGGGTTCTCTGATGAGGATGTGTGGCCTGGATGTGGTGGTGCTTGGATCTAGCTGTGGTGGATCAACTCCGGATAAGGGGTCCTCTGGTCAAATGGGTGAAGTGGGGAATGGGTTCAGAAAAGCTAGTGGGTTCATGTGATGTCGACATGAAGGTGTACATGTGAAAATACATAGGAAAGCATGTGTGGTGGACTATCATCAATATGATAGTGGCATTTTTCATTGGGATACAACAGTGGTCATGGGTGGGGTGGTCTATAGTAGTTGTTCTTGATTCTGGTTATTAGTTTGTATATTTAGAAGAATCCAATGTTTTGGTGCTGTGTGAGTCCATTTTTATTATTATTCTGAATTCTTAAGATTTGGAGGATTTTGTTTTAATTATAATGGATTTTGGAATCTGATACCACTGAGTTTTTCTCTTACAAATTTTCATGTTCCTAGAAGTGATACGATTTTCATGTATTTGAGGAATTTGGATGGATCTTGGGTCGAAATGGTGGGTTTTGAGTTACAATGATGACTCAATGAGTCACCGTTAGTGGATTCACGATGACTAAATATAGAGAAGTGCTGATGGTGAGAGGGAATGTTGCAGTGGGTTTCAATTATTCCGAAATTGGAGGGGCATCAGGTGATTTTGGAATCTCTATTGGAATATTTCCAACAGTGGGTGTGAATAGTGAACCAATGTTGGGTCCAATAGTGGGGTGTGATGTTTGGCGAAGTGATGAGTCACATTTTCCGGTTTTCCAACAGTTGGTGAATTTTGGAGATTTAGAATTTTATAGGAGGATGAACGTACATATGAACTCGATATTGGTAGTTTTCCAATTGTTGGTGAGTATGCAAGAAAAATGAAATCGACACCAACAAATGAAACCAAAATAAAACAAATAAACTAATACAAATCAATTTAATAAAATTATGAAATAAATAAATATTAAGATTATAAATTCAAATTTTAAATTATTTTATATAAAATTAAAAAACATAGAGATAAAAATTATATTATTAAAACTCAATTCTATTATTTAAAAAATGAATAAATAATAATGAAATATATTTATTTACAAAAAATGTTGACAAATTAACAAAAATGATGACTTAATTTAAAAAGAGGAAAATTATGTAAATTTCACACAAACTAATAATTAATTAAAGATTTAAATTATTCTTTAAATAAAACAAAATGACATATTTTAAATTTTAAAAACAATTGAATGGTTAAAAAACTTGAAAAAGTGAAATAAATAAAAATAAAAAAATATTTTATTATTTTGAAAACAATTACATACTAAAATAAAATAAAGACATAAAGTATTTTTTTAATTAATTAAAATAATAAGTTATTTAAATTCATTAATTGAAAATATGGCAAAGCATTTATTACAATATTAATTATTCAATGAAGGATTTATTAAATTGAATATTAATTACATAAAGTATTAATTATTTGAGAAAAAAATAGTAAATTAAAGTGTTATCTAGGAAAACACAAACCAATGAAACATTGAAATAATTAAACAAATGAAAAACTATTATTTATAAAAAATAAAAAAATTGATGTCAAATAGAATTAATTAATTAATTTGAAAATTATTCAAAATGTAAATAATAATAAATCAAATAAAAATTTAAATAAAGTTATTATTTTAACTTATATAACAAAATTTACAAGAGTGGGTAATTTTTAAACAAAATAAAAAATTTGTATATTACTAATACAATAAATGAAAAAATATTTAGTATTATGCATTTAGAATGAGATGTATCACATTTTTTTGTTATGTGTGATTCAATTATGGTATTTCAAAATATTTTAAAAGGATTTTCCTATAATATATGTATATTTTATTTCCATCAACAAATTTCCTCTATAATACTTTTATATCACTTTTACGGATCCATTAATATAATTTCATTGAATTTTATGATTTTTAAAAAATATTCTTATTACCTTATTGAAAATTGATTTTATAACGTCCATATAACATCATAATTTTATGACATTGATAAATTATGTTTTCTAAAATCTATTTTTATACCATTTTTTTCATTATAATCATTTTCATTTATTTTAATGTCCCTATTAGAGTTATATTCCAGGAATTTAACTAATAAATCTCTCATTATACTTTTCTTCTAGGGGATTAAAATTATGGCTTCAAATGATCTAATTCATCATCCCTTCTTATGTTGTACATTTATATGGTTTTTATCTTGTAATGAATATTTTATCAATCTCAACATACTAATTTGATCATTTTATTGCATTAGGGATATTATTTTATTCCACCATTGATATTTTTTTCTCTAGATGGTTTATGAAATATTTTTTTGAAATGTTGAGAAAAAATATATCTTTTCTATTGGTTAAGAAAGTTATGGTTGAAATATGAATGTTTTCATAATTGGTTGGAAAATATGTATAATTTTCATTCTATTAAAGGTGTTATAGAAATTATACAAACCTCCAATAAATTTTTTTACTGTTCTATCTCATGAGATAAATTGTATTGGGTTTTGAAACCAATCCTCTATAGTAATATTAGCATTAAGTGTTGAGTGAGCCCAAAATTATACACCCCTCTAATACATTGAGTAATTTTTTATACCTGATGAGTTAATAATGGGAATCATGTATTCATTATTTTTCTTTAATGGGAATGATTAAGTTATATCTTCTCCACTATGTTATAGTATTCAGGTTTTGACTCCAATTACATAATGTTATGGGAAATAGTTAATTACTCTTTATTTTTTAGGCTTAAATTCGGGACCCAATATTATGTTTTTCCATGTTCTCTAATTATAATAACACATGTCTTTTTATGATTTAATCATTATGAATAGATTTTTTTTATTATTGAACCATGTTTATTTGTGTATTATTTTCTGTTGTTATGATTGTAGACTTTAACTGGGATCTCTTACCCACATTTATATCTTATGGTCACTTATGATTATCAATTATTGTATATTATGTTTTCAATTATTCATCATCCGATCTCACACTATTTTAATCTTTCCCTTCTTGAGGTTAAGAATATGATAATTACTTTTGATAATTCTATAAGTGTGTCAAGTGGGGTATTATAATGTATGATCGTTCATAAGAATTATAAAATAAGTTATATGTGTGCTTAGTATCAAAGGACATTAAATCTAAATGTACTAAATTCTATATGAAATTATTGTGTGATGTATATTTAATGTGTAACATATGAATGGTTAGGTTTTCTTATCTAACTATGTATCTAATCATATATGCAATGAATGTGTTTTTAGCATTGCAATGGGGGGTGAGTTTATGGAATTTTAATATATGTTTTTAATCATAATTTAAAATAAAAATTCAATCAAAATATTCCCTTAAATTAGTTTTCTAACAAACATAACTATTTATATAACTAATTTACAAATATATCATAATATCCTTTATGATACAATGATATTTCCAATATTATTAAAATTAATTGTAACTATTTATATTTCAGTTAACTGAAACATCTCATAAACTCTTTTATGATATTAACTGACATTTAATTTACATTTTGATAACTATATGGTATTATTTATTATCATTGAGATTCTATAAGTTCAAAAATTCTATTACTAACCTCTTTGAAATTAAATTATTCTTATAATACATTTTAAAGATATATAAAATGCTTATTATTTGGAACTAATTTATAATTCTACTTATTGGAAATATTTGATAACAATACTATTGTTTTCATACTATATATGTTATTCTGTGTATTCGTAGAATTTTTTGTAAAATTATTATTCTTTAAAATATTCACTTCATGGGGGAGGAATCAAGATACCTCATATTTGAAAAAATATCTAGAAAATCACATTTAACATATAGAATTTATTTTTATATTTATAATTATATTAAAAATATTATAAAAGAAGATGAATCATCAACCATTTTTGAAGATTCCATTATTTCATATTGTATTTAAAGAGACATTGGTAATAAAAAAAATCCCCTTATCTCATAATATAAATGCAATGATTGCACACATCCTTCAATAAAATCCTTGAAGGATTAATATGTTCCTTTACATTCAAATCATTAAAATAAAAATCCATGTCTTCATGAATTGTTTGAAAACTATAAGAATTATCAATTATTCTTTTCATAATGAACACCTATTTACATATTTCATTTATATATTACATATTTGATATCATATACACATAAAAACTAAATTATTATTTTCCTCAACACTAATGTGTGATGTGGATATTACATGGAGTTTCTTCAACTCCTTATGGTATCTAAAAAAATTATATCATATTGAAAATTCATTTTCTATCATGATAACTCTCAATTAAAATAAGTATTACTCGATAAAAAAAGAAACATTATTCTTCTTATTTTAACAGTTACCCACTTATAAAATATATCAAAACCAGAAACAAGATATGATATTACATGTTCATTTATCCCCAAAAATTTTAAGAACTATAGAAACCCTTTCTTGATCTCATTCACCATGCTAGAAAATAACCAATGATATTATTTATATAACTATAAAAATAATTAAAGGAGCCTCTTATCTCTCCTCAATGTTAATGTATCAAATCGCATTGATTATAAATGGTCATACTATTGGTTCATAGTTTATATTGTGTAAAAAAATTATAACCAAAATTAAATCATTATATTCATCTCATAATAATATAGATTAATCTGTTAAGAAACTTATGCAATTGGTTTCTTAAGATGATTGAGTCTATCACATAAAATTTTCTTACTTAAGAATATTTTATATGTTTTCAATCCTGGGAGCTACATTCAATTTTCTTCTTCGTTTCAATTATTAATTTCGTTCTTATGTTTGATGATGATGATGTTATTCAACTAAATTAGAATAATTTTGAAATTAGTATCATAGTTAATAAACATTAATTAAAATCAATTATAAAATGTTCACTACCTAAAATGATGAACCCTCTAAATTAATCATATTTGTTATTTTTCAAGATCTACATTTACCATGAAAATTATTCAACATTAGATTCTTTCTGAGAACATAAAACATTAGATAAGTTATTATCCCAGTCATATCATATTTTACACTTGAACGGTAAACAAACAAACTCCTTGCCTAAACCATCATATAGATAAACTCCACATCATTTCTCAAGATTCTATACTTTTATGGTTTTGAGATAATTTTATCTTAAATTTAATAGTTTTATTTTTTTACCAGACAATTAAGGGTTGTCATTTCTTCCATACCATGCATAAGACAATCCATGGCCACCCTGCAACAGTAGAACCTACATAGATGAATTATTATGGTATTTCCATTTGCATTCTTAGAATAGAATATAAGACCATGCATTTTAATTTGATTCAATCTAACTATATTATCTCATGTTAATCCTATTGAATATATCCATGATTCTAATGATTTTTTAAAATATTACTATTTCCACCAGAAATATACATTCTAATGACATTGATGTGAAACTCTTTATTAAACATGTTTATTATATTACTAGAGTAATTTAAAATTCCATTTATGTCCATAAATATAAAGACTCATATCATGTATATGGTGCATGAAAATCTATTGTGTAACTGAATATAATGATATTAAATAAAAATAACCATATGAGTAATCATGGAGCCATATATAGTTAATCCTCAATTCTTTTGAAAATTAATAGAAATCCTAGACAGTGAGCATTCTGACCCATTTTTTTTCTACCAAGGGATAATTTACTCATGTGAGATCCTACCTATAGAATAATTCTAACCCCAAATACATATAAATCAAAATTAATTACATAAATCATTCTCATAACTCAATACATGACAATGTATTTATAATATGACTAAATCCAATATCATACCTATCATGTAACGGATTAGATAAGTGTATGATAATATATATAATTAGTTCTAACACCATCTATATATAAAATACATATATAATTATTCATATAATAATTTTGTTTATATACAAATTAATTAATAACTAAATAAATGAATCATTCAAAAAATTAGACATTTGGTAAAAAAATTAAGAAATATTATAAATTAAATATAATTATATACACATGAAAATAGTATAGTGCTTATAGAAATTCCATAATTTGGAATATATAAGTAAATTTTTTGGTGCCCAAATTTGTGCCATTTGTTGATCCATGAAGGCCACATTAAGTTAGATGTCAATCCATGATCAAAATAATAAAATAGATTATCTTAATTATCTAATTCATGATTCCCTTTAACAAATCCCCTTCATCACCATGAACACATGAGGCGCATATGGGACTCTCGTGAGTGTGAATCCCTTTGATACTATTCTATGGAATTTTATGAATGTATTCATGAGTTCGGAGAAGTAGTCAACCTTCACATAGCACACCATTTCTTCACAGTTCACCTCAAAGCATCACAACTCCCCATTTCCTAAAGATACATATCTAATTCCACCTTAAGTTCATTGCTACCCCAACGTTGCGACATTCTATCTCCCTAATCATGATGCCCCTGAGCACTGTGAACCAGAACAAAAAAATAAGACATCCAAGGTAATAGAGCATCCTTAAACCCCCTTTACCATGTTCCAAAATACCCCCACCTAGTTTGGGGATTCAATTTTTAAATGAGTGCCCCATCTATGGAGGAAAAAGTCCCTCTATGTTAAATGATGATTCGTAGGGACTTATTCCATCACGAAGAACTCCTATCCCTGCTCCTAACATCATGTCCAAGAATTGTAACCATTTTTAGAGATTTCCTTTCCTTTGAAAAGACCTAAAACTCTATGAATCACCTAAGATTTAGAAATCCCCTCTCATAGAGGCCCACTTATTGGACTCTCCATGTTGCATCCCTTCTATTGAAAACACTTCCAGAAGGTTGGGTGCTCCATGTCTCCACTCCCATCCACGATTGGTTCAACCACACTTCATGTAATTGTGTGACCCATTTTATCATTTCTTGTGGCCCACCAGACTGAATGTGTGGCCCAAGACTGCAGCTTACCTCTTTCTTTTCTATATTGGTATGATAATTCCTTTTTCTTTTCTTCATATGTATGCTATTATGGACCTCATGAGTGATAATTCCGCCACACTGTTAACCCTTGGAATTTATATGGACATCCCCATGTCATGGGTTGATGTTTATTAATAATATAATCCTAAGGGTTGAAAAGTCAGTCCCCCCCATGTATGATCTAGGATGGAAACATCATATCCCCAAAATTCTCAATACATGATGTTAAACTATGATCTTTCCTTATGCGACAAGACATCGATGTTTGTTTGTATGTGTGAAATGGAATGATGTCCTCTCACATGGAGTGACATCCTCTAGAGAGGATTATATAGGGGATTTAAATCAAGAATCTTCCACATATCATGCTCTCAATCAGTCATCAATCTCCACATGGGCTTTGTCTACATCTATTCCTTAGGCGGTTTCCACACGTAAGCCCCAACACAACATTGATAGAATTATTTGTGTATGACTATCATGGAATGAGATATTCCTCACACGGTATGATATCCTCATTTCATAGAATTAAATTCTTTATTGGAATCTCAAATAAGTAATCCCCAAAAAAATCTCTCATTGGTACATCCTTCCTGACATGAATGGTTGGTCTACTTCTTCCTATCGTTTCTCACACCGAGCATGAGTCATGTGGTATCAGAGGATAGAAATAATCATGAAACCAAAAATTTACCTTTGGGCCTCTATAAATACTATAGTTTATCATGGATAATGGTAAACTATATTTTTTAAATCCCCATCACCCCCTATCATCTTGGTATCTTGCATGCATAATCCCAAAGCATATATTCCATTTCTTGAACTATGTGGACATTTATTCTTAACCGACTATGATACAATGGAAGACTCTATAATTTTCAAATTGAGAACCATCAATAAATCTATCAATTCTATCCACTCTATCCAACACGTCATCTAGGTCCATCCTGATTTTACACAGGCTTCCACATATTAAATTGATCATTTGATCCATAATGGTCATTCCTACATGTAATCCTCATCAAAATCATCATAGTTCCTAGTAGCACCTAGGAATCTCCCATGAATAATCTCCAAACAAAAAATCAAAATCTAAACAATATAGATACTCTTTCCATGGGTAGCTCCCATGAGTATTCCCCACACCAACCATCAAACTACATGGGTTTTGATCACAATATTATAAAAATGGTACATAGGATACCTTTATGAGGTTCAATCCTAACCAATGGTTATCCTTCCCCCTCCCCCCTCATGGAGGTGAACCTTTCTTATCTAATATCACTTGTATTTCGATTGTCCTAAATATAGTGACATCTTCCCATTCTGGGACAAACCTCCCAAGGTCATCCTATACATCTGTTATGACCCATTAATTCAGTTAACCTTCAATGTTCTCCATCCTATGAATGTACCCCTTTGATTTTTCACCATTAGGTGTTCTTATTATCTTATTCTCATTACTTAAGATGATAGACTCATGATGCCTCACAACATTACCCCATATTTGCTTGAGGAAAACCTCATGCCTTTGAAATTAGTAAACCATGATTGACATGGGATGCCTCAGCTTCCACACACATGCCGCCTCCATGATAATCCCTCTTATGAGCAATAATACAGATGACCAATGTTCTTGTATCAATATATGCATGTGTTTCCCAATGTGAATACTCACCTAATTGATGTTTGTTAACATTTCAGAACCCTTTTAATGTCTAAACAGAATCAACGTAAATAACATGTGTCCACAAAGAGATAGAATTGGGAGTGAAATTCACAAACCACATCTTAATCTATGAGGGAGACCCAAACTAAAAAAATAATTATTTAGAAAAAATTTTTGAAGGAGGAACTGATATCCCATCATCATATTTAGATCAATTATCAGACATCACTGAGAAATTTATGAATGTCATGAATCTGTGGAATGTAATAATGTGGGGTAGAATGTAAAATCATTGAATAATAACCTGTAATTTAGCCCACCGTCATCATGGCATCTGATAAAATTTGGTGAACCTCAATTGAAACTATTATTCTAAGTGTGGGAAATAGTAGCATTTGATACATTGGTTAGAGAAATGAGAATGTTACCAGATCTAGCTATCTTTCACTAACACCCGCTATGAAAACAGTGGACCTAGAATGGAACTCACTAGTTGTTGGGGTAGTTGAACATTGGGAATCCCAGTTTATGACATCTTCATCATGGATCAATCCCTCCATACATAAGATAATTGAAATTAATAGGCTATTGGAAATTTCTAACCTTGAATTCAAAATGACATTAAAATATTCCTTCAATTTAAAACACAAGATGAAACAAACCACTCACCCAATGCCCACGAACGTATGGGAAAGAGACATGTTGATGCGGAAACCCTGCATGACCTGACCGTCTCCATGAATTATTCCATGCCATCACCTACCTAGTGCTTGCACCCCACCTTGCCCTCTAAGATCATCCATATTGTGATGATGTAAAAACTCATATGATGGTACAAGAAAAAGGAATTCATTCCCAACAGCTATATGATTTATGATGATATTTTGGATTCATTGCATCACGGGAACCACCACCCCAAAGGGCCACATATATTGACTCTTATCCCTATTCCAACGATGAATAACTTCGAGAGCCTCTCCCTAGAGTGATTATTAGACTCACTCTCATAAGATGATGATGAATGGGATGTCTAGAGAACCCTGAAAATTTCCACTTCCTTAGAACCTCCTAGGAGGGATCCCACCACGACATGTCAATGTAACCAATTCCTGGTCTTGGAGGTCGATGAATACGAGTTCTTTTCCCTTGCACTACTGTGGCTGGTCTGACTCATCCAAAACCAATATCGGGCTCATGCTCTGGATCATGCTCATCATAGGTAATTATATTGTATATCTCCCGTGGCACCTGACACCACTATTAAATTCTTACAAGTCCATGTTTCTGCAGAATAGGGACCCCTTGATACTTAGTTGGGATCGATCCTGCAACCACCTCATTAGGAGGTTGGGGTGACTCTATCAATCGATGGAATCTCCAAAATCCATTACAGGACAGTTTGGGATGATGGGGAACAACATGAAGTCCCTCCCCATGCTTTATCTTGTCAAATTCGTGGTTATACTCACTCTCATACTCAATATATATGTGCTCCCCATGTTCCCAGCATAAGCCAAACCAGATTTAATCCCTTGTCTGTCGACATCTAGTTCGGAGGACCACTAATGCTTATGGATCCTGATACGAGCATCATTCCAATTTCTCTGACTAGTAATGAAATGTTCCTCCTTACATCATCCCCATATCATGCATTATTCTTCCCCATTCTATACTCAAACTATGAAAAGGTCATCCAAACTTCATCACCAATATATATGATGTCCCTTCTAATTCCATTACCATCAGCAAACACATTGGTTCTCTTGGTGTTGTAGCTAACCAAAGTGGAGGTCATAACGAATCCCACTAAGTTTATCCCTAAGAATATTGAATGTAATACAGAGGACCTCCTCATACACATGCTTCCCAACATGGAGGTCTACCCATGGTCCTGGGGAGAGGAACGAAGGTCATCCTTTCTATATCCATAGACAGACTGGCATTCCTCCCCATTCAAGGGAAAATCAATATAGAGCTCCCTAACTTATCCATAAAAATTAAATTGGAGGCCTTCCTTGCACAATCAACCCACTACATGAAGTTCCTCCTCTTTTAGAAAAATAACACTACACTAGAGAACAATCCAATGGAAGAAGGAAAATTTGACTTCTCTAAAGGAAAGACAACTGGAAGCACCAGGTCATTGTTAATCCCAATCACTTTTCTAATTTTGAGGATGAGTTTGACTTGATTATAGAGACTTCCCCCTGGTATTCTACATTATATTATAGGTTATATTCCTAGAGTGAAATATTATTCATCCTAGATAGTGACGTATATAAAATCCTTGAATCCATTATCATGTGTATATGGAGGTGGATGACTGGGATCCCTTCTTGGGTTTTGTTGTGCAATTGCCTCTGTCATCTGAATCATCGTTATCTACCTCTACATGATATTACATAGAATATTAATGGGACATGATATACTGTAAGGACCTAGTAGACCCATAAATTTTCTCTGCAACCCTCACACATGAGACAATGGGCGAATCCCCATCTTATAAGGAAATGCTTATTTGGTCATCATTGCCTCCCAGGGACAACCCGACATGTACTGATCAATCTGTTCATGCAATAGAATCTATACTAGCAAGTCCACCACTATAGCAGTCTACATCGATGTCATTGCTAGTTTCATAGATATTTCAAATCAAAGCATAGGGAATACAATATTTGGGTACTACCTCTGAAAATGGAATAATGTCGAACAATCTAGCCACTGACCATCTATCAATGGTTTTCTACAAGGATGTGGTGTCAAACATTGATATTCTTGAGACACTCATTAGGACCAGTTCTTTTGAATTTTACAAAACATAAAGGAAACCCATTTCCATCCGTTGGACATCAATTGGTCTTCTATAAAATTCAATATCACTTCAACTTCATCATCCAGCAATGTCGCATGCTTGAGTTGGAAGAACTTATATTGGTGAAGCATCATATATCATCTATTCACAACTGGACCCATCAACGCAGATGCATTCAGAAATTCATAGTGCACTATAGATTATTTTAATAAGTGTCTCCACATGTAGCCCGGTGGTTGCCCGCGTGGCCTGGTGGTTGCCCGCGTGGCCTGGTGGAGGCCCGCATGGCTCGGCTGGACATAAATTGGAGGGGGTACCGTGCCCCCCCCCCCCCTTTGTCCGTAACGGCCGGCGCATGGTGTCGACCCCCCTGTATCCACGGGACCCGAAGGGTCCCACCTGTAGAGTGCACCGGTGGATGGATTAGCCGGCCGCCCTCCCCTGTCTACAGCCATCATAGACCGTGGGTATTCTCCGGTGTGGCGCGGCGGCACCATGCCCCTTATCTCCCGCTGTGGCCCGCCCAAGCCACGGTCTTGCACCGCCGGTGCGGTGCGGTGGAACAACGCCCCTCTGCCACGGCCCGCCATGGCTGTGACCTCTTTCTGCCCTCCACACGGCGCGACCGATCCCCACTACCTTCGTCGCGGCTCGTCTTGGCCAAGGCCTAGCTTTCCTCTACCTAGCACGATGGTGTTGTGCCTTTCCGATGACCCGATGGTCTTGCGTCGCAGGTTTCCTCGCGGTCCGCCCGACGCCTGCTGTTGTTGTCTACTTCCGTCATCAACAAAAACTAAGATCATAAAGGGGGAGGTTTGTCCATTTTGGCGCGGTCCGAACCCCCCATGAAATGTTGATAACATTCTCCATAACGTATACACAAAATACAACATCGAAGAACGAGAACAATACAACTCAAATCCCCCTACCTTCCGTGTTAATTGGTAATGGAGTCGCAGGAAATGGGCATCGTTTCATTAAATTTGGGAATAAAAGAAACCGATCATGGCATTTACATTCTTCGTGGGTGACTCTTCCCTTTCATTCCCCAGTCGAAGAAGGATGAAGATGGTGTTCATCGTTCTTCAGTGGAAGGAGCGTTCTTCGCGTTCTTCGTTGAGAGGTTGAAGTTCTCTCTCAAAGTCCCACACAAATGAATTTCCAACCAAATGAAATAACAGATTTGTCTATTATTTAATCATTGGAATGAATTACAAATAATTCAAAAGTTGAATTAATTAAATGAGCGTTCAATTAATTTTAAGTGGGTTGGAACATTTAATTAGTGGAAGAAGTTCAAGGGTTTCCCCCACTTTATAGAGAGTTACAAGGGGTTAAAGCCCGTGTGGTCCCCATGCAAAATATCCTCCCAAGGGAGGTTATGTGCAGGTTGTCCCAACCACCATAACCTCTTATGGGAGGTCATGGTGGGGTGACCCCCAACAGTAACCTCTTCTTGGAGCTTTTAACCACCATGGAATAAAAATTGGTTATCACCTTATTTTTATTTTACATTATTATAGAACCCGAAAAACAATCTTCCATTATCGTTAAAATAAAACTACAGTGAAGGTATTACTAAGCAATCACCGACGCTCCGAGTTCAATGGTTCCCTGAAAATTATATTTTCAGCATTGGTTCAAAAGTTGAAAAATACCACTCTCACATTTACGGAACGTACCTGAGAAAGATATCAGAAATTGATTTCGGGCACATCAGGGCTCTGAATCAAGCGCCGTCAATTTTCACAGACTCGTAAAATTACCATGTATTTAAGAAAAAAATTTCCATGGAAATTCAAGGTCTTTAAATATAAAATGGGGTTTATAAACAACTACGTTTCTACATTATTAATCCAATGAATCGAGGATTTAAAAAATTAAGATGAATTAATTAATTTATTGTGATACCTGATTCAACACAGGTAATTGTCTGTGTTTAAGTTAATCTTTTTTGATATTTCTCATGAAGAATGGGTAGCCAATGATTATGGTTGTATTTTGGATATATTTTATGGTTGATTGAGGGTTTGGTATTTCACTATTGAAAAAGTATCATTGGTATGAAATTGTAAGAAGGAATAACCACATAGGATTTTTCATGTGAGGAAGGTTAATTTAAGGGAATGAATGATGATGATGATGGTTGGCCTATATTTTAGGGTAACAATGAATGAAAAATAGGGTTGGGGGTCATTAGGCAGAATATGACTTAGTAGTTGATAAGACTGACTGATAGTTATTTTTTATTACTTTTTAAAAGAGAGAAAGTAAAACAAAGAACATCCCTTCAAGGAGGGAAAAAGTAATAAATTCCAAGGGAATCCCCATGAACCACAGTAAAACACTCAAGTAGAAGAGAATGTAGGATATCATAGATCATAAGTGATTCCTCTTGTGTGACCAAACAAGCAAGTGAATCCCCCGCAAAGTTATATTCCCTCCAACTGTGATGAATAATCCTTCCAAGATTAGTCTTCGACTTAAACCATCGGATTAGATATATCAATTCCCAAGGTATCTCCTGGCTTTCCTATAACGCCATAACCAGAACCTCAAAATCTGACTCCACCTCCATCACCTACGAACCTCTCTGCCTAAAAACCATCAAGCCAGATAGAAGATCCCGAACCTCCACACCCAAATAGTTTCATAGTCCATAAAGGCACTAAAATCATGAAGAAAAGATCCCCAGCAGTCTCTAAGAAAACCATAAACCCTCATGACTCCCTCCATAAAGGGAAAATCAATGTTTAGCTTCAAACCATATCTCAGAGTCTGCCACCTCACCCAACATCCTCTCCCTATATGATGTATACATGGACCATTAATAAGATTGCAAACTGTAACTCAGGAAATCCCACCTTTGACTAGCGAGGACAGTTCCACTATGAGATACATAAGCTGAAACTTGATAGAAAAGAAAGATTTTTTGGATCCCAGCCTAACATGATTTCGCACCTCCCATGTGACCCAAAAAATAGCAACCAAAAGGATAATCCTTACAGTCCGTTCAATTGCTCTGTTTTCAAATATCATAGATCCAAACCGTCATAATATCTTTGGGGGATCGGGACTCACCATCAGGAAACGGAGTATGAGTCAAGAGTGACCAAATGTAAGAGGCCCATTTCCCTATGAAAAATAAGTGGGCCGTCGTTTCTGACCTTGGAGGCTAATAGCAGTATCATCGTGAAACCATACAGAACCCTTTTCTGTATATATTCCTCCATCAGTATTGATCTGTTTTTGATCCTCCACACCATGAATTTCATTCTCGTCAGTATCTCCTTACACCAAGCAACCGGTCCCCATTCCTTCATAGAGTGATTTCTCTGAAGGATTCTCCTTTAGTCATAGACGTTATACCTACCATAGCTTGCTCCCTTAAAACTGTAAAAATTTGGATCATCACTCATCATGATTCCTTCAAACAGGTTTAACTGAGTGGAATTAAGTGTTTCATGGATAAAATAATACATGTCACTTGCTTCACTGAATGAAATATGAGGATATGGGAAACCGGAAAAAATCAACCCTTTCACCAGCCCAGTTATCCTCCCAGTAGTTTATTTCCCTCTGGCCAACAACCCACCAGACGTAGCAAGACAAGTTATCCATATGTGAAAACATGCACTTGGATAGTCCAGTAATTCCCAGCATGCTATACTCCCCATGCCAGCCATACTTCAATCAGAAGAATCTCACCCAAAGGGTCTCCCCAACAATGAATTCCCATGCTAATCGAACTTACAATCCCAGGATGGTGTCCTGAATATCAGGGAGACCAACACCTCCTTTTTCCACAGGATGGGCCATTTGCTTCCAAGATTCCCAGTGACACCGCCCTTCCATTTTAGCATCTTAAAGAAATGTAGTAAGAATACATTGAATTTTCTCCACACTACCTTTCGTTGGTTTGATTACAGAGAAGATATGCATGGGAATGGACAGTAGAACACTATTAATGAGAAATAATCCCACGTCATTTCCAAAATAGTGTGCCCCTCAATTGATTTATCTATATTGACATTGAATTTGAATATGTGATAACAATCCATATACATGGGCCCATGCCTGAATCAATCCTAACTTATGAACTGCTTAATGTCTCACCTTACCTATTCATATCCAGATATTAGCCAATCCTATGCCTCTAATTCGAGGACTTGGTCTTCCCCTTCCTCCACCATAGCTAGTCTTGGATGGATATCCCTATGGGTTTATATTTCTCTATATAATGATTCCGAGGTTTAGCCAATCCATCAAGATTATACAAAAATTAATTGTTTTAAAAATTGTAAAATACATCTCATCATATTATTTAAATAAAACATCTACTGTGTAAATTACCTTCCCATATATATTTTTTTTGTAAAAACTTAAAATTATTATTTTTCATAATTTATAACTTCAAAAATCTCTTATTAATTATCTTAACATTTAATAATAAGTGTTTTAATTATTTTTATTATTATTAGATATTAATACTTTAGTAATCAAAATTATTCATTTTTCGAAACTGTTTAATAATTAGTTAAATCATACAATTAACTAAGGGTTAAAAATAAAAATTTATTTATCATTGATTATATGTCAAAAGAATAATATTTCAAAAAGTATAAATTCATAATAATCATAATTTTATTTATGGTATTCTTATTAATTAAATAACTCAATTTAAAATTTGTTTATTATTAAATATTATTCTAATTAATTTACGAATTATAGTCATTATGAAGAATTATATTTTATTTAATAACATTAAATGGTAACATTACATGTTGAATCATTAAATTTCATGATATCTACCTAATATATAAATGAATTCACATAATTAATAGTGAAATATTTTTATTTAACTATTTTTTTGTAAAAAAATTACCATGATTTAATAAGAAAAATTTTAATTTCATGAATCAAATTATTTATTAATTTCGTAGTTAGTTTGTAATTTTGAAAAAAACAATTTAATAAACATTTATTTTGATGTAAGACACTAAAATTCTTGGGATGAAAAAAATGATTATTTTAAAATATTTTACATGAAATTTTAAACGTTTTAATGGTTTTAAAGTATCACATATTCAATAAACTATGTGGTGACCATATATTCTAGTATGTATCTTGGTTGTTATCATTTTCACTATCTATGTATGGATTGGTAACCCATGTGATCGCTGAGTAGAAACTATGTGATATGAATTTTACATATCCTGGGAAGGAGGCAATGTTTCCATAAGGTTAATAAACAATTTGGGTAAACTATGAACCATGCATGAGATCCTTTTTATTTAATTATTAAAATTCCATTATATTTTCTTAAACCATTTCCCCCTGCACTTTGCCTCACTATATCAATTTAAACCCCACCCCTAGTAAATATCCCCTAAACGCATGATCCCCACTTTCAACTTCTTATCAATTTCTTGAATCATCTTGAGTAGTTCATGGATTAAGGATGTAACAATGATATAAGATATCATATTATATTCTCCCTCCATTTACCCTTTTTTATACATCCCTTCTTACATCATAAAATTTTACTAAACCATATGGTTGATGGGTTGAAAATCTTCCGTAGTTTCATTTATTTTTATGTTTTGTAATTTTATTTTCAAGTTTCCTTAATCCTATTATTGAAGTCTTAAACCATTAGTTTTATATTCTAGGATGGATTTCCATTGTGTTTGGTAATTATATTTATTAAACTTCATCTCTTATTTCATTAATCAATTGTTTTTATATAATATTATAACATTAATTAACTTTTTTAATGGAAAACCAAGTTTCATTTGTATTCCTTTTCAATAATGATGGTCTATTTGTTTTTTTACATGGTAAATTTTGTTTTATAAATATTTCACCTGTAATTTCATGATAAAAATCATGAAATACCTTTCCAAAAGATTTATATGATTTTAATTATTTTTTAGGTTTTCAATATAAATTATTAAATGGATCGTTTAAATTGTATATGGAATTTAATGAGAGAAATAAGATTCCAAGTACAAATAAAGTATTTTAATCATAATTTTAAATAAAAAAATGAAAATTTCAAGATGTATTTTGGTGTATTTAATGGTTTTACACATATACAATGGTTAAATAATGTGTATATATATGTGTAAAAACTCACCTTAGTATATAAGAATTTTTGATGTGATATATATCAATTTTTTTTGTGTTTGTAAATGTGTATATGTAAAATGATAGAAATGAGACAAAAAATATTTATTCTTACTGTTTGATAGGGGGTTAATGAAATAATTTCAAAAGAAAATTACAATATGAGATTATAGAATAATATTAATCTTATTTTATGGTTTCTTATAAAAAATATTAGAAAAATGTATTATTATTATTATTATTATATTCAAATGTCCATTTGTGATTGGAAATCGGTAATTTCTTATTTTACCTAGATATTATAGATATTTTTAGTGATATTGTATATGATTTATTTATGGATTTTCTTATTTAAACATCATGGGAATAACATTTATTAGGATATGTGATCTATGGTCGAGTGAGATCCTCTTCATTAGTGGGTGGTGACATGGCCCATGATGTAGTGGTTATTTGATTCCCCACTATCCCTTTTAGAGTATAGAGTTTATTCACTCATCAAGGGATTCCCAAATCTGTGGTGTAGAAGTTATATCACCCCTTGAATTATTTTTGTTAGTCTGTTCCCCCATGTTGATTTTTTTAAATTTTAGTTTAAATTTTTTATTCTACAACTCTTTTATTATAGTTCAATTTGTTGTTTTTTTTCTAATTTGGATTTACTATGTTCCATACATTTTTTTTTGGAAAATTTACCTTTATTCGGTCAAATAATTTTCAAAATAAAAGTTATAAATTATATTTTAAGTGTTGTTTTTAAAAACAATGTCTTAAAATGGGTAATTTAATTTAGGAATATGAGGTTGGTAAATTTTTTATCAATGACTGTTTTCATTTTAAGAATTTCATAGTATATATAAGCAATGGTTCTTGAAATTTTTTAGCACTATATACCCTAGAATAATCACTAATTTTATGTATTATAATTAATTCTATATTTAAAATTATTTTTAATTAAATACATAACTTGGGGTGTTTTGAAATAGAATACATAATAATCCCCTGGATAAAGAATAACTATACTTTTAATTCTAAGATTCGGTTCACCTTCTAAGTACTCTTGGAGCATTTTTCCTTTTTTGGTATGAGGTCAGTGATATTCAATTATATTTATCAGATAATAATTTCATACATATTAGTAAAATTGTATGTTTTTCTGTTATATTCATAGAAATAAGGTCCAAGTGTTCTCATTAATTGATTTGTTTACTACTTTCAGATTTTGTTATTGGATTATTGTAATATATATATGGGAGACTGGGGTGACACAGAGACAAAGATATATATATATAGGGATCTCTTGGTGAGGGAAGAAAATTACAACGGTGGATGGAGTTTGTTGGGTAAGTAGAAGAATTATTTTATATCAATTATATATTCTATTTCTTTAAGTTATACATTTTTTTCATATCTTTTTATCTATTACCACTAATTTTTTTCTTTATGGATGTCCGAATTCATAATGTCCCATGCCAGATTATATGAAGAAAGTATATTATTCCATAATTCTCATTTAATAGATAAAACAACCTCAATGATTTCTTTTTATATCTTTAATGATTTTAGTTAGTCTGAGGGGCCAGGGACCCCATAAGATTAGTGGTGGATTTTTTTGGGATTTATTTCAAGTAGCAGCAGGGGATGTATTGTTAAAAAGTGTTATCATATCCTAGGATCTTCAGTGGGACCCTTTATTTATTTTAATTCCCTCTATTATTTTGTTTTTTAATAGTAGGATCATGTATTTTTAGTCTTTAGGACCCTGGAGGTTGGTCATGAGTTGTATCTTAGCCCCACCCATCATGAATATTCTTCAGTAATTATTGGGTTTGTTATTGAAATTTTAATTTTTGTTTGTTTATTATTAACTTTGTGTTGATCTTTTTTGTCATGGTGTGAGACTCCATGGGAATGCTTGTATTTTTGGATATCAATGAATTATTTTTTAGTGGCATCTAGTTGGCTTGAATGACCTATGAAACTAGAAAGTGACCAAACGCCTGATCAAGATATGTCATAGGAATTATTGTGTGGCTATTATATCATCCTTGAATCTATTGTTTATAGACAAGAATGTCTATATATCCCATTTGGTTTTTATTTCTAGACTACCCTATATTATCACCCATCAATTTGATGAAATTCACGAGAGTATAATGATATGGGTAATAAATATTTTCGATATTTTTATACCCTTCTAGTGAATGTATTGTGAAAAAAATATTGAAAATGGGTAAATTAATTAAATGAAACCCTGTATAAAATTGTATTTTTGAAGAAATGTGAATATTGAGAGTTGGTTGTGTGGGCCTTGGGATTGTTTTCAAAATATAAATGTTGTGTTTTATCATAATTGGATTTAAAAATATATTTTTTATATAAGGTTCGTTAAATATATTTTGGTAATTTTTAATTCTAAATGAAAAAATGGGGCTTTTGATGTTGGATTTATGTGTGTTATTTTATAGGATTTATTATTTCATCTTTTCAAAATTAATATGGTGATATTATTTGGTTTAATGGAATAAAAATGAAGTAGGTGAGTTCAGATAGCATTTTTTCTAAATTATGCCCCTTCGATTTTTTTTTAAATGATGGATGGTTTTTTTCAAGAGATAATCTTATGGTTGATTTTATTTTAATTTATACGGTGTATATCCTCATGTTTTTTGTGCTACACATACATTTTAAGAAGTGGTTAGGAAAGAATTGTTCTTTCATTTTCATTTTGATCCAGGAATTTTGTGTCATCGTCCATCTCTATAGTGTGGTAGTATTGATTCATATTGAACATATGGGTTGGTATTATTGGATTTATGATTCAATTAATGGATATTTAGATAATATTATGTTCTTTAGTTATTTAGTGGTAATTCCATGGAAATTCCTATTTGGATTGTTGGTATGTCTGATGTTGTAGATTTAGTATCTTTGAGTGTTTGACGAAAGTGTGTCTTCCTTGGTGATGTGTCTTTTAGAGAGAGAGAGTATATCATTTATCCACTTGTTATGATAACTTCTAAATGGTTGGGAGACTATAATAGGTTGTGGATATACATATGAACTATGTACCTTGTTATTGGATAAATTTCCCATCGATAAATTGGACATTGTGAAATTTGGATTTCGTTTATTATTGTGGGGTTTTTCTAGTTGGTGTTTTCACCCATTTAGTGTATGTTACTATTTCTAGTCCCTCCATCAACTCTTTAAAAGTGTTGGGCTATTGATGTTTAATTGGCCTTTATCCTTTGAAAAATTATTTCTAGGGTATGATATTGTTATGATATGGAGATTTTGACATACTCTATTTAATATATTTAATTCATAAATATTATAGTATATTATTTAGATTTTTAGAGTTTCATAGAATTTTGGCCCTAATTTTTTTAAATTTTATGTGTTTCAATGGGACGTATGGTTTATAGGAATGGTTAGTAAACTATTTGGTAGGGTATATCTCCTCAAAAGTGTCATTCTTAGGTCCCTAATAGAGCCAATAATGTTGTGTGGGGTTCTGGGTGTAACAATGCAATTACTATTTGGTAGTCTATGGAGGACATCACGATTGAGGCACAATCTGGTTACTCATCCTGGTAATCAATGAATCATTCCCAATGACTTTTTTATTTATTTATGAAAATTACCTTATTATTTTTTCAAATCCATTTTCCTCCTTTTTCCCACTCCCTCCCTCATGTCACTCCACTCCCCTACGAGAACTCCCCTATGAGTATGCTCTTCCCTAGAACCCTATTATCCCTTCAATTATTCGTTAGGGGCTATTTTTTTCTTAGGGTAGAAACAATTTGGTATGTTATCCTCTTCTATTCTCCCTAAATTCTCCCCCTGTATTCTTTCACCCCTATTGTAGTGCTTAATTCATTCGAACCCTATATGTGCATAGATGAACAGTTTTTATAGATTGATTTTTATAGGTTATACAACCACATTTTTGTTCTCAGTTGTCTAGGCATTGATGTCTAATAAGCTTATTTGTCAATTCCTAGTAGGTTAACCGTTGTATTCTATTATTAAATTATAGAATATTGATTACTTGTGGATTTATTATTTTTTTTATCAAAAATGATAATATAAAATATGTTTATGGTGTATTTGAAAGGATATCCATGTTTAACATAGATTTCAACACAATGTTGAGGATTTCAAAATTTTGGAACATGTTAAAATAAGTTTTATACTATCCACAGATTTTATGAGTTTGATAAAAATACTAAATATCCATTGTAAATTATTTATATGATTTCAAAATGTATATTGGTATTTTGAAACAATTTCTTAAAAAGATTATTTCAAATTTACTTATCATTTCAAGTAACATTTTAAATTCCAAGAATTTATAAAGTATTATAAATTTGGTTTTGAATATATATGTGAATTTATCAATGTATCTTTTGGTATTTTTGTGGATTCTGTACATACACATGGTTATAAATATATGTTAAATTTTTAATTCACTATCACATGATAAAAAAGAAATTTTTTAAAATAAGATATATCAATATATGTGTGTGTGTGTGTAAATGTATATGAGTCCAATAATAAAATGTGGTCATTAAAAATTTATGATTCAGGTTTGACACATATTTTCTAAATTAACATCAATGTGTAATTACTACTACAAAAAATCTCAACATACATTGTTAAAAACAATGAAAATATACCCTAAAACAATTTTTATATGCTCTTATTGTAGATTTTAAAACCCTCAAGGTATAACTAATTCCAGTCGCCCATGAAAATGCTATAATCACGCTTTTTATAAAATTGTGACTATATCTAAATTATATTTTTGGTTTCCAAATCATTAACTATATGATTTGAATCATAACTGACTACTGTGTTTTGATCCCGAGAGATATATATTATAAAAAAACCACTAAACCATTTCATTAAGGAACACTTTTATAATATGTATGAATATATATATATATATATATATTAAAATTGACATGTGTTACGTAATACTGATAATAGGGTCATCCCATGAAAATTCCATTTAAAAATACTTTCTTGTTGTCATGTGGAAAACCTATAATCACAGTTTTCTTAAAATATTGACTATAAGATAATATTTTTCCATAGTTTCCAAAATGGTAACTATAGACTACAATATTTCCATATTTTTCTCTGAAATTTTGATAATAGGATCTACGGTAATGGTTCTGTAAATAATTATTGAAGATCTATGTCTATATATATATTCTAGTAAGGAATTCCAATACAGGAATCAAAAATATTGTAAAGAGACTCATATAGAATTTTTTAAATAAATTACTGATATATATTTTCATATTTTTATTAATTTAACTATTCATAAAATTTTCCTTCATGAATGGAAAATGGTAATTGCATATTTTACATTGAAATTATTGAGTTTCATAGTGATTTTGTATGTGAATAAATGGTGTTTGATATTATTCAAATCTCGTCGAAAACCCATGTAGTAATATAGGTTAACCTATATTGGAAGTGGTCCTCTAAATTGCTGGGTAGAAACATAATTTTTGAACTAGTATTTTATTTGATACCACACTAGCTATTGTGGTAGATATTGTTCATTCAATTATTGAGGCTCTCACTAATCAGTGAAGTATAAGTTCTATTACCCTTATCCTTAGTTACCTTAGGCTGTTATCATATGAGGTATGTTTAAAATTATATTTTATATATTTCATTATAAAAAAATTACTTTGGTAATAGCAACATATTTTATTATTATATTTTGTATTAGTAGGTTTCATCTGACGTTTCATTGAGCCTTTATTATTATTTAGTAAATTATTTTTCAAAAGTGAATTGATATAGCATATTCTTAAAGGTCAATTTAAATATATTAGTTTTAAAATGGAAATTTTAATTTAGGATAAGACAACAGAAAAAAAAAAATTTCTTGGTTATTATTTTCATTTAATGAATTTAAAAAAAATGTATTGGATAAAATTACTATAAAATTTTGGGATTTATGTGATTTATAATAAAAAGATATTTTTAATAATTTACTCCAACCATGCACTAAAATGATATTTTATTTAAGGATTATATATAAGGCGTGGTTTACTTAGAATTCCAATTTTTCCCTTTACACATGTATATCTATCATTTATGTTTCATGTTTCAGTTCATATTCAGATTCCTCTAGGAACATTGTCGGTTTTGGGGATTGAGGTTATTATTATAATATTTTATTTATCGCGTCAGATTTTGGTGTATGTTAGATTATTTTCAGTGCATTTATTTATTTTTAAAGAATATATTTCCATTTTTTCCCCATAAATGAGTTCATTACTAATTTTAGTAAGGTCTATTTTCAGAATTTTACTATGTATATGGAAGACCATGGTAATTCGGAACCATGGTATATATAGAGGAAACTGGGTGTTAGTGGAGGAAGTATCATTTTTAGTGGGAGTTTAGATGGTTAGCTAGGGTATTAGTTTATATATTTTATATCAGATATGTGTTTCAAGTGTTTAATTATATATATATATATATATCAGTATATATTTTAAGCTAATATATCTTGGCATGAACATATGACATATAGAAATGTCATTTTATATTATTATGAAAAAAAATTTGTTTTGATTTAACTCAGATTGATGACGGAATCATCTCCAATCGTATATTTAGATATCTATGAATCTTTTTATTATCCAAGAGGGATCAGTGACTCCCCGTGGGTCTATAGAGAATTGTTTAGGTTCCAGATTTGGTGTTAGACATAGATATTTTTCAACTCGGTTGACAAAACCATAAAGTACAACAATTATGCAATGCCATCAGTGATGATATATCTTAGCCAATCATATACTATAATTATACCCTTTTATTGGTAAACGGTAATAGGATTTATTTATATAATATATAGTATGATATAACAAAATCAACACATCTTATATATTCAAATTTCATCACAAACATATGTGATTAAGGGAATATCTCCTTCATATAATATATTTGATATATTTTATTTGATATCTTGTATAGTTTAAATGGATTCCTAAAACATATATTCTTTATGTATGAAGTGAAATTTAAATTTACATATAATATTAATAATTTTCACTCAATATGGAATCCAATTAAATTTAAGATAGATTTTATATTTATGGGGGAGATTTTATAACATGAATATCGAGTGTATATTGTTTCAAAACTATATATTAACCACGAAAATATTCTTCTCCATTATTCAATTAAATTATTTATTTTACATGGTATTAATAAAATAAACAAAAACACATAAATCTACAATATGTATTTTTAGGGACACATCTATTTTCAATGAAATTTTAAGAAACATTACAATATTTGTAGAACACTATACTAAATTATAAACAATCCCATATAAGGTAAATTCATCATAATTATAACCAAACCCTTAAAAGAACATTAGTAAATTAATTATTACATATTTATGATATTTTATCAATTATTTAAATTAATTTAAATCAAAATTAAATGGATTGGACATCTAATTTTTCATTTACCCTAATAAAAAATATGAAACTCGTCAATGAAATTGTCACATAAATAAATCAAATTAAAATATCATAAAACCATAAATAATTTTTTTAGATGTTTTACACATTCCAAAAGCATCCATATAATTTTTTTTGAGGATCCCCTTAAAAAATTGATGAGAAAAACATAGAGTTAATCTATTTTATGGGATGGTGATTGAGACTAGATTATCCAGGGTTTGAGATGTTAAAATAAGACACATGGATTCATGGATTAATATAGGTCAATATTAAAGGGAAATTATATAATTCACTAATGTTCAGATAGACCTAAAAGAAAACTTATATAATTTTTTTTTCATGGTATTGAAATTTATTTTAGATGTAAAAATTTGAAATTCAATATATCAAATTGGTGATGTTTTATTCAAGTATTCAACCTTTTATAGTTGGGTTTCTGTCTTGTTTTTTTCCGTTGAAGTCATTTATTTGAACTTTAAATTAAGTATTCATTTAACATTAGTTAATCTCTTTTTACCAAAAACAACCCTAAACATCGTAAACTAATACAAAAATTCCTTAAAAGAACAGAACATCCATTATAAACCTAAAATTCATAATTCATACATCATTTTTCATTCAAAACGTCAATAATATTTATAATTAATAAAAATATTTATTCACATATAATTTTATGAAAATTTTCCTTGTATATGAACATTTTATAATATCCTAATTCAAGATGAATTTCTTACTATCTAGAAATAAAATTATAATTTTTATTCTAACTATACAAAAATTATATCACTCAATCCAAACTACACAACAAAGATTATGATAATACATTTGTTTCATTTTTTTAACTAATATAAAACATTATATAGAATTTTATTATGAAATAATTAAAATATGGTAGAATCAGTTATCTAATTACATAGAAAATTATACCAACTAGCTAGTATTTCTTTAAATTTATTGAATAACTGCATTAAAAAAATAAAAAGTGATCTAAAATCAGCAAAATCCGAATTTATGTAGAACATTTTACATTAAAATTATAGTCATGCCTATTGATCTTACTTATAATTAATTATTTTTTACATCACAATGTAGAATCATATGTTTTTAAAGGAAACACTATGTTCAACAGTGTACATGATACACTACATCGAGCTTAAGAGAACAACTGAATAGTATTATTTAAATATTTCTGTTATAACTGAGATGTTATGAATTATGAAAATATTTTTTAAACGTGTATATTTATAGAATTATTTTTTTGAATATTAATTATAAATGAAAATAAAACACTCTTTCAAAATAAATTGATATATTTTCCAGGAAAAATATTTCAATGTTCATAAGTAATTTTTATGCCAATGAAATAAAAATACAACAGATTTGGATAATATTAATGAAATATTTGTATATATAATATCAAATCTATGGTTCATCACGAATCTAATTTGTTTCTAAGCATGATATAATAGTAAATTTGGTTTTCCTCTTACAAAATTTATTTTTCTAAAAAGAAGTTTTAAAGCATTTGGATGGCATACTTGTTTTAAATCTTGTGTTTTGACACAGTTAGAAATTTCATTTTACAAAAATAAACTTCTTATTTTAAATATCAACATAAAAACATATTTTTTAATATTTTTATTTTTCTGATATGTTTTGTTTTTTGATGAATAGTGAAAAAATAATCCGTTTTAATTAAGAAAATCTTTTTCAAAAAAATAATTTACAGTATTAAATTATTTTTTTGGTTGGTTTTAAAGAATAATGAGATCAATTTTATATCCTTTAATCCTATTTTATTCATTTTAATAATTTTCACATAGAATTTGGATAAAAAAACATTTTAATATCTGGAACTTTTAAACTTTAAAGACACATTTCTTAATTTTTCCAACAAGAATAATTTTAAATTAATTATGTCTGATTATGTGTTTAGAATTTTGAAAATTTTATTCCATATATGGAATCATAAGTTCAAATTTTATTAAATAGGTCTCTTTTAATTTTTTACAATATGAATAGTACCATTATTAATTTTTATTACCATGCTAAAGGGTAAATCATGTAATTAAAGAAAAAAATTGTATAATAAATATAATTAAATTACCTATAACATGTCAAAATATTATTTTAAGAGTGTGTTTAAACCAAATTAATCATTTTTCTAGTTTTATGACATCTTGGAACCACTTGTAAGACTTTATTCCCTTTATATTGTTTTATTTTAATGAAAATTTAAAGATTTATTACTTATTTACTAATAATTGTAAGATTCTTAATATAGGTTTCTATATAATATATATATTCCTATACATAAAAAGTTCAAATATAAATGATTTATATACATCCTAGTAATATATGTATAATTTTATGTCATAAAGTAATTAACGTAAATTTTGGCACGATGATGATGTGATAATTGTTAAATTAATAGAAATACCAAATAATAGATATTAAAAATATTAAAATACATATAATTCGAAATAATTAATGTAATAAAAAATTTATAAAATAATTTTAAATTTTATAGATGTTATAGAATAATGTTCAAGAATTTGTCTTTCTATTATGATACTTTTTAAATGTCATCTAATGAATACTATGAAAATAGGAATTAATGATATTTTAAAATAAATAATATTTTATTAAATGATATATAATTCATAAAAATATAAAAATTTTCAAATTTTTTTATAAGGTTAAAAATTTAATTAAAGATCTATTTATGGTTATCTTATAATTTTATAGTAGCTGTATTAACCTTCAAGTATAAAAATAGATGTTTTCACGATAAGAGTTAGAGTGGTTAAATAAGGGTTAAAACCAAAAAGTAAAGATTAAAAAATAGTAAAAAATTACATAACGTTCATTTTATGAAATTTATAAACCCATAATAATATTATTTTCTAATTTATTCATTTTTTTTATATGGAAAATAATATGAATTAATATAAATTTAATATTTTAAGGAATTACACCAGTGGCCGTCACATTTCTTATAAAATGGAACCTTTTCTTCTCTTCTCTTCACACATATAAACTAGTTATATTATTCCAAGATAATAATACATAACCTCCTATAATCCCTACCAATATCCCAGAACACTTATTTTTGGCATAACAACATCAATAGTGGTCTTTAAGATTTAAGAAAATGACATTTTCTAAAGAAAATGTGTAGTTTTTAATTCAGTGTAAATGACTTGTTTCTTCTTCCAACTAATTTAATTATTTTCAATCCTGGATGAAATAGTAAATCAATAATTATAAATATAATTAGATGTTATTATGTTAATATTATCTTCTAAACCCATATAAACTTCCATCAAATGGGAACATAAATAATCGTTCGTGTGTACGACAAACTACCACCTTGAAAACTGATATAATTTGATTTCCATCACTATCTCTCAATAATATTTATAACGATAGAATTAATGTGTATATATAATATTAATGACACAAATATCATTATTAAATGATAATATATCATTTTTTCCAAAACATTCATGCACATAAAAATGATAACATCGTCCGTGCGTAGGTTTGAAGTATCACTTCCACTAGGAGATGTAATTTATTTTTCATCACCACATCACATGGATGATATATATATAGTTGTATTAAAACTATTAATATGATATTAATGATATTATTATCATTATTTAATGATAAATATATATTTACCTTCTTTCTATAGTAATCATTGAAAAATGCAAATGATACTTATACATTTTTACGACATACCGTCTCTATGATAATAACATAGTTATTTTTATCAAAGCCATTAATATGGTTTTATTTAAAATTATAATTTATGTATAATAATTATAATATTTCCCTTAATATTATTTTTTAGATTATGGCCTAATGATCACATTCACTATAAACATCATATCAAAATTATTTTGGACTAATGTATTGTAACGAACTGACTCTTTGGAAAAGGTACGGATCATTATTTTTTCTTTCGAATATTTCCTTTAAGCTTTTTTAATGTTTGAAATGCCCTATGGATGGTCTGGGGAGTTTTCGGGGGTTGTTTGGAGCCCAGGAGTTTGAGAAATGGACTTGCAGACAGGGGCCCATGGCCTGCACATGGCTTGCGCATGGGTAAGACAAATCATGTGGCCTTTGGTCTGGAGGCAGAGAGGTGCGCACGATTTTCACACGGTTTGGGTAAACTGTGAGACTAAACTATTCAAACCTATTTCTCGAGGTAGTGAGATGCACACGGTTTGCGCACGGTTTGGTAAACAGTGCTCCTAAACCGTGTGACCCTGTTTTCTATGAATTTACTATTTTTCCCTAAATTAATGTATAAGGATTAAAAGCCTTCTTTTCCTTCCTCCACCAGACAGAACTAGAGGGGAGCCCTCTTTTGAGCTCCAAACCCTCCCTTATCTAAATCTCTAGCAATTTCTTAATCCGAAACCCGATTCTTGATCTGTTGGAAGCACTGGAAAGTCCAAGGTAATGCTTACCATACCTAAGCTTCTTTCCTTGGTGAATCTTGGTTTCCGTTGGGTTATTTTGATGCAGTATCATATTCCCTATTTCCAGGGCATTGGACTGGAAATCATATCTCATCCAACCTATTGCGAATCTGAGGTCGATATCATGCGATCCTATGCCTACAACTCTAAATTAGGTGGTCACGTGGTTTCCATATTTGGTTTTCACCTTTTTAGAGTTTTTTTTCATGTCGTGGTTTTTCCTTCACCAAACCCCTTTTTTATAATGACTTATTCATATATAAATATCCCGTATGGCATTAGATTGATGAATCTAACCTTGTTAGGGTGTTTAGATTGGGTGTGGACCAGGAGTGGTCAACCATAGGTGGTATGCCTTGAAATATGGCCCTTTTCACCTTCGGACCTTCACGATATGTCTTGAAAGGGCATTTTCCATGTTAGGAAAATGATATGACTTTGTTAGAGGTTGACTAGGATGAGATAGCTCGAACCATTTGAATGAATTGAAATGCATGTTGCCTTGAGATTTGATTATGTGATATCATAAGATGGAAATTACATGCTTTATTAATGTGATATGATATAAGATTGATTTCCTTATATATTGTGATGTTAGTAGTTATGCCATGCTATGTTGACATACTTGTGATAACCCGTGTGTGGGCGGGAAGCATTCTTACCCCGTGCCAGATGAATCTACGTGTATTGGGCGGGAAGCATTCTTACCACGTTCCAGATGAATATTTGTTTTTTGGGTGGGAGGCATTCTTACCCCATGCCAGATGAACTTCAGATTAATAGGACGAGAGGCATTTCTACCTCATTCCCATATAACCTGTACGGGTGGGAGCCATTTCAACCCCACCCCAACTATAGTGCTTGTGGACAAGAGGCATGTATACCTCGTGCCAGTGATAACCTATATCTGTGTACTTATACCTCTGGTGATTAATAAGTATACCAGCCATGAGTTGAAGCAGGTAGACCTGCTAGGTGTTCTTCTAGAACCTGAGCTGGAGGGTTGTTTATTTACTTTTCTTTACTTACTTGAAGTCTATTACTCACTTTTTCTTGCAAACACCTATTTGGATTACACGTAGACCCCGTTGGTGGTGGCCTAGTGAGACTTGTCTCACACCCTACCTAGGAGGCCTCCTGGGCACCCGTGTTGACTTTACTTCTGCAGGTACTAGTTGGGTAAAAGGCCCAGCTTCAGGTTGTTGATACATGTATGTTCTCGTTTGAGTTCCAGAGCATAGGACCGAGCTTGGCTATAGATGCTCATGGACTAATTTTGTACACTTTTTGTATTATTTTATAGCATTCTTGTCTTCTATTTCCATTGTATCTGCATTCCATGTGTCCATTTAGTATCAGTCACTACTTATGTGGATTTTGTTTATTTATCAAGGTTTTCCTTATTTCTGTTGTTTGTTTTGTATGTTTCCCATTTTCTCCTGTTTACTATTGGTTGTGCTTCCGCTATTTGATCACTTGCGGATACACCGCTGTGTAGTCTGACATGGGGGTATAGTCTCCCCAATAACTTACCATTACACCCCCGCTGCTAGTCAACAGCCCCTAGATTATGGGGAGACGAGACAGGGGTATTTTGGCCAATTGGGCTTGGGGCTCGGATTGAGGGGCATCCGGGTCCGGAACGTCACAAAGCGGTATCAGAGTATTTCTTTCTTTCTTTCTATACTATTTGGTGATAATAGACAAGGACAATTGTAATGCTTAGGTACTTAGCCAGGAGCCATGCTTGGGCGTCGCGAAGACATGTACAGGGTATGGGCCAAGTTTTCTATTTTATATTGTTATTGATTCTGTTATTTACTGTTGATATCGTTTCATCGTTGGGTGCTTCACATGTTTTGTGATGTTATTGAGATTTGAAAGAATGAAATTTGGATTTCATGGTTCGACCCGATGAAATGAGGGTTATGCATTAGAATATGCATCACAATAGGCACAATATGATTAGGCCATGCATCTATCCATGTCACGTTTAAATTTTCAACGAGCCTTATCTGTTGTTCATTTCCATGCCTGGTTAATATGTTTTCAATTGTGAAAAATCTACTTGTAGGTTGTGAATCGAGGAATGATGTTGTTTTAGGGGGTGTCACTCTTTGGTTCAGAAGGTGTATGGGCCCTTATGGATCGGAAAATAACATTCCAACCAAACTAATCATTTAATTAAAAGGAAATTCAAATTCTTGGTTAGTGCTGGTAAATGAGAAATGACATCGAAGTGTGTTTCATCTATCAGTTCATGAGGATTATGGGCCCTTATGGGATGGGAAATGCCATATTACTTGATTAAGATAAATTTGAGTAGATGGAGGTTTTACTAAATCATTCATATGGGTGTGGATAGGTGATCATAGGGGTAAGAAGGCTTAGTACATGTCCTACCTTTTAGAGATCGGCCTCTATTTTTTTTGGTTTATTCTTTTGAGATGTTCGTTTGGCACTGTAGAGCGATGCCTCTGAGATTTCCCTGAGTCTCGCATGCTCAAGGTGGCAAAAATCAAGTTCCTAAGGTGGAGGGCCCTGAGCTTCCAGTTGATCATCATGTCACGCCACCTGTGGCTCCTCTTGTTATTCCTGAGATGGGGGACAATGCCCAGTTCCATGAGTGATTCTTTCGTATGATGCAGTGTATGCAAGTTGTAGTGAAACTTTCCCTGATCATGGAAATGTTGAACTGTGAGTTTCAGTCACATTATCCTCCTACCATTACGGGAGATGGAGGAACACTTGTTGCGGAGTCCTCGTTGGAAGCTATTCTGACCATCTTTGAGCACCTTGAGATGCCTCATGATCGGAGGGTCATGCTCCCAGCCTATATACTACGTGGTTCATCCAGGAGGTGGTGGGATGTCATCACCCATATTGGACATCAGAGAGATATGATCTGGATAGATTTCCAAACCATCTTCTATGATTATTTCATTCCCCAGACTTTGAGGGCGGACAGAGCTAGGGAGTTTATGAATCTGTAGCAAGAGACCATGATCTTCATGGAATAATTGTCCCGTTTTACTTGTTACAACTTTTTTTTCCTACCCTAGCTACTGATGATCTCATGGCCGCTAGTCATTTTTGAGGATGGGTTGTGTTACGCCATCCGGTCACAGGTTAATGTGTTCAAGTTGACGACTGTTTCAGAATTTGTTAATCAGGTGGTGATCACAATGAGGAATTTGATAGAATCGGGTAGATTTAACTTGGGAGGCTCGACACCTAAGGGTTATAGTAGATCAACATCATGGAAGAAGCGAAATTTTTAGGACTCTCGTGGTGTTAGTGGTGGTCAGACCCTTTTCTCAGCTGGTACTTCTATCTGTCACTAATGTGGGGTGCCATTACAAATGAAGAGGAAGTGTATGCGAAAGCTAGTGGAGTGCAGAGGCTGTGGTAAGTTTGGTCATCTCTATAGTTTCTGCAGAAATTTTCCCCCTGGGACTAGTGAACAGTGATCTATACCTACCCCATGATCTGGTGCTGGATCGACAGGATCACGTCAGTCAGGAAGATGGAATACCACCAGCCACTCAAGTCGTGGTGGCAGTCGAGGCAGAGGTAATCAGTTGTACGACTCTCATCACCAGCATGGCAGGTCTGGTTAGGGAATACAAGTTGTGACTCATGGCCATGGTACCAGCCAATTATATGGAGTCGAGCCTACGCCGTAGGATTAGTACGCTAGACTATCTATTGTACGAGATACGATTCTAGTTGCCTATATGTTAGTATATTCTTTGTTTGACATAGGTGCTTCTCACTATTTTATATCGGAGGCGATTATTAGAAGTTTGGTCCTCAACATTGAGTCATATCATGGTATGATCACATTAGATATCCCATTAGGAATCTGTTCAGAGGGCTTTCATCATTGTCAGAATTGTCCCCTCAAGGTGGTTGGTAACCTTTTGTGTGGGACCTATATGTTTTTTATTTGACAGGTTTTGATGTGATAAGCTGGATAGACTGGTTAGTTCACTATAGAGCCCAGATTGACTGCTATCGTCGGAGGGTGGTGTTTACGTCACCATAGGGCGACACATATATGCATAAGAGAGAATGAGATCTTAGTGCGACATGAGAAGGACAGGAACACCAGAGTTTAGGTGGTGTCACAGAATAGGTTTCTAGTCTTTATCTCGATGACCAAGGGTTACAACCCTCTATTTATCCTACTGTAGTGGAGCTTTTCAGTGATATATTTCCTGATGATTTCTATGGTCTACCTCCAGTGCGAGAGGTGGAGTTTACAATAGATCATATACTAGGAGAATCACCATTGATCATTCATCCTTATAGGATGGCACCTAAGGAACATCAGGAGGTCAAGAGTCAGCAGGAGGACTTGGAAGATGAATTATTTATATGTCCCAGTACTTCTCCATGGGGATCACTAGTTCTCTTTTCCAAGGAGGAAGATGGTACCCTTCTCCTTTGAGTGGATTATCATAAGTTAAATCAGTTGACTGTTATGAATCAGTATCCTTTACCTCGAATTGACATCCTCTTCGATCAGCTCCGAGGAGAGAAAGTGTTTTCAAATATAGATTTTAGGTCAGGATATCACCAGCTGCATGTTAGGACTTCAGACATACCTCTCACGGCGTTCCGGAGAAGGTATGGTCTCTATGAGTACCTAGTCATGTCGTTTGGTCTTACGAATGCACCTGTAGTGTTTATGGATCATATGAATCAGATGTTTTACACTTACCAAGATTCTTTTGTGGTTGTATTTTTGGATGATATCCTAGTCTATTCACAATCGACACACGACCATGCAACCCATCTTGAGATCATGCTGAATACAATAAGAGAACATCTTCTTTATGCTAAGCTCATTAAATGCCACTTTTTGATAAATAGGGTTCACTTCATGGGTCACATTATTTCTGAGCCTAGAGTTTCGGTTGAACATGAGAAGGTGAGTGCTATAATTTCATGGGAGCTGTAACACCCCAGGTAAATAACGAATATGACATTTCATATTTATCCAAATTTGTGAATAAAATATTTAAATGACTTTAACAGGGACGCTATGCTCGATGGCGTACCCAACACGCAACAACGAGTCTCTTGGGAATCTTACGTTGCACGCTAATAATAAAATAATATTATTTTAAATGGTAGTTAACATGTAGTTGTTGTAATGGCGGGAATGGATAGAAATAACTAAAATATGATTATATATGTTCTTAAATGTTTTTACATTTATACAATAAAGGATAGAGGATTAAAATACGGAAAGAATTCAATTTTAGGCGTATATGCCCTTGTTTTCACTAAAGGTTCACTTATCACCTTTTGATGTTGAACCATCATTAAATATAGTTCCGTTCACTCTTAAACATTATTTTGGACCAAATAAAACTCTTACTAAGAATCGGGACATCAGAATTAACTTTGTGTATATTTTTGGTATCTTTCCGATAAAGTTCATTTTTTTAATGAATAGTGTAAATGTTGTGTTTTAATTAAAAACAACTTTTTAATATAATTTATTTATATGATTAGATAATATATTGAATTGGTTTTAAAGTGAAATTAGAAAATATTTTTACCATTAAATCCGATAGTGGTCGTTGGAATTAATTTCACTTTGAAATCAGACTTAAACTAGTGTCAATCTTTTGATACTTATTGTTTTATAAAAACACGCTATTTGTCATGACAGCGGGAATTAATTATTAAATTAATTAATGTGACTTATATGTTTAGAATTTTTTAAAACGGACTTCATTTTTGAATTCAGAATATCAAATATAGATTAGGGTGAATATTTGGGATTTTTCTGAAAAACTTCAATTTCTGATGAATAGTGAAACCACTAAGTGGTACTTATAAAAAACTGATTTTCCGTTTAAATGAAATTTTTCCATCATTGTGTTTTGAATTTCAAAAATTTGACATACATGGTTGTCATTAAGAAGTAAAATGTGGTTCAATGGGATAAAAATAATTTTTTTGGTGAATAGTAAGTTATTAAGTTTGTAATCGCGATTAGTGGTAATTAGTGTAGTTTAAGGTAAAAATGATATTCTAAGAATGTGAAAACACCATGACACTTGTCCTACACCTATTGGGTGAGTCATGGCCGACCAATACATTCCATGGGCCAACTTGGGGACCCCATGGAGCCACATTAGTTGGAAAATGACAATAATATATTTTTATTTAATGTTAAAATTAAATTGACACAAACATAAGTTGTTTTACTAAAACAATTTTTAAGTAGGGTTACACAGGTCCAAATTTTGATTATAAATAGTCATTGGAAATATAAAAAGATTTCCTACATCATAGTAATTTTTTTATAATTTTTAGACATTAAATAAATTAAATTATTTATGACATAATAATGATGCAGTGATGACATCATTATTTGACGATTTAAATAAAATGGAAAGATAGTGTAAAATCTATGAACTAAACATGTCCAAAACCAATTGTATGAGTGTATTTCGAAGCCTTATCACCTTATCCACGAATTATATCAATGTGGGACCTTTTGAAACCGAAACACATTTTCAAATAAAGTAATATTTCTTACTTTCCAAAAGTGCCCCTCCTCTCCTCTTATAAAAGTCCCCCACCTCTACCTCATTTCACACACTCCTCAAGCCTTTGGCTCGGCTAACCCCTGACCATTTACTCTCTCCACATACCTCTCCTCATCCTAGAATATTCTCTTTGGGAATAATCCTTTCAAAGGAAGCCTTTAGGCTCAAATCAAAAGGAGTGACACTTTTAAAGGTAATTCATTCTCTCATGTTCATTTGTTTTATTTTGCTTCTCCAACCCCCTAAACTCTTTTTATTACTTATTTTGTAACAAAACCAGTATCTTCAATATACTAGGATGTTGTTATAAGATTTATTCTAGCTACACTCTCACACAACTACATCAAATGGTTAAAAAACATACGGTTTCCATGGATGGTGAAATTCTGCCTCCCGAAACGATGATTGTTCAATACTCATTTAACACCTTTAAAGGTGGCCATTATGATGTCACTATTTTTATATATGATATATAATATGTTTATGTTTTATTTATGCTTCTATATTTTTCATTTTTGTCTTACCATTATGGCTTCCATTATGGGTAGACGCGATATCTTCATTTAAGGAAGTGCGGACTACCGCCCCCTCATAGTGATTTGATTCGTTAAATACCATATGTGGGATGTATAAAGGTTGGAAATATGATATTATATATTATATTATACTGGAATTATAATATACCTTTATATCATTATTATTCCATTCTATAAAATACGAAATAGAAATGAAAGTAGCGTTCATGCGTACGTACGGCTTACCGTCTCCATGAACGGTGCATTTCATTTCTTACCTCTAAATGATTATGTAATGTTATAAATACATGAATG
This sequence comes from Viscum album, assembly GCA_963277665.1. Lineage (NCBI taxonomy): Eukaryota > Viridiplantae > Streptophyta > Magnoliopsida > Santalales > Viscaceae > Viscum > Viscum album. The sequence goes on from OY728159.1 coordinate 1,390,250,575, forward strand.
TACTGGATAAATATGACGTATATGATATATACATCATGAATACAATTCTGGATATAATAAACATTTGGCCACATGAACAACATGTAATTGTAAGAAGTCCACTTTCGACTTAAGAACCAAATATCGGCAAAACAAATATTATTAACTTAAATGATTACATAATGTTTATGACATGGTAATAAGTGATATAAAAGGAATAATTAACTTGAAAAGGATATTAATTAAGTAGAAGTTAACTCAAGTTTATTATTCAGTAGATTAAAGAACGATCGAGTCAAGTCGGAACCGAGGTAAGGGATCCTACTCCTCTCTTTCTTTTTAAGTACACACTTTTATGTCATTCCTTTTAAAGCTCATATTTCTTGTTATTGGGATGATCTTTTATATTACACTTACTTTAATTTTTATGTTCAGCTGATTAGAGACCCTATTCTCTCTCATAAATCCATTTTGGAAGTTTTGAGTGGCGCCGTTAGGCTGCCGAATTTTCGTAAGAGATCTAACCTCTCTCTTTCTTTTTAAGTACTCTCCTTTATGTCACTTCTTTTAAGCTCATTTTTGTTATGTTGGGGGATGTTCTATTGTATTCCTAATTCTGTAAACTTTATGTTGATATTATGAGAGACCCTATTTCCTCTCATCAATCCATTTAGGATGTTTTATGTGGCGTCGTTAGGCTGCCGAGTTTTCGTAAGGGATTTTTCATCTCACCTTTGTTCCCGTGAGATTTATGCTACATTTGCCACAAATTCCATTGAGTGGTGTATGTACTTCCCATTATTCTACTATTTGTGTAATATACTTTCGTTTATGAGTATTTACATCAATGATCTATTGTCCTTCTTCCATGGGGTGTATGTTTTGAAAGACACCCAAGTCGGTAAGGGAACCTTTCACCCTCCTCTTTTTTAAAAGACTTCTTTTGTTGGGTCTTTTAATATACATATTGTTATGTTGGGATATGTTTTTATATATCCTTATTGATGTAAATTTTATGTCCATGTGATGAGATACACTTTTTATCTCTCATCAACTCATTTTGATGTGATTCCGTTAGGCTGTAAAGGGAACTTTTTAACCCAATTTCGATTTCTTTGGGTTCAACATGTAGTCATTGAATATATCATCCATTGAATATGTGTGAATGACCTTTTATTGTTTTACACTTAATATCCACTTATATTGGGTGTATTTATATTTTTCACACATATTTTTGAGATTGATTTGTCCTTAATTTTACGGATACCTTCTTTATAAGGGATTTCATCACATTTGACATTTCTATTGAGGGTTCATTGTTGTTATGCACCAATTCACTCTTATATGGTGTATATACTGTCCTTTGGAGTATTATATCATGAATCCATTTATTCTCATGATATTATAAAGATATGACTAAATGTTATTCCTCAATTATTGTATTGAAGTGTCTCTGATTTTGGTAAAACCCCTGTAACCGAAATATCGTTTTAAATGTTTTAATTATTTGTTCTTATTAATATCCATGTTTTCAAAATGGTTTTAAAGATTTATTTATATGGATATTAATGGTTTAAAATTTTAAAAGCTTGAAGGTGGTATGGGACTTCATCTCAATCTCCTTTCTTTGAGGCATATTTTATTTTATACACAACATTCTTTTATACGGTGTATAAACCCCTTTGACTTGTACGTTTATTCAAAAGGAATCTTTTTTATATGAAGCGTTTACTAAACGACAAAAGAGAATGTTTTTGTCGTATGTATGCGGCGACAACAACTTCTCCACCGTCATGAACGTTATTTGAGTTTCGGCTTCCTCTAAAAGCCATACCTTCTTTTTTAAAAGAAAAAATAAATACCATGTTTTACTTTTCTTTTATTTTGGTATGGAAAATGGTTTTCACAATGTTTTTGTGTTGTACTGATATCTTGTGATTGAAATGTGGAAATGGTATGTTTCCTTTATGCATGTTTTATGTGATACGATTATGTTATGGTCCTTGGGCATTATTATGAAGACAGGTGGTTCCGTGATAAACTAAGGGCGGGTGAGCCCGATATAGCTATCCAATGCATTGGGTAACGCGAAGGAGTGAAACGTTAAGGTTTCTCCGAAGAGATTTAGGGAATATACTGTGATGGGTATTCCAAACGTAACCAAGAGGGTTACTCCCTACGTAAAAATGTTATGAATGCCTCAAGTTACCTTTATGTCTTATGTTTTCTATGATTTATTCATGGTTTGATGAGGTATGTTAAAGTGCCTTTGTTTTATGGGTAATGTATGATTTAATTCTTATGTATATATGAACTCATGTTCCCTTTCCATATTTTTATAACCCTTACTGAGCTTTTTATGCTCATCCCATGTTTTTGAAATGTTTTTCATAGGTCAAGGGAAAGGTACATGATGTGATGATAGTGTCAAGGATGTGTCAAGAAAGAATCCGTGATATATTTTAAATATGTTTCCGTTGATGGAAAGAATGAATATTGTCTTTTATGTAACCACTTTGTTTAAATGTGGAATGTAATGAAAGTTTCATGATCTAATTCTCTAAAACTCTAAACCTGAAAAGATCCTCAATGTGTAATCTTTTAATAACTCAAGATTAAGTAAGGTTTAAGGCTGGGGCCTTATAGTTGGTATCAGAGGTCGGTTTAGAAAACTTTAGAGGTTAGGGCATTCTTTAAGCATAAGTGACATTACCATAATGGTTAGGATTTCAGAAAGAGTCCTAGTTTTAGATAAAGTGAATGAGTAAGTATATCTTAGTGTTTGTCCTACTCATTAGTACATGATGGTTTGGTTGATATACTCACACTGACATTTCTGTTTTTAGTGAATGGATGGATCTCGCAGGCACCAAAGTGACAATTGGTTTGAAGGAAACTATGGTGGATCTATGATTAAGATACTAGATAAAATGGAGGATTCAATGAGGAAACTCATGGTTGTTCTAAACCAACTATCAAGGAGTCATGATCAACCACTTCAACCTTGGTGATTTCTCTAATGCATCATGTACGAGATGGCCAACTCGATGTGGAAATTCAGGTAATAATTATTAAGGTAACCATTAGGGTTAATATGATCCTTACTTTTGAGGTAATTATGGGTTATTATATGTTATGATGAAAGGCATGAGATAAACTTGAGGTTAAAATATGTTATGATCATATTTGAAGATTTTATCTCATTTTGGGGAATGTTTTAAGAATTATATAGTTTTGGAAAAAGGACGACACGCAGACCGTGTCACTACCCATCGCGTCGGATAAAGCTGCGGGAATCGAACCCACAACCAAAGTGTGACTGGTATTTATCGCCTACCAATGGACTACGTGAAGTCCCTGGTTAGTTTGACTGATTCTTTCTAGTTATATGATTTTATGAATTAAGAGTAAGATGATTTTGGGTTATTTATGAAAATGATTAACCTATCATGGAGGACATGTGATTAGGTTAATTACTTTTCAAAACGAGACTTTAGGAGCAACTGATATTGTTTGGAGATAAATGTTATGATTTATCTTGGAAGACTATGCGACTAAATACTTCAAATATTTGGGTTTCAATCTTATATTGGTTTACTTTGAAGAATTTTATGGACAAATTGATTATAGAATGGTCCTCGTTGAACTTTGGGTTTTGTTGGACAAATTTTAGAGATTAAGAATAGATTTTATTTTTATAAAGGGTTATCCTTTTTTGGATTATCTGATCTTGTACTAGCCTTTTTGGTTTTGGTTTTGGTTAAAGTATAAAGACATGGGAAGTATCTTGTTCTATTTTGTGGATTAGGTGATTCTCTAGAAGTAGATTATAGTACTCTTAATGTGAACAAGTCTTCCTAAATACTCGTCTTTTGAAAAAAAAATATGAGTTTGATTAAGGAATCTAGTAAAAGTTGAAAGTCAACATGATAAGTGATTATGATTCCTTATGAATAAATTCCTCAATAAAAAGTAACTTAAAACAAAAATGTTGTCTATTAACTTTTCTTACTGGGGAATCGAATACCGTTTAACCCATCACAAGTTTGTGATTTTCTCATTGTTAACTTTCTCATAGACATGTTTACTATCACTCTCCCTCAAGAACATGACCCTATGTTTTCTCCTCCATGTCCATATTTTCATACTTGGAATCCTATTATGGGTTAACTCGGGTGACCTTTGTACTTATCTCTCTTTTTTAAAGTGTTTGTTCTACCGACTCTTGTTCCGATGTGGGACATTCAAGGATGTTTCCAAGCGCAATTTTAAAATTGCGAGGACGCAATTCCCAAAAGGGGGGGAGGATGTAACACCCCAGGTAAATAAAGAATATGACATTTCATATTTATCCATATTTGTGAATAAAATATTTAAATGACTTTAAAGGGGATGCTATGCTCGATGGCGTACCCAACACGCAACAACGAGTCTCTTGGGAATCTTACGTTGCACTCTAATAATAAAATAATATTATTTCAAATGGTAGTTAATATGTAGCCGTTGTAATGGCGGGAATGGATATAAATAACTAAAATATGATTATATATGTTCTTAAATGTTTTTACATTTATACAATAAAGGATAGAGGATTAAAATACGGAAAGAATTCAATTTTAGGCGTATATGCCCTAGTTTTCACTAAAGGTTCACTTATCACCTTTTGATGTTGAACCATCATTAAATATAGTTTTGTTCACTCCTAAACATTATTTTGGACCAAATAAAACTCTTACTAAGAATCGGGACATCAAAATTTACTTTGTGTAAATTTTTGGTATCTTTCCGATAAAGTTCATTTTTTTAATGAATAGTGTAAATGTTGTGTTTTAATTCAAAACCTATTTTTAATATAATTTATTTATATGATTAGATAATATATTGAATTGTTTTTAAAGTGAAATTAGAAAATATTTTTACCATTAAATCCGATAGTGGTCGTTGGAATTAATTTCACTTTGAAATCAGACTTAAACTAGTGTCAATCTTTTGATACTTATTGTTTTATAAAAACACGCTATTTGTCATGACAGCGGGAATTAATTATTAAATTAATTAATGTGACTTATATGTTTTGAATTTTTTAAAACGGACTTCATTTTTGAATTCAGAATATCAAATATAGATTAGGGTGAATATTTGGGATTTTTCTGAAAAACTTCTATTTTTGATGAATAGTGAAACCACTAAGTGGTACTTATAAAAAAACTGATTTTCCGTTTAAATGATATTTTGCCATAATTGTGTTTTGAATTTCAAAAATCCTATATACTTTGTTGTCATTAAGAAGTAAAATGTGGTTCAATGGGATAAAAATAATTTTTTTTGGTTAATAGTAACTTATTAAGTTTTTAATCGCGATTAGTTGTAATTAGTGTAGTTTACGGTAAAAATGATATTATAAGAATGTGAAAACACCATGAAACTTGTCCTACACCTATTGGGTGAGTCATGGACGACCAAGACAAGCCATGGGCCAACTTGGGGACCCCATGGAGCCACGTTAGTTGGAAAATGACAATAATATATTTTTATTTAATGTTAAAATTAAATTGACACAAACATGAGTTGTTTTACTAAAACATTTTTTATGTAGGGTTACACAGGTCCAAATTTTGATTATAAATAGTCATTGGAAAGATAAAAGGGTTTCCTAAATCATATTATTTTTTTATAATTTTTAGATATTAAATAAATTAAATTATTTATGACATAATAATTTTGCAGCGATGACATCATTATTTGACGATTTAAATAAAATGGAAAGATAATGTAAAATATATGAACTACACATGTCCAAAAACAATTGTATGTGTGGATTTCGATGCCTTATCAACTTTTCCACGAATTATATCAATGTTGGTCCTTTTGAAACCGAAACACATTTTCAAATAAAGTAATATTTCTTACTTTCCAAAAGTGCCCCTCCTCTCCTCTTATAAAAGGCCCCCACCTCTACCTCATTTCACACACTCCTCAAGCCTTTGGCTCAGCCAACACCTGCCCATATACTCTCTCCACATCCCTCTCCTCATTCTAGAAGATTCTCTTTGGGCAGAATCCTTTCAAAGGAAGCCTTTAGGCTCAAATCAAAAGGAGTGACACTTTTAAAGGTAATTCATTCTCTCATGTTCATTTGTTTTATTTTGCTTCTACAACCCCCTAAACTCTTTTTATTTACTTCTTTTGTAACAACACCAGTATCTTCAATATACTAGGATGTTTTTATAAGATTTATTCGAGCTACACTCTCACACAACTACATCAAATGGTTAAAACACATACGGTTTCTGTGGATGGTGAAATTCTGCCTCCCGAAACGATGATTGTTCAATACTCATTTAACACCTTTAAAGGTGGCCATTATGATGTCACTATTTTTATATATGATATATAATATGTTTATGTTTTATTTATGCTTCTGTATTTTTCATTTTTATCTTACCTTTATGGCTTCCATTATGGGTTTACGCGATATCTTCATTTAAGGAAGTGCGGACTACCGCCCCCTCAAAGTGATTTGATTCGTTAAATACCATATGTGGGATGTATAAAGGATGGAAATATGATATTATATATGATATTATACTGGAATTATAATATACCTTTATATCATTATTATTCCATTATATAAAATACGAAATAGAAATGAAAGTAGCGTTCATGCGTACATACGGCTTACCGTCTCCATGAACGGTGCATTTCATTTCCTACCTCTAAATGATTATGTAATGTTATAAATACATGAATGTACTGGATATATATGACATATATGATATATACATCATGAATACAATTCTGGATATAATAAACATTTGGCCACATGAACAACATGTAATTGTAAGAAGTCCACTTTCGACTTAAGAACCAAATATCGGCAAAACAAATATTATTAACTTAAATGATTACATAATGATTATGACATGGTAATAAGTGATATAAAAGGAATAATTAACTTGAAAAGGTTCTTAATGAAGTAGAAGTTAACTCAAGATTATTATTCAGGAGATTAAAGAACGATCGAGTCAAGTCGGACCCGAGGTAAGGGATTATACTCCTCTCTTTCTTTTTAAGTACACACTTTTATGTCATTCCTTTTAAAGCTCATATTTCTTGTTATTGGGATGATCTGTTATATTACACTTACTTTAATTTTTATGTTCAGGTGATGAGAGACCCTATTCTCTTTCATAAATCCATTTTGGAAGTTTTGAGTGGCGCCGTTAGGCTGCCGAATTTTCGTAAGAGATCTAACCTCTCTCTTTTGTTTTTATGTACTCTCCTTTATGTCACTTCTTTTAAGCTCATTTTTGTTATGTTGGGGGATGTTCTTTTTTATTCCTCATTCTGTAAACTCTATGTTGATATGATGAGAGACCCTATTTCCTCTCATCAATCCATTTTGGATGTTTTATGTGGCGCCGTTAGGCTGCCAAGTTTTCGTAAGGGATTTTTCATCTCACTTTTGTTCCCGTGAGATTTATGCTACATTTGCCACAAATTACATTGAGTGGTGTATGTACTGCCCATTATTATACTCTTTGTGTAATATACTTTCGTTTATGATTATTTACATCAATGATCTATTTTCCTTCTTCCACTGGGTGTATGTTTTGAAACACACCCAATTCGGTAAGGGAACCTTTCACCCTCCTCTTTTTTAAAAGACTTCTTTTTTTGGGTCTTTTAATTTACATATTGTTATGTTGGGATATGTTCTAATATATCCTTATTGATGTAAATTTTATGTCCAAGTGATGAGATACACTTTTTATCTCTCATCAACTCATTTTGATGTGATGCCGTTAGGCTGTCAAGGGAACTTTTTAACCCAATTTCGATTTCTTTGGGTTCAACATGTAGTCATTGAATATGTCATCCATTGAATATGTGTGAATGACCATTTATTGTTTTACACTTAATATCCACTTATATTGGGTGTATTTATATTTTTCACACATATTTTTGAGATTGATTTGTCTTTAATTTAAGGATACCTTCTTTATATGGGATTTCATAACATTTGACATTTCTATTGAGGGTTCATTGTTGTTATGCACCAATTCACTCTTATATGGTGTATATAATGTCCTTTGGAGTATTATATCATGAATCCATTTATTCTCATGATATTATAAAGTTCTGACTAATTGTTATTCCTCAATTATTGTATTCAAGTGTCTCTGATTTTGGTAAAACCCCTGTAACCGAAATATCGTTTTAAATGTTTTAATTATTTGTTCTTATTAATATCCATGTTTTCAAAATGGTTTTAAGGATTTATTTATATGGATATTAATGGTTTAAAATTTTAAAATCTTCAAGGTGGTATGGGACTTCGTCTCAATCTCCTTTCTTTGAGGCATATTTTATTTTATACACAACTTTCTTTTATACGGTGTATAAACCCCTTTTACTTTTACGTTTATTCAAAAGGAATCTTTTTTATACGAAGCGTTTACTAAACGACAAAAGGGAATGTTTTTTTCGTACGTATGCGGCGACAACGACTTCTCCTCCTTCATGACCGTTATTTTTGTTTTGGCTTCCTCTACAATCCATACCTTCTTTTTTAAAAGAAAAAATAAATACCATGTTTTACTTTTCTTTTATTTTGGTATGGAAAATGGTTTTCACAATGTTTTTGTGTTGTATTGATATCTTGTGATTGAAATGTGGAAATGTTCTGTTTCCTTTATGCATGTTTTATGTGATACGATTATGTTATGGTTCATGGGCACTATTATGAAGGCAGGTGGTTCCATGATAAACTAAGGGCGGGTGAGCCTGATATAGCTCTCTAATGTATTGGGTAACACGAAGGAGTGAAACGTTAAGGTTTCTCCGAAGAGATTTAGGGAATATACTGTGATGGGTATTCCAAACGTAACCAAGAGGGTTACTCCCTACGTAAGAATGTTATGAATGCCTCAAGTTACCTTTATGTCTTATGTTTTCTATGATTTATTCATGGTTTGATGAGGTATGTTAAAGTGCCTTTGTTTTATGGGTAAAGTATGATTTCATTCTTATGTATATATGAACTCATGTTCCCTTTCCATATTTTTATAACCCTTACTGAGCTTTTTATGCTCATCCCATGTTTTTGAAATGTTTTTCACAGGTCAAGGGAAAGGTACATGATGTGATGATAGTGTCAAGGATGTGTCAAGAAAGAATCTGTGATATATTTTAAATATGTTTCCGTTGACGGGAAGAATGAATATTTTCTTTTATGTAACCACTTTGTTTAAATGTGGAATGTAATGCAAGTTTCATGATCTAATTCTCTAAAACTCTAAACCTGAAAAGATCCTCAATGTGTAATCTTGTAATAACTCAAGATTAAGTAAGTTTTAAGGCTGGGGCCTTATAGGAGCAGCCCAAGAACGTCTTTGATATCATGAGTTTCTTGGGGATTACTGGATATTATATGAGTTTCGTTCAGATCGTTTCACTCCTAGCAGCACCACTTACTGCTTTGACCGAAAAGGGGGTGAGATTCAATTGGTCAGAACCTTTTAAATTATTTTTTTCAGGAACTAAAGGGTAGACTAACATCAGCACCGATACTGATCTTTCTAGAGCCAGGAAAGCTTATACGGTCTTTTGTGACATGTCAGATATCAGGATTGGAGTTGTCTTGATGCAGGATTAGTGGTTTGTTGTGTATGGTTCTCATCAGTTAAAGCCTCATGAACGGAATTATCCGACGCACGACCTCAAGCTTGCAGTGTTTGTACATGCCTTACACTATTGGACACACTATTTGTTGGGAGAGGATTTTGTGGTATTCACTGACCACAAAAGCCTCAAATATATCTTCACTCAGTGGGATCTAAATCTTAGAAAATGCAGGTGGGTCGAGTACCTACAATCCTTTGATTTCGAACTGGCCTACAAACCTGTGAAAGGAAATTAAGTAGCTGATGCACTGAGTCAGAAAACCCAGTTGCAGGTGGTACGAGAATCTAATGAGGAGTGGAATCTAATGGAACTTTTTTCAAATATGTAGGTTGAGGTTCAGGAGGGTCAGGATCAAACTGTTTTATCATCCTTAGTGGTGACATATACTCTTTTGGAAGGGGTCAGGGCTAGATAGTTATCAGACCTAGAAGGCCGTGTTCTACGGGAGAGTGTCGCTGATGATGCCTCTACTGATTAGACCATGGATAAGGGTGATACTTTATAATTTCTTTGGAGTTTATGGGTCCCATTAGACATCAGAGAGGAGCTTATGAGGGATTTCCACTCCTCAACATGGGAAGTTAACCCAGGAAACACCAAAATCTATTGTGATTTGTGATGACAGTACTGGTGCCCTAACATAAAGTGGGATATAGCTGGTTTTCTCAAGCTTTCTTCCACCTGTCAGTAGGTGAAGGCAGAACATTAGCGTCTGGTAGGGATTTTTCAGCCATTTTCCATTCTGTAGTGGAAATGGGATGATGTTTCTATGGACTTTGTAACCGGTTTACCCAGGTCACCTCATGCCAATGATGCAGTATGGTTTATCTTCGACCGTCGAACGAAGGTCGCACATTTCATACATGTGCAGCAGACCATCAAAGTTGATGACTTGGGAAGGATGTATGTCATGTAAATAGCGCGTCTTCATAGAGAACCTCATTCTGTTGTCTTGGACAGAGATCCTCATTTTACATCTCAGTTCTGGCAGGGTTTACAGAAGGCCTTGGGTACGCAGGTACTTATGAGTATGGTATATCACATGCAGACTAAAGGATAGACCGAGCGGACTATACAGGTACAAAATTATATGATACATGCATGCCTTCTCGATTTTGAAGGTTCATGGGAGTAACACATTCCTCTTTTCGAGTTTAGATATAGCAATAGCTTCTAGGCTACCATTGAGATTGCTCCCTATGAAGACTTATATAGTAGGCCTTGTCTCTCACCATTGTGTTGGGTTGAAGTAGGGGAGGCAGCTGTTCTTGCACCACATCTTGTACAAGAGACTACAGAGCAAATATAACTTTTCAGGAAGCGTATGCAGGTAGCTCAGTCTCGACAGCAATCCTATACTAACAAGAACCGAAGACCTCTTGAGTTTGAGGTTGGAAATAAGGTTTTCATGAAGATCTCACCCAGGTTGGGGCAGAGACATATTAGGAAGCATGGTAAGCTTTCACTGAGGTTCGTAGGACCCTTTGAGGTGATGAAGAGGATCAGACCAGTAGCATACCAGCTTGCACATCTGAAGAGATATCAGGCCATGCATGATATTTTTCATGTATCTCAGCTACGCCGATACATTTCAAAACTGACTCATGTTCCACATCTTGATGAGGATAAACTGGATATGGATGCTCCCTTTGAGGAGTATCCAATGCGAATTGTTTTCCAGAGTGTGAGGATACTCTGTGGTAGGTTCGTTCCTCTTGTACGGGTGTTATGGCAGCACGACCGGGTAAAAAATGAGACCTAGGATCGAGAGGCCGGTATACATTATCAATGGCTAGAGCTTTTCATTGATGACACCTCATTACCCTCAGAAGGCTATCTCGGGGACGAGTTTCTTTAAGGAGGGGATGTTGTAATGACCCGACTATTTGGAAAATGTATGGATTGTTAGTTTTTCTTTCGAATCATTCCTTTAAGATTGTTTAATATGTTTAATGTCCTAAGAGAAGGTCTCGGGAGTGTTCGGCGGTTGTTCGGAGCCAAAGAGTTTGAGAAATGGACTTGCAAACAGGGGCACACGGCTTGTGCATGGCTTGTGCATGGGTCAGACAAACCATACGGCCTTTGTTCTGGAGGCCGGCAGGTGCGCACAGATTGGGTAAACTGTGCGCCTAAACCGTGCAACCCTATTTCTGGAGGCAGTGAGATGCGCATGGTTTGCGCACGGTTTGGTAAACCGTGCCCCTAAACCATGCGACCCTATTTTGGGTGAATTTACCATTTTCCATTAATTAATTTATAAGTCTTAAAATCATTCTTTTCCATCCTCCACCAGAAATAATCGTAGGGGAGCCCTCTTTTGTGCATCAAACCCTCCCCTCTCTCAATCTCTTACCATTTCTTCATCCGACACTCGATTCATTATCTGTCGGAAGCATTGGAAAGACCAAGGTAAGGCTTACCACACCTAAGATTTATTCCTCGGTGAATCTTGGTATACGTTTGGTTATTTTGATGTAGGTTCATATTCCAAATTTCTATGGCATTAGACTGGAACTAAATATCTCTTCCAACCTACATTGAATATGAGGTCGATATCAAGCGAGCCTAGGACTACAACTCTACGGTAGGTGGTCACGTGGTTTCTATTTTGTGTTTTATCCTTTTTAGAGTTATTATTGTCATTCAGTGGTTTGTACTTCACTAAAACCCTTTTGTATAATGACTGTTTCATATCTAAATGACCCCTATGGCATGAGATTGATGAATCTAACGTTGTTAGGGTGTTTAGATTGTGTGTGGACCTGGAGTTGTCAACCATAGGTGGTATGCCTTGAGATTTGTCCCTTTTTACATTTGGACCATCACGATATGTCTTAAAATGGAATATTCCATGTTAGGAAAATGAGATGACTTGGTTAGAGGTTGGCTCGGATGAGATATCCCAAACCCCCTGAATGGATTGAAATGTATGTTGCCTTGATATGTGATTCTCTAATATCATAGGATGGAAATTCCATTCATTATTAATGCGATATGATATAAGATGGATTTCCTTATATATTGTGATGTGAGTAGTTATTCCATGATGTGTTGAAATGCTTGTGACAACCCATGTGTTGGTGGGAAGCATTCTTACCTCGTTCCAGATGAATCTCCATGTATTGGGCAGGAAGCATTCTTACCCTGGGCGAGATGTATCTCCGTGTGTTGGGAGGTATGCATTCTTACCCCGTGCTAGATGAACTTCAGAGTAATAGGACAAGAGGCATTTCTACCTCATCCCCATATAACCTTTACGGGTGGGAGGAATTTCTACCCCACGCCAGCTACAGTGCTTGTGGATGAGTGGCATGTATACCTCGTGCTTGTGATAAACTATATCTATGTACTTATACCTCAGGTGATTGTTCAGTTTACCAGCCATGAGCTGAATCAGGTAGACCTTCCAGATGTTCTTCCAAAACATGAGTGGGAGGGTTGTTTATTTACTTTTATTTACTTATAGTCTATTAATCACTTTTTCTTGAGAAAACCTATTTGGATTACATGTAGACCCTATTGCTGGTGGCCTACTCAGACATGTCTCACACCCTAACCAGGCGGCCTCTTGGGAACCCGTTTAGACATTACTACTGCAGGTACTAGTAGGGTCAAAGGCCCAGCTTCAGGTTGTTGATACATGTATGATCTAGCTGGAGTTCTAGAGTAGAGGACCGAGCTTCGGTAGAGATTCTTGTGGACTACTTTTGTTCTATTTTTGTATTATTGTATAGCATTCTTATCTTTTATTTCCATTGTATCAGGATCCCTTGCGTCCATTTTATATCAGACACTACCTATGTGGATCTTGTATATTTATCAGGGTTTTCATTACTTCTGTTGTTTGGTTTTTATGTTTCCCTTTTTCTCCTCTTTACCATTGGTTGTGCTTCCGCTATTTGATCACTTGCTTCTACGCTGCTGTATACTCTGACATGGGGGTAAAGTCTCCCCAGTGACTTACCATTACACCCCCACTACTAGTCGGCAGCCCCCGGCCTATGGGGAGATGAGCCAGGGGTCATGTGGCCAATCGGGCTTGGGGATTGGATTGAGTTGAATCTAGGTCCGGGACGCCACATGTATCATGTATCGTCAAAACATCATACGTGAACATACATAATTTTTTAATTGTTATAACATGTAAATATATGATATAAAAGGAACAATAAATAATAAAAATGTTCTATAAAATGATATTTATTAACATGATTTATTAAATATTAATATAGATAACATACATGATGATTCAAACTCATTGTAAGGGACTTTTTATCTAAATAATCCTTCTTTTAAATGTTTTAATGATTTATTTTCTAAATCAATCTATTTCATGTAATAATTTTAAAAATTATTTTTATTAATTTATTAATATGTAATGTAATATTTTACAAAATTATAATTTCCCTCAGTTGCATTAAAAAATATTCTTTTGAATTTTTTATGTTGGGGACATTTTTTTAAAATCCTTCATATAAAGTTCCATTTTCAAATTATTTTAAAAAAATCAAATTGAATGTTTTTATGTATTATATGAAATGAGTGTTTTATTCATTATTAATTAAGCATTATTACTATAATGTTTTCCTTATTTTTTAAAGGTTATTTTCATAGAAAATGGTATCATTTTTATGAGTGAGGTTTATATATTTTTTTATATCTAAAATGGTATTTTGATATCTAAATGTTTTGATCATTGTTTTAAAAGAGTTTCCAAGATTTTTAATCTTGATATATTCCTCAGAAATTGGTAATTAATGGTTTCTCATATTATAGCTAACGATATAAAATTTTAGCCCCATTATAGTTCAAGATATTATAGGTTAATTCCTATTATAACAAAACATATGATGATTGATCCCCATTATATCTCTCCAATGAATTTGGTATATCGTATATCAAAGTTAACTATATAGTTGTTAAATTTTATATTTTTAAGTGCAATAATGATATGATAATTATTTCCCAATTAACTGACATCATTTATTTATCTTTTCTAATGATGTTTTATAAAAAATGTGTATAATGGGTTATTATGCTTTCCCAGGACTAACGATATACATTCTTCAGGTCTTGTACTGAGCATTTTATGCTAATACTGTGCTTTAAAATGGTTTTCATATTTTTTATACAAGATTATAGAAATGGATATGATGAGGGGGGTCATTATGAATATTTTCCTATAATTAAATCCTGATTTATTTTAAAAAGTATTATATTGTGGAAAAAGGATATTGAGTATAAATTTCCACTTGTAATATACAATATTAATTTAAAATACATTTTACTAATTCTCTTAAACTATAAACTAAAAATATCCTAGAATGTGAATTCTAGTATGAAAACACTAGAAAATGTAATGTTCATGGATGGGTCTTATAGTTGAGATCAAAGGATAGATTATACAACTGTAGATATTATGATGTTTCCATAGGAGTTATGGATATCCGTATTAGTTTATAATAATTTTTTTGATAATATGTTTAGTGTCTTATAATCCCTCTTTAAGGATTTATGTAATGAAATTTAAGATGATTAATGGTATTTTTGGAGATATTCATTTTTTAGGTAATTATGGGTTATTACATTTTTGGATGCAAGATGAGAGGTATAAGACTACATTTTAACATAAAACATATTAAGGTCATTTTATATGATGTTTATAAAATTTTATAATTTTCTAATGAATATAATAATATAGTTTTATGGGATAACCCAGATGATGGGTGACAACACATAGAGTCAGAGAATGCTATAGGAATCGAACCCACAACTAAGGGGAGACAAAGGTGCATCACCTACCACTAGCATGCAAGAATTACTAGTTAGTGTGAATTTTTATTTCTAGTTAAACTATTTTATGGATGAATAATATGTTTGTTTTGGGAACATATATTTTATCGAATATATCTCTATGAGAATGGAAAATGATTTCGTGATTAAGTGATACATGTTGTTTTAAAAGATGTGTAGTATTTTTGGTCTATTAAATGATTAATGTATATAGAATATAGTGGGATTTTATTTGAGTAATAAATGTTGAGTTTTATTTTAGATAAAAATATTATTTCATTTTCATTCATGTTATTTACTTATGTGGATACAAAACAGTAAGATTATGTGTTTTAGGAAATTTCATTTTTTTATTAGATATTAACTGAAATTGTTGTTATTTCAATATAAATGATATATTTATCTTGAAATATTATTTGAAAGATAATTTTTCAGTTTTATCATTAGTTAGAGTATTTTCCATGACTTTTAAGGGGAGTTATTATTTTAATGTTATATGTTGTCATATGTGTATTACTATTTAATTTTGGAGATTAATGTATTTTTTCTTCATTTAAAGTTTTATTTTTTCTAGATAATTATCTTTTATAATATTAAACATTTTATTTTTGGTTAAAATATATATACTATAGGAATATATAGTTATAATTTTATGGAATTTGTGATCCACAGATGTTTATTCTTGCACTTCAAAAATAAAAAAACCATCTTGAATACTCATCATTGGGTGACAAGTTTGTGTTTGTGTTGAGAATTGATTAAAGGATGAAACTCTGCCAATAATGTAATATATTTCCATATTTTATTAATCCAGGTTGTAAAATAATTTTTTCACTCTATGAAAAAGATAATATAACTAAAAAATAATCCATTTAATTTCATTACTATGAAATCAATGACCTTTTAACCTATCATATATTTACTTTTATGTGATGGATAATTTATTAATTACTATTATCTCTATCACTCTACATTATTACTTTACTGTTTTTTATCTTCGAGGTCCATTTTTTCCTACATGGAATCCTATTATGTGTTATCTCAGGAAACCTTCATACTTCCCTTTCATTATTTTATAGTGGAAGTTTTATTAATCCTTGTTCCATTATGGGTTTTAAAAAAAATGTATTCTTAATAGTAAAAGAAAAATTAGATTGCCTAATATCAAATTGTAAGGAATAAATTTATTAAATGGAGTATAATGTGACATCATGAGTTTTAAAAAAGATACACTATGTTTGATAGTGTACATGATACACTACATTGATCATATGCGAACAAGTGAATATTATTATTTAAATTTCATTGTTATAAACAATATGTTAGAATAGAAGATTTGAAAAGGATTAAATTAATTATTTAAATATGGTTTAAACAAGTATATATAATTAATTGTTTTCTAAATAAATATATAAAAATTAAAATAAAACCATCTTTGAAAATCGAAGGAAATATTTTTCTGGAAATATATTTAAATATGCATAAGTATGTTTTATACAAATAAGATAAAAAATCACACTTTTTTGATATATTACCGATATATATATATATTAAATAAAATTTATAAAATCCATCATAAGTTTTTATATACATGATATAATAATAAATCTAGTTTTAAAAATATAAACTATATTCTTCTAAAATGTATTCTTACCATGTTTTGAAGGAGTGAATGTTTTAAATATAGTTTGGACACATTTATAAATTATATTTGAAAAAATAAACATTTGCATTGAAATTTTATTATCACAATTTATTTTGGCTTATTTTTAAGTGTTTTTATGATATGTTTAATTTTTTTATAAATAATGAAAATGTTTAGCATTTTAATTGAAAATTGATTTTCATATAAATAATTTATAGTGATAAATTATATGTTTTATTTGATTTAAATTATAATTAGATAAATTATTTACAATTAAATTGAATATAGTTCCTTGGAATAAATTTCAAAATTTCGTTATGATATAAAAAAATTCAATGTATTCAGTGATTTCACTTTAAAACCTACTTTTTTCATTCTGTTAATGAGATTACATTTAAATTAATTTTATCCAAATATGTGTTTTGAATTTTGAATAATGGATTCCATATTCAGATTCAGATGGTCCAATTATTTAATTTTATCTATTTTACTTTTCAAATATATGAATAGTAACTTTATTGGTTTTTTAACAATGGTTAAGTGTAAATCATATATTTAAGGGTAAAAAATAATATTATACAAATGTTATAAAAGTACCCCAACACTTTTAAAAAAATTATTTCTTGAGTTATTGTCGACCAAAATCATAATTTAGGACATTATATGACTTATTGGATCCAATTGGATGACTTTACTCCCATTATTGTATTTAAAAAAATAAAATATATCATAATTATGTTTTAATGACTATAAATTTATTAATATAGGGTTATTTAGAAGTTATATTTGACAATAAATTTGAATTTTAAATCTAAAATATTTTTCTACATAATTTTAATTTATATATAATCTTTAGGTGAAATAATATTTACCTTAAATTATGACACAATGATGATGTAGTAATTGATTAAGTATATATAATGACAAATGAATATATTAAAAATATTAAATGAATTTTTTTCTATATTTAATGTCATACATGAATTATATTGATTAATTTTAAATTTTATTAATATCTTATAATAATTTTCTTGAATTTATCTTGTTGTTATGATATTTATAAAAAGTTGAGTGATGAATAATTTTAAAATTTACATAAATTATATTTTAAAATAAATATGGTTTTCTTAATTGATATAAAATTCATAAAAATATTAAATTATCAAAAAATAATTGGATAAGGTTTATAATTTAATAATTTTTACAATTTTGGTTTTTTTGGTATTTTATTGTAACTATATCAACCCTCGATGTGTAAAAATACATGTTCTCATAGTAAGAGTTGGAGGGATTAAATAAATGTTGAACCATAAAGGTAACGATTAAAAAAGAGTAAAATCGGGAATAATTCCATTTTTATTAATTTATTTCTATACATAATATTCCTATATTCTAAATAAATATGTTTTGATACATTTGAATTAAATATTGAATTTATAATAATTTAATATTTTGAGAAATTCCAGGAGTACCCCACCCCACTTTTATAAAAGTGCAAAACATATTCACTTCTATTCACATATCAAACATTATTTGGTTCATCATAGATTCTTCTAACCACATTCATAGAATATATCCACAATTTATATAGCTATTTTTAGTTATAATATGATCTTTATGGGTATTTAGGTGTTAATAAAAATGAGATTTTCGAAAGAAAATTTATAGTTTTTAATTATGTGTTTCTGTTTCATTTATTCTTACAAATACCTCCAATCATCTTTAACCATGGTGAAATAATAACTATAGAATAAAAAATATAAATAAATTTCATTATGTTAATATCACCACATAAATAAATCTCCACTTCCATTAAATGGGCATAAAATTATATGTTTTCTTATGCGGTGAACTACAACCTAGCTAACTAATATAATTCATTTCACATCACTATCTCTCAAGACTAGTTATAATGATATAATTAATTTTTATAATTTATATTAATGAAATATATATCATTATTAAAATATAATATATAATTTCATTCAGCACATTTTCATGCATGGAAAATGTTAATGTCATTCATCCATACTTGTGAACTATCACCTACACGTAGTGATGTGATTTGTTTTTCATCACCACATTGCATTGATGGTATTAATATAAGTATATTTTAATTATTTATATGATATTTATAATTATATTTTAATATTTTAAATATAAAATTATATATATTTTTTAATGATCATTTGAAAATGAAATTGCTACTCATGTGTTTGTATATCCTACTATCTCCCTGATTATAATATAGATCATTTTTATAACCATACATAATTGTTTGATTTTAATTTATAATTGAATTATAAAAATTATAATAATTTCATGAATATTATACTATAAATGGTGGAATAATTACCACTTTTACTACAGAAATCATATCAAAGTCATTTTGGACTCAAGTATCGAATATCATCAAAATATCTAATGTGAACATAAATAATTAAGTAATTGTTATAAATTTATAATAAGTGATATGAAAGGAATAAAATACATTATAATGATTCTATATGATGTAAATAATTTAACAATGTTTATTATTTAGGAAGATAAATGACATACAGGTCGAGTCCGAATCAAGTTTATGAACTTTTTAACTAAATACACCTTATTTTAAATGTCCTAAATATTTATATTTAAAATATTTATCCTTCATGTACATTATTTTAAAATAATTTAAATTAAGTTATTAATATCGAAATGAATGTCTTCAAAAAGAAATTTTCTAATTTATTTAATTTTTTTCAAGAATTTTTATTTTCAAGGGTTTATGCAAGGGAAATTCTTTTAAAGACCATCTTTTAAAGTTCAGTTTTCAATTATTTTTAATAAAGTAAAATAGGTGGTTTTTTAACTTATACGGCATGATAAATTTCTCTCAAATTTATTATTATTTATTTATTACTATAATGACTCAGGCCTCTATAGTCCATTAATTTGTGAGAATCAAATGTTTGAGGTGTTCGAGGAGGTCATGGTGGCATATTTCAACAGATTTCGAATTTTTTAGTTTCCCAATGGTGGGTCAGGACTAGTGAGATGGGAATGGTGAGTTGTGACAGTAATTGGTGACTGTAGGTCCTAAATTTGACTCACAACGGTGACTCAAAACAATTACTCACAAGGGTTTGTCGCTGATAGTGAGTCATGATGGTAGGTGGGGATCGTAGGTCATGGTGGTGACACGTGACGATGAGTCATTGGTGGTGACTCATGATAATGACTTTTCCAGTGGTGAGTCATCCAATGCTGACTCATCCGATGGTGACTCATCCATTATTAGGTCAACCAATGGTGAGTCATTTCCAATAGGTATTAAAATCCTAGTTTTCCCTATTTCATCACTTTGACATTTCCTTTGATGTTAATTGAGATAAATACCATATTTAATGGTTTTTGGGGCTGTTTAAAATGGTATCTATATTCTAAAAATATTATGCTTCCATTTACTCCAAAACCATATGGTCTTGGTCAATATCTAGCATCAATGGATTTTTAAGACCTTTTCTCCCATTGATTTAGGATCTAGCCTTTCAAAGATTAGATATATTCTTTCATTTTTTCTTCCAATCAAATTTGATACTAGACTTCCCTAGAACACTTTTCCCAACAGGAATCAGGTGTTTGTGTTGTGCTGTTGGATCAAATTTTACCTATATTTTTCTACTTCTTGCGCACCCTCTGTCTTGTAACAATAAGGAGGTGTTGATCATCTATTCTTCGAGGTATGGATCCCTTCGTATCCTTTTTAATTTTTGTATCATTTGTGGTGGGTGTATAAATATCTCCCTTGTGATGATGGTATAATACCATATTAATAAAGATAATTTGATCAGTTTAAATTTCAATACGTGACCATAGGGAAAGAGACTTATAAATTTCATTGTTATTGGTTGATATTGTGAATTATATGTCCTATATATCTACTAAAAATAATTAATTTTGGTTGTCTTTGTTTTCCCACCTATGATGGAGTGTGAATTCTTATTTTTGGTCCTCTATAAATAACTGTATATATATATATAGGAAAATCATTAACCACATATATTTGGTATGTTAAATGGATTCCCTAGGTTCTTATGGATTCTATGATCACACCCTCAATTTAACATTTGGAAAATAAAATCATATCCCCTTCGATAAAATGAAATAAATCTTACCTTGTTTGTGATGAATGGTTTGTTGTGGGTTTTGATTATGGGATGGTCCGCGTGGTGTAATTGAATCTCATATTGATATATTGTGGTATTCTAGAATGTATGGGAGGTGTTATAATGCAGAGATCTGTTTGGGTATGTTGGGGTTATATAGTGGTTTTATCAGGAGTGGTTTGGGTTTAATGTATTGCTAGTTTTTATAGTGCATGGATGGATTGGGAGGGATTACTCTTGATAAAGATGTTGTTACATCATACGGGTGTTTCTCAGGGAGTTTCTCCATGAGTATACTGTCAAAATCTTCACTCCATGACTCAAGATCAGTTTTTTTATGCCATGAATGAGTGTTAAAGGATATAGATATAAATTTTTGATAATTTACCATGGGATTTCTTTCTCATTGTGACTTTTTGTGTATGAATTTACAATTTTTGTTCATGGTAGTTTCATGTGTAGGGATGGAAGAAATAAATGAATTTTTTAACAAATAATGAGAATTGATTAATTGAATTATATGGGGGTATGGTTTTAGATCTGGGTTTTTTATATTTAGAGGTAGAATCAAGAGAAGCTTCTTTAGTTGGTTGTTGGTAGAAAACCCATTTTATGGGCCTGAGTTCTTGGTTTCATATATACAACATGTATTTTCTTTTGGTTTTCTAAACAGACCCAAATCTAGTACTGAGCACTCTCTTCATTCATGGGGGTCAGTTTATTTCCCAAACATCTCAGTGGGAGGATGGATGGTTGGACACCTTCTCTTCCCTGCCCCCTCATCCTGACGGTGGTATCCAAAGATTCACTAGGGTGGATGTTGTTTGTGTGGCCCAGGTGTGTGCAGGCAAGTTCTGCATTCCAAGGTGTCTTCAAGATGAGATGTGTTTTGCTTCCCATATGACTTCAGGGTGCGATGTGATGTGGTTATGGACCATGTGTTTATAGGTGGGATTTGATGTGGTTGTGGCCCAATTATCTGTAGGTGCGTTGTGAGTTGGTATGTTTAAAAGTGGTGGGAGTTCCATGACTCTTTTTGTTAGGGTGTGATAGTGGTTAATCAATGGGAATACAGTGCAGGGAACCCTAATATTGATATGAAATATACTATATTATCTGACTTGAATTATTTGGTGATAATTTCTTGGTGAGATTAGGTTGGCTGGTATTCATTTTTAGGTGCTATTGAGTTCTGTTATTTTCACATTGGAGTAATAGTTTTCTTTCTCCACTTTTGAATGAGATACATTGGTTTTTTTACTAAGTTTACTTGTTTGATAACTTTAGGTATATGAACTAATTTCAAGTTTCTATAATTATTATGTGGACCGCTTTGTACCTTACTAGCTCAGACGTTTAGATAGTTTATGTGTCACTAATTAGCATACTTTTGGTAATTTCATTAGAGTTTTCATTATAATTGTAAATGTTTTATTTTAAACATTCATGTGGGGTGGATTTTTATTTCCTTATATATATATATTGGATTTATTTGGGGAAAGACCATATTATCTCTCGATCTTATTTCTTATATAAAGGGTTATTACTTCCATTTTTTGAGATTATATTCCCTTGGTGATGGTCACCACCTTAGGTCCAACTAGAGGTGGGACTTATGAGGTCATCATTTCCATTTTGTCATCTTGAAAAAGAAGGGCCATGATACTTTCGTCATCTTGAAGAAGGAGGGTCATGAAACTTACATAATCATAAAGAAGGGGGGTCATGACAGAATGGTATCAGATATGATAGTTGAGAGATAGGATTGTAAAGACCCGTAAAATTCAAGGGAAATTTTTTCTTAATTTTCTTTAGAATTTTACAAGAGCGCGGTTTCAGACGGCACCTGATTCCGAGACCCGGAGTGCCCGGAATTAATTTCCGAAGTTTGGCTCGGGTACGTTCAGTGAACGAACGAGCGGGATTTTCTAACTTTTGATCCGGTGCTCGGAATTGAAATCCGAGGGCACCGATGAACTCGCAGCGCCGATATTCGCTTAAAGAGTCCTTTTCGGGAGTTGCGTTTGTTGCGGGTTGAAAGTTAGTTTTTGGGTTTTTAGTTTAAGTTAAATAAAATTTGTGAGGAACAAATTTTATTTTTAACTAGTTAAGTCCTACCAAAGGGAGTTGGGAGTGGGACCCACATCCACTTAACCTCCCTTGGGAGGATTAAGTGAGGTGGGGTCCACACGAACCCCAACTCCTCAATTTCTCTCAAAACCTCCCCTTTAACTCATTTCATTAAATGTTGTCAACTTGAGTTACTTAATTAATTAAGGGAGTTAAACCCTTTTTGAATTTCAAACCTTTGAAATTCTTGTGGCTAAGTTATGTAATAATATAAGTTAAAGCTTATATTATTCTAGGAGTTTCTTTTACCCTTGGGAGGATTTCTTGAGAGCTTTGGAAGCTTTTCTCTTCTTCTTCAAACTCAATGAAGAACGCGAAGAACGTCGTTCTTCAACGAAGAACTTCTCCGCCGAAGAACACGATCCATCCGCGACGCCGTATCCGCGACGCGACGTACTTCTTCTGCGTCATCTCTTCCGCGACGGTTTTCCGCGACGAACGCCATCGACAACGACTCTTCCTCCGACGTCAAAGGAATCGACACCGATATTCCACGACTCCGTCAACGTGCGACTATCGAGGTAGGGGTTCTTGAGTTCGTTGTTTCCTTTTTATTTGACTTTCCTCAAGACTTGACGTAGAACGCTCAAGTTTCCGACGAAGAACGCCGCTCCGCTCTTCTTCGTCTTCGGTGTCAACGAGAGAGAACACCGCACCTTCCTCGGACAACCTTCTTCGTCGGCAAACGAAGTTTCTCCAACGACGTATCTCTTCGGGCATAACTCTTCGTCAACGGATTTGACGAACGACGACCGCGACGCCCGACCTCCGCGACGCCGTCTTCCGCGGAACGTAGACGATTCTTCGAATCTTATACCCGAGGTAGGGGATGTTGTTTAATATTTAATTATCTCATTCTTGCTCATGGTTCGTATGACTAACGTGAGGATGTTGTTTATTTAAAGTTGAGTTATTAATTTAACTTGAGGGGGTCGGAACGTACGAACACGGCCGAACCCCCTCCAACGTTCTTATTTGTTCTTGCGGGTGGAAGCAAGTGGCGTGGTGCCGTCACACCACGCGGTTGATCGTGCATTTATTTTACGCAACGCCGTCGCGCACACACCATGGAAGGATCTTCAAGAACGCGCCGCCGTCGCGCCGCGTTGAAAAGAATCATGGCACGGCGAAAGGGGCGCGGTGCCGTCGCACCGCGCCGGACGACGAACACCGCGGCCGGTTCCGGGCCGCGGCGGGACGAGGAGACCGCGGCCGGATCCGGGCCGCGGCGGGGTGTGAAGACCGGCGGCCGGGCCGCCGGCGTCGGAAGTCGAAGGCGGGACCGGAATTTCCGGTCCCGTTAGTAAAAACCGGCCGGCCAACTGGCCGGCCGGATGACTGAAAACCGGGGGAATAAATCCCCCGGACAGTTCAGCAAACCCCCCTCTTAATGAGGGGGGCGGTTCATTAAAGGAGGGGGGGCAACAACCCCCCGGTTCGTTCCAGCCGGCCCCCACTTGCGGGGGCCGTTTCCTGCATATGGCGCGGCACAAGGCCGCGCCGCCTAACAAATCAGCGGGGGCTTGATTGCCCCCCACGTGACCACCTCGTGCGGCGACCGCCGCCAAGCCGCCGCGGCCCGCCGCTGCCGCCGCCGCCCCGCCCCGGGGGGGGGGGGGGGGGGGGGGTCGGGCCGGGTCGGCCCGGACCCGGACCCCCCCGTTTCGAACCAGATTTGGTTTTTGGCTCATAACTTCAGCCTCGGACCTCCGAATGACGAACCGTCTACGGCAACGCGATCCTTGGATCGAGACGGTCGTTTCGGTATATCGCACTCAAGGTTTCGGATTACTTTGAGTTCGGCTGGGTTGGTTCGTTCACGAAACCAACCGGGCCTTCGGAGCGGAAACACTCATATCTTGAGCCACGAACGTCCGATTGACGCGCCGTCAGTCGCGTTGCGTTCCTCTTAATGAGACGGATCTTTTGGCATACTCCGCCCGAGGTTTGGACGCAGGTGGAGTACGGTCGGGTTGGTTTTGCCTTAAAAACCAAACGGGCCTCGGAGACGAAAAAGCCAATAACTCACAGACCGGGCGTCCGATTGACGCGCCGTCTGTTTCGTTGACTTCCTCTTGATGAGACGGAACTTTTGACATACTCCGCCCGAGTTTTGGATACAGTCGGAGTATGGCCGGGTTGGATTGTACCTGAAATCCAACCGGGCCCCTGGAACGGAAAAGCTGATATCTTTCAGACAGGACGTCCGTTTGACGAACCGTCAGCGGCGTTGGTGTTTACGTTTAGTAACGGTCCCTATGAGTATACCCTATGGGAGTTCGGGGTACAGTTGAGATACGGCCGGGATTGGTTCGCACTCGAAACCAACCGGGCCCCTGGGACGAAAAGACTAATAACTCACAGACCGGGCGTCTGATCGATGCGCCGTCTGTTGCGTTGAGACCCCTGTGACGAAACGGACTTTTGAGATACTTCTTCGTGGGACTTTGAGATACTTGGAGTATCGACCTGTAGCTCGTGGAGCGGACCCTCCCAGTGACGAGCATGCGATGTACGGAGACCGTGTAGCTGGCTGAGACCTGACGACTGCTTGACCGACTCGACTTGGAGTGAGTCGACTAGCCCAGTGGACGGAGCACTACTTTCTGAGGTGCAGACCCATGGCGGACGGAGCACTACCTGTGTGACAGTGCAGACCCGCGGTGCTCGTCCGGAGAGTACCTCAGCAGGCTACTAGGGGGTGTGCACTACGGAGTTTGGGTGTCATACCTCGGCGGGAAGCACTACTGTGTCTGGGTGGCTGACCCGCGGTACTCGACAGGAGGAGTACTTCAGCAGTCTTAGGTTAGTGAGCAGTACCTCGGAGTCGTGACAGGACCACTGCACACTCCAGAGACGGAGCTCTTCAGCAGTTACGGTTTCGATAATGAAAATCCTGGTTTGAGCTGAGACTTTTGACCTTGTGTTTACTTCATGATTGAGATGGGTCACTTGCTAACTTGGGTATATGTATGGGCATATACCCGGGTAGTGGTTATCCGTCGTTTTCACAATTCTTGTGTTTCCTCATGATTGAGATGGGTTACTTGATAACTTAGGTATATGTATGGGCATATACCTAAGTAAGGTTTATCTGTTGAGATCTTCTTGTGTTTATCCTTGTTAGTTTTAGTGAGACCTTGAGGGTCTCGGGGTCCCTACTGAGTATCGTTATACTCACCCCTGCACGGGCTATGCCCGCACCTCGTTGTGTTGGTTGCAGACGACGGACAGTGCTGACAGAAGCCGAAGGTTCGAGGACTGGACGGTACCTGGAGGTGGACTATACGACGAGGTGGTACCCGGAGGTGGACCACTGGGCGGGACATACTCGGAGCGGATGGCGGGACCCGAGGAGCAGAGGAGCTATCTGTACCCACCCTTCAGGTGGGATTTCCAGTGGACATCTCAGCGTAGCAGCTTTACTTTTCAGTCGTTGTTTTCCCTTTCGAGTTGTACTTTACAGTTGGGCTTGTATTTCCGGCCCCTTTTTACTTTTCAGCTCTTCTTTTTGTACTTAGTGTTTTACTTCCGCTTGCTTACTATGTGGTGTTTGTTTACTTTACAAAGGCAATGCCTTCCCTTTTTCTGGGATTTACGCCTTGGTGCTAGTCGCCAGCCCCTGGCCTATGGAAGGCGGGCTTGGGGTAGTCACGGCACGGACCCCGAGGGCGGGTCGTGACAAATTGGTATCAGAGGTGGTCGGTTCTACCGCAGACTCTGATCTTTCTTTCTGTGAAGCAATAGTGTTAAGGGTACCGAGTGTGGTTTTCAGTTCAGGGAGTCCAGTGTTGGTGCGGGCGGCCGACGTATCCATACACCAGGACCCTGACAACTGATTTCCGACTTCGTGCATGAAAACACTGATTGCGTGTGTGTTTTCAAAGGTTTTTCCCCTTAAAACAGCTCAAACCAGGTCAGCTCACCAGGTATAATCGTTTGATCGTGTTACGTTGTTTCTTTCAGGATGTCTTTTCTCAGACGACCAGCTAGAGCCCGGAGGGATGAGCGTGCTGACAGTCTGTCGAGCGACGAGGCTTCGGTACAGGGCCCTCTTGCAGTTGAGGCACCAGCGGAGGCACCAGCGGTACTACCATACATTGGGCCACCGATGCCACCAGCCCCAGCAGTAGGCAATGCACGACGCTTGAGCGCGCTGCACGAGTTCCAGCGCCAGAGGCCACCCAGGTTCCAGGGAGAGACGGACCCGCAGGCGGCTGAGGTTTGGCTGGAGGCTGTGGTGAGAGTCTTCAGGCTAGTGGGGACGCCGGCAGACTTCATGGTGATCTTTGCTACCATCCTCCTTCAGGCAGCAGCAGGTAGGTGGTGGAGCCACTTGTTTCAGTTTTGCGATGAGATGAACTTCGCATGGGAAGACTTCGAGACCTTCTTCAGGGTGGAGTTTGTGCCAGTATCTCTACACCCCGAGCATGTACAGGAGATTCTGCCTTTGCCGCGTGTTTTTCGATCAAAAGCCGAGTCATCTGTGGGCAGTAGACAGATGATGCAGAGGTCCAGGAGGACCAGACCAGCAGTTGGGCGATCTCGGGTTTTAGGACCGGTGGTGCGGGGCACCCGAGGTGGGGTCAGAGCCAGGCGTGCCAGAAACGGACAATGTTACTCCTATGGCGGAAAGGGTCACCTGGCACGTGACTGTCCGACTCCTCGTATAGTTGATCCATAGGCTTTTGAGGAGCCACCGAGGTTGAGGCAGCGACAAATGCTGGAGCTCTGGGAGCAGGTGGACAAGGGAGGAACTAGTGGATACGTCTTTTGTACTTCTAGTTCCATGTTGATGTTGCTTTTGTGTAGCGTCTTGTATTATGAGCTGTAATAATAAAAGACGCATACCTTTGTGATGTTTTCTTTCCTGTCCTCTTTTGTGATGTTACTAAGAGGTTCCAGTTGACTGTTGACTTGACCCTCACTTGTGAGACATCTACTGGAGGAGACCCAGTTACCACACACTGATGCCGACAGTGTGACTCAACCCTTGGAGGCGAGAGTAACGGTTGGATCTCTTAGTAGTAGCGTCGAGGCATTCAGACGTCATCATTCGTATGGATTAGTATCATCCATGTTAGGATTGAATGTTTTAGGCAAAGAATGTGGTTCATCCAGGGGATGAGACCAGGTTTCTCTTATCGGCAAAGAAGAAATCTTGCAGCTCTTGTGGGACCAGAGATGGTCCAGGCCACGTCAGAGGAGGTCCATGTCATCCAGGAGCGGATGAGGACAACACAGAGCCGACAGAAGTCATACGCTGACAGGAGGCGGAGGCCACTAGAGTTCGAGGATGGTGACCACGTCTTCTTGCGGGTCTCACCTCGACGTGGTATTCGGAGATTTGGCCGAGGCGACAAGTTATCTCCGCGCTTCATCAGACCCTTCCAGGTCCTCAGCAGGGTTGGTGAGGTGGCTTATCGCCTGGCTCTACCACCTCAGTTGCACCGGGTGCACAACGTCTTCCACGTATCTCAGCTGAAGAGATACGTGCACGACCCGACGCACATCCCTGACCATGTGGAGCTTGACGTTGACGATGGGGCGACTTTTACGGAGGTCCCGGTGGAGATAGAGGATCGACAGAAGCGGGTCCTACTTGGGCGATCGATTCCTCTTGTGCGCAACAGATGGCGGCACAGGAATCTCCAGGAGAGAACATGGGAGCGGGAGGCTCAGATGCGTGCTCAGTACCCTCATTTGTTTCCCTAGTTTTTGTTGTATCTTTACGGGGACGTAAAGCCCTGAGGTGGGAGTAATGTAAAGACCCGTAAAATTCAAGGGAAATTTTTTCTTAATTTTCTTTAGAATTTTACAAAAGCGCGGTTTCAGACGGCACCTGATTCCGAGGCCCGGAGTGCCCGGAATTAATTTCCGAAGTTTGGCTCGGGTACGTTCAGTGAACGAACGAGCGGTATTTTCTAACTTTTGATCCGGTGCTCGGAATTGAAATCCGAGGGCACCGATGAACTCGCAGCGCCGATATTCGCTTAAAGAGTTGTTTTCGGGAGTTGCGTTTGTTGCGGGTTGAAAGTTAGTTTTTGGGTTTTTAGTTTAAGTTAAATAAATTTTGTGAGGAACAAATTTTATTTTTAACTAGTTAAGTCCTACCAAAGGGAGTTGGGAGTGGGACCCACATCCACTTAACCTCCCTTGGGAGGATTAAGTGAGGTGGGGTCCACACGAACCCCAACTCCTCAATTTCTCTCAAAACCTCCCCTTTAACTCATTTCATTAAATGTTGTCAACTTGAGTTACTTAATTAATTAAGGGAGTTAAACCCTTTTTGAATTTCAAACCTTTGAAATTCTTGTGGTTAAGTTATGTAATAATATAAGTTAAAGCTTATATTATTCTAGGAGTTTCTTTTACCCTTGGGAGGATTTCTTGAGAGCTTTGGAAGCTTTTCTCTTCTTCTTCAAACTCAACGAAGAACGTGAAGAACGTCGTTCTTCAACGAAGAACTTCTCCGCCGAAGAACACGATCCATCCGCGACGCCGTATCCGCGACGCGACGTACTTCTTCTGCGTCATCTCTTCCGCGACGGTTTTCCGCGACGAACGCCATCGACAACGACTCTTCCTCCGACGTCAAAGGAATCGACACCGATATTCCACGACTCCGTCAACGTGCGACTATCGAGGTAGGGGTTCTTGAGTTCGTTGTTTCCTTTTTATTTGACTTTCCTCAAGACTTGACGTAGAACGCTCAAGTTTCCGACGAAGAACGCCGCTCCGCTCTTCTTCGTCTTCGGTGTCAACGAGAGAGAACACCGCACCTTCCTCGGACAACCTTCTTCGTCGGCAAACGAAGTTTCACCAACGACGTATCTCTTCGGGCATAACTCTTCCTCAACGGATTTGACGAACGACGACCGCGACGCCCGACCTCCGCGACGCCGTCTTCCGCGGAACGTAGACGATTCTTCGAATCTTATACCCGAGGTAGGGGATGTTGTTTAATATTTAATTATCTCATTCTTGCTCGTGGTTCGTATGACTAACGTGAGGATGTTGTTTATTTAAAGTTGAGTTATTAATTTAACGTGAGGGGGCCGGACCGTACGAACACGGCCGAACCCCCTCCAACGTTCTTGTTTGTTCTTGCGGGTGGAAGCAAGTGGCGTGGTGCCGTCGCACCACGCGGTTGATCGTGCATTTATTTTACGCAACGCCGTCGCGCGCACACCATGGAAGGATCTTCAAGAACGTGCCGCCGTCGCGCCGCGTTGAAAAGAATCATGGCACGGCGAAAGGGGCGCGGTGCCGTCGCACCGCGCCGGACGACGAACACCGCGGCTGGTTCCGGGCCGCGGCGGGACGAGGAGACCGCGGCCGGATCCGGGCCGCGGCGGGGTGTGAAGACCGGCGGCCGGGCCGCCGGCGTCGGAAGTCGAAGGCGGGACCGGAATTTCCGGTCCCGTTAGTAAAAACCGGCCGGCCAGCTGGCCGGCCAGATGACTGAAAACCGGGGGAATAAATCCCCCGGACCGTTCAGCAAACCCCCCTCTTAATGAGGGGGGCGGTTCATTAAAGGAGGGGGGGCAACAGCCCCCCGGTTCGTTCCAGCCGGCCCCCACTTGCGGGGGCCGTTTCCTGCATATGGCGCGGCACAAGGCCGCGCCGCCTGATTGCCCCCCGCGTGACCACCTCGTGCGGCGCCGGCCGCCAAGCCGCCGCGGCCCGCCGCCGCCGCCGCGGCCCGCCGCCGCCGCCGCCCCCCGCCGCCGCCGCCGCGCCGCCCGCCGCCCCGGGGGGGGGGGGGGGGGTCGGGCCGGGTCGGCCCGGACCCGGACCCCCCCGTTTCGAACTAGATTTGGTTTTTGGCTCATAACTTGAGCCTCGGACCTCCGAATGACGAACCGTCTGCGGAAACGCGATCCTTGGATTGAGACGGTCGTTTCGGTATATCTCACTCAAGGTTTCGGATTACTTTGAGTTCGGCCGGGTTGGTTCGTTCACGAAACCAACCGGGCCTTCGGAGCGGAAACACTCATATCGTGAGCCACGAACGTCCGATTGACGCGCCGTCAGTCGCGTTGCGTTCCTCTTAATGAGACGGATCTTTTGGCATACTCCGCCCGAGGTTTGGACGCAGGTGGAGTACGGTCGGGTTGGTTTTGCCTTAAAAACCAATCGGGCCTCGGAGACGAAAAAGCCAATAACTCACAGACCGGGCGTCCGATTGACGCGCCGTCTGTTTCGTTGACTTCCTCTTGATGAGACGGAACTTTTGACATACTCCGCCCGAGTTTTGGATACAGTCGGAGTATGGCCGGGTTGGATTGTACCCGAAATCCAACCGGGCCCCTGGAACGGAAAAGCTGATATCTTTCAGACAGGACGTCCGTTTGACGAACCGTCAGCGGCGTTGGTGTTTACGTTTAGTAACGGTCCCTATGAGTATACCCTATGGGAGTTCGGGGTACAGTTGAGATACGGCCGGGATTGGTTCGCACTCGAAACCAACCGGGCCCCTGGGACGAAAAGACTAATAACTCACAGACCGGGCGTCCGATCGACGCGCCGTCTGTTGCGTTGAGACCCCTGTGACGAAACGGACTTTTGAGATTCTTCTTCGTGGGACTTTGAGATACTTGGAGTATCGACCTGTAGCTCGTGGAGCGGACCCTCCCACTGACGAGCATGCGATGTACGGAGACCGTGTAGCTGGCTGAGACCTGACGACTGCTTGACCGACTCGACTTGGAGTGAGTCGACTAGCCCAGTGGACGGAGCACTACTTTCTGAGGTGCAGACCCATGGCGGACGGAGCACTACCTGTGTGACAGTGCAGACCCGCGGTGCTCGTCCGGAGAGTACCTCAGCAGGCTACTAGGTGGTGTGCACTACGGAGTTTGGGTGTCATACCTCGGCGGGAAGCACTACTGTGTCTGGGTGGCTGACCCGCGGTACTCGACAGGAGGAGTACTTCAGCAGTCTTAGGTTAGTGAGCAATACCTCGGAGTCGTGACAGGACCACTGCACACTCCAGAGACGGAGCTCTTCAGCAGTTACGGTTTCGATAATGAAAATCCTGGTTTGAGCTGAGACTTTTGACCTTGTGTTTACTTCATGATTGAGATGGGTCACTTGCTAACTTGGGTATATGTATGGGCATATACCCGGGTAGTGGTTATCCGTCGTTTTCACAATTCTTGTGTTTCCTCATGATTGAGATGGGTTACTTGATAACTTAGGTATATGTATGGGCATATACCTAAGTAAGGTTTATCTGTTGAGATCTTCTTGTGTTTATCCTTGTTAGTTTTAGTGAGACCTTGAGGGTCTCAGGGTCCCTACTGAGTATCGTTATACTCACCCCTGCACGGGCTATGCCCGCACCTCGTTGTGTTGGTTGCAGACGACGGACAGTGCTGACAGAAGCCGAAGGTTCGAGGACTGGACGGTACCTGGAGGTGGACTATACGACGAGGTGGTACCCGGAGGTGGACCACTGGGCGGGACATACTCGGAGCGGATGGAGGGACCCGAGGAGCAGAGGAGCTATCTGTACCCACCCTTCAGGTGGGATTTCCAGTGGACATCTCAGCGTAGCAGCTTTACTTTTCAGTCGCTGTTTTCCCTTTCGAGTTGTACTTTACAGTTGGGCTTGTATTTCCGGCCCCTTTTTACTTTTCAGCTCTTCTTTTTGTACTTAGTGTTTTACTTCCGCTTGCTTACTCTGTGGTGTTTGTTTACTTTACAAAGGTAATGCCTTCCCTTTTTCTGGGATTTACGCCTTGGTGCTAGTCGCCAGCCCCTGGCCTATGGAAGGCGGGCTTGGGGTAGTCACGGCACGGACCCCGAGGGCGGGTCGTGACAAGGATGGAGTTTAAAGTAATGAATAGTGAGGACTACAATCATTGGTAAGAAAATAATGTCAGGTGGTCTTTTTGTGTTACATAGGATAGGGAAGAGTGGTTAAGACATTGGATTTTAGGGCCCCCCATGATTGAATGCAAGGACTCTCAGCCTACCTAATGACCATGTAAGGCTACACCGTTTACAGGTTAGATACCCTAAGAAAGTTACATACATTATAATGATTTGTGATCATATTAAAATTGGGTGTTCTGGGAAATTTGAAATAAATAATGTGTTAAAATGAGATAAAATTTTTTAAAATATGTTTTTTATAAGTTTACATACAACTTGTGCATAGGATTTCGTTATTTTCCTTATTCAGTCATGGCAACTGGTCATCATCCACATGTGGTGCGGGCTGTCAAGGCTGATTAAGTCAATCTTGTTTATCAGTGGATGGTTGATCTAGTGGGGGAGGACGACTAGTGGATGAGAAAATCACATGCTTTCCAATAACAGACCTTTAGAAGGTACAAAGGGATTGTTTCTAACATGGGGCTAGAGAGATGGATCAGGGAGCTTGAGATCACCTTTAGTTTGATCTAATATCTAACATAATACTTGGTTCCTTTGGTGGTGAGCCACATACAGGGACTTATGCATCAGTGGTGTATGTTTTACCTGGGGGATATGAAACATGTTGATGTTTTATAGGTCTATTTTGAAAATGTGTTTTGAGCATAATTACATTCATCGACCATAAATGCTGAGAAGAGGTAAGAGATACTATCCCTCTAGTAAGGGAGTATGTCAGTATGGGGGATGTGGATTAAGTTCAATGACCTCGTTTTTTTACCCCAAATCCATTTCCCAATGAGGAGTATCGTGTGAGAACCCTAGATGAGTCACTTCATCCATCTATCTAGTGCATGGTTTCTCCCTTTACGTAACTGACGTACTTTTAGGTTCATAAGAAGGTGGAGTTGAATTCCTGATAAACTTATAGCCTGGTGCTTGTCTTATTTCAATGCCACATTATCATATGGAACCTAATATGTTGCGGGAGATTAGGATTCATATTGATGACAGATGATGAAGGGATTTAATTAGACTAGTGTGTTATCGTCAGGTTCTCTAATATTGGTTTCAAAAAAGGAACGTGGTTACTTAAGGTTTTCTATTAACTATCAGAGATTGAATCAGGTGACGGTCAGGAACAGTTACCCTCTTACAAAGATAGATGACCTTTTCAAATAACTGAGAAGGGGAATATGGTTTTCTATGATTGATCTATGGTTTAGGTATCACCTGTTGATTCTAAAGGAGGTAGATATCATGAAGACTACTTCCAGGTGCAGGTATTGGCACTTTGAGTTTTTTTTCATGTCGTTCGGTGTTACGAATACATGACATGTGTTCATGGGACTCCTAATTTTTTTTCCATGAGTTTTGGGACAAGTTTTTCATCATATTCATCGATGAAATATTGATCTACTAAAATTCATAGTAGGACCAAACAGAGATTCTCTGGACTTTCTTATAGTTCCTTTGACACCACCAGCTTTATAGAAAAATATTTATGTGAGAGTTCTAGACACTATAGGTTTATTTTTTGTTTATGTGATGTCATAGTAGGTTGTAGTAGTGGAATCATCAAAGGTATTGGTAGTTTTTTCTTGGTAAGAACACAAAAATGTTGAAATGGTTTGTAGTTTTCTCAGTTTTTCATGCTATTAATAGATATTTTTATCCAATAAATCTCGAGATTCAACTCCATTGATGAATATGACTAGAAAGGACTAGGATATTTGATGGAGTGACCATGGATAGGGCTCATTTAGCTATTTTAATGGGAAGTTGTTCAGTTCTCCAGTGCTCGGGTTCCCCAATGAAGGGGTGATGTTCGAGGTGTATTTTGATTCTCCTCATCAGGTCTTGGGATGCATGATGATGAAATAATCGAGATTTGTCTCTTATGAATGAAGGAATTTATGTCCCCATGAATGTATCTATTCCACTGATTATATGGAACTAGAAACAGTATTGTTTTCAATTGATATTGTGGTGACATTACCCCTTTGGGGAGCACTTTTTGGACTTCATGGATCAGAAGAGATTTAGGTATATCTTTTCCTAGTGATATATAAATATGTGATAGTGTGGATTGATGTATTTTCTTTTGGACCTTGATTTTGAGATCTCTTACACCAAATGGATGGAGAATTTCATGGATCCTGCCTTGAGTAGGAAGTCGCACAATGAGGTTGATTGGGTATCTGCGGGTGCTTACTGGGTAGAGGAGTTGGAATCCATGCACTTGGATATTAGAATGGATGGTGGAAGGGGTTATTTATTTCAGATGATAGATCATTCTTCTCTGATGTTGAAGGTGGATGAGTCTTAGTGGGGAGACTGATAGGAGCAGGTGATTCATGATTGTGTTGACCAAGGTGATGATTCAGAAGTATGGGTAGAGGATGGTCAGAATCAGATGTTTTTATGTGGATGGATGTTGGTTCTAGTGAAGATGTGTAATGGATTCCTACATGAGTTTCACATATCACCATTAGTCGTGAACATAGGATTTTCCATGATGTAAAATGTCTTGATAGATTAGTTTTGGTGGAAAGATATGAAATGGTAAGTGAAAAGGTTTTGGTGAAGTTCATAATGTTCTAGTTGGTGAAGGCTAAGAACCATGTCATAGTGGTTTGGTGTAGGCCTTAGATATCCATGTGTGTAAGTGGAATGACATCTCGATGGATTTCAACCTAGGGTTACCCAAGGATCAGGGAGGATGTGAAGAAATCTTGGTATTAGTGGATTAGATGAAAAAATCACCTCCCTTATTAGTGATTAAGGAGTCAGGCATAGTGGATACCTTGGCTAAGAGGTCTGTGGATGAGGTGATATGGATGCATGAAGTTATGAGATCCATTTTCCCTGATCGGGATGCATCATTTACCTCATGAGTTGAGAGGGAATTACAAACACGATTTTGGCACTTAGTTACACATCAACACTACCTTCCATCTCATACATGTGGGAAGATAGAGCAGGCCATCCAGAAGCTAGAGGACATGTTACAGTCATGTGCCATGGCCTTTGGATGATCTTGGGTACAAAACTTCACCATGGTAGATTTTCCTTAAAATAATATCTATCACTCTCCCATTATCATGGCTCTATTTGTTTCATTTTATAGGATGTGAGGTCATTCAAACTTATTATAGATAGAGATTAGGGATATAGTTATTCCTAGTCCCAAGGTAGTGTAGGATAATCTGGAGAAGGTCTAGCATGTCTAGGAGAGGATTAAAGAAACACCTGACTAGAATATGTCATATCTCTATGGTAGGAGGAGGCCTTTGGAGTTAGAGGTTTGGGACCATGTGTTCTTGAAGGTTTCCCCTTGGTGTGGGAAGCAAATGTTTGTTAGAGGGAGTAAGATTTATCATAGGTCCATCAGACCCTTTGAGGTGTTGGGGAGAGTTGTCAAGGTGTTATTCCAGTTAGCACTGCTACCATAGTTAAAGATGATCCATGATGTCTTTCATGTCTTTTAACCCTTTCAGTATCTTCCTGATGACTCCAATGTGATTTCTTGGGGAGTGTTGGATATAAACGATGTACCGAAATTCATGAAATAACCAGTATAGATCCATGATCCTCAGGGGAATATGCATAATGGAAGACCATTACTTTGGATCATGTGTTGTGGATTCATGGTGGCCTGGATGAGAGTAATTTAAAGTGGAATGCACATATTCATGTGGAGTACCCAAAGTTATTTTGAGTTTTAACGTTTTATGTTTTCATTTGTAATGTGATGTTTGAACCTTGTTTTTTATGATATGAGTTGTTTCCTTGTTCAGTAATATGTGGTGAAGCCTGAAATGTAGAAAAAGGAGGACCTAATTCATAATAGAGATTCATTAAGTATGATATGATTAATCCCATGTGGGTGAGTTAGTGCTGCCTAGAGTAGATAGTATCTTGACATGGAGGATGGAATTCACTGGTTCACATATTTGTGCAGTGCGGTTATTATACTTATGTGTTGTGTATACTGATTGTTTTCATTATAAGATGTTAAAGGAGGTGATCTTTTAAATTGAGGTTTCAATCCAACTCCCAAACACCATGAGGTGATTTATCGTTGAACATTGATATGATAGGTCGATATCAGTGTTTCATGATTAGTATGATCCTTGAGAGGTATCTCACACGGTGGTTGTTTAGACCCCTCTTTCTTTAGGGCATGGTTTTGAATTCTATTAGGTGAGAATAGTTTGAGAGGTATCATATATAATGAAACATACCTCTTTGTTCCATTACAATGTGAAAATCTAGTGAATTAGGTGTTCTGGGAGGTCAAGGGCCCCTTTCAATAGTTTTTCGGTTTTTCAGTTTTCTAATGGGGGGTCTGCACTGGTGAGTCAGGAACAGTGAATTGTGATGGTAGGTGGTGATTCTAGGTCCCATTAGTGACATGGACTAGTGACTTTCAATGGGGAGTCATTGATGGTGAGTCACGACGGTATGTGGTGATGGTAGGTCATGATGGTTACTCACGATGGTGAGTGGCTGGCGGTGACTTGTGGCGATGACTCATCCAAGTATGAGTCATCCAATTGTGATTCATCCTATGGTGACATTTCCAACAGTATTTCACGCAGTGGTGTGTCATTTCCAATAATTATTTAAAATTACATTTTTCCCACATTTTCCTAGTTTCTCCCCTTTTACCATGCCTTACATGTTAATTGAGATAAATATTATATTTAATGGTTTTTGGGGCTGTTGGAAATTGTAACTATCTTATAAAAACGTAAATCGTTCTCTGACTCCCAAACTGCGTGGTCTTGGTCATGATCTTCAAATAATGGATTTTTTTAAAAAAAAATCTATTGATTTAGGATCTGTAATTTCTAAAGCTGATATATTCTCAACCCTATGTTCTTCCCTTTACTCTTGATACCGGATTCCCCCGAACCCTTCTCCACCAAGGAATCTTCTATTTTTGTTGTGGCCTTGGATCACGTTTTCTGTGGAGTTTTATGCTGCATGCACACCCCCTATCATTGCTTAATAAATAAGAGTTGATCTTGAATTATATGATGTAGATATCCCTTTGTATCTCATTAAGTTTTTTGTGTCGTTAGGGGTGTTTGTATGAATCTATCCCTTGTGAAGATGGTATAATACTTAGATAATAAATATAATCTAATTAGTTTATTGATCAACATGTGGGGATAGGGAAATTGATTTAGGTTATTCTATTTTATTTATTTATATTGTGAATTTTATGGGATGTATTCCTACTAAAAATCATGATCATTGGTCATCTTTGTTTGTGCAGATGTGATGGATTTTGAAAGCTTATTTTCAACCACTATGAAGGATTTTATATAAATGAAATTTATTACCAACATATATTTAGGAAAATGAAATGGATTCCTAAGGATCTTATTACTACTGTGATCACACACTAAATTAAATAAGCGTAAACTGTTTAACATACCCCTTTTTAAAATGGAATAAATCTTTGCTTGTTTGTAATGTGTTGGTTTTTGTTTGTTTTGGGTATGGGATGGTACGGGTGGTGTAATATAATATTAGCTTTTGATATTTTTTCATTATAGAATCGATATGAAATGTTATATTGTAGGTTTCTGTTTTGTTATGGTTTGGTTATGTAGTAGTGCTATTGGGAGTGGGTTTTTAATGTGTTTCTGGTTTGGGTAGTGCTTTGATGGATTGAGAGGGATAACATTGAAGAATGATGGTGCTACTTCATACGAGTAATTCACTAGTATTTTCTCAATGATTTTTATGTCGAAATCTTCACACAGTGTATTCGAATAATTTTTGTTATTCCATGATTGGGTGTTAATAGAGATGAATATAAATTTAGGTTAATATAATGTTGTTCTTCATCCTCTATGTTACTTTTCTTAAGATACTTTACATGTTATTTCTTGCTATTTTCTCAGGTATGGGTGTAAAAACAAAGGAATTCATTATCAAAGAATTAGAAACAATTAAATGAGTTGGGTAGGGGTATGGTTTGAGTTGTGGCTTATTGTGTGGTTTTCATTTATAGTTAGCAGAAATGTTGGCTTCATGAGTTTTTTGTTGGTAGAAAACTCATAGGTTGGTCTTGAGTTGCTTGGTATCATATATATACTAATTCTACTTCCCGTTTTTTCTATATGCACCCTACCATAGTTTAGTATTATTTGTTAAACACCCCCATCATCATGTAGGAGCGTGCCTTCCCAAAACATCCTTTTGGGATGAATGATGGATGGATACCCACTCTCTTATGCTCCCTCTTCTAGGCACTGATAGTCCAATATTCCTTTTGTAGGTTCTAGTTGGTGAGGCCTTGGTGTTTGCGGGTGAGTTGGGCATTCCCAGGTGTCTTTGAGATGAGATTTGTTGTACTTCATTGGGGGATTCATGATGGGATATGATGTGATTGTGGCCCAGGTGTATGGGAGTAGGATGTGATGTGGTTGTGTCTGAGGTTTCTACAGTGGGGTATGATTCGGTATGTTTGGCAGGGCTGGGAGCCCCGTTATTTTTTCAATTGGGCGTGAGAGTAGCTATTCAGGGGGAATGTGGTGTGATGTACCCTTATATCAAAGTGAATTATAACATATTAGTTGAATTTAATTATTTGGTGAGTGTTCATTATTGAGATTGGGCGGCTACTATGCATTGTTAGGTGTTTTTGGGTTTAACTATTTTCTCACAGGAGCATTAGTATTCTTCCTCCACTTTTGAACAAGATACTTTGGTTTATCTTACTGAGTATACTAGTATGATCACACAATATATATATACCATTTTCATGTTTCTTATAGGATTACATGGAATGTTCTAGGGTTTTATATCTTGTAGTTTTGGATGGATGATGTGTCACTTATTATATTACATTTGTTACTTACATAGGGGGTTTTATTTTAATTATAACGAATTTATCTTAAACATTCATGGGGGTGGATTTTTGTTTTCTCTTATATATAACACATGGGGCTGCTTTAGGGATGGGTCATTTTATCTCTTGATCTTGTTTTCTATGTAAAGGGTAATGAATTCCATTTTGTGAGATTCTATACCCTCATTGTTGGTCGCCACCCCGGGGCCTA
Source organism: Viscum album (assembly GCA_963277665.1). Taxonomy (NCBI): domain Eukaryota; kingdom Viridiplantae; phylum Streptophyta; class Magnoliopsida; order Santalales; family Viscaceae; genus Viscum; species Viscum album. The sequence goes on from OY728159.1 coordinate 1,390,290,924, forward strand.
CTGGAGGTGCGAATCAGGGGTCATTATCTCGCTTTCTTCATCTTGAAGAAGGAGGGTCGCACAACATTATCCCTCTTGAAACAAGAGGGTGGTGACACTTACTTCATATTGATGAAGGGGGTTCTTGACAATTACATTATTTTTTTATTTGTATATTTTCATGGTTCAATTAAAACAAAATGGTACTAATTTATATGTGTGGGTTTTATATTTTTTAAAGAAAAATGTATTTTGATATCTGAAAGTTTTTCCTCATGGATTTAGAAGGGCTTTGATTTTTATTCATGGTATATTAATTGTACATTTTTTCAATGGTTTGTTCCCATTATATTTCAAGATATGATGGGTTGATCCATATTGTAGCTCAATATATGATGGGTTGAGCCCCATTATAACTCATGATATGACAGGTGATGTAACACCCAAAAGTTTTACAAAAAAATTAAATGCATGAAATATTGAGACTCTATAAAACAAAACATTTTTTAAGGAGATAGATATAAAGTAACCATTAAAACATAATTTTTCTTCTTATATGTTTTGATTTTCGAAAGACAGTCATCTATAATTATGATCAGTATGTTATTGGGATTCTGGTAGAACCAACTTGTATTTTGTGAATAGTAACATACCCTTATGAATAGTAATATGAATAGAAATATGACCATTATTAATATTAAATATTAATATTATTTTATTATCTTATTAAATTACGATAATATCATATTGAATACTTTTTTCAAGGTGATATGAAATGAGTTATAGTTTTAAAATTGTTAATTTTTTAATAAAGTGTGATTTAATTTAAAAAATAAATTCATTATATTTAAAAATTATTTTCAAAAAATGCAGTTAAATTTTGAATTCTACATGTTGAAAAATTAATAGGGTGATTTTTTCGTATTTTTCGGAAATTCATGAATTTTTTATGAATAGTGAAATACAGTAAAATACTGTATATTCAAATGATCAGTTAAATACACCATTTTTACATCATGTCAGATGTACGACCACTTGATTCAAACTCACATGTTATCTATACAATTTTGATCAGAATAATGTATAATATTCATATTCTTGGATGAAAATATTAAAATAAATATTAAAATAATGCAGAATCCCTCCTCTCCTCCATTATAAGAACAACCCACATTCCCCTCTTCCTCTCACACATCTCAAGACTTGAGAATTTTCTTTGTTCATAAAAATCCACTCCCCAAGGGTATTCCCTACATCCAAGACCTATTGGTCTCACCAAAAGGCAAAAATCAAAGGCTTTAAGGAGGATCTCAAGGAGAAGAGACCAAGAGATAAGAATCCTCATTCATTTTCATGTGTTTCCTTTTCACTTACTTAATTTTTTTTATAATATCTTCCCCTCCTCTTATCTAGGAGGTATGAAATATCTTGAATAAAAAATATTCTGTATTTTATCTTGTCCTTATAAAAAATTAGTCATATTTCGTCCACTCCTCTTCATCTTATTCTAAAAATAAATATAATCTTTGTTTGGGATGTGTCCTTTACCAAAATTACGGATGATGTGATTTAAATTTTTATTACGTCCTACAAATCTGATCATAATACCATTTTAATGTTTTAAAATGAGGTTAATTTGTATTATATAAACTATTTTACATTCTATAATGAACATCTATGCATGAAATTAAATTATATAATGAAACTAGTACAAGATTTTCGAGTAACTGCAAAAAATGATCTAAATAAATGTCATTAATGTTTTATCTAATGATTCATCACTATATGATAATAAATATATTTTGGTATAATTCTATATTTGGAAAAATTATGAATAACATTTCATTACACTTTTAGAACTTAATTCCAATATTGCAAGAAAATCATATACAAATCAGCCAGGGAAATCATGTAAAGAACACATACCAAACAATGAAAGGAACAGAATCCTAATAACTAAAGGGTGAAATGATGTTATAAAATGAACATATAATGTGTTAATAACATGAAAATGTTTTTTTAATACTAATAACACACTTTTAACCATTATACAGGAGTTTTAAACATGTTTGAATTAAGACAGAACTGTGGTTTGGGAATTCATAACTTGATTTCCATTCTTCCGGATAACCTTCTATGTCATTATTTATGTGTTTTTAAATTTTCTTTTGTGATTAATGTTTTATATATTGTGTGTACTTATGTGTATTTACATCATATATTCATATTCCATCAACTATTTTATATCTCAATTCTATTATATGACATTTGTAATGGGTTTTATTTTAAAATCATTTTTTTAAAATTTTGGTTTACAAAATTCAAAAGAAATGTTTTTATGGAATTAATCATGTTGTATGATTATGTTCTGGTTCTTGGTAATTGATTGTCTTGAATTTTTGGACATATTTAACCCTGAAATGAATTGGGTTTTCATATGTTGTAGGTCAACTGTATGGTTACTCCAAGTGTAACTGCGATGATGTCAGAATAAGGTTGTCTTGAGGGATAAATTGAAAGGTAGTTGTGAGGGTTAAAAATTATAAGGTACCCAAGAGGATAACATTATTATAATTACATCCCCATGATTCTATTATTTTTCTCATTATGTTATTTATTTTTTGTGGAAATCATGTGGAAATATCATGTTTCACGAAGTAAGTATATATGGGTGATAAGTATGTCTTTTTGGAAATTATTTCATACGTTTACAATTATTCATGGAATAATGATTTCCTTTTCCTTATTTATATATCCCTTAATGAGTTTCTTGTTGTTATCCCATGTTTTTAAAAAAAATTCATAGTTTATAAGGATGTGTAATATAGTGAATAAAGACAAGTAAAATGTTATGAATATTTTTAAATGAAAACATGTTTTTTTGAAAAGTTTTATAGTTTGGATGAAATGGATATAGTTTTTGTTACATATACACTATATAAATGTGGAATTTTATTTATGAATTATATAATAAATATATAAAATTATAAACTTTAAATGATCCTAAATATTAATGGAAGTGATTTGTTAACTAAAATTCAAGATTATGTAATGTAATAAGATTGGGTCCTTATAGTTGGTATTAATTTAGGGTTTATATAACTTTAGGGGTTAATATTATGTTAATAGAATACCATAAATGATTTATACTATATGATTAAATTTAAATGATATATCATATAATGGTTACTATGCTTCTTCGACTAAGATATGGTTATTCAGAATGGTTTTCCGCAGAAGAAACATAGAAGCTGAAGTGGAGAGGCACTGACAGAACGATATCCTTTCGAATTTGCATCCTAGAATGGTAGGGGTTGGAATTGAGATGTTTGTGATTATAATGGCTCAGCTGCCATAGGAAATAAATTATGGTGTCATCTATGCAAGATAGAAACTAGAGGTACCACAAATGAACATGATGATTGTGGATCATTTTAGGAGGAAAACCCTCCTACTTTCAATGGATATTCTAACCCAGTAGTGGCTGAAGGATGGATTAAATCCCATGAAATGATATTTGATGTTATGGGATGTTAAAATGATCAAAAGGTAATTCTTTCAATTTATCATTTATAAGATTTAGTTGATCATTGGTGGTTAATGGTCAACAATATCAAGGATATATAGGATATGTATGCCTTACAATGGGATTAATTTAAAAGTATTTTCCTTGTAAAATATTCTCCTATGGTGGTGTGATATATGATAGATAAGAATTTACATGAAATAAAGAATAATCAGGAAGATTTAGTGTCTATGTATAATGTGAACATCACCCGACTGGAGAGGAATTCTCCAAATATTACATTGGAACATCAATGGAAAATCATCCATTTTTTACTTAGGGTTGAAGCCAAGGCATCGAAGGACATTAGAATCCCTGGAATTGAAAAGTTTTGTTAAACTTGTATGATGTTCTGAGAGAGTACAATGGGAGTTTTCTGATGATCAGATAAACTTTGAAAACAAGAAGAAGAAGAGGACCATATGGAAAGAGATGGGTAACAATCAATCAAAGAAATCTAATGGTAAGAATGTCCAATTTCTAGTTTGCGAACAATGTTAAAAAAAGAACCATGGGGAATGGCATTCTAAAACTGAGATGTGTTTCTAATGTGGTGATTTTGTACATATGGCCTAGGATTTAAATGAAAATGATCCTAAGACTAATCATGATATGAAAATTGTAAAGTGTTTTAATTTTTGGGAGATGGTTAATTCTGCAAGTGCATGTCCAAAGAGAGATTTTAATGATGAAAATAAGACAGAATATAAGCAGAAATGTGTTGTGAGATCCGTTGTGACTACTCCAACTGACATCGGTCCATCCAATGAAGTTGTATCATGTTCCTTGATTGATTACATAGATTTTGTTAATGTATTTACTAATACTAGGTCTAGACATTTTTTTATTACAGAGAAATTTTCTTGTAAATTTGAAATATCAACTCAAAAAAAGAGACCGGAACATATTGTTAATACATCAAGAGTAAATGTTATAGAAAAAAAGGAATTTTAAGAATCTTCTTATTATAATATGTGGAAAGCAATTGCCTACAAAGCATGTTTTTTACATAGTAGAGTCTGATATTATTCTGGGTATGGATTGGCTTTCCGTTAATCATAAAAATATTGATTATAGAGCTAAATAAGTTTGTTTTCGAAAGTGTTTCATTTTTATACAAAAATGAACCCATAAAATTGATAACTTATCCAGAAGTTAAGAAAATTTTGAAAGATTCAATTGAATGTTATCTTACTCAAATTTTTGAAAAAGGGGAACTATTCATATTAATGAAGTGCTAGTGGAAAATTAATATCTTTATGTATTTCCTAAAGAGTTACTCGATGTTATACCTAATCGGGAAGTTAAATTCACAATTTACTTAGTTTTTCATGATAAGCAAGTTTCCAGAACCCCTTACAGAATAGATCAAATAGATCATTTAGAGTTGAAAAATTAGTTGCAGTATTTTCTAGATAAAGGATTCGTTATTACTATCACATCACAATGGGGTGACCCTATTTTGATCATTAAAAATTAATATGGTTCCATTATACTTTTAATTGATTATAGAGACTTGAATACCATTCTTGTTAAAACAATTATCATTTTCCTCATATCGATGACTTGTTTTATCATCACCAGGGTGCTCAGAACTTTACCTAAATTGATAAGAGATCTGGATACCATCAACTTAAATTGAAGAAGGATGAAATCCCAAAAACATATTTTAGTACTAGATATGGGCATTTTGTATTTTTTGTTATGTTGTTTGGGTAAACTAAGGCACCTATTGGGTTCAAGGATCTTATGAATAGAAAATTTCATGAGTTTGTGGATAATTTTTTTCTTGAATTTAGCGATGACATTCTTATCTTTTCTAAAATTATAGAGGGGGATTACAAATATCTAAGGGTAGTTTTTCAAACCTCAAATGAAAAGAAACTATATGGAAAATTCAGAAACATTGATTTTTTTTTGCAACATATTTATTTTCATGGGAAAATTTTAAATAAGTATGTAATAACATTTGATTCAACAAAAACAATAGTTGTTTATAAATGGACAAGACCAAAAAATATTAATGAAATTCATAGTTTTCTTGGATTATGAAATTATTACCAATGGTTTGTTAATACATTTCCTAGTAATCTATCATGCCAACTATGTTAATATGAAAATGGTATAAATTTGTTTGGACAGAAGAATGTGATTTTTTTTCTGTAACTGAAGAAGAGATTGGTTAATCCTCCAGTTTTTCCCTTGAATTCGTGAAATAGTGAGTTATTCATCTATAGTGATGCTTCGTTAAAGGGAATTGGTTGTGTTCTGATGCAGAATGATCATGTAATTGATTTTTCTTCAAGAAAACTAAAACATCATGAGTTAATTTATCCAACCCATGATTTGGAACTAGAATCTGTGGTTTTTTACTTTAAAAATATAGAGGCACCATTTTTACAGAGCTAAATGTAAAATATATACTGACCATAAAAGTGTGAAGTATATATTAACTCAAAAGTAATATAATAAGAAGCAGAGAAGATGGATTAATTAAATAAAGTATTATGATTTCAAAATCAATTACCATCATGGAAAAGTAAACAATGTGGAGTTTTCAAAGATTCAAAAACAACATGCGTCATTAATCATGATACGTTTAGAAAATGATCCCTTTATTAATGATTTTATTAATTTTGTCATAGATTTTTTTGGAACATGAAATACATATATTTTGTTTTAGGTTCCAGTTCAATCATATTTTCTAGATAGAATTAAGCATGTGAATATGGAAGACCGTGAGCTACAGAAAAAGGTGAAATTGGTTTAAATGGGTATGTTTCTATAATTTAACCTTGATAAAGATTTTAATTTATGATTTAGAGAAAGGATGTTTTTGCCTTGTGATTATTAGATAATGAATTAATTTTTTTGAGACTCTCATAATTCTCCATTTTTAGTTCATCCTAGAAGTACTAATATGTACCGAGTTCTACAAGAGTATTATTGGAGGTCTTGAATGTCAAGAGACATTGAAGATTTTACAATGAAATGTTTGACATGTCAACAGCTTAATGAAGAGATACCACAACCAAAGGGGGTTCTTCATCCCCTTCCAGTGATATAATGGAAATGGGAGAATACATCCATGTTCTTTTCTCTTGGAATACCAAATAATTCTAGTGGAAAAAATTTGATGTGTGTCATCAATGACCGACTAACTAAATCTACATATTTACTTCCTATTTGAGATATAATGTCTTTGGGTTAGGTTTCATGACTATACCTCAAATATATTTTCTGGTTACATGTATTTCCTCTTTCCATTGTATCTGACCATGATCCCAAATTAACTTCTACCATTTGGAAATTCCTTCAAATTTAGTTGGGAATGGAATTAAATTTAAGTACATATTTTCATCCTTAATTATATGGGTAGTCAGAATGAATGATTCAGACTTTGGAGGATATTCTTTGAGTTTGTTCAATGGATTAATAGGAAATTTGGGATCAACATATTTATTTTGTTTAATTTTTTTACAATAAAATTTTTCATTCCAGTATGTATATGGATCCTTTTGAGGCATTATATTGTAGGGGTGACAAAATTATGCATTTTGGGATGAAGTCGGAGAAAGGAAGTTGATGGGACCATAATTAGTAGTGAAATTAGATGAGAAAGTGAAGATGATCCATCAACACATGAGGATATCTCAGATAATGGATAAAAGTTATGTAGATAATAGGGGGAAATACTATTATTTTCAGGTGCATGATCATGTATTTTATAGAATATCACCATGTAAATGGGTTATGCATTTTGTTAAGGAAGGGAATCTAACTCCACTGTTCGTTGGACCTTATGATATACTGGAGAAAGTTGGACCAATCACCTAATGAGTATCTTTGACTCCAATTTTATGTTAGGTATATAATTTTTTTCATGTTTCAATGTTGAGAAAGTATGTGATATATTTATATCATTTTTTGACCCTATATATAGTTCAGTAGGAAGAGATCCTTTCTTATGAAGAGAAAACAGTTCAGATTCTTGATCGAAGGGAACAAGTATTTTAGAATAAGGTAATCCTCTTGGTAAATCATTTGTGGAGAAACCACATAGTTGAAGAAGAAACATTTGAGTCTGAAAATTCTATGCGGGAATGGGAACCTTACCTGTTAAATAAGTAAATAAATAAAAAAATAGTTAGGATAATATTTTGAGAAGGTAGGGATAATCTAAAAACCAAAATTTTTATAAATAAATGTAATTTATGAAATATTGAGACTCTATTAAAAAAATATTATTTTAAGGAGATAGTTATAAAGTATCTATTAAAACATAATTTTTCCTCTTTTATGTTTTGAATTTCGAAAAACAGTATTTTACAATTATTATCATTATGTTAATTGAAGTATAATAGAACCAACATGTGTTTTGGTGAATATTAACATACCATCGTGAATAGTAATATGATTATAATTAATAGTAAATTTTATTATTATTTTATTGTCTTATTACATTATGATAATGAAGTCATGATTAATTTTTCAAGGTGATATAAAATGAGTTAATGTTTTAAAATTGTTAATTTTTTTAATAATGTATGATTTTATTTAAAAATTAAATTAATCATATTTTTATTTTTCAAATTTTATTTCATTTTTAATTCTACAAGTCGAAAAATATCCAGGGTTAATTTTTGGTATTTTTTTGAAATTTTTGAATTTTTGATGAATAGTAAAAAACGGTAAAATACCGTATATTCAAATTATTAGTTAAATATTATATTATTGACATCATGTACGGTGTAAGCCAACTTTTTTAGAACTCTCATTTTATCATTACTATATTGATCACGATAATGAAGACTATTCACAGTCTTGGACAAAAATTATAAAATAATGATTAAAATAATGTAAAGCCTTTCATCTCCACCACTATATATACCACACTCATTCCCCTCTTCTTCTCACACCTCTAAATCCATGAACAAATTTCTATTTTTATCCAAATCCCTTCCCCATGACTTCTCCACTTCAATGACCTAGTTATCTCACTAGAAGGACAAATCCAAAGGCCTTAAAGAGGATCTCAATTAGAAGAGATCACGAGGTACAAATCCTCTTTCATTTTCATGTGTTTTCTTTTCAATTCCATTATTTTCTTATAATATATTTCCTTACCCTTATACAAGATGTATGAAATTTTTATAATCATATATATTTTTTATGTTATCATATCCATGTAAAAGATTCATCATCTTTATTGCTCTCCTCTTACACTTTTTCTAATACACAAACAAAAAAATTGTTCGTTATGTGTTGTTTACCAAAATTGTGGATGATGTGATTTCAATTTATATTACATCATTAAAATATGATCAAATAAAATTTTTAATGGTTGAAACATAATTTAATGTTTATTATATAACCAATTTTATGTTCTAGTATGAAGTTATAAGCATGAAATTAAATTATATAATTATACAAGTTCATGATTGTCAAGGAACCACCAAAAAATGATCTGAACAAATATCATTAATTTTTATCTAATGATTCATCATTATATGATAAGAAATGATTTATGGTATAATTATTTATTCTATAAACATATTAATAACATTTAATTACACTTCTAGAATTTTATTTCCATACGACATGAATATAAAATACACACCGTGCATGGAAATCATGTAAAGAATGCACCTATAAAAATGAATGGAACAAAATACTGATAATTAATGTTTGAAATAATGATATAAAATGATCATATATGGTTTTATAAACAAGAAAATTTTTCTTCAAAATAATAATAACACTTTTTTAACCATTATAAATGAGAATTGAACATGATTTATGTATGAAAAATCCTAGGTAAGGGAATTCTTAACCCGATTTCTATTCTTTGGGTTAAAAATCTACTTCATTATTTATGTAGTAATAAAATTATTTTTGTGATGAATTTTGTTTTTATCATGTTTGGTTTTGTGTATTTATAGTGTTTATACATATTCCATCCACTCTTTTAGGACTCAATTCATTTGTATGATATTGTTATGGGGCTTTTCGTTTAAAAGCTTCTTTTGATGTTCTGTTTTACAAAGATTAAAACCACTCTTTTTATGCAATTAATCATGTCGTATGATTATGTTATAGTTCATGGGAATTGTTTATGATGAATTTTTGGACCTATATATCCCTCCAGTGCATTGGATATGTGTATGTTAGAGGTCAGTTGTATGGTTACCCCAAGTATAACAAGGATGGTTACACAATAAAGTAGTTGTGAGGGTTACATTGTAAGGTAGATGTGAGGGTTACATTGTAAGGTAGTTGTGATGGTCACAAATCATAAAGTATTCATGAGGATTAAAATATTACATAAATAATTCCCCAATATACCTTTATTCTTTTATTTATGTTCTTTATGTATTGTGTAAATCTCATAAAAATATCATGTTTCACAAAGTAAATATATATGGGCAACAAGTATGTATTTTTGAAAATGATTTCATACGTTTACAAGTATTCATGGAATTATTTTTTCCTTATCTATTTTCCCATATCTCTATGGATAATTTTGTGCTCAACCCAATTTTTAAATTATTTTCAAAGATTATAATGATTTTTAATACAAATAAGCAATCCGGGTTAAATGTTATGATTTTTTTTCATGGAAATCATGTTTTATTTGAAAAGTTTTATATTTTTGAAGAAATGGATACTGTTTCTGTTCTATATCATTTACAAGAATGTGGAATGTTACATATTTATTATATCCTAAATCTCTAAAAATATTAACATTAAAATATACAAAAAATTAAATGAAGTGAGTTCATGCCTAAAATTATTGATTATGTATTGTAATAAGGTCTGGTATTTATAGGTGAGAACCATTATAGATCTCCAATGAATTGGGTTATCTGATGATGGAAGTCAATCATATTGTTATTCCATTTGTAATAGTTAATGTTTGAGTGATATGGTAAAGATATCTCAAGGGTCCTATGTGATTTTATCTATTATTACTGTTTAGTTTTTAAGAAATGTTTTTAATTGTTTTTCATGTGTTCACTACACTAATGATTTACATTATTTATGTAACATACATAGATATTTGTGCTCATCACATTTTTTAAAATTTCCATCAGAGTTTTTATGTAATATTAGGGGCAAGGATGATATTAATGGTATAATTGTGATGTTTTTCCATAAAATGTAATCATTTCTTATTTTAATGAATTTTATATTGTCGATAAAAATGGTTACTACGTATAAGTTCCCAGTTGTAATGTATGGGTTTATTTTTTAAAATTTTTCTTAATTCTCTAAAACTCATAACTAAAACTATTCTCAAATGTAAATTTCAGTTCAAAAACACAAGAATATGTAATGTTTAAGGTCTAGTTCTTACACATAAAACAATTATGTAATTACCCAAAATACAATTAAAATACGAATTTCATTATAAAAAACAACTGAAATCGCTTATATTTATATAATTAAATCATAAATTATATTAAATTAGTTATATTTCAATTTAGAAATAAAACGACACTAAAAACCCCAAAAAAGTTATTATAATTCCCTATTAATTGCATTCCATTACATAAAAAACAAACTATTTGGAAAATAATTATGTAACTAAAAACATCAACCCAGTCATAAACATCATAGGATAATAAAATACCATAAAATTTATGTAATTATTCAGTAAAAAAATTTATCATACATAATGGAATAATAGAAATGATATTAATCATTTATTTATAAAAAAATGATTTCATGTAACCATTATTATTCACCATACATGTAAATGATATTCATTGAGTTGAAGGCCTTACAATATATGTTTTTTTATAACATGAGTAGGGGGTTTAAAATTATACTCATACAAATATATAGAGACGACATCCTATATTTTAAATAATGCTGGTATCCATATTTTAGAAAATATTATTTGAAAAAAATCATTTTTATAATCTTTTATGCACATCATGTCTTTTTTTATTTTCTATAAAAATAATATATTTTTTCAATTTCTCATTTATATAGTAATGTAGGACAAATTTTAAATAACATTAAGGAAAATAACTTTATTTATTGGTAATATTTACAATCTCTATAAATCATTGGATTTTATGAGTCTTGGATGCAAAATATTTTTGAATATATTAATTACTAATGTGAATTTCAGTATGTACAATGTAGGCAGTAGATATTGGAAGTAGGTATAGACGATATGAGATGAATAGCCAATATAGAGAGATTGAGGGCATGATGTTGTTATTTTCATCATTTTAAATTGATAGTTTTTTTATTGATTAGCATAATGGTATGAATTTTATTAATTTAAATCTAATGTAGTTATGTTATATAGAGTTTTTCATATATTTAAATTTAAAAAATGATTTTTTCTATTATGTTATAATTTATAGATAATTTTTTTATGTTTATATTTTTTATGGATGTGGTTTATTATTTATTATTATGAAATAGTTTTTATAGAATATTTAAAGATAGTTAAAACTACCGATAAAAATGGTTTAAAATATTTCATGTTCACCATGTTTATAACTTATTATCTAAAACCCTTCTAAAAGTATATATTGGGTAGAACATTAATTGAAAATTTTAAACTACCTATAAATAAGAAAAATAACCATAAATTGTTTTTTGGTGATAAAACCGAAAAAATTACTAAATATAGTTATTGTTTTATCAATATCCATTAAATATGAACAACTACCTAAAATTCAATATTCATCTAAATTTAATAATGTATTCATGCACTGATTAATATCATATAACTTTATGACCATTGTTCGTAGGTGTTGAAAATGTTATTAGTAGTTGTTGAAACCAATACTAAACCAAAAACCACTATTAAGGGTATATCTTCATATAGTGACATCAATATCATCAATAACATACTTCGATAATTAATAAATTTGAAACATTAAAAATAATTCCAATACGAAAGGCATGGAATTCATTATCATGGAATGCATGGTCTCATTGAAATCATTCAAGGATAATCAAAAAACAATGATGAGTTCGTGAATTAGAGTCTTTTTATGTTTAGAAACATATACATAGGTTTTGAACAAAGTATCAAAAAACCTTCTACAATTCCATATGCCCTAATTCATAACAGACACTCCAAAAGGTTTTGTTGTTTCATGCTTATTATATGAACAATGTCAGTATTTTATGTTGGAATTTTGTTATAATGAAAAACTAAATATCACTCCATAAATGAATATAATCATGTCATGATTTGATGATGGTTAGAAGGATGAATAGAAAATTATAGATTTTAGGATGAGGATCAATCTACAATAAACATCATTATTTTGTAATGATTAATTTTCAGACACAGTTGTGTACGGATGATTATTCAAACTTGTATCTCATTTTATAAATGAATGGAACTAATTTTTCATTATGACAAGATATTTAGGATTACATTTTAATTATATTAACATATATATTTCATTATTTTTAACCTTTTTTATTTATTAGATGTAATATTTGGATGAGACCATGCTTTTCTGAGGGTTGCATAATTTTAATGTATTACAACATATTTACCAATGTTGTGTCAAAATGACCACCAAGTTAATAGATATTAAATAATTAAAAATCCATAAAACATAGATATTATAACATGATGAAAATGGTGTGGTTTGATTTTATTATATTTCATAGAAACACTAATTATGTTGAAATATTGGATCCGAAATCACATATTATTTCAATGAAATAGTGAGATCATTTTCATTGATAAAATTTCATGAATTGAATAAATAATTGGATATTTTCATAAAACATATTAAGGTGGAAATCTATTGAGAGAATTTTAGAGATTTATGATAGGAATAATTGAGGGGGTTTTTTTATCATGTGCAACAAAATTCTAAATACAGGAAATATATGAAGTTATATCTACAATCTTGATGAATATATAGGGTCTTGTTTGTACTAATGAATTTGTTTTCTGATTTTTTTTATGTATGATTCAAGTATGTCTTGTTGAGAGGTGTTTACTCATTCTTGAGTGATTCAATAATGGGATTTCTATGTTATGGGTTGTTATAAAAATGATAAATATATTAGTTTTGAAATATTGAGTATGAAAATCACTTATTGTATATTGGTACATCAACACATTCCTAAAGTAAAATCCTAGAATGAACCCTAGTGAAGATAAATAATGTTAAATTTATCATATTCTATTATTCATATATTTTATATTAAATGAGGAATATTATAGTTTTTTTATTAATTTCTAAACAAGAAAATTGATTTTGGAATATTTAAAATTAATTTACCCTGATTCACTCACCTATGTAAGGTATCGTACCTATTTACTATGCCCTAAAATCGGGATATATAAAAAGATTATATAAACCTAAATCATATTCTATGATAGTCATGTAATTTATATCATTTAATATGATATTCCTATGTCATAATGTTTTATGATATGCATGTTTTTTCCAAACTAGTAGATAACGATAAATCATATGATATAAGGTTCTATATGTATAAAAAACCATTGCACAAAGTTTCATTAGATAAAAACCAGTAGTATTAGACTATAATCAATTGGAATAGTTTCATTGACCTATTTAATGAATAATATATAAATTTTTAGTAATGTATTTGTTCCATCAGATGGAAGTAATATAGAAAATGGTTTTAACAATGGTTCTTTTCATTTTGAAACTTAGGTGATATGTCACAAAATTATAAGGGATGTTTAAAATAATTATTTTATATTGGTTATTTTAATTAATATAAAAATTTCTATATAGGGGTTTACAACAGATTCCAGTGACCTCGGTATTTAAAATATTCCATCTATAAAGTCATAAAACATGGTCATCTCATATGATCTGATCTCTAATTGAGAAAAAATGATATCATGCGTATTATTAAGCAGACAAGTAAACATGAACGATTAACTCGTTCAATTTGGAGGAACATTATACTTTATCTCATCATCTGTAATCATTTATTGAATGATATAATCTTGAACCCCTATAGATATTCCAAAGATTCCTCAAGAATCCATGTGGATGTTGGTCCTCAAATTCTGGGTTCGAAGGTGGTGCTTCAATGATTCATTCGTCATCAAAATTTGCACCATGTTATCATCCCTTTGATCCTTAAAGAAGAAAGAATATATGAAGGATGGATGGTGGGTTTATCTTGCATGGATGTGATAAGGAGTGTAGATGAGCTCTCAAATTCCTTTTTATGAATAATAACATTTAATATTGTTGTCTACTTATTATATAGTGGGTGTCGATTTCTAGGAAGGGGCTCCCCAACACCCATATAAGTAATTCCTTATTAATAAGAAATAAAGGACATGCTATGATTAAGTAATTATTTTTAAAATATAATCTTTTTTCTATCATATACTTTTAATATATAAATTATATATTAAATTATAAAATAGAGTCATTATATTTACTAGTAATTTCTATAAATATTAAAAGATCCTTGTACATGAAGTTAATATTTGTATGTAAATTATTTTTTTGCATATTCAGTCATCATCATTAGAATAAATTTAATAAATATATTTAGAAAAATTATTCTATATGTGACTTGTAATGAATTTATTTATTTGTTGGTGACCATTTATTCTCAGACACACCACGAACCTCGTGGTGGGTCCCACCATGTATTACACACATATGCACTAGAATTGGGATTACTCGTGAATATTCTATTGTGTGTGACCCTCTAGGACCTTATCTTTAAAGTAGTAAATATTATTCATATACTATGATTAGAGCCTTGCAACCCATCAAGGCACATACGGAGATAGACAAAATTCAATACAGTGAAAACCTAATCTACGTACATCTATCATGTATTATAATCTCACTTTTTCAAGATATATCATAAATAAGTATATACAGCTTAACAAATTATTCACCCTTGATTTATTATTTGTTGATCTAAATGGATGGAAAAAATATCAATTATAATGGCCCTAAATTTATGAAATTATTACCATTTTATCACCTAGTACAAGGATATCACTTCCTCAATGTGGATGCGACAAATTTTCTATTCATCATTAAACTAATAATGCACCGATCAAAAGTTATGTTTTTATTACTTTAATGTCAGGGTTTTTTGTTTTGCATCAGTGTATGTGATCAAATGGAACACATTGATAAAGATCACAATCATGTAGACCAATTCACATATTCATTTATATGGACAACCAATGATTCCAGAAACATGTGGTGTTTCAATTGGATGTTCTTTCCTCATGATATCATCTACTCAACATCACCGTGTGTGACCTTAATAAGAAGAATTACCATTGCATCAGAGCACCCAACTCCTGATGGTCACACGTCATTTGTTTCCTATCAATATGATGTATATTTCTAATTAGACATAACATTATGATGATTTTCATTGTACCTCTAGGTTATCATTATATCCTCGGATTTTCTATATCCCTATTATACGACACATAATCTAAGGACATTACCAAATTTATAATGGATGCATATGTATAAAAATTATTATGGTAAGATAAAAGCATTAATATATATATATTAAATCATATACATGTAATGGTAATAAAAGTGCATACATAAGTTGGTGATAGTTACCCCACTTACAACACTCCCACGTTCACTAAAGCCTACTTATAACAACTCTCAATACTCTATCTCCCACTTTCAATAGATCCAACTTATAACATGTCTGAATACACTAAAAGGAGGAGGGGGTGAATAAGTTGTATCATTTTGTATTAGTTTTCTCTAATTATTAAATAACCTTTGCCTTTAATTAAATATTTATTTCTTTGTATAACATAATCCAAACACACATCCACAGGGACACAATAATTTATAAGGTTCAAAACACAACAAGAGTAGATACATCAATGGAATTGTTTTGAAACAGTCCAATACAACATAATACACTAGAAAACAACCCTTTTGTGGAATAAAATGATTACGATATTCCCTTACACTGATGTAGAATATTGTAAACATTCCAAAACTGTGTGTTCTTCTTATAACACAAAATATGTAAATTTATTTTTCAATGAAACGTGTTGTTTTACTTCATGATCAACAACCACCAATATGATATTCTAAAAAAAGTTCTTTATTTTCATTCCTAGAAGTTGTTATAAACTTCCTAGAAGTTTTAATGATCCCCAGTTCGACATCCCAATCCAATTTCCATGTTCGATTGATCAATATGGAAATCACACTTTTCTTGTATTTTCAGTTTGTGAAAATTTCATCGTAAAACAATTTCCATTCCTTTTTTAACTTCCCAGAGTCCTACGTGAACTATCATAATTTATATTTAATCTACTTATACCTTCAAAAATCTATTTGTACTGCCTGGCCTAAGTGATTCATGAACTGCCTCTTCCTTTGTGGACTATATCCACTTTTTGAATGACTATATCCTCACAGACCACCTCTCAGACAAGATCCATTTTCTTTTTCCTGAAATATATCCTCGCAAACATATCCGATCAAAATTCCTCCCAAATTTTCTCCTTTATTTAATTGAATCCCTAAAAACAACATTGACCATCGTGAAATTTTTCCTCGGTGAACTCTTCTCTATTGTGGAATGACTTTGTAATTATCCAAATTCTACCCATAATGATAATTTATTATTGTTAAATTCAATCAAATTTAAGCTAGGATTAAGTGCCCTTATAAGAGAAAATAAATCTCACAAAACCCTCTAATCACAAATACCTATAACTTTGATGTGGGACATCCTTCATAGTGAACTGTGATACGTGGTATGCATAGCACCTTTATCCATTTCACCAGCCTAAATCATGGAATATCAACCACAAATGATGAAACTACCATAAAAGTCTATCCTATAGTGTAATACAAGCATCCTAAAAACTATTTTCTCTATGTAGTCCTTGTAGTGTGCTTCGTGGTCTGCGTAACACTGCTATGCAGAAATATTCTTTTTCAGAATTTCCATCATTGTTTTGCGTACCTACTATGTGTTCTATGAAATGTGATTGTATAAATACTTTTCTAAAAACCATTCTTTTCCATAAAATTTTTTTTATTTTGTTTCTAAAAAATATGTTAAAATATTAGAAATAGTACCACCATAAAAATAATCCTCTACACCACAAACCATACTTATTTTCAATCATCTAGATTTTTTATCAAACACAAATTGACGCTTCCTTAAATATTCAACAATATTCAACAAGAGTTCAATTAATTCCAAAATAACATGATTTCATTTATAACATAACCCATCATTCATGATATCTAAAATTTGATCAATATATTTTAGCATCATCTGATTATCCATATAAGGTATTGTAACATTCATGTCTTCCATAAATATCATACATTCCTAATAAAATTGATTTTCATAAGAATTGTCAGTCTAATTTATTGAATACTATGGCTAGTCCGATCATCCATTTTTAGAAATTAGGGTGATTTATTTTATCCTAAAACATTTTTCACAACAATAGACAATACTTGAATCTTTTATTCATCCTTATCATCTTGGGCCCCACAAGATATGTATTTGGTTAGGGGTTATTCCACACACATATATGTGGATACTCTACTAGCTATGACCTCATATCATTGAATAAAATCTATAAAGAGAATAAACATCCAAACTATATTATTTTTCTCCCAGTGGGACCTGGGATCTTCAGAAAAATCAATGAAAACAATATTATCATAATAAACTGGAACATGATATGTATTTATGAGTAAAATCCCAATATTTGAAACAAATATATATATTTACTACCTCAATAAATACATTAGAAGATGATATATACATAGATTCTGCTATAGATTCAATGATTATAGTTTTCATTGAGCTTATACATCTCACTACACCACCATTCAAGCAATATTCATAGAATGAAAGTGATTTTAGATGAACATGGAATATCTTGAAACTATTAATAGTGTATCCCCTCACTACTAGTCCATAATCTCCCCTATACAAAAAGAACACATCCTTTTTATATCTCATGTACTCTTGGATATTCTTTATATCTTCCCAATACATATCCCCTTGATTATCTTGATATGTTTTGACCATGCCTAATGAAAAGGAAAGTTCAAACCTAGAAAAAAGCATTCTATACATGATTGAACTAGCTACTAAATAATAACTAATTCTACTCATTCTATATATTTTCTTCGATAACTTTTGTCACATTTTCATTCAGATATTGATACCATGTGTCATCGATGAAAAAATTCGCCTAGAATATTCCATTCAATTACCTCTTGAGTACCTTGAAAAAATAAGTAATTTAACTTATCCCTAGAGTAATCTATGATCTATCTAGATAGATCATTATCATTAGAATACATGTTGTTTCTCCCAAGTAACTAATTGACAAGAATTCATTTAACCATGTCACAAATGATTGTAATATTTTCACTTTGTTTCCAATAATTAATATGTATTTAATAAATAATACTATAAAAATGATGGAATACACATTAACACTATTATAGACACATGAATAACTTTAATTATTAGAAAATCCAATTTCTATTATATCCCCATTGAATCTCACATTCCACAATCATGGTTCATTCTTCAACCCATAAATTTACCTCCACATAAATCATACTTATCGGCACACTTTCACATAACAGCCACTCAAGTAGAGTAATATAGAAATCTTTATCCAATATACCATTTATAAAAGTATTTTTAACAGCCTTTTGTCAAATTCTTGTATCACATACGACTTCTATTGTATTTAATATATTGATATTTGATACCCTCTCTACTATTGAGAAGGTTTTTTCATGTTCAATTCCCTTAATGTTTTTGAGCCTCTTTTCAACCAGTCATACATTATTGGTGTTGTATTTACCATTTACGCCCATATTTATCTTAAATAACCATTTCACACAATCAGTTAAACATCAAATGGCAGTTTTAAAAAATCCAATGTTTTTAGTACATGGGTTAAATCTCATAATTTATTACTACTTTCCATTTAGTATCCTCCATTCCTTCCATTACCTCCTTATAGGTTAGAGTTTCATCATTCTGCAAGTATAATGTGTCACCCAACTACTTGAAAATAATATCACAATGGTCTAGTTCTCTAACCTATCTTTTGGAATGATATAGTACATCTATTTGATGAAAAACATCGTCTACTATAGTCACTCATAGATATATATCTTGGAACAACTCGCATGCATCTAAAGCATCAAATTTCTCAGGTCAATATTTCTTCCACTATTTCCATTATAAATGTGTTCCCATTTAATAAATATGGAATATATTGAAAAAATATCATTCATATCAAAAGTTTTATTTACTTAATATCTATTATTTTAATTAGGTTAACCTATAAAGATGTACTTTGTGATTTTCGTTAACAGTTTTTAACTACTCATAGTCTTGACCAAAAACTTACATCCCAATACACATATGTGTCAAATATTGGGTTTCCTTACACACCACAACTCATATAGAATTCCATCTGTGACTATAGTTTAAATTCAGTTATGGTTATATGTTATTATCTACAACATGTATCCCTAATAGAATAAAATATTTTGTCATTGGATCATCATTGATTAGATCAAGTAATGAATGGTATGATTACTCCTATCACTAACACCATTCCACTATGGTGAATAAGGGTGAGTGAGTTGGGGTACTATCCCACAATACATAAAGTGATCAATGGAATATTGGTTAATATTCTCTCTAAATTAGTCTGCATGAGGTGGTTTAATCTTTATACCAAGATTCTTTTCTACTTTATGTTGTTATTCCTTAAATATCTAGATGGAAACTAGCCTATACCTCATTAAATGTACATAACCCTTCCTATTGTAGTCATCTTTAAAAGTAATAAAGTATAAATTCCCTCCCATTTCCTCAACTATAAATTCTCCACATATTTGCTTATTATTAGTTCTTACAATTATGTTTTTCTTTCTCCTTTCCCAAATAAGGGTGCATTGGTCGTTTTCCCTTTAAAAAAAATGACATAAATCTAAGTTCTATAACTCATCAGAGTCAAAATACCCAAAATGATATAATCTTTATAAAATACTCTAATTTACATGGCCAAGAATGAAGTTCAGTAGGTGAGTTTTACATGAGTCATATATGATGTTTTTTTAATTAATTACTAGAACATTGTTCTCGAGTTAAATTATATAAAACTCATTATTAAGATATATCATACTATCAAATATGATATCCTCACATGAGAGATGAATTTGGTTCCAAACATGAAATAAAATATCAGAGCATCCAAAATTTATTGGGAGATTACGATTATGGAAATATATGAAACATAGAAAATATTGGTAAATAAAATAACCAAACCCATCATCAAAGTCAGAATATAGGCCCGTGTTGCATGGTCTACTTGAATCAAACCATTTTCAGCTTGGAGATACACCTTTCCATATTCAATCATTTGGAAACTAATTTGTCCCTGTATATAAATACAAATGTGTGATCCATTTTTTATTAGATACCAAACATGGAGATTAATTTATATTTTATTCAATGGAAATTACTTGATTTACAAGTTTTGACTTTTTTCCTTTTTACAAGATCTTAAATTATTCTTCCTGTGGACTTTCTTGCAAAATAAAAAGAAAACAAATGCCTTCTCATTTCCCACCATATTTTTATTTTTCTTATTCAAAGGAATTTGAATAAATATCTTTTTCATTGTCTTAGACATGGAACACTAATCCCTTACCTTTTTCATCATTTTACCAATAAAAAATAAGAACTAGTATTCTTTAAATCCTTTCTAGATTAGAGAACTAAATCCAAAAGACCTATGATTTATTTTTTCATGTTATTCATATTGTAATTAAAATAAATGTAAATAATATTTTCTGTTAAGAATGTTTGAATGAGTCCAATTACTAGTTATTATTTTATTTTGAACCCAATGGCTTGATGTCTCTCATTATAACTGGCCATCATAAGTACATGAGATCCTTATCGATTCCATTATACTAACATGCACCTATACAGTGCACTATATATCTCATACCATTATTTCCAAGCTCCCTCGTGGTATAATTATGGGAGATGTGTTAATATCATTAAGGCATGTTTGTCCTCATGGATTTTAAATAGTGGACTAGGCATAGGTGAAAAAATAAACACTACACATCTAGTACATCATATACATTATTTTTCAATTTTTCATTATCCACCTTACATTATAATCATTGAGTCTTACAATGAATTAAGGAATCCATTACATAATTACCCCTCTCTAAGTTGAGTACTACACAAAAGTGCATATAACATTTGTATAAGTTTTGGATGACTAATATTATTCCATTATATAGTATTTTTTTATAGTGATAATGTTTTGGTGATGTTGTCCATTTAATATTTCATCTACAAAAACATTTCTTAAGTAATAATTTTTTTTGATTAACAAATTTGATATGATATAGTAATTAATTATATAATACAATGCCTCTCCTTATTGTATCAAAACATATTATCTCTCAATACTATATTCATAATTCCACATCATTTGATTATCATTGTGGAAAATATTATTGAATCTTATCAACATAGTCTACAAGAATTTTCTACACCACTAAAGGGATACTTGAAATGTAAGATCTAGAATTCCTAACCACATTGACTCATCATTCCCTGAACTGTTTAGAATTGTCTAAATTTCTTATAATCATAACTATGATTCAAAAAAATACATATAATGAAGTATAAATCTTGATTTACTACTTACTTCTGACTAGATTTAGTTAAGTTAACCTTTCACTCTCATAACAAGTCCCATGTAGTGGGAGGTACAATATATTATGGATGATGAGAACCCCATACACCATATTTTATTCAAATTTAAGTCATATAAACCAAGAAGATATAGTATTATATTGATGGGTTCCATTATTTATGGATTTAATTAATAACTTTCTATTACATATGTTCATACTATGTTTTCAAACTCAAAAAAATGAATTGATAGAATGTAATCAACTCTTTTTTATATTATTTTATATTTATTATTCTATGTGTTTCAAATAGGCATCATAAATCATAATGTTATATTCCAAATATAAAGGAAATAAATTACTAGATTGTTATGAAATTTTTTATTTTTCGATCGATTTATGCACAATGGATCAACATTTACCTAGGGGAATAATATCTCAGTGGGATATTTCCTTTTATCAAAGCATTCAACTAACCTAGTGTATTTAGTTCTCATCGAGGATACCGCCTCATATTAGAATAGTCAAAGACTAATATCATCATCAGAAATAGTAAAAATGTACTCATATGTAGATGAGGTTTTCATAAGTATAAAAATATACATATATAAATATTGATACAATAAAATGAACTTATACATATTAAAGCTAAAAATAAGATGTGTAGAATATAGAAAAAATCAATTAAGTATTATTAGTATCACACACCATTATAATATATAATTAAATAAAAATCACCCATAAAAGAAAAAGTTCGATAACTTCTCAAAACTAGTCGGAAAACAATTAAATTGATGAAAAAAATAAAATTAAATAAATTTACATTCAATATAATTTAAAGAAATTATTTAAATTATTTAAATTCAAATAATTTAATTCTGTTTGGTCCCTCAATTAATATAATATTTTCTCCCAAAATTCATGTAATCAATTAATATTAATATTATACTTTAATTATATTAATTTTTAGAATTTTAAAAATAATCTATTGACAAAATTAATAAATTAAATTTTTATTATAAAAAAATTTCCAAAAACAAAAAACCTAGTACAATCCAGTTTCGGGTCGGGATGATCCCACAAAGGTCTGTTTTGGGCTTTACAAACATCGTGTTTGGATGTTTGGGGTTAGGTTGACCCGCCCTGACCTATTCTGTGTCTGGAAGACTAACCCACGCCTATTTCTGGATTGGTTAGACAAGACATAAGTAGTGGGATACTAGAAGGAACCCAATTGAAGCAATTAGAATCACTGCTGGGAAGGAGTTCAACATGTGGTGGATTTAGTTGTGGATGGTCCATGTGTGAGGGAAGGGGTTGTAGAATTCCAAGGTAAAAAATTATAGTTAGTTAATGGAACCATGAAGTGAAGAGGGTGATCAGGTAAATAGTAGTGGTTTTGGTAGTGTTGTCATGTTGGGGGCTAGGTAGGGGGTCGGCCAGCACAGCTTGCATGAGACATGGATGCGGCATAATGGCTGGACTATGGCGATACTCTGAACTCATAGTAACCGAAAATGGTTCCTGTAATGTGGTGGTTATAAAAGAGGGTATTTTGTGGTCGTGGGAGTCACTTACCATTAGGAGGCATAATATAGGACCAAGATTCCAATATAAGTATGGTTTTATTTTGGATTGGAAATTTTTTTGGCAGACAACTATTTTTTATTCAATTAAGTCACACCTCCCCAAAATTATTTTTTCCATTATTTGTTTGGTTTTTCGGCCCTCCAACATAACATGACTCAAATGTTTTTTCTTTTAATGAAAAAACCCCTTAGAATTTATGTTTTTTTATTCAACAATATTTTTTAATTTTTAGATACTATTCCGTACTGTTTTGGTGATTATAATATAGCTCATGATTGGGGTATTATTGACAACTACAACCAATTGCATAATCTAAGATTAAATAAAACAAATAAATATATATTCTTCAATTTTAATCTTCATCTTAAATTCTCAACAACTGATAGCAAAAGAACCATATCAATTTTTTTGGATGGCTATAACTTGGCCATCGGAGATCGGAATGATGTGGGGTCTGATATTTGGGATACTAATTAATACCCTCTAATTATATTTAAGGAAATTTTAATTTTCTTATCTCTGAAAATTTATATGATATCATGGATACTAATTGTTGTACTGGAGCATGTAACAGATGTTGGTGGGATGTATATTTAAAATTTTTCATCATTTGAGTGATAAATATTCTTCGTGTCCCATGATCCGAGCCCTGGTAGAGGTTTTAGGATCTCTAATGGAGTATTTTAGAACAAAAATAAACATTAATGATTCCCTAATTATTTTTAGTGACATTTGTTACTATAGCTTGTTTCCAGTAATCATTCCTCAAATTGTCTAAGAATAATTCCTTCAAGATCATCAACACATGATTCGTGGTTTTTTATGTTTATTGTTTGATTTCGAGTGTTATAGGAGAGCTTAAATGAATAATTTGATGTCACGATGATTAATATAATATCTTATCTTATATACTTGAAGTATTTCATATATTACAATGTTGTAAGATACCATTCTCTCTATTTCATATGGGAAGGAGGATATATGAGCTCTCAAAATTGAAGTGTATTAATAATAACCATGAAAAGTTATACCATAGAATTATATAGTGGTTTTTGGTAATGGTGAGAGGTTTCCTCAACCCTCATATAAGTTTCACCCACTAAATATGAAATAAATTATTGTTTATGTTGAGATAACTACATTAAAACATTACATATATTTTATCACCATCATATAATATATATAATAAATATATTATGTGATAATAGTGAGTAATTAACTAAACTCATAAATCTCAATAATATCATGTGGACCATGAATATAATAATAATATTATTTCATATAATATTTTTCCACATATTCAAATAAAACCATGTGGATAATTTTAATATATAAATTCATCCCAATTATTCTATACTCAAATAATAATCAAATTATTTACTTGATTATGTTCATTTATTCTCTGAGGCATCTTAGAACTCATTCTGGGTCCCACCATGTCCTATTAAAATATTAAACATAATTAGGGGAAATATTGAATATTATATTGTATCTTACCCAATAAAGACCTCATCTTAATAGCATTGAATATCATCCATAGACAATAAATGGAATCTTCAAACCCATCAAGGCACATAAGGATGAAAAAAAAGTAATAGAAATGATAGCCTTTCCGAAAAATACACATTGTGTAATATATTGTCTATTTCTAAAGATATCACATAAAGGACGATTCAAAACATGTGTCACAATCCATTATCAAATTACTATTTGGTGATCTAACTGCAAAGAATTACCTTCAACTACCAAAAAATTAATTTATAAATATACGTCCATTCTAATCAACTAGGACCAAGATATAACTTCTTAAACTCAGTAGAAACAAATTCAATACTAATAATTAAACCAATTTCATACATCCAAACATGCACAAATCATAGGCTACATTTCCATGGCTTTAATGTCATTGTTTTTTTCTTGAATTAATGTATGTGATATAATTGTATACACTGATAACGATGTTATGTTATGACACGAATACACAAGTTACATGATTGGAACAACCAATGAAAAATGAAATATGATGTGTTCTTATTAGTAGTTATATCCTCATGATTAAATATAATCAAGATCCCGATGTGTTAATATAATGAGTAGAAGTATCAATATTAAAAATCCCCCATCACCTAATGGTCACACATCATATCTTCCCTTTCAATTTGATTTATCTTTTCCATAGGATAGAACCTTATGATTACATCTATGTTATCTGTAGGATCTTATTTAATACTGTGTAATATTATAATCCTTTGACATGACACATAATATAAGGATACTAACATAATTATAGTGGGGGAATAATTATCAAAATTATTCTTATAAGATAAACTCATGAATATATATGAAGTTGTATAAATATAATTGTTATTAAAGTACATATATAAGTAGTTCCTAGGGAACACAAATACAAAAAAATAACATCAACATTATAATAATAATATCTAACATTGAAATATCTCCCAAAAATAAATTAAGGGGGCATTCCATGTTTCTTTTATATAGAAAATGTTGAAGTTAGTTATTTAAATTTGTTATTTTATAAAACATATTTTAAAAAAATTAACAGTTTTTGTTTTATAACCTACATGTAAACCCAAAAAAATTGAATAAATATTACACATTCTATGAATTTTACCGGTGTGGATGTCATTTATGTTTTTTAAAATAAATAAAAACAAATGGTGTTGAATTGGTTTTTTTCATTGGTTATAAAAATAAAAAAATTATCAAAATTTATTTTATAAAAATATTAAAAAAACCTCACTATCCATTTCCTATATGGGGAATGTGCGACATTCTCTAGGCTTGGTTGCATCCCCCTACAATTAGTTAAGAATAAACCATAAACACATTAAATGAATGTATCAAGGATAATGGGTGGGAGGGATATCTTTGAGCATGGTGTGTCCTCTAAACAATAGTTATGGTGCCTTTGTTATGTTTGATGGCTTCATTTGACATAGATTTAGAGATTGCAGTGGTGACGAAGATGGAGGTAAAACTGTTGGAAACTATGGAAGTGGAGTTGTATCGTGCTCCTATTGTCGAATGTGTCTCTTTTTCAGATTTACTATTTGGTCCTTCTATAACTAAGATCATGATTTTGAATTTTATCAATCCATGTATAAAATAGGATGAAATCATATCGTTGATTATAGCCCTGGAATCCATCAAGAAACATATAGAGCTTTTTATGTTTTTGGTGCATAGAAAAATTTCCCTACGTAATGGTGACAAGACATTGAGTAATTTTGACCTAAAATTCAAGCTATGAACGTGCTAGGATATAATGACCTTATAGCTCCTCCTGATTGAGAGGGGGTATTTTACCATTATCTTTAACAACATGGAAGATATTTTTATTTCTAAGAATTTAGGGAAAAATAATCTCAAGAAATTTGTCTTTAAATTTTTGGTATGTGATTTGAATTTTAACCCATTAACTGATTGAAAAAAAGTATATACAGACATGGATTAGATTTTGTGGAAGCAATTGGTTTGTTCAGAATCCTAAATTTCGATAGGACATAACATATTGAATTGCAAATCCATTAATTATGGATCAATACACCATTGAGGGGGATCTTCGATTCTTTTATCACATTTTAGTGGAAGTTAACATGAAACAAAATTTTAATAAGATGAATAAATTTATTTTTAATCATTGGTGGTTTGAGATAAAGATAGACGATGAGAACCGAAATCCATTCTGTGACTTCTGTGTGATTTTAGGAAATTTCATTTTTAATTTAAGGTTTACTCAAAAAAAATATAACAATCCCAATGATGATAGATGGGGAACCATAAAGGAAATTGGAAAAACCAAGAAGGGTATGTTTAATAGGATTGAAAATGTTAACAACTTTGGTAATTATATTATGTTGAATGTTTGGAATAATTATTCTAATGCCACTACAAATGGTGAGGGGATGCCAAAAGATCCCACCTATGAGAGACTTTTATTAGTTAAGGATTTTGAACACATGGATACAGTTGTAAATTGTTCTCATAATGGAGTGGATGACATGGAATTTTTGGAAGCTATACACTCCTAGGTCTATATAGGTTATAATATCATTGAATGTGATAGAACTTCATATCATATTACTCATATCATGGGTGAGGTGAGGCATACTGAATCCAACACTGAAGAGTTAGATGAAAATAATCTATTTACTTACAATAGTAATGTCGATGACAGTGGTTGATCAATCATTAAGGTTTTGGTTATTCCAACTATTGTGGCCAATGTGGATAATGCCTTAAATCAGGGTAATTTCATCCCTAATTGATATGTATTGTTGAAAAAGTAGAATTAATGAAGATAAACTGGATAGGATGTACAAACCCTTCATTCTACTCCAGTGGAAATCTTTAAGTCCTTTCCAGATTGCAGTTTTAACACAAATTCATAGCAATATAGAGGTTAGGGGGCTTTATTATTAATTCCTTATAATGTTTCATATGTCAAGAATATTTTCAATACATGGTATACTTAGAGTTCCATAGTGTATTATTAGTATGATTTGGAAGATTTTCTCAATCTCCTAGTTCACATAGTGCTCCTCTAGCTGCCTCTAACCCTATAGATCATTTAACAGGCAGTAAAAAGAACATATTTACTCATGAAACTATTTGATTTGGAAATGCTACTATAATTGGTAGATAAATTCAAAGTCAAACTCTCTCTAAATTGGTTGTTGGATCAAAAATATCTTCAACCAGGAAGATTAAAAAATGATGTAAAATGATGTTTAACTTTTATTCAATCTTTTGTTACAAATGAATTCCATTTTCTGGAATTTTCATGTGTTTTATTTTTCTTTAATTGTCAATACCTTATATGAACACATCAAAATTAATAAATCCAAACTTCATGGAATATCTAAACCATATAAATTATATTATCTGGATGTTTTTGTTCTGTAGATAATTGGATATCAATTTGTTGGTGTCAATAGTTATTTATCCTTAGTGGACAATCATTGGGTATTTTCTCATTTAACGTTTGTTAGTGTTAGTTTTATCAGCATTGATGATTAGATGATCATAAGCTATTTCCAGATCAATATCATGTAAATGGTTAGAAATTTTATCTATGAAATAATCAAATATTAAGATATGATGAATTTATGGCATGGAATTGAAAATAAAATGTATGTATCTCATACCCATTGATTTCTCATTGGGTATTTCAACAAAATCCTCTACTCTATATAAGAAATCAGTTCCCAATACACATTGACTTCTCTTAATTAATTCAATGATTTTCTTGACGGTAATGAAACAGTTGAATTTAATATGGTGGGTGATAAACCTATTTTGTACACAAGGAACCTCAATATATTGGTTTCTATCAAGATTGATAGAGATTTTATCAATGAACAGGATCTTGATAAATGGGACTCAATTTCCGATATTACTCTCCCAAAAATTAATTACTATCAACACCTGATCCTTCTCAGTTTCATGAAGAAGGAGGTGAAAATTCCATTCCTTTTTCAATTAATAAAATCTTGAGTTCAACATGCTGATTGTGATAAAAATACATGGGATTTTTGAAATAGTGTGTATTGTGGAAATTGAGACTTATCATTCTTGGTAAAGATGAAATATTTAAAAATCACATTGATGAATTGGAGAAAATCTACCTATACTGATCCAAATAGTGAAATTTTCAATCTTGAGGCTTCTCTTCAATAGTTCTAGGCGGAAGCTTCAATAAATTAATTTAACATGGATCATTCCATGGAGGTAATAATATAGGATAAGCTTAAATATATTCTTTCAATGAGATAATGATATCTTAGAGAAACATTCTGAATTAAGTACCTCCAATCAAAGGATAAGAATGGAATTATTTTATTATCTCCAAAGAGATAGAGAAGTTAATATACATTTATCATTTTAAAATATGAATAATCATTCATCAATAACAAGGAGATAATTTTTGATCATATTGTTTCATATTATTATAATCTCTCTAATGGACCTGTTTTGGAGAGAGAGTTGAGTTATGGAATTAATACATTCATTTTTAACCCTTAGGATAATCATTTATTTACTATAATCCATTTGTAACATGACATAATATATGAATTCATCATCCTTAATGAAAGTAGTGTTCCTAGTCATGATGGATTCAACAAATTATTTTTTTCATAAATATTTGGATTTTATTCTTGTGGATGTTTACAAGTTGGTTACTCTTTCTTTATTTAAAGGCACAATTCCCCAAATCCTCAAAGCCTTATTTGTCAAATTGACTCAAAAAATGAAAATTCTTGTGAAATAATTATCATCCGTACCATTTATCTAATTAATAAAATTTATAATATGATTATTAATATTCTAGCTAATAGATTTCTAGAATAAAATATAAAGTAATCTCAATTAATTATATTGGCTTCATCAAATTAAGATCTATTTCGGACAGCATTATCACAAATTTTGAGTGTTTTAATTTTATTAGAATATCTAGAAGAGGGGGTATCATTGATTTAAATATTTATACTAATAAATACTTTTCCATAATGGAATTTAATTTCTTATATAAATTGCTCAATAACATTGGATTCATTATAAAAAATATCAATTGGGTTAAATATCTTTTGGATCTTTTCATATAATAGTTAATATAAATGGCTCTCCCATGGGATATTTTATTTTCCTTAGAGGGTTAGATTAGGTAACCCTCTTTTAAAATTGTTTTTATCTATTGTTTAAGATTATCTTAGTGGTATTCAATTATACATGGTACCACAATGAAATCTCATGCCTATTCAATAATCTTGATCTCTCGCTTCTCCAACTCACCTCTTTTATGTTAATGATATAATACTTTTTTTGAAGGGACAAAGTATAATATTTGATTTCTAAAAAAGGCTTTATGACATTATGTTATTATTTTTGGGTGAAATTTCATTTTGGAAAAATCTTTTATTTTATTTTCATGGAGGTTTTCACATTCAATAACTAACTCTATCCTCTCAAATATGGATGTCAAAGAGGTTTAAATACCCTTCAACTATATTGGTGATCCTTTACTGTGGGGGAGGTCAAGGGATGGTAATTCTATTGAAATTTTGAATCATATCATAAATCAACTCTCTATCAAAAAGGGGAATAATATATAAATGGTTAGTATAATAATTTTGGGGAAATTCATCATTGTCTCTATGTTGGTCTACTCATTTATGGTCTAAAAATGGAATAGGGTATTGATAATGATTTTAAAATACATTATCAAAAAAATTTATTTGGGTTTGAAGGGTTCATGAATGGAAATTTGTCACTATACCTTGGGAAACATGTTTTAAATCTTTATCTAATGGTGGTATGGTAAAATAGAACATTTACCATCTTAATCATTATTATCAATCTCGGTTCACATGGGAGCCCATTAATAGTAATTCAGAATATTTCAGATATATTAATGTTATTATTCTTAATGGTTGAAGAGGGGGAGTGATACTTACATGAATTTCTCAATTTGACCAGCTATTAAGGATTAATTTAATTTTATTACCAACTGTTCAAGAAAAATTGTTAATATAAACTCATCTCTTAAATTCTGGAATGATTATTAGACTAGATATACTTTAATTGATGACTTCCTCTATTTATATTCTTAAATGGACTCACATATTACCATAAAATATGTTTTTGATATACCTCATTGTCATATACAATAGATGTAAAATGAATTATAAATCGATACACTTTTTTATCCTACATTGATTTTCTAGTGATGGAGTTAGCCAAAAATGGTGTTTTTAATATCAGGATATTCTATCAATGACATACCAGTGATTCAAATAATGAAATAAATTTATTATAAACAATCAAAAAATATTCGATTAGGCCCTCTCGTCTGTCACTAATCCTACAACTGGCACAAAATAGGTTACCCAAAACATATGTCGTACAATTATGTATAATATCCTTCTATTCCTGGTGCTATTTTTTAAATCAGCATAGAGAATATATGAAGCATATCTTTCTTTGTTGTGTGACTAATTAAAAGCATTGTAATTTTGTATTGTAAATCATTGTTATCTATGAATTGAGATTCAACTATTTTCCTTATATTTTTCAATTTTTTCATAAGCACTACTCCCACTCCACAGATTTGGAACATGTTGTGGGTTTCTATAATTAAAATGGTACATTTTATCTGGTTCAATAGAAATTCCTTGATCCATGGATCCATTTCTCTATATCCTCGCCCAGTGTTGTCAACTGTTCTTATTGATTTCAAATAGTCTAATGAGGTGTTAAAGTGATGTTTTCAAAAAACTATTTCTGTATTGTGGATTTTATAGAGAATGTAAATTTTTGGGAATGATAATCCATCTTTTGGAATAGTTAGGGTTTTTTGGAATCATCCTCAACGTCAATTATTATGGTGAATTAGAAGGGAATCTTAGTCCATTGGGGTGTGGTGTAGTCTTTTGTGATCATAATCATAAAATTTTCTGGTATTCCTAAGGTTCATGTGGAGTTGAAACCATACTATAAGTAGTGATTCAGGGAATCAATAATTCCATATATTATTCAAAAATTATTGGTGGGAATAATTTCTGGTTTGAAAGTAGTTCTTTTATTCTAGTGTACGATATATGAAATGGTACTTTTCATCTTTCCTATTGTCTCCTGGATCGATGGGTGGAATACATGGATTCCCTAATGTGCCTCTATTTTATTTTAACACTTTTCAATCAGAAGGAAAATATGGTTTCAAATGGCCACGATAATAAAGGAGATGATAAAGAGAGCACTTGGTCATATTCTCTTCCACCCTATTTGATGTCATATTATGAAATAGACTATAAATAATTTCATCTTTTCATACCTCTATAACATTCATTTCACCATTAAGTACCTTCTCCTTTTATAGGTGAGAATAATTTTATAATAGAGATAAAATCAAAATGAATAAAACATGTAAAATAATCATCTCGTGATCTACTGAGATAATTTACCTCATATATATTATTAACTAGTTCATCATAAAAAATATTTCAATTAAAAATAAAATATTCAATATTTTATCTTAATATAATTATAATACAAATAAAATTAATAGCTAAAATAAAATATAACCTTGGTGAATTCATTAATTGTACTAGTTATAATTATTTTATACATATATCTCTTAACATAACATTCTCATTCAACTAATATATATTGACAATGACATTTTTATTTATAAATTATTAATCATATTAAAATTACAATATAATTATCATTTAAATTTTATTAATTATAAAATTATTCATCTTTTTTCACACTTATTGGATCATTTTTTCTTATTTATTATTTATCGGTTGTAGTAAATCACTGATTTTTTTTTAAAATTATATGTATGTAATAAAATAAAATGATTTTAAAATATACAGGTATTAAAATATTCAAGATGGATTCTCCAATACATCTCTAATGTTTTATCACATGTCCCCATGGAAGAGAATAACCAAAAAGAGATTTTTTATTATGGGAAAACACATTATCCTAAAGGTATTGGTATAGAAAAATATAATGTCAGTGGATTTTTAATTTATAGAAAATTTTCATTATGATATATGTGTTTCATACATCTCAATAAAAGGAAACATACAAATCATATTTTCATTATTTCAAAATATTTGATAAATATAATTTATTACTTCTTCTTCAAGTGTAATTCTTATTATTTGAGGAATTCATTATTTTTACATGATTCAATACATTGATGAGATATTATAGTAAATAAAATTTGAATGAATATACCTAATAAAAAAAGTAACATACATAATAAGTTGGATCAAATTGATAAAATTGAGATAATCGACTTATGTAGACAACACTTTAATAACTCTGAGGCTCATGATATATATATTTACAATGTCTAATATGTCTCTCCTAGAAATCATCACCATTGAATTTTATAGTAAAATTTTTATATCCTAAAAAACTCATAAAAATTTAGAAACATAAATTCATATGATGATAATTTATAAATTCCACTGAGAAATTGTTATGGTATTTCAAGGGGACTCAATATGTTGTTTCATTCTATATAGAATTTACTAACCAATAACATATTCTATCAAATAATATATATACATATATTTAAAATTTTAAAAAAATAATACCATATTAAATTATGTATCTAATCTACACATAAATTAATGGTACATTCTCAGAAAAGTATATATTTCTAATGTAAAAAATGTCTAAAACTTTGTCCAACTAAAAAATCCTCATCAATATGAATGGTACTCTAACCAATGCATATATACTCTCATGTAATATTACACTATGTAAATGAATCCCCATCTACTGATGTTGTAAGGTATTCCAAATAACATGTCATATCCCATATTCTAGAATATCATATTTGGGATCTTTAATATATAAGCTAGATTAAATGGGAAATTTTAGAGAATGAAGTTTAAGAGTGGAGTTTACCAGGGGAGGTCGAGGAGTGGGATATGCATCTATAAACTATATTTTTATGTTGGTAAACATAAAATTTACCGATGAATTCATCCAATCCTCTCTGATCTCTCCCATATCACAAAGTTTAACTTCTAAATCTTTTATTTTTTAAATATTACACACTCCCTCGAAGAAGTTCAAGAATGAATGTAGTAATTTTTAATAGATACACCCATTTTGTATCTTTATTTTCAAACTAGTTTTTTCGAATTTCTTAATTTAGTAGACAATATATCCTTACTATCATCAGGAGTGAGGGTCCCATATGTGCTCTTCTCTTTAACGGTGGCCTGTAGTGACTATTTTTAAAATTCATTATTTATTTCAAAAATATAATGGGTTTATAAATATCTTAAATAACATTTTGAAATAATTTATGTTATCATCCTATATAATAAAATAATTTCTGTTCCTTTTTTTAACATTTGGGCCATTTTTCAACTTTCATATATTGCTTGGGAATGTGGGTAAGTATCTATAGAGATTAAATATAGATCTTATTTTTTTAAATATTTCAGAAATTATTTATAATTCATATAATAGATAACTATCATGAGATATAGTTTGTGGGTAATGTCTATAAATTTGGATTTTCTTAAGATATCCCCTCAATTCACATTAATTATGGATAAACAGATCATTGATATTATAATTTTTTATAATAATAAAAAAAGAAATAGGTGATATTAAAAATTCTAAAAATGATTCTTTATATATTTATTCAACAAAATTCATCCATATATAATAATCTATAAAACTATATAATTTACATGGGTTTAAATTTTTCTTCCACAAAAAATGATATCCATTGTTAGTGATGATTTTAATTCCCTGCACCTCCATACAAAAAAGACAAATATCTCCTCTTCACATATATAGACTAAGTGGAATCATATTTCATATGATGGGAAGGGAAAAATATCCTATATTAGTTGAAAATTTTGTTAAATAAATTAATAATAAATCAACTTTCCAAAATAGACTCATATAGATGATCTACTATATTCTGGTCGGAAATTCACTAATCATATATTTGAAGGATTATTTTTTCTAAATAATTTGTTGCTATAAAACTCGTAAATTTCACAGAATTTTAACATGTAGGATTTCAATTACTATCAAACTTTATAGATGTCCTCTAATCCATTCTAATTTTTTTTTGATAATTTTGGTAATCACATTCATCTATTTTTACCAACCCTAAAATCCTTCTTTTCTCTCTAGAAATTTTTAGTTCATTTGTAATGGAATAAAGATGATCATTAGTAGAAGTATATGGAGGGTCCTCTCACAATGATCAAAATGAATCATTATTTTGATCAAACATTAACCTGCAATTCAAATAAACAAAAAATTAGTAAAATATCATAAAATTAACAATATTATATATAAAATAAATAAACATTAAAAATTAGTACAATAAGAAAAAAATTGAATTAACCACAATTTTTATCATATACAATAAAGTAGTGTTTAATAGTCTAAAAACAGCGGAAAATAATTATGAGAAATGAAATTAAATATATATAATAAAGAAAAAGAATAAATAATATTATTTAAATCCAATATTTACGTATAAAATTGGATAAAATTGAAATTTGATACAAGGAAAAAAATAATCTAGAAACTCTCTATATAATATTTTTTACCATAGAAAAATACATGTATAAATATATAATAAAACAATTTATGCATTATTAAATGATAATGTCCAAAGAAAACAAAACAAAAGATAAAGTCTAAAAAAATGAACTACAATATATATTTATAATTTAATAATTTGAAAATGATCAAATAAAACAAAACATAACTAAAAAACATATTAATACTATTGATTTAATAATAAAATAGTATGCTAAAAAAGATAGTCAACATTTATAATACATTAAATATAATCGAAAAAATAAAAACCATACGTAATATTTAAAATAATAAATATATCATAAAATTAATATTAGTGAAATGTAATGAATCTTATATCACTAAATATAAAATATATTATATTTTTTAAAATAAGTGACCTAAAAAAGAAAATAATATTATTATCAATGTATGTCTCTTTTTTTAAAATTAGAAAAGTTATACAAAAAAATCAATATATATGGTACCTATAATATTAAAAGATTACTAAAGGATTTATTCCCCATATTCCTTCTTGATGATCATTCTATTTTGAAAAATCCATGTTTACATCATGTTAATTAATAACCTTTAATAAAATTTCTATGAAATTAGGTGTCTTATAAAATTAATTATCATCAATGGATTTTTCATCATCGTAATACCATTGTGTAACTTTCCAAATGATAATCCTCTTATAATTTTATAAAACAGAAAAAGACATGAAAAATTCATAAGAGTTTCCATAATAACATGGTTATTCATGTGTTCCAATAAATTCAATTGTCTTCATAACATAAAACACTTATCATATTTAACACAATTGTTAAAAAATGACCTGTTTATAGTAGTTAATATGAACTCAAAATTCAAGTTAATCAATATTTATATTCAGTCAACAACTGTATAATATAAACATTATATGTAGATTGTGTTTTTTTTCACTCGAAAAATTAATTACTTTAGTGTAAACCAATACACAATTATTCTAAACAACATTTCAATTTTCTTGATATTTCTTATAATATTTATAGCCTGTAATTTCATATGAATATTATGGTATTAAATTTAAAAAAATAGATTCTCACTAACAGAACAAATATTTTTGATGCATCATATTTACCATTAATTGTATCTTTAAGA
The DNA here is from genome assembly GCA_963277665.1 of Viscum album. Classification (NCBI taxonomy): domain Eukaryota; kingdom Viridiplantae; phylum Streptophyta; class Magnoliopsida; order Santalales; family Viscaceae; genus Viscum; species Viscum album. The sequence goes on from OY728159.1 coordinate 1,390,328,028, forward strand.
CATGTAGATACAATTTTCATATACACATTCAGTACCCATATATAATTTTTTTGGACCAAATTAAATACATTAATAATGTGATGTTATCAATAACTCATAATCATCTATATTATTTATGATTTATAAATGTGTCTAAATTATTTTTTCACCTATCAATCTCTTTACTTTCAATCAACATATCCTTTTTCTAATAAAACAATTTCATCTTTGGAGATATTTTTGAAAAATTACAGCCTCCACTAAAAAAGTAATGTCTACAAAAATTTCCACTTCCTCAGAAATTTACATCGCAATAAAGAATGATTCAAGTTGATGTATATTCTTAACATTCACATTCAATAAAATTATATTTCATTCAAAAAAATTCATCAAAAATAAATATATCATTCCACCCATATTTATTTCATACACAATCTAAACCATTAAATTTACCATGATATAAAAAAAATTTGTTAATGGAAAGTTAATTTTTTATTGACAAAGTATATCGACTCTATCATTGTCCAAATTTTTTATTGAATTTAGATATATTACTTTGAAAAACAAATAAGAAAAAATAATAACACACCACGATGATAATTAATATGAAATTTATAAGTAGTATTCTATGTGATGAAACGTGTAGTAGTTATTTCATTATATCATTATAGTCATGATGTTCATTTCCAAATAAATTCAAATATTTTATGGGAACAAATGTGTTTACATAAAAAGAATAAACAAGAGGAACATTGATACCATATAGGTATTGAAAAAATTGGTATTCTACCTCTTGGATAATATATTAAAATATAGTGGAAATTATATTATTTATCGTTTTAGAAGTGTGATAAAATACCAAAATATACTCTCATTAACAATTCGTCCTATCTCATATTCAAACCATTAATATTATTACCTATATTATCTACAATATTCCAATAAAAAAAGATAGATATTATTTTTAATATACATAACATAAATTTTATAATTAACATAATGATATCTGTAATATATAAACTCAAAAAAATTATTTTTTATTCTATATATTTCTATTATTATCTGACATTTTAGTCTTCATAAATACGACATTAATGTTTTTCACCCTCTCAAATTACTAATAAATAGAAAATTGATTTGCAGATCCATATAATTTGTATGAATAGTTAAATTCATTTTTACTAATTGAACATAATTATATATTGAAAATAATCTTCAATGACCTATGTAAATTTTTTCTACAATTTAGTTACTCTAACATGATGTCCCTTCTCCACAAAATGGACAAGATCTATTCCCCATAGCATTGTTTCTAGATTTTTTTATGTATGGTCATATTTCATTTATATTAAACATAATCATTTGTTATAAATGAAAACATCCCATTTAATAAAAAAATATACACTCTAAAAAATTCCTTACATAGGATTTTCAAACCATCAATTAATGATGAGAAGTAAACATTATTTTCATTTCACTGCTTTTTTTTCAAAACATATTTAACTAAACCAAAAATATTTATTTTTCATTAAAAAATCACAAGATAAGCTTTAAGTATACATAAATACAACCCATGAACAATGTTTTCTAGTACGTCTTTGATATTGATACATTATATATGTGCACAATTTATATATAATATTTCTCACTTCATTTATAAATATATGAGAGAAATTTCTATTTTATTCTATTGAGTATAATAAATTTGATAATGTAATTTTCCATCAGATATATTTTTCTTCTGAATTAAATATTAAATAAATTATATAATACTAAATTTCAAATATAAATTCCATACCATGAATTATATGAAGATAAAAAAATTCCTCAGTTGGAGCCCTTGTACATTCCAAAACTAATAACTGAAACTATGGTTTTTTTTTTCAACAAATACCATGAAGTAAAAAATTTATACACTATAATATTGATTCATATACCTTACAAGCATATTTTCATGGGTAAATTCAAGTATCATCTAATAATATAATCCCACTAGAAATTAAATCTTCTTCGAAATAGAACATGAATATGTTATTCAATTTCATAATCAATTATTCCTTAAACATTCATAAAAACTCTATAAAACTCTTTTTACTCCACCCCTTAATGGAATTATGGTTATCCTATGTAAATATTATTGATAAATCCAAAAATTTCATGTATCCTATATACATTCAGTATTATTTTTCATTAGATAAGTTCTCAATTACTGGAATTTTCTCAATTGCTTCTACTATAATATCAAGAATTATTTTATCAATTTGATCATATTTATCATATTGAAAATATCTTTTATGAATAAATCGTAAACTATTCCTAATTTCACTATGTCAAATCCAAAGACTATAACTCATATTAAAACAATTGAAAAGTATATGTAATTTTAATTCCCTAATTTTCATCTATCTCATATTAAATAATTTCATGCGTGGGAAGAAACATATTTCATTGTTTGGAATATTTCATTTGGAAAATAAAAAATAATAATCAATCTCTTATTAATATTCATTATTCATTCCCGATAAAATAATTGAACTATAATTTTGTATAATATATAACCTTTATTAGGTAATTAATATATGTTACAATTTTGTGTAATTAATATTTATATTAACTTTTATAAATAATTATAGAGACCTAAATCTTGACATACATGGACATTACATTACATTTGCAGAATACATAATACATAACAAAAATAGACACACAAGGACTATAATTGTTTAGTGTCTTTGGAAACTCGGAATATAATCTTCTAATCGTGGTGAAAGATCTTCAACATCTCCAATAAAGATATTCCCCATTTGTTTTCGTACCTAAAAACATTCTTTTAATCATGGGGAAAAGAAAACATAAAACGGGTGATCTCAAATTCTCAGTAATGGTAAACATAGAGAATATAAAACAATCCATAGACATTTGAATGTAAAAACATGAGCATAAAATCTAAACATCAAAATCTTGAGCAATGACATAAAACATTTTAGTACAAAAGGCATAGATCATAAAAGAACATTAATCATGATAAAATAAAATGGGAATAAAACACTTAATTTTAGAAAACCATTATGCAAATGATATGATTTCCATAGTAGCCAAGGCATTGCTGTCAAGACCATCTTAGTGGACAAAGTCCCTTTCGGAATCTAGTTGACTCCTCATTCCAGTCCTGTATCACTGAACCAGATTAACTTATCGTTCCAGCAATGTCTATATCTTGAGATATAAATATTTACCCAATGCATTGGAGGGAGATATAGGTCCCACCCACTCATAATTAAATCATTCTTACTTGCGCCACAACATGAACATAAATCATTCATCATTACTCAAAGTATGAAATGGGTTTCATAAACATCATCCCATCATAACATAATCCATACAAAAAATGGATATCATCTCATCATAAGAAAAGTGAAACCATATAAATCATAGAGACATTATACTTAAAAGATACACATATGAAATAATTTCATCTTAGATGGAAAATGGTTTTGATAAAATACTTGAAATGAATTCTTGAGGAAAATATCCTTTCTTTTTCAAAATAATTTTCATTTTCACGAAATGCCATGAAATTTTAAAAGAAACTGATTTTTTTGAAAATAGTCATGAAATACTGTAGATAAAGCTTCATGAAAATAAGGCGTTATGAAACCGTAAAAATCCGTTCATGCAATATAAGTTAAAAAAACATTCTCCTCGTACATTTAATGGAAAAGTGAAAAAGTACCACATATGGTAAGAAAAAGAAATATTCCTTCCATAACACAATGTAAAGGTCATAGAGAGGTAAATATGAATTTAAAAATACATGGATGAATATTAAACACTTTATGAAAAACATTTTTTATGGACATGGATGAAAAATATAACCGCAATAAATACTTACGTATGAGCAATCTTAGATAGAAAACAATTGAGATTGCAACATCATCCCTTACATTATGTCCAATTTCATAAATATGTATCTGAGACTCATGTATAGTGGGTTTAAACATATTATTAACTTGTAACAGAACCATAATAATATTTATGATATCAGATATGATTCACTTATGACTTTATATTACCCGTTCTTTTGTAAATTCCTTGTTAAAGCAGTGTTTTGGGTAAAATCATTTCATTTATCATTCGTGTTTTGACATGTAATTATTAATATGATTACTTACATCCTGATTACATAATTACAGATTATAAAACATGATTTATATATAATATATATTGATAATATACATATATATAATAGATCTATAAATGGAAATAAATACACCGTTCATGGAGATGGTAGGTCGTACGTACACATGAATGCAGTTTTCGTTTCCATATTGAATTGAATGGAATTATGTAGATGACATACATCTATAAATAAATAAATCCAGTAGCATTATAATTTCATATATTTCATGATTACTTATTATATATAATTTATAATCATTCTTGAATTGTTAACAAGGAAAATGAATCTCATCGCGTCATGGAGACGGTAATCCGTACGTTCGCACGAGCGATGATATCGTTCCCATATTTAATGAATGAAATTGTGTGGATGATATAATATATTAGAATTAGTATGATGTTAAAATAACCATATATATTTAATCTTTACACCATTATACCCATCCAAGTAAGGTGGTGGTGAAAAAACAGATTACACCACGGCATGGAGACGGTATTCCGTACGTACGCACGCGCGGTGATTTTGTTTTCCATAGGATGGATAGAAGGTGAAATGAGTTTGTTTCATATTTATAATAAAATATAAGTATATTAGTGATACTTATGTTATTACTTTGTTATGAAACAACAAAATAAGATGAAGTAGAAGAAGAAATGAATTTGAAAGAATCGGTAAAAGATATTACCTCTTCTTCGACACGCCACTTTGAAACCTCCTCTTAGGAAACTAAAATTGGTCTTTGAAGAAGTCCAGTACCACTAGTATGTTTCTAGAGAAGTTGAGAATGGAAATGGTCAGGGTTTTTCTGAGCTTTAAGGCTAAATGTTTTGTAAAGAGGATAGGGAGGAGGTTCCCTTTTATAAGGGGGAGAGGGGCGCCTTTAGAATTCTCAAAAATATTAGTTTAATATAAATTCAAACCCCACATAAAAACCACAAAAAATTACTCAATTCGAATATGAGATGATATGGGGTTGTAATATCATCAACCAATCAAATTTATACATGTTATTATTTTATATTAAACCTTATCATTTTGATTTGTCTTTATTTAATCTATTTAATTTTATTTGTGGTAATAAAATTCTAAATTTTAAATGGATATAAATAATAACTTATGTGTTGTGAATTTTCCATAATTATATTCTTTATGACATTTTCGACTATATAAATTTCAATTTATAAATTTTAAATATTTTTGTGATTTTTAAACAATTTAATAATATATTATTTTTATAAAATAACAATACTCTCAATTTTAACACAATTAATTTATTTGAATTTAAATAAAATCCACTCAGAGGATATATTCGAACTATAATATTTAATAGGTTTCTGACATGTGATAGTAATCTTGAAAAGTATTGGAGAACATTTAATAGTTCATATATTATTTATTTTACTATTTGTAAAACCATTTATTTGATATTTATCTTAATAAAATAATTACTACAATATTTTTGTGTAATTATTAAATATACTTATTTGTTGCATAAAAATTAAAAAAATACTTGGATAAATATATATCTTATAGATTTCATAAAAATCCATTTAGTCGGATCTATCTTCTAAAACAGCCAAATTTTAAAATGTTATATTTATTAAATTATGAAGGTGACAACTCTGACATCATTTAAAATAAAATAATATAAGCATCATAATCACTTTTATAAGACTCCAAATGGTCATATATTTGGTCATTGGATACTTATGGTATATATATACATTACCAATAAGTTTTTATCAGGTTTTTGGGCCCTTTAATATGTATTAGTATTTCAATAAAAACAATATTATTGATTTTTTACTAAATAAATAATTTATGCATCATTAATGTATAAGCTAATAAGATAATTAAATAACTCTTAAAAATTACAAATAAATTAACATGATAAGGAAAAACATTTTAGATTTAATATGAGTATATATAACCGAATTTATATTCGGTATAACTTTATATAAAAAAAATTAATTATTAAAGTTTGAGTGTGACTTATTTCACTTTCCTTTAAATAAAATAAACTAAAGGTCTTAATCAAATACAATTGGGTTACATTAGATTCCATTTCGACCCAAGTATAATTTAAGGAAAAATATAATTATCCAATTATATTATGACAAGTTTTAGGGTAATTTTATAATATTATATTTACCCTTAATTACCTGATTTACCTTTAACGAGGGTAAACAAAATTTAGCATAGTTACTATTCATAATGCCCAAAAATAAAAAGTAGTCTATTAATATAATTTTGACTCACTGATTCCAAATATGGAATCCATTTTTCCAAATTCAATACACATAATTTTCATAAATTGAATTAAATTAAATCTTGTTTTCGAATGGAAACAGGTTTTTGTTTAAAACATTGCAAAAGATTGATTTGATTTAACCTACAAATTCAATGTAAAATAAATGATAATGACATACATTATATTAAATGGCCAAAATATATTATATTTATACATTAAATACATCCAATATTATGATTTTTCCTTATTAATTATTATGATGAAAAAAGTTGTTTTTAATTAAAATATAGCGTGTTTTTAATATTCATTAAAATATGAAAGTTTTCAGAAAAATATCAAAAATTTATCCAAAGTAAATTTTTATATCCTGATTACAAATAAGAGTTTAATTTTGTCAAATTTAACTTATAAACATGTCAAAAACTAGATTTAATGTTGGTGCGCCATCAAAAGGCGGTAAAACTGAATTTTTTTAAAAATACTTATTTTACACAAAAAAAATTATTTTGTTCTCACACGATGTTCAAGAAATTGTGTATGTTGAATAATAATGATATAAAATTCAAAATTTAGTTTATAATATTCATAACGGCAAGTTCATATTATAACAATATATCGTTGTTTACTGAAACCTGGTATTGTGTAAAACACACACTATCGAGAAAGGTCATGATTGCGTTTAATGAAAACCAAGTCAGGGTTGCATGTTGTGCAAGACTCCTTTGTTGTAGCATACAGTAGAAGATATGAAAAAAAGAATATATCTCATAAAATCTCGGGGTGTTACATTCTACCCCCCTTTAAATGAATTTCGCCGTCAAAATTCTTCTAGGTTATAAATGGTTTATTACATGAGAGTTTATTTCATAGAAACCCACATCGTAAAAAGGAATACCAAAACATATCTTTAAATACTAAAGTATGAAACGTAGCAGTTGCCCAAAGTAACTAATCATTGGGATCCCACATAGGATAACATAAGAGAAAATATGTATATAGAAGAGAAATTTAACCATCAGGTTCTGATGGAGAGGTGTAGAGGACATGACTATGATAAAGCCAACAGTCAAAAAGATATAAATTTGTGATGATCTAAGGTGCCATCTGATTAATCAGATATTAGAGCACAAAGACAACATTTTTTTTGTTTTCAAGATCATTTCCCTAATGTTGAAGAATTTGAATTAGAATAAATACTTACTTTATTTCAGTATCATCTCACTGTTGCTCGTGCCTCGAACAATTTCCACATCATCTCTTAAAGAAATGATGTTGAATTTGTCTTCTGTGAAGTGTTAGCAGATTATGCGATATAATGATAGGTAATTCCATCTATTTCTATCACAAAAAGTATAGCACAATTTATTAAATATATAGAATTCCATCTATACTGAGATTAATTGTATATGGTTTCTAAAATGGACTTATACTTTAGCTATCATAGCGCTTAAAAATATAAAACTAGTTTCTACTAACAAGGGACTTCCTGTAGGATAGTAGTATGTGATAAAGGCATGTCGTACTTCAGTTGTGGGTTGGATTCCCACATCTTTGTCTAATGCGACAAGTTTTCGTCCATCCTATAGGTTGTCCATTTTCGAAATTACATCATTATGAAATTCCATCAATAATATCGAAAAAATTTCTATCCATAAACAATACTAACTTGTGTCCAAAACAATCCATTATAATCTTTAATCTTCTCCAAAATACTTCTATCCAAGCTCATAGTATAATGAAAACAATTACTAGAAATGTCATCTATCGAGAATGTGAATACCATCATTTATCCCTCATTTATCGCAAGATATATCTTGTTGATTGCATTCCAAACATGTGAATACCTTTATTTTGTATTCTCTGGAAGCATAAATTACAATAGAACCTTAGTGAAAACATGAATGCTGTCAAAAGTTATCTCTTTCAACAACCAAAATCCCAAAATTTCTTCATACTCAAACCATGATATCACTTTGTCCTTATATCAGTCATGAGCTCAGAAATATTATAAAATATATTATTTTCTTATTATCCCTTCATTATGCGCATATCATCTACTTTCCGAAAATATTTCAATCACTTTTCATGGATTCTGATGCCATATTCTTATGGAAAACGACAATGGACCAATACATAGATATTCCAATAAACCATAAAAGTACCTCAACAACATTATTCTTGTATACCAATACATAAACACTTCAATCCATCCTCTTCAATGATTTTTATGGAATAATCCCTTCCTTGATTTGGAAATAACCTCTTAGGTCAGGGCATTGAGTTGGGTAATGCCCATGTTCTCCACAGATAAGACATTGAACTCCATAATATTTTGTCACTCTATGACCCTTCACTCTACATAGATAACATCTTCCCCTCCATTTGATGTACTCATCAAGGTTCTTCTTCCCTTCATTAGAAATCTCAATCTTCCTTTCTCTATGCTCCTCAACATGCGAACATGCATAAAAGTCTGTGTTCCTCTTATTTGATGAATTAGGAATACCACTAAATTTTACGTTGTTAATCATATATCACGATGACTGATTCGGCATAATCAAGAAATATTTCTTTCAAGGAATTGTGCAATTTCATTGCTCATAGTCACCAATTGTTCCATTTGATTCAATGTTGACACAATTTTTTCTGGATCCCACCATTGACTAAAACCAAAATTCATGGTGTAAGAAACAGTTAAAATAATGAGGAACCACATAATCATAAAAACTCACTTATGGGATGTCTAACATTTCACACATTCTTTAATCCAAGATATCTTAGGTTCACCCTAGGTTGTAAACTTAATTCTATGACTATAACCTATAGTTATACTAAACCTTAGGGACATCCTTAGACAAACCTTAGAAATATATCTAGGGATATCACTAAAGTTTCCGCATCCTAGTTTCCAAAGGTTAACTAAACCTTTCCTCTATTACCAAATGTAGAGACCCGAATATTTACGTACATGGACATTACATTACTTTTATGGAATACTTAATACATAACAAAAATAGGCACACAAGGACCATAATAGTTTAGTGTCTTTTGAAACTCAAAATATAATATTCTAATCATGGTGAAATATCTTCAACATATCCCATAAAGATCTTCACCTTTTGTTTTCTTACCTAAAACCATTCTTTAAATCTTGGAGAAAAGAAAACATAAAAAGGGTGACCTCAAATGCTCAGTAAGGGTAAACATGGAAAACATAAAACAATCCATAGACATTTGAGTGTAAAAACATGAGCATAAAATAAAAACATCAAAATCTTGAGCAATGACATGAAACATTTCAGTACGTAAGGAATAGATCATAAAAGAAAAGTAATGATGATAAAATATCATGGGAATAAAACATGTAATTGTGTAAAAACATTAAACACATGATATTATTTCTATAGTATCCAAGGCATTTCTTCCAAGACCACCTTAGTGGACAAAGTCCCTTTCTAAATCGAGTTCACTCCTCATTCTAGTCCTGTATCACTGAACCAAATTAACTTACCTTTCCAGCCATGTTTATCTCATGAGATATAAATCGTTACCCAATTCATTAGAGGGAGATATAGGTCCCACCCATCTCATAATGAAATCATTCATACTTGTGCCACAACATGAACATAAATCATTTATCATTACCCAAAGTATGAAATGGGTTTCAAAAACATCATCCCATCATAACATAATCCATACAAAAAATGGATATCATCTCATTATAAGAAAAGTTAAACCATGTAAATCATAGAGAAATTATATTTTAAATATACCCATATAAATAAATTTCATCTTAGATGGAAAATGTTTTTGATAAAATACTTGAAATTAATTCTTGAGGAAAATATCCTTTCTTTTTCAAAATCATTTTCTTTTTCCCGAAATGCAATAAAATTTTAAAAGAAATGGATTTTGTTGAAAATAAACATGAAATATTGTAGAGAAAGCTTCATTAAAATAAGGCATTATGAAACTGTAAAAAAATGTTCATGCTGTATATGTTAAAAAACATTCTCCTCTTACTTTTAATGGAAAAGTCAAAAAGTACCACATATGGTAAGAAAAAGAAATATTCCTTCCATAACACAAAGTGAAAGTCAAAGAGGGGTAAATATGACTTTAAAAATACATGTAATAATATTAAACACTTTATGAAAAAAAAATTTTATTGGAATGGATGAAAAATATAACCCCAGTAAATACTTACGTAAAAGAAATCTCGGGTAGAAAACAATTGAGATTGCAACATTATCCCTTACCTTCTATCCAATTTATTTTATATGTGTTCGAGACTCCTCTACAGTGGGTTTAACCAAATTATTAACTTGTAAAAGGACCATAATAATATTTATGATATCATATATGATTCACTTATGACTTTATATTACCCGTTCTTTTGTAAATTCCTTGTTAAAGCAGTGTTTTGGGAAAATCGTTTCATTTGTCATCCATGTTTTGACTTGTAATTATTAATATGATTACATAGATCATGATTATTTAATTCCAAAATATAAAACATTATTTATATATAATATATATTCATAATATACATATATATAATAGATAAATAAATGGAAATAAATTCACCGTTCATGGAGACGGTAGGTCGTACGTACGCATAAACGCTGTTTTCGTTTCCTTAATGAATTGAATGGAATTAAGTGGATGGAATACATATATATATATATATATATATATATATAAATAAATCCAGTAGCATTATTATGTCATATATTTTATGATTAATTATTATATATACTTTATAATTATTCTTTAATTGTTAACATTGAAAATGAATCGCATCGCGTCGTGGAGACGGTAATCTGTATGTATGCACGAGCGGTGATATCTTTCCCATATTTATTGAATGAAATTGGAGTGGATGATATAATATCATAGAATTAGTATGATTTTATAATAACAATATATATTTATTCTTTACACCATTATACCCATCCATGTAAGGTGGTTGTGGAAAAACAGATTACACCACGGCGTGGAGACGGTATTCCGTACGTACGCATGTGCGGTGATCTCATTTTTCATAGGATGGATAGAAGGAGAAATGAGAGTATTTCATATTTATAATAACATATAATTATATTACTGATACTGATTTTATTACTTTATTATGAAACTAAAAAAGAATAGAAAGTATAAGAAGAAATGAATTTGAAAGAATCGGTAAAGGATATTACCTCTTCTTCGACACACCTCTTTGAAACCTCCTCTTAGGATACTAAATTTGGTCTTTGAAGAAGACCAAGACCTCTAGTATGTTGATAGGGAAGTTAAAATGGGAAATTGGCAGGGTTTGGCCGATCTTGAAGGCTCAATGTTGAGTAAAGAGTAGAGGGATGAGGTGCCCTTTTATAAGGGAGGAGAGAGGATCCTTTGGAATCCTCAAAAATATTAGTTTAATATAAATTCAAACCCCGCATAAAAACCTCCAAAAATGACTGAATTCGAATATGAGATGAGATAGGGTTTTAATCTCATCAACCAATAAAATTTAGACATGTTTTTATTTTATATTAATCCTTATCATTTTGATTTATCCTTATTTAATCTATTTAATTTTATTTATGGTAATAAAATTATAAATTTTAAATGGTTACAAATAATAATGTATCTATTGTGAATTTTCTATAATTGGATAATTTATGACATTTTAGACTATATAATATTCATTTTATAATTTTTAAATATTTTTTTGATTTTTAAACAATTTAATAATATGTTATTTTAATAAAATAACAATAGTGCCAATTTTGACACTATTCATTTATTTGAATTTAAATAAAATCCACACAGATGATATATTCGAACTATAATATTTAATATGTTCCTAACATGTCATAGTAATCTAGAAAATTATTGGAGAACATTAAATAGTTCATATAATATTTATTTTACTATTGGTAAAACCTTTTATTTGATATTTATCTTAATTAAATAATTACTACAACATTTTTGTATAATTATTAAATATACTTATTTGTAGTTTAAAAATTAAAAATAAAATACTAGTATAAATATAAATCTTATATATTTTATAATAATACATTTAGTCGGATTTATCTTCCAAAAAACCCAAATTTTAAAATGTTATATTTAATAAATTATGAAGGTGACAACTTTGACATCATTTAAAATAAAATAATATGAGTGTAATAATCACTTTTATAAGACTCAAAACGGTCATATATAAGGTAATTGGATGATTATGGTGTAGATATACATTACCAATAAGTTTTTATCAGGTTTTTGGGCCCTCTAATATGTATTAATATTCCAATAAAAAACAATATTATTGATATTTTACTGAATAAATAATTTCTGGATCATTAATGTATAAGTTAATAAGGTAATTAAATAACTATTAAAAATTAGAAATAAATTACCATGATAAAGAAAACAATTTTATCTTTTATATGAGTATTTATAACCAAATATATATTTTGTATAACCTTATATTAAAAATACTTTAATTATTAAAGTTTGAGTGAGACATATTTCACTTTCCTTTAAATAAAATAAACTAAAGGTCTTAATCAAATACAAGTGGGTTGCATTAGATTAAATTTCGACCCAAGTATGATTTAAGGCAAAATATAATCATCCAATTATATTATGACAAGTGTTAGGATAATTTTTATAATATTATATTTACCCTTAATTACCCGATTTACCTTTAATGATGGTAAATAAAATTTACCATGGTTACTATTCATAATATCCAAAAATAAAAAATTAGTCTTTTAATATTATTTGGATCCATTGATTCCAAATATGGAATCCATTTTACCAAATTCAATACACAGATGTTTCAGAAATTAAATTAAAATTAATCATATTGTCAAAAGAAAACGGGGTTTTTTAAAATATTACAAAAGATTGAATTGATTTAACAAATGAATTCAATGTAAAATCAATGATAATGACATACATTATTTTAAATGGTAAAATTATATTCTATTTGTAATTTAAAATCATTCAATATTATTATTTATCCATATAAATAATTACGATTAAAAAATTTGTTTTTAATTAAAATATAGCGTGTTTTTAATATTCATTAAAATATGAAAGTTATCAGAAAAATATCAAAAATTTATCCTAAGTAAATTTTTATATCTTGATTCCAAAAAAGAATTTTATTTTGTGAAATTAAACTTATAAGCATTTCAAAAACTATATTTAAAGTTGGGGCTTCATCAAAAGGTGGGAAAACTGCATTTTTTGAAAAATACTTATTTTACACGAAAAACTTATTTTGTTCTCACACGATGTTCTAGAAAATGTGTAGGATGAATAATAATGTTATAACATTCAAAATTTAGTTAATACTATTCATAACGGCTAGTTCATATTATAGAAATATATTGTTGTTTAGTGAAACCCGGTATTGCATACAACACACACTATCGTGAATGGTCGTGATTGCGTGTAACGCAAGACAAGTCAGGATTGTGTGTTGTGCAACACTCCTTTGTTGTAGCGTACAATAGAAGATATGAAAAAAATACTATATCTCATATAATCTCGGGGTGTTACAATAATAATAAAAATAATAATTATCTTTATTAAATATAAATATTGATAAAAAATACATTAAAAACTAATATAAGTATTATATCTAGTGTATTTTTCAAAAATAAAAATATGATTTATATGTCATTTTTGAAACTATCATATATTAGTAACAAATTTTTTTGTGAAATTATATTTATTTTTATTTAATAAAACTAGAAACAATGAAAAAAAACATTATACATTTATTAATGTACAAAATGTAATTTCAGAACTAGATAGAACATATATTCTTTATTAAATAAAATTGATTTAAAAAATATAAAACATTTAAAAATATAATTTTTTATTCATAAAAACAAAATATAAAAAATATATGAAATAATAAAAAAAATTATATAAATAAATTTCACATATTGAAAACAAAATAAATGCAAAATTTTACTTCGGTAAAATATAGCTCACAATAATGAGATGAATAATTTATAACAGATAACAAGTTATACCAAAAAGCTACATATAAAATATCTGAACTTCGTTGAAAAAAATAGAAGAATATGAAAAACCCCTAAGATTATAAATAAAATCAAAATCTTACAACTAACATGAATATAATATTTCATAGAAAAATAAATAATAACTACCAAATTTTACCTTAATGACCAATGAAAAAAAACCACATTAAAAAAATAATAGAAAATAAAAAAACTGATATGCGCAAAATTTGATATGAGTGCAATGAATGTAGTCCAAGAACATCAGTGGGAATTCAAGTGTGTGGAAATATTTTAGATTATTTAGACTGCCATTCAAGTGGATTTGAAAATTATATGTCAGGTTTTCGTATAGGATAATGAGTCTAAATTGGTTGAGTGAGTAATATGAAATAAAATTTAAGGATAGTCATTTCAATACTTTTTAATAATTTTCAATGAATGTTATTACTATGATCAAACATTATAATATCTTTTTATAATTGGTTTTTTTAAACCACTGTAGAAAATCAATTATAACTCTGGTTATAAAGAACATATGTTATAAAAGTTTTCTTTTGTGTAACTTTTTAACTAATGTGGCACCCGATATAGCTATTGTTCTTCATTTAATGAAGATCATCAAATATGGACTATAAATGGGAAGAGTTACATTAATTTATTGACAATGAAAAATGATATACTATACAAAGAAAAATATTTATTTACAAAACACCATTTATTTTATAAATAAGGTTTTTACACACCTTATGTGTATTGGGGTCCTCAAGATCCCATATTGGATCCACTGGCTGGTGTACTACTTGTGTTTGTGATATATTTTTTTAACATTATTATATTACATATATTATTGAGGGGCCATGAGGAAGAAACTCAATTATATTTATTCTATAAACCTATTTTCTCTTCATATTCAGCATATATTGGGTTTGTGGAATATGTATCAGGAATCATTAGGGGGTTTTCCAATACTAACCCATTAGATCAACTCCCTAAATCCCGACGGTGGTGTCAATATAAGATTTATCAGTCGATCAACATGTAATTTAAATGGTTTTTTAAATAACATCGATGGTGTGATGCGTCTGAGGCCATATAATAAAATTTAATCTAGAGTGGATGAATTTCAACCCCTTGTTCTTTTATCAATGTTATTACGTAAAAATTAATTATATCATAAACTATGCTACAATGTAAACCCGTCTATTTTTTAGTGGAATAAGTTATGATAGAAGTAGGGTTACAATAAAATATAATGTACTATAATAAAATAATGATATATAGGGTATTATATAGAATTATTTTTGAACTATAATATTTTCTATCATAGGGGATATATCAATAGTGTCATATTATTGGAATTTCTATAAAAAATATTATGATTAATATAAGTAGATTTAATTTTGTATAATTTTAATTTACTAAATGAAAAAATTTATCTGTCATAAAATATTATATAAAGAAAATATATAATAATATAAATTTTTTGATATATTTACTTTTTTAATGTTTTTATAAATTAAAGTTCTTTGGAACATTATAATGGGATTTTCTAAGCATGATTAAAATATGAAATGTTCATATATGTATATAATTTTCTAAAAAATATTTTAAGAGTTTAATTTTTTGTTTATTATTTTATAATATTCATGTTTATGTAATTTTTTAAGTTATTAATTTCATTATGATAAATTATTACGAAAAAATTCTTCTAGTAGACTATTAATCGTAGAATTACATGATATGTTTTTGAAAAAATGTTTCCATATAAAATATTTATAGTTTGTATTTAAATTTTTTATCTTGAATATTTTTTATAAATATATTCATTCCATAATAGTTTTTGGAGATATTATGATTTGGATTCTAACATTGGTAATGTATTTTCATAGAGAGTGTAACACCCATATGTTTTTATGAAACATTTCCCTTAAATAAATTTTATCCTCCAGTTTTTTCTTTACACGCAATTGAAATTTTAAAAAAACTATAATATGACCTTAATGTAATATTATCGTTATATCCTAGCCATCAGATTAGTGGGAATAATTATAATTAGATTATGAAAATGCATTATGATTTCATTGGCTATTAATTATTAATGAAAAATATAAATCAATTAGATATTTCTGTTTTTTAATGAAATACATTTTTATATTATTTTAATGAGATATATGTGTTATATACTTAATAAAAAAATTTCAAATTCATCAAATTGATATTTCAGAAATAGGGTACGAAAAAAAAAATACTATTTTATAATGAATAACCTATTTTTTTAAAGATTAATTTTACACCTTTGAATAGAGAAAAAATTTTAAATTAAGACTTTTGTGACATTAATAATTTATATAAGACAAAATAAAAATTTTATTTTGAAGTAGTATATAAAAAAATTACTTTGGAAAAGTTTCTTGTATTTTTCTGATAACTTTCATGTTTTGATTAATAGTAAAAATATGCTAAATTTTAATTAAAAAAATTATTTTAATTGAGATAATTGATATGCCTAAATTATAATATTTAATGGTTTGAAAGTATAAATAGAATATATTTTTACCATTTAATGTAATTTATGTCATTATCATTATTTTTACATTGAATTCATTGGTAAAAGCATTTCAATCTTTTGTAATGTTTTAATATTTAAAACCCATTTTCTTATGTAAAAAACAAGAATAATTTTAAATTAATTACTGATACTTCTATGTTTTTTATTTTGAAAAATGGATTCCATATTGGTAATAAAAAGGTCCATATTTTTTTAATAAGTACATTTTATTTTTTGACATTATGAATAGTAACTTCAGTAATTATTTTATTTACTATGGTTAAAGGTTAAATCTGGTAAATTAGGGTAAAAATAATTATTTAATAAAATAAAACTACCCTAAAATGTCTCTTAATCCTATTTTTTGAGATATTTATGACCATGGGAATCCTTGGGATGATTTTTGACTACATGAATTCACTTGGATGTGAAAATGCCATTTTATAAAAAATCATTTAACGTCAAGATAATTATAACCAAAAAATATATATTTAATTAATCGATATTAATATATTTTCATATAACTGATATCAATTATTATAAATATTAATTTAAATTATAATGAAAATTTCTACATCATGGTATTTTATTTATAATATTTACAGATTATATAAATAGTTTTATTTTTGAAAAAAATATGATGTAGTGATTACCTCATTAATGATATAATCAAATAAATGAATTAATAAATATTAAAAAAATGAAATTTTGTTATTTTAATGTCAGACAAGATTTTTTTTATGACATTAACATATTATATTTGAGTTAATGGATTATTTTCAAAGGAATAATGTTTTTAAGAATTCTTAAAAATCCAACTATGAATAGTGTCCAAAATTGACCCAATTCATAACTTAAAACATGAAATATTTTATTAAAAGGTATTTGATTCCTAAAAATTTTAGATTTGGTAAAATGGTTATAATAAGTCCAAATTAGTCATAAATAACTTTTTTTGTGTCGTTTAACATGTTATGGTAATTACACTACTGCACAAGGTGTAAATAACATAATATCACAGTAATATTAAAAAGGATAAAATAAGTGATGAACCAAAAACATAAGGATAAAAAAACTAAAAAACTTTTCTAAATATATTTGGATTGTGGTTATTTGAACCTAAATCATCATATCATTGAATTGAATATTTTTTGGACACTTTGTTGTCAAAATTTAATTTATAATAAATTAATATTTTTAAAAGTTTTCTAAAATGGCCATCTCCTATCTAATAAAAGGGAACCTCCTCACTCTCTTATAAACTCTATTTTCAGCCTCCATTATAAGCCAAACCCTGAAAATTTCTCATCTCATATTCCCTAGTATCATTTCAGAGGTTCTGGGCTTCTCAATATACCAACACTAGTTCCCTAAGAGGAAATTTAAAGGAGGAACGTTGAGGAAGAGGTAATCTTTTCTTCCGATTCTTTGAAATTTATTTATTCTTATAATTCTTATTATTTAGTTTTTTCATTATAAAGTAATAACATAATTATCACTAATATAATAATATTTTATTATAAATTTTAAACAACCCTATTTCACCTTCTATCCATCCTACGAAAAACGAAATCATTATGCGTGCGTACGTACAACTTATCATCTCAACGTCATGGTGTAATCTGTTTTTCACCACCACCTTACATGGATGGGTATAATGGTTCAAATAATAACTATATATTATTATTATAACATGATACTAATTCTGAGATATATACACCATCCACTTTAACACCATTCAATAATTATGGGAACGATACCATCACTGGTGTGTACGTATGGCTTACCGTCAGCATGGTGCGATGTGATTCTTTCTACATAATCATAAATAAAACATGATTGTATAAATTAATTGAATGAATAAATTTTATTTATATTATACTAATAATTTTATGTAAATTATATAACTATAACCTAAAATTAAGAATAAGAACTTATCCAACAAAACATTAATGAGAACAAAATGTAGTAAATACCCGAATAATGAGCCACAATGAAATGTTACTAACAAAACAACAAAAAATAAGATCATAAATGTTATCATAAAAATTATTATGATTCTGGAATAAATCGGTAACATTATTTAAATCATTATATATAATTGTTTGATACATACAATGCATATCATACTTAAGTTAAGGGATAATTTTCGAATCTAGTTTCATCTAAGATTATTTATTTATAAGTATCTATTGGGTATATATTTATCATACATGTCCAAATTCTCTAAGAAAATATAATAAAATGTATACTATTATTCTATTTATGTTTAACCTACTTTTTACCGATTTTACTTTTACTACATGGTTTAGAAGGAATCATTATTTGGTTTACCATATGAGGTACTTTTTAATTTTCTGGAAAAAGTATTAGGAGCATTATTTTTCCACCTTATATGGAATAAATGGGTTTGTAAATATTCATAATGCCTTATTTCTATAATTATTCCTCTACAACTCTCCAGTTTAATCTCAACTCATTTCAATTATTTTAAAATTGCATGAACGTTTGATAAAAGAAATCTCTTTTGAAGAGGAAATGCTATTTTCCTCAGGAATGAAGAAAAAGTGTTGTATCAAAATTATTTTCCCTATAATATTACATAAGTTAATGTTTCAATACCTGTTATTAATAAGATTTTTTATTATATAATTTTATTTAGGAAATCCATTTGTTTAATATAAATTATGATAGAATTATGTTTATGAAACCCATTTGATTTCATGGGTTATGCTATGGTGAATTTTTCTATTTTTTTGTGGAACACATAATAATTTTTTCATTATGAGAAGGGTGGGACCTATTTATCCCTACAATTAATTGGATAACGATTTATATCTCATGAGGTAGACATGGATGGAACAGAAACTTAATCTGGTTCACTGATATAGGGCAGGAACAAGGAGAGGACTCTGTTCAATAATGGGCTTTGTCTGCTATGATGGTATTGGAAATGGGACTTGAATAATGTGAAAAAAAATTCTATTCTTATGTGGGTTTTCCACAAAATCTCATATCTAATGTTATGACTATTGGGATTACATTTAACTTTTATGATTTTTTCCATGATATTATATGGTGATCTTTTATATCACAGATATGATTTTCAAATGTTATGTTCTTATAAATATGATATGATTGTTATTTCATTTGATTACCCTTACTGAGAATTTTATATCACCCTATTATATATTTCATTTCCCCAGGACATGAAGAAGTGTATTAAGTATGATATGCTAAAAATGAAATTAGATATGATTAAATAAATTGGATACAATGTAAATGTTTTATGAACTAGTTTTTTATGTTTCCCAGTTTCTAAAGACACTCTACCTACACGGTCATGTCATGGTTTAGTAATATGTTGAAATAAAAATACTTAACTTTTGACGTGATATCTATGTATGTAAATTTTGGGTCATTATAGAGAGGGACTTGGGGTTGAACTTCCAACTCTTATGGATGCTTATTTATTGGTCTAGAAATATGAGGGGTTTCCTAATTGTCCATTATATCTTACTCATATGAATTTTTTATTAATATTTAATTAAATTCCTTTACCTAAATAGATACACATTAGTGTGGTGTAAACAAATACTTTTTTTTGTATATAATAATGATTCCATAAATAAATAAATAAAGGCATTCCTTCATAATGGAATAAATGAGAAAATAATTATTTCAAGAGATGAAACAGTTATGAATTTAATATTAATATAATATATATTATATTTGTGTTACATTCAAAATAAAATACTTATAATGTATTAATGTTGAGATTCCTTCATAAGTGTAACTTTTCAATACCTTGATCATAGAATTAGGTTAGTCATATTAAAGGTGGATGACCCATGATTGAGTTATGTCGGGAATAAAGTTATGGGGTAATAATAATAAAATTAGGAACATATTATTTGCCTTTTCTATAGTTTACACTATCCAAGAGACCCTAATAGTATTAGGTTACAAATGGAATAGTTTAATAAATCCATATTAGGGATTTCGATAAAAAGTTATCCAGTAAAATATTCATCAATCATAACTATTATGATTAGAATAATTGGATACATAAATATCAATGTAATAGAAAAACACTAATGAAACCCAAAAAATTAGGAAGTATGGATCTTTTATTACTACATAGATATGATGTAATGGGTTTTAATTTTTATTAGTAGTAAAATAATTAACATTTATTGATGAACTGATATAAAACATGATACTCAAAACATATTGACGTATTTTTTTAGATTATGTAATTCTTAATTTCAATCATTTTAATATCCCTCATTAGTATGACCTATAAATAAATAATATAATTGTATCTATGGTTCAAAAAATTTCCCAATGAGATTCATTTTGATAACCTAATTGTGAAATTTATACACATCAAATTCAACAATTTTTATTTAATTATATTAGATACTGGGTGTACATCACACATTTTTGTTGATAAAAATATACAAAAAGAATTTATGGAATTGAAAAATAGTGAATTTCAACGTCATGTTGGTAATAGGGAATGATTTTTGACTATAGAATTTGAAACTTATGATCAGACCTTACCAAGTGGATTAGTCTAATAATTAATGAATTGTTATTATATTCCTAATAGAAAGATAAATTTTATATTTATATCAAAATTGTAAATGAATGGTTATTATTTCATTCTCATGAACAAGAGTTATTGAATAATATAATGATTAAATTCTTCATAGAACCAAGAATATGGAAAACATAATATTTATTCTAGGTATGGATAATATTTTCATTAAAATTTATAATAATAAGTTCTATATTGATTCTAATCCAACATACCTTCGGCATTGTCACATTCGATATATAAATTTGAAATCCATACAAAGACATTATAGAGATGGATTTCTGTAACTCTTCAACTACAAATCTTCTTATGCATGTGAATTTTTTATTAGTAAAAATAACCAAATAACCTATTAGTAAAGAGGATGAAAGAATGATTAGCCTATTTTACCACATATATAGTGATTTATATGGGACAATGAGTACTCAAACAAGTTTTGTTTTTCGTACTATGTAAAATTTTTCAATTATTTTAGTGAATGTTATTAAGTAATCCTTTTGAGACACATGTACGGGACTTTTTAAAAGATAAAACACATTTAGAATGAAGTTAAAATTAAACTAGTAAAAGGTATTAATATTCATTGTTCAAATAATAGTGGTGAATACATAAGCCAATAATTCATTTATATTCAATGGTCTTGTGTAATTTTTCCACTAACCACTCCACCAAGACTATTATCGTGGAATAATGTGTCTGATAGGAATATTCTTTCCTGGTTAGACATGGTTAGATTATTCATGAACATGTGTGCCCATCAAATTTAAATATTTGGTTATACACTTAAAACATATTAATTCATAGTTAACCATGATATAGTTAAACTAGCCAAAAGTTCATCATATGAGATATGGACCACAAAATATCCTAAAAATAATTTTATTAACATTTGTCTATGTTAAGCAGCTTCACATTTATTAGATTCTGACAAGAGATGAAAAAATAGATAAATGATTATTTTTAGTTATCCTATTGAAACTATGAGAAATTTTTTTCTATAGTTATACTGATCAAAAAATGATTATTGAATGAATGGGTATATTTCTTTAGAAGGAATGAAATATCAAGTAATTTTTTTGAAAATATTTTATCATAGAGAATTTTAGGTCTAAAAAACAAGAAGTGATCCTAAGATATAGGATGATCCTGGTCTATAAAGGCTTATAGAATAATAACAGACATAAGATACCTAGGAACAATGTTGTTATAGTAGGATTTTTCAACAACCCATGCTATATAGATTTCTCATTGAATTTTATAATTGCATAGTTTTCATAAAATATGAACCTAAGTACTATTTGTAGACCATTGAGGTTTTTTATTCTCGTAAATGTTTAAAATCCATGTAATCTGAAATGCCCCCTACGTATAGTAACCGAAATTGAACATAGTTAATGGATTATAAGGGGTTAGACAAATAGTGTGAAATTGGTTTTTCCATAATACAATAGGGATGGATGGTAGACTTTCTCGAAATAATGTACACACGGTGGTAAAAGGTTACATGTACATTCATGGTATTTACTATAAATAATCCTTTAAAAAAATTTATTGTCAAATTTGAATAAAATATTTCATTCCAAATTAACTCAATTTGATTATGAGATATATCGAATGAATGTAAAAACTACTATGAAAAGGACATGTATATTATATATAATAATGGTGTGTATGATCCAAATGATTCTTATAAGGTATAAAAATATCCAACAACTACTTAAAAATTGAATCAAAATTCATATATATGGAATATATATTTTGAGGATATAACCATTGTGTTTCATATAATCAAAAACATAGTTCAATATTCTCTATATAAGATAATTATTTGGTTTTTATTATATTTATGATGTTGTATTTGGATGACATTCTTGTTAGTAGATATTATATCCCAATATTATATTTTGAAAATATGTTGTCAGGTAATTGATTATCGTTGACATATAATGGTGAAATACCAATATGTAGTGTATGAACATCTATGGAGATAGATATACGTGGATTTTTTGACCCAATAAGCACAAATACCTGTGTAATTTCATAAAGTTTTAGTATAGAGAAATAAAAAATTTCTCTTCACCAATGTTACGTGGAACGAATCATAACATGATCTGGGATCCTTTTATGGAGTTATAAATGATATATTGAATTCTATATGTGATTTTCATATGATATAAAATATATTCATTATTGTGTACTTGATGTAATGTTGTATATTCTCTTATCATATCATGTAAAAACCAATATAATCTCAATGATATTATTTGTACTTATGTTAATAAAATTCATAAGTACTTAACAATAATTGAGGATATGTTTTTTGTCATTGGAGGAAATGATGAGATCCATAGAAAGTGTTACATATAAGAATGTTTTCTATCATAAAGGGATTATATAAGATCTCAAAATGGTTTCATATTTTTCTTCAATGGTGGAGATATTAGTTGGAAAAGTTTCTAAAAATCTACAATTATGCAATGAAAAATAACAAAACAATATATATACGCATCAGATGATAAAATTGGGGTTGTTTGTATAAAATAGTTTGTCTCTTGACATGTGTTGGTTCGTAGAATTGAGGGAACAATCCAGCATTACTATGTCCATAATTGTAAAATTACTCGGGCCATGGCACCACATTAAAGACCAACCAAACTCTTTCAAAACACCATCTAGTATGAGATATCGTTCAGAGGGGTGGTGTTTGGATCTATTTGTAAAAAATAAGAAACAATAAAGTGAATCCATTGATGTAACCATTATATTTTTTTGACTATGATGGTCCTTTTGAATATATTTGTATATGATAAAAAATATATGGATCTAATTGTTTAATTATTTATCATGATTTTATAATAAATTCAATACTCACTAATCATTCATTCATGTCTGATACAATTTATTTACATGAACAGTGATATGATAATAACTTGTAAAATTATTTATTTGTGTTATCCTTACTCAGTGGTCATTGTCGATTATTATGATTTATGATAATATATCAAGATTTTAATTAATGGTGAATTCTCATGATATAATAAGTGGAGACTTATTATTTGGACTAACCAATGAAAGTATATCTCGTGGAATTTGATTCTATAAATTTTTTGTATAGGTATATATTCTTATTAATAATTGTTTTTACCTAGAATGAAAGATATTACCATCATGATAACCTATATACATTGTAATATTTATTATATAAACATCGAGGATTATATAATATGGGATTTTATAGGTGTTTTTTTCATCAATTTTTTAATATGAACTCAACCAAGGAAATATGTGTCCACCTATATGACGAGAGAGGTAGTATGGGCAATTATTGAATTACACAAAAGAAATGTATATCCATGTTTAGTTGAGTCACATATAATCTGTCCATCTACATGGGTGAGTTATATATGATGTTCTCATCTTATAGACGAATTTCATATTATGTATTTATCAACCAGGTGTGTCATTTTGGAAGAATAAATAATGTAAGAGGTAAAGTGTACAAGATTGTAATTGATCTATCTTTAGTGGTCACATGTGGTTGTTGAAAATGATATTACATGGGTATATTTATTATCTATAAGAAACATCTTTTTGTGGAAATTATCATGTGGATATATGAGAATGATTGATAGATATTACCAAATACCACTTAGTATATTCAGTTCTACATATGATTTAAAAGAGGTCACTCATTTCATAAATATATGAAATTATGATTTAATATTTGTTTCTAAACTATTAAGAAATAAATTGAAATATAGTCATTCAATTATAGAATGATTATTTTTTAAAAAAAATTGGTTTTTCTAAAATAAAACGAGTTTGATAATCCATATTAAAATGAGTTTTTCAATGACTCACCATGAATTTTTAATGATTACAAAAACTCCTTATGAGATTTTAGTGAAAAATAGGGACTTATAATTATACCCTATATTTAGTTTTCATCTTAATATATTATATAAATAATTCGTTTGTTATGATATTCATGTACTAAGAATCATATACTATGACATAATCATTTTGTAAAGTTGCATGAGATATATCTAGTTGCCTTAATTATAGAGTATGATGTAGATTGCCTGACATGGTTACACAATCATGAATCAGTATTCCAACACAGTTTCCATAGTTATAAACTAATTGAATTGGTTTATCGATGGGAAGAAATTGAATAAAAAAAGTGTTAAATAAATAATTTACAATTTGGACGTAACATATAGGTTCAATGAGATGGAACATGAAATGAATGTCATTTTTCATTCCATGAAGTCAATTGGGGATGTTCTATGAATGAAAATATTATTTTATTTTTGTAGTATGGTCCTTTGATGAATTTAGGGAAACTTCTAGATGTCCATAATTCACAAAATTGTTCAAGTCCAATAGATTTTAGTAGAGTTAACTAGAAGAAGTTCCATGGCACTATAGTATTGAGGACTTTGACATTATTATTATTACATCATGGGAATTAGAGATAGCGGTTTTATTTTAAATCCCTTGAATCTAAAATAATTGTAAAATATAGAATATGAAATATAAATTTGTGTGTTGATGTTCTTTTCATGAGCCTGTTATGTAAATTTGAACATTGTTGGTGATTTTGTGGTCATTTTGGTGATAAAATTGGGTATGGAATGTGTTGGGAAGAAAAGTGATGGTTGGTTTTTTTGGGATATGTTGAGGGATCATATGTAGTGGTTGTGATGTGTAGTTGTTGTAGTGAGATGGCTTGGAATGTGTTCTTATATATTGATGGTTGATGTTAGGTGCCTGATGTTTTGTATAGTGTGGTTCTTTTAGTTTCATGGTCAGCAAGGGAATGAATTAAAATGTAGAAATTGAAATTCTCTATTTTGGAATGTGAGTAAGAATTAGATATAATTTAATATAATCTATGGAAATTGATGTATATTAACTTGATTAAATTGATTGGATGATAAATTAATTGTTTTTGTTAATATCTATGAACTATATTAGTAAATGAATTTTAGTTTGATCTTAATAAATAAAAAAATTGATGAACTAATAAATTAAAGAGGACTTTATATGATTATGTGTGATTTTTATTTGATGAGATTTATTTATTAGTAGAAGATGTTGTGATAGATATCATGTGGTTTAGTGATGGTGATGAGTATACTAATATTGTTGATGTTAACCCTTAGTTTGGGTGATGTGTGTTATCTATCTATCATGTATTTAATGTTATTTATTTAAATTCAAAATCATAGTTGGATAACATTACCAATGAAAAAATGTTTGGGTTGTGGTTTTTTATACAATTTCACGGCTTTTTTTGATTCAAAGGGTGGGCTACCCCCTCCGCCTAGATCATTCTTCATAGGTAGTGATGATGTCATAGGTTAGTGTTTATTATCTCTCTATGATGATATTACTTTGTGTTAGAAATCATCCAATGATGATAGCTTGGTTATAAATATTTTTTAATAATGTCGGAGATATGATACATGGTGGGGTCATGAGTGTTGATGTTATTAGGACTAGTAAAATCACCAGATGCTAGACCCTGTTAGAGTTAGGAATAGATACTGATTCATCCCAACCAATATTTTAGATGGATGGATATGTGTTGAGATATTCATGTATTTAATGGGAGCCCAATACATTTGTTGTTTGGGAATGAGAATGGAATATGAGAGGAGAAATGTTTATGGGGATCCTTTATATTAAATGATTTATTATTATGTCACTATATTGGATGTGTTATTTTATGAGTGTTCCGTAGTGAGATAGGTATTGGTCAGTTGTCTTATTTATTGGATTTTTTGTTTAGATATTTTTTTTCACTAGTTATTTAGTATGCACAATTCAAATGTAGATGATACAACATGGGTTTTATTGTGTTGAGTATCCATTTTATTCTAACCCTACATATATAAATATTGTTTTTATTTTTTCCATAATGATATTTCAAAGCCAGATATATATTTCATTCATTGACTTTGGATCTGATGTTGAGACACTTCTATTGATTTTTTTGTCATTTATTTGGATTCTTTTATTTACACATAATTATTTTTTTCATTCATTGTTGACTGGTATGGTTTATCATTTATATTATGTGGTGGTGATGATTTTTGGTTGATTTATCATATTTTTTAATTTATATTATCTATAATGTTAATGCCTCCCATTTGTGCGATTTTTATACCCTTCGTGTTAGTCTCCAACTCAAGTCCTACTAAAGACATGTCTTGTGGGTTATTATATATCATTATTTCTTCTCAGCCAATGTGGGGTATCTATAGAGAGAGGTGGTCATGAAATAGTTTTATCAGAGTTCTTTGTTGATAGATAACATGGAATTTGGAGTTAAAAAATGTGAGGATAGCATGGGTATGTATTTTATGTTTTCTATACGATCTTTTTATTTGACATAAGTCTCGCAAATGGGATATTAAATGAGACTTTAGGGCCTCTCTTGATCTGAAGTAGGACCCTAAGATTATCGGTTGGAAAAATGAATTTGTCATATTCGAAGGGTAGATACCTTGGTAATCTACAAGAATCATAATTTTTTGTATTAGTGAGTAGATTGTGGTGAAATTGAGGATAAAATGAAAAATAATTAAAGAAACCATTATAAAAATCCATGATTACATGAATAATTTTTCTTCATGCTACTTAGAAATTCTTCATTAACATTATTCATGTGTAGATCAGGTAATAGATGTTTAGTAGAATGATTTGGTTGATCATCTAAGGATCAATCTTATATAGGTGGATTATGCATTGTAGAGGTCCTTGAATGTTCTTCAGCTATAGATTTTGTTAATTAGTGAGGGGAGAAATTATGATCTATATATAGAGAACTAGATGGAAAAGAATTACATCACCATATACCATATTTCATTTTAAGATTATTTGTTGGTATCTTTGGTGGAAAATATAATCCATGGATTTGAGCTATAAAAACAAATTATTGAAATACATGTAAATTAAGTTTTTTTATAAAATACTTAATAAATGACACAAAACGATGCCTAGAGACTGTATTAGATTAGTATCTTTGGAAACTCAAAACACATTCTTCTATCTTGGTGAATTATCTTCAAAATCTCACATAAATATATTACCATTTTTTCTACCATAATATTTCATTATATCCTGGGGAAAAGAAAAATATAAAAAAGGTGAGATCACATGCTCAATAAAGGTAAAAAATGAGAACATAAAACAAACCATAAACATAAGAATGTAAAGTTACGAACATAATGTTTAATTATAAAAATCATAAGTTATAAAATATGACTCGGAAGTTCATAAGGTATAAATAATAAAAGAACATTAACCATGATAAAATATCATTGGATTAAAACATTAAATTGTGGAAAATTTTAAAGAACATATTATGATTTATATAGCATCAAATTCATTTTTTCCAAGATCATCATAGTTGAATATTTTCATTACTGCATTTGGACTACATGTCATTACATCCATGAATTACGAAACCAAATTTACTTTTCATTCCACAAATGTATATATCATGAGATATAAATATTTACCCAATATATAGGAGGGATATATAGGTCACATCCATTTCATAATGAAATCATTCTTACATGTTGCACAAAAACATAAATCATTCATCATAGCTTAACCCATGGAATAAAATGGGTTTCTTAAACATCATTTCATCATAATTTGTAAAATATATATGGATTTCATAATAATAATACAATTTTAAGAACAACAATATAAAATTAATAAGAGGGATAAAAACATAACCCCATTTATATTTTATGGTAAATAATTTTGATAAAATACTTGAAATCAATTCTTCAAGAAAATATCCATTCTTCTTCAATAATGCCTTCTTTTCTCAAAATATATTAAATTTTAAAAAGAAAAAAATTATTTGAAAATAAAATAGAAATATTGTAGATTATGTTTCATGGAAATAAGGAATTATAAAGACGTAAAAATCCATTCATTCTGTAAAAGATAAAAAACATTCTCCTTATATGTTTTCCGAAAAATTCAAAATGTCCCTCGTATGGTAAAAAAGGAAATATTCCTTCCATACCTTGTAGTAAAAGTAAAAAAATGGGTATAAATGACTTTAAAAATACATAAAAGAATAGTAAACATTTTTTTGACTTTTTTCAGAAAATATGGACATGGATGATAAATATATCCCAAGTAAATACTTAAGAACAAACAATCTCAGATAAATATGAGATTGCAAAATTATCCCTTACCTTGTACTTTTCATTATTTGAGGGTGTGTTCAACTACATTATAATATTTAAACCATTTTATTAAATTATATCAGGAGTATATGCATATTTATTATATCATATATGATCATATTTATCATTTTGTTAATAGTTTATAAATATTACCATTATTTTGGGTGTTATCAACTTCATTTCCACATTCCAATTTTTCCATGTAAGTCATGTTTTTTAGGCATAGGATGTATTTTATTCCTGAAATTATGTTCATAAATATTATTTTCAATCATAAATAAATATTATATTCTCCCTTGATTTATTAATGTGGTGAATGAGTCTCACCGTGTCGTGGTTGTAGTAGCCCGTAAATACGACGAGCGACGATATCATTCTCAGGATAATTAAATTTTATGTAATTATAAGGTATATTAATTATACAGAATCATTATCATGTGATATTAATTATTTAAATTCATTATAATCATCATTATACCCATCCTAATAATGTTTTTTTGAATAAGAAATTGCACAAACGACATGAAGATGATAATCTTTACGTACACATGCATGGTGATATTGTTATTCGTAGAATTGATAAAAGAATGTATAGGTTTGTCAAATAATTATAATAAAATCTAGAAATGAATAATATATAGTATCTATTACATTATTATTGAATCAAAATATAAAGAATAAGTATAAGAAGAAGAAAAATTGGATTTAATTGGTTAAGAAATTACCTCTTCTTTGTTCAACATCCTTTGGATCTCTTCTTAAGGACACTAGAGATGGACTTTTTGAAACACCATGACATCCAAATATTAAATAAGAATGTTTTTAGGAGAATTTTTCAGGGTTTTGTCTAGAGATAATGCCCACTAAGGTGTCATGGAACGTCAGAGGATATTCCCTTTTATAAGAGGGGAGAGGGGAACATTAGGAAACACTCAAAATATTAAAATATAATAAGAATATTGTAGATCTAAATAATTAATAATGGCCAATAAAATAAATTTATAATAAATATTACACCATATCTTATCCCCTTGTGATTAATTAACATTTTTTTATTTTTAAATAACTTAATAATAAATTAATTCAATAAGAAATTATTATTCTAAAATAAAAAACTATTAATTTAATTTGACTTAAAATATAATAAAGAAAACTGTTAATTAAAATATATTTCTATCAAACATCATTAATATATATTATTGATCTTAAATATTTTAGACACATTAACTAATCCAAAATATATCACAATTAATATTATTAAAATATTTTTTCCTCTTTTTATGTTAATTGAATAAATATTGTTTTAGAATTCTAGAGACTTTTAAGGTAATTATATAACTTCTAAAAATTAAAAATAAATTCTTATAAAGAAAACAATTTCATTTATATCAAAATAGACATTTATATTCATTCATAGATTGATTTTTTCCCTGTGTGGAAACATAAAAGATATTAAAATACAAGATAGTGATATTTTGTAACTATCATTGATTTATATTATATATATTTCTTTTTCCTGTACATGTGTACCTTAAACAACTCAAAATAAATCATATTGTGTTAATTATTGAATATTAATGATCCAATAATTTTTTACATGTTTTTGTTTTATTTTAAACCTTATAATTTTTATTTACCCTTAATTATTTCATTCAACTCTTACCATGGAAACATGTATTTTTATTTACTAAGTGTTAATATAATCACTCTAAAATTAAAAAGGACCCATAAATAGACAATTTCTGAAACATTTTACTTTACCCCAATTATTTTAACCAATTTCATATTTTTAGGAATTTTAATTAATTTAATAAAATATTATTTATTTAAAATATCAATAGTGTCAATTTTGATACTATTAATTAGTTGACTTTTTATAAATATCATAACATATATATTTGTTATAAAAAACTCTATTAAACAATACATAAAATGTCAAATCCATCCATAAAATTTTTTATGAAATTAAGTCACTCAAATTATATTTATTTGAATATTTTTAATATCATTTATTTGATATTTATATTAACAAAATAATTTCTCCATCACTATTGATTCATCATTAATGATAATTATTTAATCTATAAAAATTATAAATAAATTTATATGATGTAATTAATTATATTATCTTTCCAAATTCTACTTATTGTCGATTTTATTCACAGGTAATCCCTAAATTAAAATAAATATATTTATATAAAATGAGAGTGTTACATTTTTTCACATTAATTATTTTTTTATATTCATGTCATACTCATGGAAAAGTGGTCATTAAATGATTCCATTTAGAACCCTAGATGATAAGGCTCTAATTTATTCATCAAATAGGATTTTTAAAGGTGTTAATGTAATTTTATAATATAATTTTTACCTTTAATTAAAAGATTTACATTTTACCATGGTAATTTAAATAATTAATAAAGTTACTATTCATAATGCCCAAAAATAAAAGCAACCTATTCACAAAATTTGCACCCAATGAATCCTAATATGGAATCCATTATTCGAAATTCAAAACACCATATTTTGGGAAATTAATTTATAATTAATTCCCACATTTAAAACTATGAAGTGACTTTTAATAAGTAAAAACTTATTAAAAGATTGACATGTTTTTATTACCATATTAAATACAAAATTACCTACAATGACCAACATTGGATTAAATGATAAAAATATAATCCAATTAATCTTTAAAAAAAATTAAAAATACAATATAACTATATAAATAAATTAGACGAAATGGTAGTTATGAATTCAAATACTATATTTTTTTACTATCTATTAAAATACGAATTTTAACAAAAATATAGAAACAATTAATCAAAAGATAATTTTATTGTTATTCATGGATGGAAGAAGTTTATTTTATCAAATAAAATATATATATGTTTTGAAAACTAATTTTAAAATGGGAGAGACATCACAGGGTGGAAAATTAATATTTTTTAAAAAATATTTCTTTTATCTGAAAAATTGAATTTGTTCATACATCATGTCCATAAAATACATAATATTAGTATTAATGTTATATAAAAATAAAAATGTTGTTAATAGTATTCATAATGGATGATTTATATTTAATTATATAATAAAATTTTAATAATATATCATTTTTCAGTTAGACTCGGTATTACATACAACACAAGATATCATGGAACCTCTCTCTTTCATGTAACACAAGCCATGAATAGTGTTGCGTATATTGAAACCTAATGAGTTGTTTTCTGTAGCATAATCTAATATTTTTGTAGCATAAAAAAATACATCAATGAAATTAAAAAATATATATCTTATATAATCTTGGGCTGTCACATTCTAACCCCGATTAAAATGATTTTTCCCTCGAAATTCACAGGGGTTAAAAATGGTTTACAAGTTTAATGTTTTATTCATGGAATCCCACATCATAAAACAGAATACCAAAACTTCATTTTAAAAAGGATAGTTACAAACATAACGGTTACCCAAATTTCCTCATCACTTGGTTTCTACATAGGAGAACATAATTGGGATATGAAAACATAGATATGGAAGAGAAATCTTACCATAATGTTCTAATAGATAGTGATATAGAATATGGTTTGGAGAAATTTAACTATAAGAAATCCTTAAATGTATGATGATTTAATGAACCATCTGATCCCTTAGATAAGAGGGTACTAGGATAACATTTTTGGTTTCAAGACCCTTTTCCTAATGTTGTTGAATTTTTCATGAGAAGAATTACATACATGATTTTAGTATATTATCACCATTGATCGTTCCATAAAAAATTTTCCTTTCATATCTTATTTAATTAAATTAAGTTTAATTTTCATTCTTGAAGTGTTACAAGATCATGAGGTAGGATTATATTCAACAAATCTATCTCAATAATAATGATAGAACAGGTTATCATATATTGATATGTATACCTATAGTGAGATAATTCATTAATATAACAAAAATCAACCATAAAGTAATATATATTATCCATCAATGGATACCATTAAAAAACATCCAAAAACTAAAAACATAAAACTTTAGAAATGGGTTAATTAAATCAACTTAACATTTGTCTCACATATCTCATTTCGTAGTTCATTCATATGAAATTCAAAACATTTGAATACCTTATGCATTTATTCTATTGAAACTTGGTTATGACATGAATTACCATATAACCTTATTGAGAACATACATTCTGTAAAAATTAACTCTTTAGACACACTAAAAATACAAAATGTTCTATATACTCAAACCATGATATCACTTTTTCTTATTTCAGTTATGATATTATTAATACTATGAAACATCTCACTATCTCCAAATCCCTTCATTATGTTCATATAATTTGTATTCCAAAAATATTTCAATAACATTTCATGGTTACTTGTACTATATAATTATGGAAACCCACAATGGTCCAATACAAAGATATTCCAATATTCCACAATACTATAAAAGAGATCATACACCATTATTATTGAATCCCATTAAATAAAAACATAATCATTCCACCACATTGTTTTCATGATATAAATAACCAATATTGATCACATGTGATTTTACATTGACTTTGGCCATATGGGTTTGATGACATCAATCATCATTAACCATCATATTAGGGCATGGGTTAGCAGAATGCACAATTTCCTTGCACTTCTATCATTGAAGTGTGGTAGGTTCATTCTCTGTAGTTTTATCTCTATTCACATCCTTAGGAACCTTTTTACCATTAAATCATCAATATACTAATCGATTACCTTCTTTTATACACAAGCAACATTTTCTAGTTACTTTTAAACAATATCCACCATTCTTCATTCCACACCTTGAGAATAAGGAAACATTCATCTTCTTTTCACCAACGTTTTCATATTTTTCCATCAACTCCATCTTTCGTTTCATGTAAAAACCATGATATAGATATGTAATATAAACTTCTAGTTATAAATCTATAGAATAACGCACAATATATTAATAGCTACTAAAGTCTCTTAATGCTAAATCCCTTTTAAGGATTTGTTTTAAGCCACCGAATAATCGATCAACATTACATTCAGGTTGGATGATAAAGCTAGAATCATACCTTGAAAATAATGTAAAATTTTCCTAATATCTACCAATAGATTCATCATCATTTTCCTTATGCTCAAATAACACCCTTTCTAAGTTTTTCAGTAGAATATAAGGGAAGAACTTATTGAAAAAATGTTCTTGAACTTTCCCCATTCCACTGATTCAATTTCATCTTGCTACCTTGTATTCTTAATAAGATCCCACAACTAGTCTTCTTGACCTTATAAATGATAAACATCCAAAATGATTTTTCCATGATCCAAAAAACGAAGGATGGACAATATATTTTTAATGGTACTGATCTATTGTTCGACAGCATGCAGATCAGAAGAACCATTGATAGAAGGTTGGCGTTGGCCTATTAAGAACCCAATAGAATTTTGTTTCTTTCTCTTCTCATTTTGAAGTCCATAATGATTCATATCTTGTGTAAGTATAGAAATATGTTTTTCCTTCAGTATCCCATAACATTTTGTTTTTAAGGGGGAAATTCATGGCATTTCCTATTGCATTGATCATTACCATGGTTCCTTTGGGTTCTAGTAATTGTATAAAACCCAAAAAGAATATTGTGAGAAAAAAACATACTAGGAAAAAAACATAATCAAGGGGGCACTTTAAATATCTAACATTATAGGTTTAGTAAAATGTTTTTCATGATCATTACCATAAGTATAAGAATGTAACCTATATTTATACATAACCTTAGGGATATCCCTAGACATTCCATAGAAACAACTATAGGTATCTAACAAAAGTTTTTTCATACTAGTTTACAATGGTTAACTAAACATTCGCTTTGATGCCAACTATAATGACCCATTCTTGACATAAATGGAAATTTCATTAATTTTAAATAATAATTAATACATGACAAAAAACAACACCCAAATATTGTATTAGTTTAGTGTCTTTGGAAACTTGGAACAGATTCTTCTATCTTGGTGAATTATCCTCAACATCTCCCATAAATATCTTCCCCTATATTTCAAACTAAACCATTGGATTATATGATTGGGAAAAGAAAAACATTACAAGGGTGAGATCAAATTATCATTTAGGGTAAACATTGATAACATAAACGATAAAATAAAAATAATAATATAAAATCATTAACATAAAGTTTAAATATAAAATAAAAAATTCATGAAATAAATCGTGGCCATTTGTAAGGTATATATCACAAGAGAACATTAACCATGATAAAATATAATTGGAATAAAACATGGAATCGTGGAAAACAATTAAGCATATAATATTATTTCCATAGTATCCAATGCATTGTTTCCATGTCCATCACAGTGGAAAATATCCATTACTGAATAGGGTTTACATGTCATTCCATCCACTTATTACTGAACAAGATTTACTTGTCATTCCAGTCATGTCTATCTCTTGAGAAAAGACTCTTTAACCAATTAATTTTGGGGAGATATA
Source organism: Viscum album (assembly GCA_963277665.1). Classification (NCBI taxonomy): domain Eukaryota; kingdom Viridiplantae; phylum Streptophyta; class Magnoliopsida; order Santalales; family Viscaceae; genus Viscum; species Viscum album. The sequence goes on from OY728159.1 coordinate 1,390,364,339, forward strand.
GGTCTCACCCATCTCATAATTAAATCATTCATACATGTGCCACAAAAAAATAAATCATTCATCATAGCATAACCCATGAAATAAAATTTGTTTCTTAAACATCATTCCATCATAATCCTTACTAAATATATGGTTTTCAGAATAATAATACCATACTAAACACAATAATACTAAATTAATATTATGGTTAAATATATAACCATATTTTGTCTTTGATGGAAAATTTTCTTGATAAAATACTTGAAATCAATTCATGAGGAAAATAACCTTCCTTCTTCAATAATGTTTTCTTTTCTCAAAATGTCATGAAATTTTAAAAGAGACGAATTTAATTTTTCATAAGGTTGACATCGTGTAATGAATTTGTTATAGAAATAATGAATTATGAAGACGTAAAAATCAATTCATTGTGTATAAGTTAAAAAAATCCTCCTTATACTTTTTCCAAAAAACTCAAAAAGTACCTCATATTGTAAAAAACGAAATATTCCTTCCATAAATTGTAGTAACTGTCAGAAATGGGTAAAAATGAATTTAAAAATACATAGAATAATAGTAAAAATTTTATGAAAATATTTTCAGAAAACGTGAACATGGATGATAAAAATATCCCTAGTAAATACATACGAAAACAAATCTCGGATAAAAATGATATTTCAAAAGTATCCCTTATGTCGTACTTTTTCATTAGTTTAGGGTGTGTTCACTTCCTTTATAATGGTTAAATCATGTTATTAAATTATACTAGGAACATACCAATTTTTATTATGTCATATATGATCGTATTATATCATTTTGATAATAGTATTTCAAAATTACTATTATTTCAGGTGTTAAGTACTTTGTTTTCCCATTCATGTTTTTCTATGTAAGTCATGAATATTATGAACAAGATGTATTTTATTCATGAAATCAAGTTCGTAATTATTATTTTTAATCATCGTATAATTTTTATAATAATTCTTGAATTGTTAACATTGATAAAATTCTCACTGCGTCGTGGAGAAGGTAGGTCGTACATACGCACAAGCGACAATATCATTCTCCAGATATTTAAATGGTATGTAATTGGATGGTATATTAATTACAAAAATCATTATCATGTTATATAAATTATTTAAATCCATTAAAATCATCATTATACCCATCCTAATAAATTATTTTTTTTATAAAAAATTACACCACCACATGGATATGGTAAGCCGTACGTACGCACGCCATATCATATTGTCATTTGTAGGGTGGATAAAAGGAGTTATAAGGTTTCATATTAATTATTGTAACATCTAATCATATATAATATACTGTAGTTATTACATTATTATGGAATCAACATAGAAATAAGAAGTAGAAGAAGGAAAAAATTTAATTGAATTGGTAAAGTAATGATCTCTTCTTCATTGGACTTCCATTGGATCTCTTCTTTAGGATGATAGGGATGGAATTTTTGTAAAACCAAGACCTCTTAGAGTTAACTAAGAATGTTAGTTGGATAATATGGTAGGTTTTGGTTGAGATATAATTCTCATGTAGGTGTTAGGAAATTTGGGTGGAGAATGTTTTTCATAAGAGAGGGGAGAGGCACATTAGGAAACTCCCAAACTATTTAAATATAATATGACTATTCTGTATCTAAATAATTTAAAATGTCCCATAAATGAAAATTTTAATACATGTTCGACCATATCATATTCCCTTGTGATTATTTATCATTTTTGTAATACATAAATAATTTAATTGTCAATTAATCATATAAGATATTATTATAGCCAAATTTAATACTATTTATTTAATTTGACATAAAATTAACAAAGGGAAAGTGAGAAATAGAATTTAATTCTTTCACAGATATATTATATATCCTATAGATCTTGGAAATTTTTTATACACATTAAATAATCATCAATACAACAAAATTATTTTTATTAAAATCATTTATTCTATTTTTATGTTAATTGAATAAATATTGTTTTAGAATTGATGAGAGTTTTAAGGTAATTATATAACTTATAAAAATAATATATAAATTCATAGAACAAAAATGGATTCATTTATATGAAAAAATTAATTTATATTCGCTCACAGATTGATTTTTCCCTATATGGGGACATAAAAGATATTAAAATACAAGATAGTGATATCTTGTAAGTATCTATGACTTAAAAAATATATAAATTTATTTCATGTAAAAGTGTACATTGAAAAACTCAAAATATATTATATTGTGGTAAATATTGAATCTCAGTGATCCAATAATTTTTTTGGATATGTTTTAGTTTTATTTTAAACCATATAATTTTGATTTACCCTTAATTTAATCATTTAACTCTTACAACGGTAACATGTTTTTTTTTGTTTTCTATGGGCTAATATAGTCACTCTTAAATGAAAAAAGATCCATAGATGGACCCTTAGTGACATATATAACATCATCCCAATTATTTGGATGAATTTTATTCTTTTAAGAATTTTATATAATTTAATGAAATATTATATATTTAAAATATCAATAGTTTCAATTTTCAAACTATTCATTAGTTGACATTTTAGAAATATCATAACATAGAAATATGTTCTAAAAATATAATTCAAACCATAAATAAATATCAAATCCATCCATGAAATTATTTTAGGACATTAATTCACTCAAATTATATTTATTTTATTATTTTTAATATCATTTCTTTGATATTTCTATTAATAAAATATTTTTTGTATCACTATTGAGTCATCATTAATGATAATTTTTTAAAATCTAAAAATTATAAATAAATTTCTATTATATATGTAATTCTATTATATTTCCATAGACTACATATAGTCAAATTTATTCACTGTTAATCCCTAAATTAAAATTAATATACTTTTCTAAAATGAGAGTGTGACATTTTTTCACATTCAATAAATTTTTTGATATTCATGTACTATTAATGGGAATGTATCCATTTAGTGGTTCACTTTAGAACTATATATGATAACAGTCTAATTTATTCATCCAATTTGATTTTGACCAGTGTTAAGGTAATTTTATAATATTATTTTTATCTTTAATCATGCAATTTACCATTAACCATGGTAATAAAAATAATTATTAAAGCTACATTTGATAATGCCAAAAAATAGCATTAACCTATTAACAAAATTTAGACACAATGATTCTATATATTTCATCCATTTTTCATATTTCAAAACACAAAAATTTTCATAAAATATTTTGAAATTAATTCTCGTTGTTAAAACCAAGAAGCAGGCTTTTCTGAACCAAAAACTTATTAAAAGATTGTCATGTGTTTATGTCCAATTTAATTGCGAAATTATTTCCAATGAATAAATTTGGATTAAATGATATAAAAATAATCAAATTACACATTAAAATCAATTAAAAATATAATCTATCTATATAAATAAATTAGTTGAAATGCCTGTTTTGAATTAAAATGATGTTTTTTTTCACTATTCATTAACATATGAATTTTATCCTAAAAATGCCAAAAATTAATCAAATTGAATTTTTTATCCTAATATTGGAAAAAGAATTTTATTTTTTCAAATAGAATATATAAAATTGTTAAAAACTAAATTTAAAATGTGTGTTCCCTTAAAAGGTGACAAAACAACATTTTTAAAAAATACATATTTTATCCAAAAAATTGAATTTGTTCTCATATCAGGTTTCGAAACTTTATAAGTTGAATGTTAATTTTATATAAAATTAAAAAATTTGTTTTTTATATTCATAATAGATAGTTTATATCACATTAAATAATAATATATTAATAATATGTAATTTTTTAGTGAAACTCTGTACTGCGAACAATGCAAGCTATCGAGGAAGGTTTCTCTTGCATGTAATGCAATCCAAAAAATTGTGTTTCGTATACAGAAATCTAACACGGTGTTGCGTATAGAATGAGATAATATTGGTCTACTGTAAAAAAATACATCATAGAAATTAAAAAAATCAATCTTATAAAATTATGAGGTGTCACATGCACATTAGTGATTAGTGTTGTATCATAGTTAATGGCATCAGGAAAATGATTCATGGGATAGAATCATGGAGGATTTTTTCATATTTATTATCAATTATAATGAATGAGAAAAGTGGATGGAGTTTTTTTACCTTCAATAGGAGATGATATGTATTTTTAGATTGGGATTAGGTTCAATGGTCTCATTCAATTTACCCTTATGTAATTCTAGATGATGACACCCAATAATGGACTTTAGAGGAGGAATTTTTCATAGTCATGTGGTATATCGTAACATCATTTACACATCCTAGGTAACTTGAGGTATTTTAGAAGGTGTAGGTGGTAAAACATATTATTTAACATAGATATTAGCCTTAAAATATAGTCCAATGTGGTATCTTAAGGAGTATATCATTATGTAGCAGAAAATGGGAGTTTGGGATGTCATGGTTTTGACTATTTGGAAACCAAACTCAATATCCATTTTAACTTTATTCATGGTTGGTGGATTTAATGTACATACCAGAGAATTTTTATTTTAATGTTATATCTATGGGGGACATGGTCACTGATATGCTTTATGTCTGAAAGCTTAAGGATGATAGTATAATGTGGGAATTCATTCCCATTTTTGGAAGCAGTAGAAGTTTCCTCTGAAGTAATACAAGTTGCACGGACCACCTCAATTTTTTTAGTAGTTAATGGATGGTGGAGTGGGAAATAGGCATCTTTATGATGTAACACAACCTTATGTACTGACACCGTAGGATGTTCATGGAAGATATAGATTAATATTCATATATTTTCATTGTGGGAAGATACATTCAATAGCGGTGCCAATTTTGGAAGGGTCATAGCTTGTTCGTGGTACAATAAATTTATCATTTTCCCTTTTTTGTTCCTTTTTGGATTTAGGAGCCTCATACACCTTTTATTGATCCTACTCTAGTTCTTTATTTGGGACTGTAAGTGGCTATATTTCTCATTCTCCAAAGGTAATTCATTATGTTTGGTAGTTCAGAAACTTTTTTTTTTGAGAAAGTATACTTATTAAGGCGATGTACTAGTAAGTTGGGGATTTATTAATTTTTCATATACATCTATATAATTTGTTCATTGTCATAGAATGGCTATATTCTGTTCAAATATTCATCAATTATTTATTTATTAGATTTTAATTATCATATGTGGGAGTTCGATGAGTTGAATTTATTGGTTAGTAAACTTATCAGATGGGTGTCAAGAAAGTTTAACATCTTCTATCTCTATTGGAAGAGATATCATAAGAAACATAGATATTCCCATGATTTTTCAGGATTGTCTTATGGGAATTTTTAAATGATGTTGTCACACTAACACCTCAATGAGATCAAATATTTGAGATATAGTGTCAATTATATGCATTTATGTTTTCAATGTTTTATTTTCAAATGGTGAAAGACATTTTATGTGAGTTTAGGTTATAGGTTGGTGATATAATGTAAATAAGCATCATTATAATTAGAGAACCCCCTTAGGATACTCTAGTATTGTTTTCCATGAAGTAAAATGGTAGTATGAGGTTTTATAAAAAATATAGGAGGTTGAATCAAGAGACAGGTATGAACCATTAACCACTTCCATGGATTTAAGATATTCTCAGCCATATTATGGTGGATAGTTTGATTTTAATGGTTTACTTGTGGTTTGGATTCCATTTTATGATGGTTATATATTATTATATCTCAAAGGAGTTATTTTGGTACATATATGGGCACTTCAAGTTTGTGTAAATTCCATTCGGTGTGAGGAATAAAGACACAATACATATGGGTCTCTAGAAATGTATGTTCCTTATGTTCCTTGAGTATTTCATGGTTTTTTCATAAATAACTTATTAATTTTCATAGAGTTGGTGGGTGATCTTTTCGATCAAAATAGTGTTTTCAAAATGATACTTAAACACTCTCAACTATATTTAATGATATCCATATGCAATTTATATATGTGAGAATTGAATTTACAAGGTATGAATTAACCCAAAATTGTATGAATTTGGATTCATCAAATATATAGAAAGATTTATTCTAGGAAACACCCATGAATGTGGTAGAGGATCATTGTTTTCTCTACCTTTCAAGATATTATGGGAATATTGTGTCTAATTTGACTTATATTTCTACTAAATTTATATTTTTTACCTAGATGGACCATGATATAGTTTATACTGAACAATGTAGAGTGGAATTTGATTATGTTTTAGAGAGGATAATTACTATTCATGTCCATTGGTTTCATGATGAGGGTGTGATGTTTTGAGGTTTTATGTGATGCACCCCTTCATTGATTGGGATGTGTCTTTATGTAGTAGAGGGAAGTGATCTGTTATGGTTCAATATGGTTACGTCATAATGATCCTAACAATTCCACCAGTGCCTTGAGTTTGGGGAAATTATGTTTGCACTTAATTGGTGGTTCAATTAACTCATTTATGAGTGATTTATAAATTTTATAGGCCACAAGTTCCAAAAATATTTCTTATCTTAGTGGGACATGAATTTATTCTAGTAGAAGTTGATTTTTATTCTCTTGGATTACAATTTTTAGATACCCTATACATCAAGAATTTGGAATTTTTTTCCTATGTTAGTGTAATAAATAATAAGGAGAACTAGTTATGGTGTCATTAGACATTATGAGGGTGATGGTGGAACTTGAAGTGATTCATAATGATGTAGTTGAATTCAATGATTGAGTTTTTCATTTTCAGATAGTCATGGAATCATATTTTATGAAGTAGATATAGGATTGTTAGTGGGGAGACTCATAGGTAGATGTAATTTATGATAATATAGACCATGCTGATGGTCTAAAGATATGGTAAAAGGTAGGTTGGAATAATGTCTTATTTTGGGAGAATAAAATTTTTATACTAGAAATGAGAATGTGGTTCCTTCTCGATTTTCATAGATCACCTAAAATTGTACATCAATTGTTTTTCTAATATGTATCATGCCTTCAGGAGATAGCTTTGGTGTCTTGGGATAATGTTGTATGTGGAAGAGTTTATGATGTGGTATCTGGGTTATATGTATGTAACAGTTGAGAACCGAGTTTATTGATGTTGTTACATCCTTTGGATGCCATCATGTGAAAATGATAGGACATATCGATAGATTTATTCATTCAATTTACATGGTATAATGGTTGATGAAATCCAGTTTGGAATATTGTGGATAGACTGAATAATTCACCTCATTTTATGGATATCTATGAATTGAATTCAATATATTTTTTGGAAATCCAACATGTGTATGATGTGGTTAGTAATAATAGGGTAATTATGACAATTATCTCTTATCAGGATCTTCATTTTATCTTATGGGTATTGAGAGGATTTCATCAGGTCTTTGGCTCAAACTTCCACATTATCACTACTTTTCATCCTCAAAACTGAGGGGTAGATAGAGTAAACCATACAAAACCTAAAGGATATATTCCAATCATGAATTTTAAATGTGGGAAGATCATGGGTTAGGCACCTACCTTTGGTTGAATTTTCCTCTATCAATTTTATCACTCGTTATTAGTAATTGATAAATTTGAGGCCTTCAATTGGTGACTATGAATTTATCTTTTGTTCTGGATGAATGTCATGGAAGCATCAGTTTATTGTATTTTTTTAATAAAGAGAATGATTGGGAGGGTATATATGGATTGTTGATGGATGGTGGTGGAATAACACAGTCAGAAGTCCTATGGAGATCATATGTATAGGCCCCTCGTGTTTCAGTTTGGAGACCATGTGTTCTTAAGAGTTTCCCCTCATTGAGAGAAAATGTTTTTTGGAAGATACTGTAAACTTTTCCATGATTAATTGATTCTTTTTATGTGATCTAGCACATTGGAATGGTGGAGTATCAATTATAACATAAAATATGGTTGTACATGATTGATGATGTCTTCCAAGTTTCTCATCTATGTTGGTATCTCCACAATAATTCTGACATAATTGAATAGTGAAATTTATATATCTAAGATGATGAAAAATACATGGAGAGAGTATTAGTGATCTATTATTGTCGAGAGAATGAGATTTTTTATGCAACATTGCATTAATTTTTGTGTTTTTTAGGAATAAAACCATATATTAGATTACTTGGTAGAATGAAAAACAAATGTGATCCCTGTACATGATATTTTTTTGAGTCTTTTGCAAATTTTTTTGAAGGTGTAATTAGAAAATTTTTCTAGATTATGTTATATTATATTTTTACTTTTCTATTGTTCTATGTTATGATATTTATGTTATGATGAGTTTAAAACACATTTATAAATAAATATTTTTTAATGAAAAATTTAAAACCCATTTTGGAGATTTAATTCCACATGAAGATGACAATATATTTATATGTTGGGTGGGTTTCATTCGTTTTAGAGCCCAGGGTTGTGTTATGTTAAATTTGAAGTGGTTATTAGTTAGTTATTAATAACTCATTATATTTTGTTTTTTATGGTTACCTAGATTAGATGTTTTTTTTTCGGTTTTAGATGGTGGAAGTGTTGAAGTTGTAATGAGATACTTATGAGGTATCTCATGGGTTGGTTTTTGAGACCCCCATTATATTCCCTTTTTCTAGGAATGTTTTTTATTCTCGAGGATGATACTAAATTTATTGGTATATAATGTGATTATCCAATAATTTTAAACATTGTTTTTTAGAATTTAGGTAGCGGTGGTGTTTGGGGAATTACCCAAGGATTTGCGAAGTGGATGGTAGAATTTAAGCTCAATTTTAATCTAGGGGTAGAATTTAAATCACAAATAGATCAAATGTGGAATAGAAACATGGTGGTTAATTTTTTATGGTTCTCAAATTTTTAGAATATATATGGCATATTTACTATTCTATGACACTGATACATAGTGGATGGTTTCTTATGGTTCTGACATTTTCATAGTAGCTGCATTGTGGGAATTTATTACATAAAACCCTTCTTCTTTGTGATTGAATTTGATGATATAGTGGTTTCCTATTGTGTAATGGGCCTTACATAAAAATTTTGGACCTACATAATGAACTTAAAATGTTACTTGAACTCATTTTTTACAAGCACCACTATAGCATGGGACCTTTTCTCAAATCATAGCTTCATCTAGTGTTGGAACCTTTGAGATGTAATGAAGGATATTGCGCCATGGTATTCAAATTTCTAGTTTACTTATAAATTAAAAAAAACCATTTGACCCCTATATTCATATACTAATTTATATCATCTCATGATCTAGTCCTGAGTGATATTTGAATGATTTTCACCATCTAACAATGGTATTTATCCATATCATCTAGAGGTTAGATGTTGTAAAATCATAGTTGGATCTCCCCACTTTTATCCAAGTTATTACCTTGATCATTATTACAAATACTTTTTTTCTTGGAAAGATAGATAGTTTGGGAGATATTATAGATCTATAATGATGGGGATTATATTTTCTAGGATGATCAATGTGTTTAATTAAATTGTGATGTTCAATGGTTATCTTCCTATATTTCTCTCCTAGTGCAGTGATTCAGAAATATTTTTCAATTTGAGGGATCATACTTGTCTCCCTATTTGTGTTCATATTTCTGGATATTATTGTTTTTTCTTGTATTGTTTGGATGTTATGGTTCATATTTAGATGATAATTAACTGCTTAAAATTTTTATTGTATGGTAAATAGAAATATTTACATGTTTTTTATGATTTTGGTTATAATGTAATAGATATATGAGTAATTGTTGATGATGCTGAAAATCATGGGTCTTAGGAGCCTTGTTGTAATATTTTTTTTGGATTATGTGATCATCACTATATTAATTGGTTATTTTAACTATACGTGAAAAATTATAATACCTATTATATGGATTATGAATTATATGGGCACGGAAATATGAAATTGTTGTATAATACACAAATTATTGAAGAAGTGATGTTATATGAAATCACACGACCTTGATATTATGGTATAATGCGAAAGATAATTTTTTTTTTCTGGTTATGTGGTTTTCATTTTCCTCCAGTGATTATGTGATCCTTTTTGTGACTTTTTCGGTGATGGTGGTGAATGGTTTCTATATTAAATGTCATAGGAAGTGAACTAATGGATTGTTGGCCTGAAATGTTTTGAGGGGTGATAAGTTGTAGTTGTGATGTGAGTCTTTTATAGTGACATGTTAGGGTATATTTTTTTTTGGGTAACGGTTTGATGTGGGTTGGATGAGCCATTTCTGTGGTCTGGCTGATTTATTTTCTACGTTATCCATGGAATGAATTGATGTAATAAATGTTAAAGGAAATTAATTGGTACATGAATAATTATAGGCTCGAAATAAATAATATTAGTTGAAATTAACTTGTTGTAATAGGATTAAATGAATTGAATTAAAAATTAATTGGTTGGGTTAATGTGAATGAAATTTCTTAGTATAAGGTAGTTGGTGGGAAATCATTAAATAAATAAATTTGGAAACCTATAATTGAAAATGAAATTCATATGTTCTGGTGTGTTGTGGTGTATTTAGTGGTGAATGTGGTTTTTATGTATTTCATGTCGTGAAGTGGTGGTGGTTATTATACTACTATTACTAATGTTAGCATATAAGTAGGGTATTATGTGTTATATATCTATAATGTATTTTATGTTATTTCCTTATGAGTCCCATCCAAGTTGGAAACCCTCATAGTTGCCCAATATTTTTGGGTTCTAGGAGTTTTCTCCAATATCTATTTTATTGGTGATTCAGATGGTTGTATAGCCATTGTCCCTCACACATCCTTAAGTAGTGGTGATGATGACACAGTTGGGCATTGGATATCACCCGGTGATTACTCGATCTAGTATTTTAGATCTCCAAGGGATAACAGCTTGGTGTTGGAGGTCACCCAATGATTTTGAGGATGTGATACCTGGAGGGGGCTATGTGTGGTAGAAGTTGTGAATGATATTGATATCCTTCAAGTTCATTATACCATATTATCCTAGTTATGTGGACGTGATTTTTATGTGATGTAGACAGATGCTAAAACCAGATTATAGAACAAGAAATAGGTTATGATTGTAGGGGTGTTTCCCAACCCACATTATATATAGATAGATGTGTGATGATATATGCATTTAAGGAATGGGTACACATGATGTTTGACATTGGGGTGTGAGAGTGAACAACTAGAGGTGATCTTGTTATGGAGAGAATTTCATTTTTATCCTTGGTCATTATATTTCTTTATTTTAAATGTAATTTTGTTAACATGACCATTTAATAAAAGGATTTGTTAGATGATCATTTTAGCTGCATGTTTTTATTTGGATTACTCTATAATGAATTAGTGTTCCCTTACAACATGTGCCTATGATACATTAGGTATAACCCTACCGAGAATACATTTTATACTCAGCCTACATATGTCCAAACCATTTTCAGTATTCTAGGAGGATATCATCAACCAATATGGACATTACTAGCATGAAAATTAGATCTGTTGTCATGTCATCACCATATGAATTGTTTTTAGGTTACATATTTGGATAATTTTATAGATATTTTTTGAATATTTATTTGAATTTTTTGATTTTCTAGATTCTATTTTATATTATTGTATTGAGTTGGTTGGAGGTAGATTTAACTAGTCTCTAATTTATTATTATCTTTGAGATTAATGCCTCCAATTGGGTTATTTTTGTACCCTCGGTTTTAGTCCCAAAATATAGGCCTACTAGTGGCAGGACACTGGGGGAAATTATCTATTTTCATTCATTTCTGACCTAGAAGGGGTACCTTTTATGGTGCAGGTCATCACATTACATTACTTTCATATGGGTGACAGTTTGAATCTCACCCAACATAGATTTTTCTAAGGGAAAGGATAACTTTTTGTAGTGGGTGAAACATACAAAGGTCTGTGCATTGTATTTTTACACCACATTGTAATATGGGTAAGAGCATAAGATTTTCATTTTGTTGAAATGGGCGACAATTTTGAACCATCTCATACTGAAATGTTTTTTTAAAAAATATTTTTTTTAAAACCATCGATAATATGTTTGTAAAAGAAATTCAAAAATTATTATTTATTAAGTATTTTTAAAAGGAGTTTCAACCCCCGTTACAATTTCTAATATATCCATGGTTATTGAATTCTTACACTAACTAAATTAATATATTGGATTTTCAGATTTTTTTCATTTTTGATAGAAATTGTTTTCAAATGGGTTATAACCACTAGTAAATAAAAAAATAAAATCATCTAATTACAATATTCTATTATCGTGAACGCATACCTAAAAACAACCCTTTTCCATGTTGGATTGAATAAATTGATGTTACTTCTAAAATTTAAATATAATCAAGAATTTTAAAATTCCTTTACCAACATATACAATAATATACTTTATTTCAAATAATCAAAAACACTATTATATTATAGGTTTCTTCATGTTCATAAAATAACCATTATCAGATACTTTTAAAGTGTGGATAATAAAATCACTGATAATGACTTAAAATATTTATCATATCAAAAAGAGTTGATATATGATGTATTTTGTCAACATTATCTTTTTTTTTATAAAATAATATTTTTCCATTATTGTCTTTAATGTAGATAAATGTCATCTTTATCAATGCATCACATAGAACTGATAAAAGAAATTATTATTTACAACAATTTTTTAGAAACTATATAAATATAACTCTATAATTTATAATAATAATATAAAAATTGACATAAATTTCAAAAATTTACAACATATATATAACATATAATTTATATACATTATACCATTTCAAAATAAATATTACATTGATGAATTTTATTACAATACAAATATATTTTTGTAATTTCACATAGAAATATAAATAATAATAACCTCTAAAAATTCTATCATTGGATACCTCCTCCACCAATAAACCCAATCTCACAAAAAAGAAGTGTGGTCCTATTATACTGAAAATTTAATTATATTATAAATACATATTAAAATGTTAATTGGAATTTTATATAATCTATGATAAATTTAAATTTAATTGATATATAACTACTATGTAAAACTATATAATGAATAATCAATTATTATTATTAATTATTTTCTAATATTATCTTGTTTTATCACTTTTGATTATTTTGTGTTCCTTTTAAAAAAAATATCAATTTCAAATGAAGTAACATAATTTCAATCATACTAGACTCATTACATGCCAGATTGGAATGGTATTAATTATTACACATCACAAATGAATTTTCAATCATTTTCATAATATATCAAGACAATCTAAGATTATTTTCACATTTTTCTATAATTGAGTCAAATTATGAACTAAAATATAAATTTTAAATAGATAACCTAAACATATTTTCATACCATCAACATCATGTATAATATTTATGTGAGTTTTTGTATTATAAGTCAGAAATGAAATATCAAACTTTTTCAAAAAAAAATTATAGTCAATTTTATATCATTTTATCAGTTTTGAGTTTGTGACATGTGATTTGAACAAAAATATCACTTTTATATTAATAGAAGGAAGATTAATCATATAGGCCAGAACATGTGACAAATTGACCCGAAATTAAATAATACACATCACAAATTAAATGTTTATAATTTTCCTAAATTATCATGATTTTTTTTGTTTTCTATGTATAAAACACACCACAAAACACACCATGTTTCATATGGAAGTAAAAACATGAACTTTTAGCCATATAAAACACACCATGTGTCATGTTATGTGAATTTAATTCGTCTATGTCAAAAATGATTTTTTAATTTTTCACCTAAGGTTTCATGACGCTCAAAAAATGGTTCCATGGTATTGTATGTGTGATGTGTGTTTTGAACCAAAATGAAACTTTTAAAATGAAAACATGCAATATGATTCGTACTTGCCGCACAAAAATTTTTTTAACATAAATTTGACACTTACCCATAAAAAATGAATTGTGTAATTTATATTTAAAATATCGATAAAATCTAATAATGTATCACATTTTTACTATGGGACATTTTTTCAAATAAAATGTCACTTTTAAGTGAAATAAATGCACCATAAATATTAAAGGAATTCATCTAGTATTTGATTAATGTGATGTTAATTCCTAAATTTCATGAATGAATAAATAATGATTTTACTAATGTATCATAAAAATATTATTATCTTTTCTCTCTTTTGAGTATGTGAAATTTGATTTTGAAAAAATATAATTTTTTATAGAAAACACAATTATTTAATCCCTCGTTAATCATCAATATTTTTGGTACTATAATAAATTTATAATTTTGGTCAATATCGTTGGTCTCATGACTCTCTTCCGGTACCCCCATCCATGTTATACACCATAACATACAAATAGGAATAAAGTAATGTAATGTTTTTCACTCTAGTGTCGAGAATATATGTGATTCTAATTGAATCACTACATCTCAAGACAAAAATCATCTAGTGAACACAAATAATAATTTTATAAATAAACACTTTAATGAAAGAGAGTAAAAGAAAGAAATAATTTTACATCACCTATATGTGAGTCAAACTCCATAGTAAGTACACTAATTCACATTTATTCATTCAATCAAATGATGATTACAATGTAATGACACTGACCAAAAACATGTGATTCATCATACTAAATATAGTATATATTGATCAATGAAAATAGTCACCATGTCAGTTGATCTCCAGAGGGAGTACTTCCATGTTTCTCTTTCTTCGTGACTATACCTCTATCCGTCCAAAGTATCCCACCACTACAACTCCTTCACCTACTCCATTGTGTAAATTTAAAATTTTTCATGACTAAATCCATTATTTTACACTAAAATAAACATATTCATTGTTTTTGTGAATATATTTGAAGTGAAATAACTTAAATACACATTGATATTGAAAACCATATGCAAGTTCATATGTGCTTTTCACATCAATTACATCAGATTAAGTTATGGTAGAAAAATTTATTGATATATCCAAGATGAACCTGCATGCCTGTATAACATCCAGTATTCAATAAATCATATCTGCCACTTCAAAATTTCTATCAATATTTTAAAAATTAGTATTGCATAATTTCAACATACATTAGTATATGTTTTTTAACCTAAACACATATTTTTACACATGGATGAAACATATAAATCCCCCACTTTAGAATAATTTTCCATGATTTCAGAAGTGATTATTCTTTTATCATTAATAAACCACTTATTATACATTAGCTTCCTATAAATCTGAATGGTTACCATGAAATATTTTCAGTCATCTTATTACAATAAAGGCATAGAACTACCGCATCACATTTTGAACTATAATCATTATTATAATATGAACAAGATTCGGATCCACATACCCCTTTCATAGATACATTACTCATAGATATTGTACTCAATAAATGTAATGTAAATTTTTTATTCGAGTAAATCACACATTATTTGTCACAAGAAATAATCCCCTCACCATTACTCATAATGGATCTTCCAACAACCGATCATCCAAATATGTTACTTACTAGATTTTTTAGAGATAAATAATCCACTTTCATTATTTAAAATGTAATTATATATTAATTCTTCAACATCCAATTCACTATTATTCCTACAATTATGAACAAATTTCATGATAAAAAATTCCAAGGGTGTTAATATCCCTCAAATTCTTATTCAAAAAATCATTATAATGACTCATTTATTTTGATGAAATGTGTTGAGATTCTAGAAACCTTTTAGAACTAGATAATACACTTCACAAAATCCCAACATTATCTTCATGGATTAAAACATTATATTATAAGAACACCAAATACCTGTGAAATTTCCACATCTGTACAGCCCATGGAATACATTAGGATTCTAACTACCAATGCATAAGGAATATTTTTCCATAAAAACTACTAAATCTAATATTTATGGTGTCTTATTTTTTATAATTTATTACTATCAATCGAGGTGTGTTTTAATTGGTTCCACCCCCACTCATGAAGAAGCACTCCACCACAATTCAAATGGTATCTAATTGAATCTT
This sequence comes from Viscum album, assembly GCA_963277665.1. Taxonomy (NCBI): domain Eukaryota; kingdom Viridiplantae; phylum Streptophyta; class Magnoliopsida; order Santalales; family Viscaceae; genus Viscum; species Viscum album. Next base: position 1,390,380,354 of record OY728159.1, read on the forward strand.
GTATAATGTACCAAAATATAATTTCATCAAAATCTCCTACCTATATTTATACTTAGCTAGAACAATATCCTTCATATTAAAACATTTATAAAAATAAACTCTAAACTCATAAAACATTTACTTAACCAGAAAAACAATAATAATATCGTTAATATGGAGATATTTAAGGATGAATCTCCCATGAATGAACATAGTAATTCACAATCTGGCATGTACAGAATGAAAACTTCATTCTCGATTCTATGATCATTTTTTTATGAAGTTGTTGTCCTTCTCTTCGATAGTTTGATTTTCCCAGAATGTCTCCCCATTTTTGGCCTCATTATTCTCGATTTAACCTCTAATAAAATGACAAAAATAGTAAACTATCTCTAAGGAACTCGGAAAAATAGCCTCGTTACTTCGGGATAAGGGGTGCCTCCTCACAAAGGAGGTCGTAGTGACCAGGCCCGGGTGACTGTTTACCAAAAAATGGTTAGTAATTCTCAATATGAAATTATACTTCATCATAAATCCATTAAAATTCAAATTTCACTAAATTGGAACCTACATAAAACTATAATTATTATCTCATAGTTTAATACAAAATATTTCATTAACATAACCAATAAATTAACCCACTCATGACTTAGAATCATATTCTTCATATCATTTTTATCAATTTCAAAAAAATTCAGTGATCTAAAGGCTTTGAGATGAGTTATGAAAACGTTTCTTCTAAACTAACATACATTGAGTAGTTCCAACCCTAATTGAGAAGAGAGACTCCTATATATCATTCATGTCATATAATTAAATTTCTATGCCCAAAATACCATTTGGTAATCTAATATGAATTCATATAATTCTTACATTTTCAATCAATGTCTAATATATCTTCCCTATCACTTTTTTTATGTACCTGTTATAGTCTTGAGACACCCTATAATTTTCCACATATAATACCAATCATACTATATACTTCTTTACATCCCAATATTATTACTACATGGTAAATTAATAAAGGACATGGTATAATTCATCAATAATATATATCCATTGGATGAAGTTTCATAACAATTCATACTAAATACTGAGAAAGAACACCAAAAATTTTATGTATCATCGATGAAGTAAACAAAATAACATTGACCCTTTAAGAGAACAAATTAGAGTTAGTCCCAAATATCTCTATAAACAAACTCTATATTTTGTTTCATCAATGTTATATCTTATGTTGGGATGGAAAACATCCATTTTATTCCATGTATAAAAATACGTCTACCTCGTATTCCACGACTCGACTCTTCATCATTCCTTTACCAGCATAAATAAGAATTCGTTTCACACTATGGTTCCCTACACACTCCTACCATAACACTAAAAAAGTTACTTTTGATGGAATCATGGATCATTTTAATACTCAAATACAGTAAAACATCCCATATTTATCATATTTTTACACAATCATGGAACCATGAAATAATATTTAAACCCCATAAAATAATATTGTATAAAAACATACATAATATAACATTTTACATGATACTATGTTTTACATTAAACTATTTAGCTTTCACATAGCCTTTAACTCAAGATTACTATCATTCCTTAGCCCGATAGAGACATCACCCTTTACCCCAATCATGATATCTTGATCATCCATAAGATTAGATTTTTCATATATTCTAAATTTACAACTCTACACACATTCCCTCTAAAATATTTAATGAAAAAGTAAATTTATAGACTGTAATCCAAATCTCATGTGAGCCAGTACCACTCAATATAATACCCTTATTATCTTCAGATATAGTATTTATAGATCAAACAATAGAATCATTTCTTACATAATTAAATCTATTTTCACTATAATCATTATATATTTGATTGTTCTTCTCATAATTCCAACATTTGGGACTACCTTCAACCAAGATACTCCGACAATAGCATATTCGTACATTCCTCTTCTATTGATATTTTAATATTTTTGTATTCAATTTTATATTAAAACTATATTGATTTCTATATTATTCATATATATCCCAAGAATGAATATTTTTAAGATCAAGTCTCAAAATTCCTGAAACATTAGTTCAATCAATCCACATGAGTTTCTCATCGTGGTGATCATTGTAACCCATGAATTAGGGAGTGATGAAAGAAATAACAAACCCAGGTATTTATCTCCAATGTTGGATGTCAAGAAAATATGACTACCTATAGATCATTCTGATGTTTTTGATATGATATTCCATTATTTCAACTTTGAACATCATAATGTCGAATAACCACCACAAAAGGAATACCATATTATTTTGTGTCGGTTTCTCATTTATATCAATGAGTATCCTCAAAATTTATTATTTATTATTCGCATAATAAATATTATAATCAATTTTTTTGTATGACTAACTGTGAAAAAACCCCAATAATTTAAAAATAATTAATTCAAATTCCTTCTTCATCTCTTCTAAAATGGTACTAGACAAAAAAATCAATATAATTTATAGCAGAAAATCTTCCATCTTCATTATCTAGAAACCAAAATATGTGACGCCGGACTTTTCCACATGGTCTATTCCCTCTTAAAATTCCATTTCCCAGTAAATTAAATTAAAATCTAGTAAGTTATATAAAATTTAATATGGATTATGATCTTCTTGTAAAAAACTATTCTTCGTGGAAAAGGGAATAATGATAATACTAAATCGAGTTATAAAACATATTCAATAGTGTCTAATTGTATAAAAATAAAAAAAAATTCGAATATCAGTTCTTAATATCTAGGATATATTTCTATAATATAATAAATGGTATCTACCATATCTTAATTAGAGGGAAAATTACTGGTATGATCCTATACTATAGTTTTATACAATGGATTAAAAACACACTTAAATCATCACACGATAATGTATATTACATTCCTAGAACATGGAAAATAATTTTGCAATATAATGAATAATGAATGAATTAAAATAATAAAATAATTTCTTGACGCACTTCCATGAGTCCTACTCCATAATGGGAATGCTAATTTACAATTATTCATTGAATCTGAATATTATTTTAATGTATGTTCACAAATCCAACAAAAGATATTAACCCTACTAAATATGCTAGAGTCAATCCAGTGAATCCAATATCTATATCTTTATATCTCTGTAATAAGTGATTTCACGTAACTCTTTTCTTTTCAGAGGTCTCTACATTTAGTTCTAGTCACCCAACACATCATAACCATTACCTATTAATCATTACTAATTCTAAATCATTCATGAGTAAAACCATAAATTATCACCATGAAGAAAATTATAAATTCCATTTTCCAAAATCAACTAAGAGTAAAACCTTTGACACTCTTTAATCTTGGTAAATATACACAATCCCTTTTTGTCCTTGTCAATTAAATCTAACTGAGTTATGGAATAACATATTTCTATCATATTTCATCCACACATTATCGTATTTATAACTTTTGATCTTATATAATTCATGGTTTCCACTCAACTGTTTTCCTTAGATTCTAGAAATTATTTTACCATAATTTTCCCTTCTTTTAGTATATGTATTATACCATAAAAAAAGGTTTTCACACATAATTGGAACCTAATACATATTAAAAGATTCAAAATCATAGAATTAGAATAAATGTAACTAATTATGATAGTAAATGATAAAAAATTTAAATAAATAATTTTTAGATAAGCCACCACTTCATTATCTTCATGGAATAAAAAGAATAAAAAATATGAGCGAAACCACATATTCATGATGTATGAAAATATTCTAAAACCCATTAATTTACCAAGCCATTAAAATTTAAAATTATTTTTTGTTTTAAATATCTGTACTGCTTAAATTTTTGGTAGTACTAAAAAAATATAGATAAAAGAATAGTTAACAAATATTAAAAAGGAAATTATAATTATAATTATAAATACCACTTCAGGGATAAATGTTTTTTGATATAATATGATATCTTCTACAAATATGAAAATTAGATAACCATAATAATCATGATTAATTTATTTCAGATATAAAAAAAATATTGACAAAAATAATTGATTTTATTATACATGCATTTTGGAAGGTAAGTATTTATATATATACCCGAATATATAAAGAGTCCTAAAAATATTTAGGTTTATTTTATGACTTGAAAATCCTAATAAGATGGTTTTAATAATAAATAATGACCACCCTATTATGAAATAAATATTTGTAGAACATAATAATAAATTTAATATTAATTTAATGTGTAAATTACTAAATATAGTGTATTATAAATTCATAAAATACATTATATGTCGTCAATTTGATGAATATATAGGTATTATATCTACAATTTTATGTTTATATAATCAATATTGATCCTAAAAATCATATAATGACTCGTAGAAAAACAAAATAAAATAATTTGTTATGATAAAAACATAAATTATATTTTTTATGATTTCAATGTATATTTTTACCACTACATTCTTGGAATTAATAATAGTTTATCATTAGTTTTTTTACAACTGTCATAGTTAAATTATGAGGTCTTACTATGATTTTAACATTTGAAATTGATTTTTTACATAAATGTGACATGAGGATTAATGAATCCACATATTTCATCACAATTTCATACCATTAAATTGGTCTATTATAAACTCATAACTAAAATATTAAGAGTAAAAAACTATAATTAACATAGTAGATAAATAATTTTAAAAATATATTATGAAAATTTTCCTCATGTGTACATTCATAATCGAGGATCAAAACCATTCATGTAAAAGAATTTCATTTACATATTCCATAAAAATATTTCAAATAATGGGCTCTCTAAATATTTTTTCCTCATATTTAATGTAAACAATATTTTTTATTTTTCAAAATTGTATCTTCATTAACATATAGAATTAATAAATTTAGATGGTAAATATGTGGGATAAATGTTAGATCTAAATGACCTTTCAATCTGTTTATTGACCAATTGTATTGTACTCACATGAACTTTTGATTCCCCACCTATTTCCATTCATTAATAATATACCTTAGTTTTAAAAAAATTTCATTAATTGAAAAAACTTTATATATAAAATAACCTATAAGGATCATACCTAATTATAATCATGTATATTTGTATGAATAAGTTATAATCTATCAAATTATTCTTATCAAGTTCAATTTTATGAACATCAATTTATCAAGGTGAAAAGGTAGATCAGTTATTCAATCATGTGGTACAAAAATACCAACTCTCATGTGATATTTTGGAAATTTTTAACTATGTATAACATCACCCAAGATAATGTATACTTTTCCTATAAAAATAGGTGTTGATTGGGTGATGATCAATTTTGTTAAAAATTAATTTAACCTTATAGAATATTAGTATAAGAAAGGATTACGTTGTTTTTTGACCCACATTTATAATAAAATGTTACGAAATACTTATTTATCATGGGTAAGTTAGACCTTTGACAGTAGTGTATAACCTCAAAATTGGGGGTGGTTTGTCATGTTTTACTTTTCATTGTATTTATTATTGTAATTGAACCCTTCTTTGAAAATAATTTTTTATTTCAACATTCAAACTATATTATTTCATTAGAAAATCTATTTGTGCTTATATCATTTTTATTTTATCTTCAATATGACATGTTTCTTTGATTTCTCAAATCATTATAATAGTGAAACTCTAAAACCTAATATTTTAAGGTGGAAATATTATTATAGCTACATCAAGTCCACATAAATTATCCATTCACCCATTTTATTACATGATAACCCATATTGCTAAAGGAGAAAAAATAATAATAAAATAAGTTCTCATTGTTATGTAATATTGTTTTAAAGAAAAAATCTATTATGTCAAAGGTATACATGATTCCAGTAATTTCTATGTTTGCCTCTATTATTAGTCCCTTTTTATTGTAAAACCTTCCTCATTTAGCACATGACATAATATATGTTTTGGTTAAGATTTTCATTACTTAATCTGAATATAGATAAAGATAATTATGTCATATTTTCATATCACATAAATGTTTTAATATAAATTTAATGTAAATAAATGTTATTCTTAAAGTGATTTGTACACGAACCTTACATTATGATTGGGATATAGCGGTTTTTATTCACGTATAATAATTTATGCACTAATTTATTGTTTTTGTAATATAAATATTATGAATAAATGTTATTAATATATGTAATGTAAAAAAATAATATCAATTAAAATGAACCTTAAATGCATTATTCTTATGAGGGACAACAATAGCATCCAAGGATTCATAGTTTAATATTGTTTTCTATATTACTGGTGGGTGGGGATTTAGTTTATTTTAAATACACTAAAATGGTTATATTATATTTTTATATATAGATTGATTTTTAGACCTTGATATGGGAATCTAAATGCCTTTATCATTGTTCAGAACTTGTATATATCATAAGTATGAGATAGATATTTGATATTTGATACTTTGTAAGTACCCAATACCATATCTTCCACATGGTTTCCTTTAGACCTGAATCAATGTCATCATATATTAATGTATATATATTCATGATATAATCATTGAATCATTAAACCATTTTCTAAACCCAATGGCCATATATTAATTTAAAATAAGTCATCTATCAAGGGTTGGTAGTCGATGCTTGAATCCCTTTTTAAAATGAAATATGTCTATATAAAGGTTATATATCATCTTGTGTGGTATGTTTGATTCCTAAAATCCATAGTTGAGGATATCTTTGTCCCATTTTTCCATTTATCATTGATGTATAGGTACTAGAACACCTTTGGATTTGAGTGGCCCTCTCATTACAAATGGGTATTATAGTAGCTGATTTACTATATGTGGAAACGAGATTACTTTTACATCCATTATGTTATTATAATAAACCATACTCTATCAACAATGGAATGAATATGGAGTTCATTTTGATTCAACATTCCTTTATATATTTCATGTTCTTTATATTTCATGATTCTTTGTAGATGATATATCATTCTTTATTATGGGTTTCTTATATCACCATTATATAACATGTCATACTTTTAATAAATTTTATTTCATTTGTTTTTACATAAATATCAACACAATACATAAATTAATGAATGAGAGTTATACTATCATTAATATTTTAGATACGTAAGCCATTAACAATAAATAAAATACAACATATTTATATATTACCATATAATGATCTTATTTTCCATTGTCCACTTAATACTATATAGGATAAACTAGGGATATAAAAAATAAAGGGGTGACCTATAAAGATTAGAAAATAAATAATCAATGTATAACATGATGATAAATATTATATGTGATTGAAGGGACATATCATTAAAACATATAGATGTAAGAATCATACATACTCACACAAAGGCATGACATGAAAAAACAACATCATAAAATCATGTTATCATAAGAATGTTGAAATAATAAATTTAAAATTATCATAGGGATAACTCTTTGATAACTACCAATAGATGATAACATAGTGAGATTATGATTACTACCCAAGCAAAATACATGGTATCTAATGAGAAGAAAACATTACCCAATGCATTGGAGGACTATCCGGGAACACTGATTATATTGTTTAACATTATGTATTCCATATTGATCACAGAACAATACAACATATTTCATAATTTTAATCCTATAACAATTTAATTTAGGATTCATACATGGATAAAGGTTACTGATCTAAACAGAAATTAAATAATAAATTAATAACATGATTTAAATAATAAATCATGCCAATTTGCACACAAACCAATGACAAAATGGTTTAGTTTCTTCATATATAGCTACATTTACATCATATTTAACAATATTTGAAAATATATCTCTATAATAATGTATATCTAAACTCTATCTAGACATATTAAATTATATAATGATCATTTTTACCTGGAGAATGGAAGGATAATAAATATTTGAGCTCAAAAAGTCATTATGGAAAAAATATACCATATTTTGTAAGTTCATAAACATATAAGAGAGAACGAGGGACACACAACATATTAATATGATTGTACAAGACTTTATTTGATAATCATAAAATAGGAAAGTGAAAATATAATATCATAACTAGATTATTAAGGTAGAGAGAAAGTTGTAACTTCATTCAAATTACATATCACTTATGAGGACCCGACCTTAATCATTGCATAATATTGAATTAATTGAATAATTCAAAATGATGATCTTTTCTAATTTAGAGTTTTAGAGAATTAGGCCATAACTATTACATCTCAAAAATTACAATTTAAACACTTCTAATCAGTTTCAATTTTTTTCATAAAATAAATAATCTTGTAAAAATTTATGTTGAGTCCCATGTTTTAGACATCGTGACTTTTCCATGATCCAATCCTTGCCCTTATTCATCTTTACATCCTATGGAAAACTTTTCAAAAAACTTGGGATGAGCATAAAAATCTCAATAAAGGTTATAAAATAAGGAAGTAAATCATTATCCCATCAATAAATAAAAATCAATGAAACCAATACTTTTCAATCATAACATACCTTACAAAATCATAAGATTTATGAACAACACATAGAAATCATAAATCATAAAGGTAACTGATGGAATTCATGACACTCTTACATTGTAGCTATCACAGCTACATAGGGAGTCTCATTTATAATACTCATCATAGTATATTCCTTATATTTCTATGGAGAAACCTTATTGTTTACCTCCGTCAGGTTACCCAATGCATTAGAGAGCTATCTTGGGCTCACCCACCCTAGGTTTATCAAGGAACCACATGTATACGTAAACAATTCCCAATAACAATAACGTAATTAGAACACATAAAACAAAAATAAAGGAAATATAAAATTTTCACATTCCAATCACAATATATTATATCAAGATATTGAAATGAACAGTGTTTTATCAAACCATTTTCATAACAATTTAAAACATTTAATAAATTGATTTTTGAATCAAAGTGCCTCATACCACTTTGATGATTTTAAAGGAATTGACATTTTAAAACATTAAAATCCATATAAATAAATCCAAAAACCATTTAGAAAACATGGAAATTAATGAGAAACATTTATAATAACAAATAATTAAAACATTTAAAATGTTATTTTAGTTAAAGAGTTTTTTACAAAATGAGAGACGCTTGAATACAAATAATTGATGAATTACTTGTAATCATAACATTATAATATAATGAGAATAAAATGATTAATGATATAATATTCCAAAGGACATTATATACACAATATAAGAGTGAATTGGTGTATAAAAACAATTAAGTCTCAATTTAATGTAAATTGAGACACAATCCCTTATATATACGGTATCCTTAGATTAAGGATTAATCAATGACATAATTATGTTAGAAAAATAAAAATACACCCAATATAAGTGGATATTAAGTGTAAACCAATCAGAGTTCATTCACACATATTCATAGCATGATATTTTCAATATGTAGAAGTATAACCCAAAGAATTGAAATTGGGTAAAGAAGTTCCCTTACAAAAATTCGACAGCCTAATAGAATCACTTTAAAATTAAGGAGATGTGTTGATGAGATAAAAAGGGTATCTCATCACATGGACATAAAATTTACATAAATAAGGATATATAATAACATATCCCAACATAAGAATATGTAAATTAAAATACATAACAAAAAGAAGTTTTTTAAAAGAGGAGGGAGAAAGCTTCCCTTATGAATTTGATAACATACGAAACATACACCAAATTAAAGAATAATAATACATTGATGATTTAAATACCCATAAATGAAAGTATATTACACAAATAGTACAATAATTTTAAGTATATACACCACACAATAGGAAATAGTGGAAAATATAGCATGAATCTCACAGGAATAAAAAGTGAGATGAAAACCTATACTACGTTGTAATCAATCGAGCCCTATGACCAATAGCTAATATTATAAGGCCCCAGCCTTAAACCTTACTTAATATTGAATTAAATGAGTAATTCACATAGAGGATCTTTTCAGGTTTAGAGTTTTAGAGAATTAGGACATAACTATTACATCTCAAAAGATTGCAATGTAGTCACTTCTACTAAATTCTCTTAAAAAGAAACATGTATAGTTCCATGTTTTAGGTATCATGACTTTCCATTGATCCCATCCTTGACCCAATTCCACGCTATGTCCTGTGAAAAACATTTCAAAAACTTGGGATGAGCATAAAAACCTTAGTAATGGATACACAAAGAATGAAAACTGATAGTTTTTCAAAACAACAAGTAAACCATGTATACTTTATCAAAGTAATACTTTTTCACCTCAATCAAAGTAGTAAAAACTCTTCTCTGAATAAAATTTCATTACTTACACATTTGTAACCAAAAGATTACCATAAAACCATTATAATGAACACATAACATATAAGGTAACTTGGGACATAAATATACTTAAGTGGAATAACCATACGGTCGACTTCCACACATATCACTTAATGGAATAGCCATTTGGCCAACTTCCATACATACTTAATAGAATAGCCATACGGCCGACTTGCATACACAATGCATTGGAGGTTATAATGTAACCACCCATCCTAGTATTCACGACACCACCCGTTATATGGTTTATCATGCAACCACCCGTAAAATGTACAAGTACCATCATTACACATAAAATTTTGAAAATATAATCATTTCAATAACAAAATTTCATTTTCAATCACAATAAGTAATTCCAAGATATTGAATTATGCAATCCATTTTCAAAAACCATTTAAAAGATATTTTTGAATCAAAGTGTCTCACACCACTTTGAAGCTTTTAATGGAATTATAATTTTAAAACATTAATGTCCATATAAATTAATACTGAAAACCATTTTGAAAACATGGACATTAAAGATAAATATTTAGAATAATAAATCTTTAAAACATTTAAAACGATATTTTTGTTAAATAGTTTTTAACAAAACGAGAGACTCTTGAATACAAATAATAGCGGAATAACATTTAATCCGAACATTATAATATCATGAGAATAAAGGGATTCGTGATATAATATGTCAAAGGACATTATACACACCATATAAGAGGGAATTGGTGCATAACAACGATGAAGTCTCAAAAGAAATGTAAAATGAGATGAAATCCATTATAAAAATGTATCCTTAAATTAAGGATAAGTCAATCTCATAATTATGTGTGAAAAATATAAATACACCCAATATAGGTGGATATTAAGTGTAAAACAATCAAATGTTATTCACACATATTCAGAGGATGACATATTCAATAACTACATGTTGAACCCAAAGAAATCGAAATTGGGTTAAGAAGTTCCCTTGATAAAATTCGACAGCCTAACGGCGTCACATAAAATTTTACAAAAAGGGTTGATGAGAGAGATAAAGGGGATCTCATCACTTGGACATAAAATTTACATAAATAAGGATATAGAATAATATATCCCAACATAATAGTATGTGAATTAAAAGACATAACAAAATAAGTCTTTTAAAAAAAAGGAGGGTGAAGGGTCCCCTTGCCGAGTTGGGTAACTTTCGAAACGTACACCCCATGGAAGAAGGGTCATACAATGAAGATGTGAATACCCATAAATGAAATTATACTACACAATGTGTATAATAATGGGAATTACATACACCCCTCAAAGTAAATTGTGGCAAATGTAGCGTAAATCTCACAGGAATAAAAGTGAGATGAAAAATCCCTTACGAAAACTCGGCAGCCTAACAGCGCCACTTAAAACATCAAAAATGGATTGATGAGAGGAAATATGGTCTCTAATCATATCAACATAAAGTATATATATATATGAATACAAAATAACATCCCCCAACATAACAAAATAGGAGCTTAAAATAAGTGACATAAAGGAGAGTACCTAAAAAGAAAGAGTGAGGTTCGATCTCTTACGAAAATTCGGCAGTCTAACGGCGCCACTTAAAACTTCCAAAAATGGATTGATGAGAGAGAATAGGGTCTCTCATCATATGAACATAAAAATTACAGTAAGATTAATATAAAATAACATCCCAATAATAAGAAATATGAACTTTAAAAGGAATGACATAAAAGAGCGTACTTAAAAAGAAAGAGAAGAGTAGGATCCCTTACCTCGGGTCCGACTTGACTCGATCATTCTTTAACGTCCTGAATAACAAACTTGAGTTAATTTATATTTTCTTAAGAACCATTTTCATGTTCATTATTCCTTTTATATCACTTATTTCCATGATATAAACATTATGTAATCATTTAAGTTAATAATGTTTGTTTTGTCGATATTTGGTTCTTAAGTCGAAAGTGGACTTCTTACAATTACGTGTTGTTCGTGTGGTCAAAGGTTCTTTATATACACAATGAAATTCCTGATTTGGATATCATATATATCATATATATCTAGAATATATATGTATTTATAATATCACATAATCATTTAGAGGTAAGAAATGAAATGCACCGCTAATGGAGACGGTAAGTCGTACGTACGCATGAACGCTACTTTCATTTCTTTGTCATATTAATGGAATTAAAACTGAATGAGAGGTATTTATATTTTAATTCCATAATTATATTCATAATTTATATGTATCATTAATCATATATATCTATTATATACATGTACTTATAATAGTACATTACATTTGGGGATAAGAAATGAAATGCACCGTTCATGGAGACGGTAAGCCGTACGTACGCGTGAACGCTAATTTCATTTCTATCTCATACTTTAATGGAATGAAATAATAATGATATAGAGGTATATAATAATTCCAGTATAACGTCATATATAATAACATTAAATCCATCCTTTCTACGTCCCACGTATGGCATTAACGAATCACATCACTTTGAGGGGGCGGTAGTCCGCACTTCCTAAAATGGAGATATCACGTATACCCATAATGGAATCCATAAAATTAAGGCAAAATGAAAAATACAGAAGCTTAAGTAAAACATAAACATATTATATATCATATATAAATATAGTGAAATCTTAATGGCCACCTTTGAAGGTGTTATATGAGTGTTGAACAATCATCGTTTCGTGAGGCAGAAATTCGCCATTCACGGAAACAGTATGTTCTTTAACCATTAGATGTAGGTGTGTGTAATTGTAGCTTGAATACTTCTTAGAAAATCATCCTAGTATATTGAGGATACTGTAGTTGTTACAAAATAAAATAATAAAAAGAGTTTAGGGGGTTGGAGAAGCAAAATAAAACAAAAGGACTCAAAAGAAGACATTACATTAAAATCGTGTAACTCCCATTTGGTTTGAGCTCAAAGGCTTCCTTGGGAATACTTCTGCCCAAAGGGAGGCTTCAAGGAGTAAGAGAGGGAAGTGGAGAGACAAAATGGGAAGGGTTTGGCCGAGCCAAAGGCTTCGGGAGTGTGGGTAAAGAGGTTGAGGTGGGGGCCTTTTATAAGAGGAGAGGAGGGTCACTCTTGGAAGGTAAAGAAAAGTCACTTTATTTTAAAATGGTATTCGGATTTAAGAGTTCCCGCATTGATGTGTTTCGAGTATATGGTGATAAGGGTTCTAAATACACTCATCAAATAGGTTTTGGACATGTGTAGGTCTTAGAGATTACATTATCTATCCATTTTATTTAAATCGTTGAATAATGAGGTCATCGCTGCATCATCATGATGTCATTTATAATTTAATTTTTTTAATGTCTAAAAATTATATAAAAATAATATGATGTAGGTAATGTTTTTATCTTTCCAATCAATATTTATAGTGAAAATTATGATTTGTATGACCCTATGTAAAAGTTGTTTTAGTAAAACATTTCATGTTGGTCTCATTTTTACTTTAACATTAAATAAAAAGGTATTTATGTCATTTTTCAACCAAAGTGGCTCCATGGGGACCCCAAGTTGACCCATGTCTTGTCTTGGTCGGCCATGAAACATACAATGAGGTTAGGACATGTGTAAAGTTCATTTCATATTATTAAAACATTATTTTTACCTTAAACTACACTAATAACCTCTAATCGCGATTAAAAACATAATAAGTTATTATTCACCAAAAAATTATTTTATTCTCATTGAACCCCATTTTAATTCTTAATTTTAACCATGTATGTCGGATTTTTGAAATTCAAAACACAAAGGTGGAAAAATTTCCTTTAAACGGAAAATCCGTTTTTATAAGTACCACTTAGTGGTTTCACTATTCATCAAAAATTGAAGTTTTTCAGAAAACTACCAAAAGTTCACCCTAAGATATATTTGATATTACGTATTCAAAAATGAAGTCTATTTTAAAAAATTCAAAACATATAAGTGACATTAATTAATTTAATAATTAATTCCCGCTGTCATGACAAATAGAGTGTTTTTATGAAACAATAAGTATCAAAAGATTGACACTAGTTTAAGTCCGATTTCAAAGTGAAATAAATTCCAACGACCACTATTGGATTTAATGGTAAAATTATATTCTAGTTTCACTTTAAAACCTATTAAAAAGATAATCTAATCATATAAATAAATTAGATTAAAAAGAGTTTTTGAATTAAAATACAACATTTTACACTATTCATTAAAAAATTATCTTTATCAGAAAGATACCAAAAATTTACACAAAGTAAATTTTGATGTCCCAATTCTAAAGAAGAGTTTTATTTGGTCCAAATAGAATGTATAAGAGTGAAAAAAACTATAATTAATGACGGTTCACCATCAAAAGGCGATAAGTGAACCTTTAGTGAAAACTAGGGTATATACGCCTAAAATTGAATTCTTTCCATATTTTAAGCCTTTATCTTTTATTGGATAAATGTAAAAAAATTTAAAAACATAAATAATCATATTTTAGTTATTTCTATCCATTCCCGCAAATACAACGGCTACATGTTAACCTCCATTTAAAATAATATTATTTTATTATTAGAGTGCAACGTAAGATTCCCAAGAAACTCGTTGTTGCATGTTGGGTACGCCAACGAGCATAGCGTCCCCTTTAAATTCATATTAATATTTTATTCACAAATATGGATAAATATGAAAATTTCATATTCTTTATTTACCTGGGGTGTTACATCCTTCTCCCCTTTTGGGAATTGCGTCCTGGCAATTTTAAAATTGGGCTTGGAAACATCCTTGAAAGTCCCACATCAGAATAAGAGTCGGTAAAACAATCACATTAAAATAAAGAAAGATAAGTACAAAGGTCACCCGAATTAACCCATACTAGGATTCCATGTATGAAAACATGGACATGGAGGAGAAAACATAGGGTCATATTCTGATGAAGAGTGATAGAAAACATTTTTAGAAAAAAGTTAACCACAAGAAAATCACAAACTTGTGATGGGTTAAACGGTATTCGATTCCCCAGTTGGAAAAGTTAATAGAAAACATTTTGGTTTTAAGTTACTTTTTATTGAGGAATTTATTCATAAGGAAACATAATCACTTATCATGTTGAATTTCAACTTTTATTAGATTCCTTACACAAACTCATATTTTCTCCAAAAGACGAGTATTTAGGAAGATTTTTTCACATTAAGAGTACTATAATCAACTTCTAGGGAATCACCTAACCCAAAAAAAGAGAACAATATACTTCCCATGTCTTTAGACTTTAACCAAAACCAAAACCCAAAAGTTTAGTACAAGATCAGATAATCCAGAAAAGGATAACACTTTATAAAAACAAAATCTATTCTTAATCTCCAAAATTTGTCCAACAAAACCCAAATTTCAAAGAGGACCATTCGATAAACAATTTGTCCATAAAATTCTTCAACGTAAACCAAACTAAGATTGACACCAAAATATTTGAAGGATTTAGTCACATAGTCTTCCAAGTTAAATCGTAACACTTATCTCCAAACAAAATCAGTTTCTCTTAATGTCTTGTATTGAAAAGTAATTAACCTAATCACATATCCTCGATGATAGGTTAATCATTTCCATAGGAAACCCAAAATAAACTTACTCTTTATTCCTAAAATCATCGAACAAAAAGAAATCAGTCAAACTAACCAGGGACTTCACGTAGTCCAGTGGTAGGCGATAAATACCAGTTGCACATTGGTTGTGGGTTTGATTCCCGCAGGTTTGTCCGACGCGATGGGTTGTCACACGGTCTGTGTGATGTCCTTTTTCCAAAACTATATAATTCATAAAACATTCCCAAAATGAGATAAAATCTTCAAAAATAATCATAACATATTTTAACCTCAAGTTTATCTCATGCCTTTCATTTTCCATCATATCATATAATAACCCATAATTACCTCAAAAGTAAGGATCATATAAACTCTAATGGTTACCTTTATAATTACTACCTGAACTTTCACATCGATTGGTCATCTCATACATGATGCATTACAGAACATACCAAGGTTCAAGTGGTTGATCATGACTCCTTGATAGTTGGTTTAGAACAACCATGAGTTTCCTCGTTGAATCCCCCATTTTATCTAGTATCTTAATCAGAGAACCACCACAATTTACTTCAAACCTGTTGTCTCTTTGGTGCCTGCTAGATCCATCCATTCACTGAAAACAGAAATGTCAGTGTGAGTATATCAACAAAACCATCATGTACTAATGAGGAAGGTAAACACTGAGATATACTTACTCATTCACTTTATCTAAAACTAGGACAGTTTCTGAAATCCTCACCATTATGGTAATGTCACTTATGCTTAGAGAATACCCTAACCTCTAAAGTTATCAAAACCGACCTCAGATACCAACTATAAGGCCCCATCCTTAAACCTTACTTAATATTGAATTAAATGAGTAATTCACATTGAGGATCTTTCAGGTTTAGAGTTTTAGATAATTAAGACATAACTATTACATCTCAAAAGATTACAAAGTAGTCGCTTCTACTAAATTCTCTTAAAAAGAGACATGTATAGTTCCATGTTTTAGGTAGCATGACTTTCTGTTGATCCCATCCTTGACCCTATTCCACGCTATGTCCTGTGAAAAACAATTCAAAAACATGGGATGAGCATAAAAAGCTCAGTAAGGGATACACAAAGAATGAAAACTGTTAGTTTTTAAAAACAACAAGTAAAACATGTATACTTTATCAAAGTAATACTTTTCACCTCTTTGAAGTAGTAAAAACTCTTCTCTGAATAAAATTTCATTACTTACCCTTTTGTAACCAAAAGATTACCATAAAACCCATATAAAGAACACATAACATATAAAGGTAACATGGGACATAAACATACTTAAGTGGAATAACTATAAGGTCGACTTCCACACATATCACATAATGGAATAGCCATTAATCCAACTTCCATACATACTTAATGGAATAGCCATACAGCCGACTTCCATACCCAATGCATTGGAGGTTATAACGTAACCACCCGTCCTGGTATTCACGACACCACCCGTCATATGGTTTATCACGTAACCACCCGTAAAATTTCCATGTACCATCATTACACATAAAATATTGAAAATATAATCATTTCAATAACAACATTTCATTTTCAATCACAATAAGTAATTCCAAGATTTTGAATTAAGCAATCCATTTTCGAAAACCATTTAAAACATATTTTTGAATCAAAGTGTCCCATACCACTTTGATTCTTTTAATGGAATTATAATTTTAAAACATTAATGTCCATATAAATAAATACTGAAAACCATTTTGAAAACATGGACATTAAAGATAATGATTTAGAATAATAAATCCTTAAAACCATTAAAACAATATTTTTGTTAAATAGTTTTTAACAAAATGAGAGACTCTTGAATACAAATAATAGCGGAATAACATTTACTCCAAACATTATAATATCATGAGAATAAAGGGATTCATGATATAATATGTCAAAGGACAGTATACACACCATATAAGAGGGAACTGGTGCCAAACAATGATGAAGTCTCAAAAGAAATGTAAAATGAGATGAAATCTATTATAAAAAGGTATCCTTAAATTAAGGATAAGTCAATCTCATAATTATGTGTGAAAAATATAAATACACCCAATATAGGTGGATATTAAGTGTAAAACAATCAAAGGTTATTCACACATATTCAAAGGATGACATATTCAATAACTACATGTTGAACCCAAAGAAATCGAAATTGGGTTAAGAAGTTCCCTTGATAAAATTCGACAGCCTAACGGCGTCACATAAAATTTTAAAAAAGGGTTGATGAGAGAGATAAAGGGGATCTCATCACTTGGACATAAAATTTAAATAAATAAGTATATATAAGAACATATCCAAACATAAGAGTATGTGAATTTAAAGATATAACAAAAGAAGTCTTTTAAAAAAAAGGAGGGTGAAAGGTCCCCTTACCGAGTTGGGTAACTTTCGAAACGTACACCCCATGGAAGAAGGGTCATACAATGAAGATTTGAATACCCATAAATGAAATTATACTAAAAAATGTTTATAATATTGGGCAGTAAATACACCCCTCAAAGGAAATTTTGGCAAATGTAGCGTAAATCTCACAGGAATAAAAGTGAGATGAAAAATCCCTTACGAAAACTCGGCAGCCTAACGGCGCCACTTAAAACTTCCAAAATGGATTGATGAAAGGAAATAGGGTCTCTCATAATATCAACATAAAGTTTACAGAAATAGGAATACAAAATAACATCCCCCAAAATAACAATAGAGGATCTTAAAAGAAGTGACATAAAGGAGAGTACTTAAAAAGAAAGAGTGAGGATGGATCTCTTACGAATATTCGGTAGCCTAACGGCGCCACTTAAAACATCCAAAAATGGATTTATGAGAGATAATAGGGTATCTCATAATATGAACATAAAAATTATAGTAAGAGTAATATAAAATAACATCCCAATAACAAGAAATATGAGCTTTACAAGGAATGACATAAAAGAGCGTATTTAAAAAGAAAGAGAGGAGTAGGATCCCTTACCTCGGGTCCGACTTGACTCGATCATTCATTAACGTCCTGAATAATAAACTTGAGTTAATTTATATTTTCTTAAAGAACCTTTTTCATGTTCATTATTCCTTTTATATCACTTATTTCCATGTTATAAACATTATGTAATCATTTAAGTTAATAATGATTTTTTGTCGATATTTGGTTCTTAAGTCGAAAGTGGACTTCTTACAATTACGTGTTGTTCATGTGGTCAAAGGTTATTTATATCCAGAATGAGATTCCTGATTTGTATATCATATATATCTAGAATATACATGTATTTATAATATCACATAATCATTTAGAGGTAAGAAATGAAATACACCGTTCATGGAGACGGCAAGCCATACGTATGCATGAACGCTACTTTCATTTCATTGTCATATTAATGGAATTAAAACTAAATGAGAGTTATGTATATTTTAATTCCAGAATTATATTCACCATTTAGATGTATAATTCATCATATATATCCATTATATACATGTACTTATAATAGTACATTACATTTGGGGATAAGAAATGAAATGCACCGTTCATGGAGACAGTAAGCCGTACGTACGCATGAACACTACTTTCATTTCTATCTCATACTTTAATGGACAGAAATAATAATTATATAGAGGTATATAGTAATTCCAATATAAAATCATATATAATAACATTAAATCCATCCTTTATACGTCCCACGTATGGCATTAACGAATCACATCACTTTGAGGGGGCGGTAGTCCGCACTTCCTAAAATGAAGATATCGCGTATACCCATAATGGAATCCATAAAGGTAAGACACAAATGAAAAATACAGAAGATTAAGCAAAAAATAAACATATAATATATCATATATAAATATAGTGACATCTTAATGGCCACCTTTGAAGGTGTTATATGATTGTTGAACAATCATCGTTTCGTGAGGCAGAAATTCGCCGTCCACGGAAACAGTATGTTCTTTAACCATTAGATGTAGGTGTGCATAAGTGTAGCTCTAATAATTCTTATAAAAACATCCTAGTATATTTAGGACACTGGAGTTGTAACAAAAGAAAATAATAAAAAGAGTTTAGGGGGTTGGAGAAGCAAAATAAGACAAAAGGACTCAAAAGAAGACATTACCTTAAAATCGGGTAACTCCCCTTTGGTTTGAGCTCAAAGGATTCCTTGGGAAGACTTCTGCACAAATTGAGGCTTCAAGGAGTAATAGAGGGAAGTGGAGAGACAAAATGGGCAGGGGTTGGCCGAGCCAAAGGCTTTGGATGTGTGGGTAAGTAGGTTGAGGTGGGGGGCTTTTATAAGAGCAGAGGAGGGGCACTCTTGGAAGGTAAAGAAAAGTCACTTTATTTTAAAATGGTATTCGGATTTAAGAGTTCCAACATTGATGTGTTTCGAGGATAAGGTGATAAGGGTTATAAATCCACTCATCCAATAGGTTTTGGACATGTTTAGGTCTTAGATATTACATTATCTTTCCATTTTATTTAAATTGTTAAACAATGAGGTCATCGTTGCATCATCATGATGTCATAAATAATTTAATTTATTTAATATCTAAAAATTATAAAAAAAATACTATGATGTGGAAATATTTTTAGATTTCCAATGAATCCTTATAGTCAAAATTTGTATTTGTATTACCCTATGTAAAAATTGTTTTAGTAAAACATTTCATGTATGTCTCGTTTTTATTTAACTTTAAATAAAAAGGTATTTATGTCATTTTCCAACCAAAGTGGCTCCATGGGGTCCCCAAGTTGACCCATGGATTGTCTGGGTCGGCCATGACACATCCAATTAGGTTAGTACATGTGTAAAGTTCATTTCATATTATTAAAACATTATTTTTACCTTAAACTACACTAATTACCTCTAATCGCGATTAAAAACTTAATAAGTTACTATTCACCAAAAAATTATTTTAATCCCATTGAACCACATTTTACTTCATAATGACAAACATGTATGTCTGATTTTTGAAATTAAAAATACAAAGGTGGCAAGTTTTCATTTAAACGGAAAATCAGTTTTTATAAGTACCACTTAGTGGTTTCACTATTCATCAAAAATTGAAGTTTTTCAGAAAATTACCAAAATTCACCCTAAGCTATATTTGATATTCCAAATTCAAAAATGAAGTCTATTTCTCAAATTCAAAACATATAAGTCACATTAATTAATTTAATAATTAATTCCCGTTGTCATGACAAATAGCGTATTTTTATGAAACAATAAGTATCAAAAGATTGACACTAGTTTAAGTCCGATTTCAAAGTGAAATTAATTCCAACGACCAGTATTGGATTTAATGGTAAAAATATATTCTAATTTCACTTTAAACCCAATTAAAAAGATAATCTAATCATATAAATAAATTAGATTAAAAAGAGGGTTTGAATTAAAATACAACATTTTACACTATTCATTAAAAAATGAACTTTATCGGAAAGATACCAAAAATTTACACAAAGTAAATTTTGATGTCCCGATTCTAAAGAAGAGTTTTATTTGGTCCAAATAGAATGTATAAGAGTGAAAAAAACTATATTTAATGACGGTTCGCCATCAAAAGGCGATAAGTGAACTTTTAGTGAAAACTAGGCCGTATACGCCTAAAATTGAATTCTTTCCGTATTTTAAGCCTTTATCTTTTATTGGATAAATGTAAAAACATTTAAAAACATATATAATCATATTTTAGTTATTTATATCCATTCCTTCCAATACAACGGCTACATGTTAACTGCCATTTAAAATAATATTATTTTATTATTAGAGTGCAACGTAAGATTCCCAAGAAACTCGTTGTTGCATGTTGGGTACGCCATCGAGAATAGCGTCCCCTTTAAAGTCATATTAATATTTTATTCACAAATATGGATAAATATGAAAATGTCATATTCTTTATTTACCTGGGGTGTTACAAATATCCACCAAATGGATCACAAAATACCTTGAATATAAATATAATCATGATAATAAATATCAAATTTCAGTACACAATACACCACATGCAATGAATAAGTGGCGAACAATGGAAATCTCTCGGAATTAAATGTGAGATACGATATCTCTTACCTCATGTTCGACTTGACTCGTTTGTTCCTTGTTATTCATGAATAATATAAATAAGATAATTTATACTTGATTAAGAATATTTTTCAATTTTATTATTCATTTTATATAACTTCTTACCTTGCTATAACAATTAGTTAATTATTTTAGTTCATATCGGACATTTTGTCGATGTTCGGAACTTGAGTCAAAAATGAACTTCTTATAATTATAAATTGTCCATGTTTTCAAAATTTTATTATTTCGAGAATGATAATAATCATTTAGACGTCATATATATCATATATATCCATTATATATATATATATATATATATATATATATATCTTTTTTTGTAATAGTACTTAACATTTAGAGATAAGAAATGAAATGCACCCTTCATGGAGACGGTAAGCCGTACGTATGCATGAACACTACTTTCAATACTATTTCATATTTTAATTGAATGAAAAAATAATGATACATAGGTATATTATAATTCCATTATATTATCATATATATAAAATCATTAACTCCATCCTTTATACGTACCACGTATGGTATGAATGAGTCATCTCACTTTGAGGGGGCGGTAGTCCGCACTTCTTCAAATTAAATTATCGTGTTTACCCATATTGGAAACCATAAAGGTATGCTATAAAAAGGAAAATACAGAAGAATATAGAAAACATAGACATAATATATATCATATATAAATACAGTTCCATAATAATGGACACCAAGAGAGGAGGTATGAGGTAATTGAACAATCATCATTTTGTGAGGCATTTGTTTGCCATCCATAGAAACATTATGTTCTTCACGAATCATATTGAGGTGTGTGTAAGTGTAGTTAGAATACTTCTCATAAAAACATCTTATTATATTTAGGATAATGGTGTTGTTATAAAATAACTGAATAAAAAGAGTTTAGGGGTTAATATTTAAATAAACGAAAATAGTTTAAGAGAAACCATTACCTTTAATTTGGGTAACTCTCTTTGGTTTGAACCAAAAGAACTTATTGAAGTGAATTCTTCCTAAGGTAAGGCATCTATGAGGATTAGATGGATGTTGGGTGATTAATTGGTCAGAGTTTGGTCGAGCAAAAAGGCTTGATAGGTGTGAGGAATTGGTTAGAAGTGGTCTCATTTTATAAGGGAGATGAGGGGCTCTTTAGGAATATGTGAACACATAATTTTATAATAAATATATCATCAGATTAAAAAGGTCCAAAACACATTAAAGTCAATTATAAGATGACTCATATTCGAGATATAATCATCCAATAGAAATTCGATAGGTTTTGGATATTATTTTAGTCTTTATAAACTAATTTATTTAAATCATTTATTAATGAGGTAAAAACAGCATCATTATTGTGTCATAAATAATTTTATTTATTCGATGTATAAAAATTATAGAAAAAATAAAATGATGTAGGAAATATTTTTATATTTATAATTAATATTTATAGTAAAATATATATCTCATATAACACAATTTAAATATTAATTTACATCGAAATATTTGTTTATGTCATTTTGCCTTTACATTACGTTTATTAAAATAAAGTTTCATTTTCACTTATAAGTGGATCCATGGGAACCCAAAATAGACCAAAAGATGACCATGGTCTTACATGACTAATAAAATAGGGTTAGAACAAGTGTTAAGGTAATTTTGAATAATTATAATATCCTTTTTACCTTGAATTGCCCTTTTTACCTTTTAGCCGTGGTAAATAAAAGTCAAAAGTTACAATTTAACAAAAATTATTTTCATCTATTTGAACCAATTTTACAAACTAATAACTACCATGTATGTTGGAGTTTTAAAATTCAATTCTCAGAAGCGGTAAAATTTTATTTAAATGAAAATTTCAGTTTTTTTGAACTACCACATAGTGGTTTCACTATTCATCAAAAATTGATGTTTTTTACATAGATACCAAAAAATCAGTCTACTCTATACTTGATATTATGAATTAAAAAATGATTTATATTTTACCAAATTCAAAACATAGAATTTGCATTATTTAATTTAAAATTAATTCCCGTTGTCAAAACAAATAGCGTGTTTTTAAGAAACAATATATGTCAAAAGATTGACACTTCTTTATGTCCAATTTCAAAGTGAAATTAATTCCAATGACCAACATTGGATTAAATTGTAAAAACATATTCTAATTACACTTTAAAATCAATTAAAAAGATAAAATATCCATATAAATAATTTAGATTAAAAATAACTTTAGATTTAAAATATAGTATTTTTAACAATTCATTAAAAAATGATTTTTATCAGAAAAATACCAAAATTTTACCCAAAGTAAATTTGGATGTCCCGATTACAAAGTAGAATTTAATTTGGTCAAATAGAATATATAAAAGTGACCAAAACTAGATTTAAATATGGTTCTCATTTAAAAGATGATAAATCTTCCTTTTAGTGAATATTAGAGTATGTATGCTTAAAATCGAATTATTTTCTTATTTTAAGCCTCTCACATTTATTGGATAAAAGTAAAAACATTTAAAAAAACATGTATAATCATATTTTAGTTACTTCTATTCATTCCCCCCAATACAATGACTAGGCATTAACTACCGTTTAAAATAATATTATTTTATTATTAATGTGCAATTTAAGATTTCAAACAAACCTATTGTTGTGTATCTGGAATGCCATTGAAAATAGCGTCCCCTTTAAAGTAAAACTAATATTTAATTCACAAATATTAATAAATATGAAAATTTTCGTGTTCTTTATTTACCGGGGATGTTACATCCTACCCCCCTTTTGGGAATTGCGTCCTCGCAATTTTAAAACTGGGCTTAGAAACATCATTAAAAGTCCCACATCGGAAAAGAGTGTGTAAAACTATATCATTAAAAGAAAAAAAGAGATTTAAAATGGTCACCCAAGACGAAAAATACTAGGATTCCATGAAAACATTGTTATGGATGAGAAAAAAACCATCATGTTCTGATAGAGAGTGATAGAAAACATGATTAGGAGAAAGTTAACCACCAGAAAGTCAAAAACTTGTGATGGGTTAAATAGTCTTTGATTCCCCAGTAAGAAAAGATAACAGACAAAATTTTTTTAAGTTAATTTTTATTGAGAAATTTATTTATGAGGTTATCTTAAAAAATAAGGAAACATACATAATTTTCATTTATACTCTCATCCTTTACTAGGTTTCTAACACAAACTGATATTTTCTACGAAGGATGAGTATTCAGGATGACTCTTTCACATTAAAAAAGGTATAATCATCTTCGAGATAATCACATAATCCAAAAAGAAGATTAAATATATATTTCCCATGTATTAAGACCTTATCCAAAACCAAAAATATTAGTACAAGGTCAGATAATCACCAAAAAGGATAATCCTTCATAAAAAGATAAACTACTCTTAATCTCCAATTTTTTTTAAAGATTACCCAAAGTT
This sequence comes from Viscum album, assembly GCA_963277665.1. NCBI lineage: Eukaryota > Viridiplantae > Streptophyta > Magnoliopsida > Santalales > Viscaceae > Viscum > Viscum album. The sequence continues at coordinate 1,390,405,776 of OY728159.1, forward strand.
CAAAAAGGACCATTTGATAAACAATTGGCCATAAAATTCTTCAAATTAATCCAAACTAAGATTGAAACCCAAAATTCAAAAGGATTTTATCACATAATCTTCCAAGATAAATCTAAACATTTAACTCCAAAAACCTAGACTACTCTTAAAGTCTTATACTGATGCATAATCTGAAAAATCACATATTCTCTATGATAGGTCAGTCATTTCCATAAAAAAACCAAATCGCCACATTTCAATAATAAAAACATTGATTCTTCCCAAATAAAATATCAAAAATTTCTCATGAAAAGAGAAGATAATTATTCCCTGAATAACATTTTCATATATCAAACTTTAGGGTTACACATACTATAAAAAGTCTTCTAATATAATCCCATCATCAAAAGAGCCTTAATACTTTTTAGTATTTCATCATCTTAAAATCTACAATAACTCTTGAATCCCTTATATGTTGAATTCTTACTCATTCAACATTATTTAGGATCCATTAACCATTATTTACCAACTTATTCTAAAATACTTTATTCCTATAATCAAAATCATGAATCATAACCTAAGATTCAATAATATCAAAACATTTGTTATTAATTAATTTGTACCTTTCATTGGTCATTTACAGTTTTTTCATCCTCAATTGGAATTTATTTATGTATTTTTAAACATATATTCGTACGATCCAAGTGATCCCATTCCGGAAACTTCTTCATAGGACATATGTTTGTATAATGACCATGCACACCATATTTAAAACATTGAATTCATCCCTCAGAAAGAACTTGTTTCCCTTTCCTAGAGTCAACTGGATGCTTCCTTTTTCAATGGAAGGTTCATGCTTTATGACCTTCATTTCCACATTTATAGAATCATCCCATCCCATTGAAACATTTTCATTTGTGTTTCTTTCCAAATCCATGACACATAGGTTTTTGAATATACGTACCTTTATGATTATTACCTGAACTTCCGTGGGGATTTGTTTCTCACATATATGATTCCTTATAAAAATCACCAATGTTTAGGTGGTCAATCATGATTCCAGATTGTTGGTTTAGAATAACCATATTAGTTCTCATTTCATCTCCCATTTCATTCAATTGCTTCTTCAGAAAACTTTCATAGTTTTCTTCACATCCACAATTACATTGGTGCTTGCTAGATCCATCCATTTACTAAAACCAAAACAGTCAGTGTGAGTATATCAATAAAACCATCATATAATATATTATGAGGAGGGTAAATAGTAAGACATACTTATTCAAGTTATCTTAAACTCATTTGCTTTATCAAGAAAAAACTACGACTCATTCTAAAATCGTAACCATTTTGGTTATGTCACTTATGCTTAACGAATCCCATAACCTCTAAAGTTATCTAAAAAGCCTCTGATACCAACTATACGTAATCAACCTTAATCATTACATAATATTGAATTAATTGAATAACTAATATTGAGGATATTTTCATGTTTAGAGTTTTAGAGAAATAGGCCATAACTATTACATCTCAAGAATTAAAAAGTAGATACTTCTACTTAGATTCCATTTTTTTCATAAAATAAAAACTCCTAAAAAAAGATATGTCTAGTCTCATGTTTTAGACAGCTTTAATTTTCCTTGACCCAATACTTGACCCTATTCATCATTAAGTCCTATAGAAAACATTTCAAAAAACTTGGGATGAGAATAAAAAGCTCAGTAAGGGTTATAAAATAAGGAAGTAAAACATTATCCCATCAATAAATACAAATCAATAAAACTAATACTTTTCAATCATAACATACCTTACCAAATCATAATATTTATTAATAACACACATAAATAGAAAATCATAAAGGTAACTGATGTCATTCATAATATTATTATATTTTAGCAATCACAACTATATAGGGAGTATCATTTGGAATACCCATCACAGTATATTTCCTTAATCTCTTAGGAGAAACCTTCACATTTACCTCTATCACGTTACCCAATGCATTGGAGAGCTATCTTGGGCTCATCCACCCTAGGTTTATCACCGAACAACCCATATACGTAAATAATTCCCAATAACCATAATTTAATCATAAAAAATAACACAAAAATAAAAGAAAGATAATATTTCCACAATCCAATCACATTATATCATATCAAGATATTGAAATAAATAGTGCTTTATCAAACCATTTTCATAGCTATTTATAACTTTTAAAAAAGATAGTTTTGAATCAAAGTGTCCCATACCAATTTTAAGTTGTCAAAGGAATTAAAATTTTGAAACATTAATGTCTATATAAATAAATCACAAAACCATTTTGAAAATATGGACATTAATGAGAAATATTTAGAAGAATAAATATTTAAAACATTTAAAACGATATTTTAGTTAAAAATTTTTTAACAAAATGAGTGACGTTTGAATACAAATAATTGAAGAATAAAATTTAATCATTACATTATAATATCAAGAGAATAAAAAGATTAATGATATAATATGCCAAAGGACAGTATATACACCATATAAGATCGAATTGATTCATAAAAACAATTACGCCTCAATGGAATGTAAATTGAGATGCAATCCCTTATATAGATGGTATCCTTAGATTAAGGACAAATCAATGACATAATTATGTGTGAAAATATAAATACACCCAATATAATTGGATATTAGTTGTAAAACAATCATGAGTCATTCACAAATATTCATAGCAACGCATTTTCAAGAAGAATATGTTAAACCCAAATAATTGAAATTGGGTAAAGAAGTTCCCTTAAAAAAATTCGACAGGATAACGACGTCATTTTAAAATTAAGAAGATGATTTGATGAGATAGGAAAGGGTATGTCATCACATGGACATAAAATTTAGATCAATATGGATATAGAAGAACATATCACAATATATGAAAATGTAAATTAAAAGGCATAACAAAAAGAAGTCTTTTAAAAGAGTACGGTGAAAGCTTCCCTTACCGATTTGGTATCTTACGAAACATACACCATATAAAATAAGGATCATACATTGAAGATGTCAATTCAAATAAATTAAATTATATTATACAAATATTAAAATCATGGGCAGTACATACACAACACAAAAGAAAATAGTGGAAAATATAGCATGAATCTCACAGGAATTAAAAGTGAGATGAAAACCCCATACTACGTTGTAATCAATCGAGTCCTATGACCAAAAGAAAATATCCACAAAATTGACCACAAAATATCATGAATATAAATAGAATCATGATAATATATATCAAATGTCAGTACACAATACACCACATTCAATAAATAAGTGGTGAACAATGGAAATCTCTCGGAATTAAAAGTGAGATAAGAAATCCCTTACCTCATATTTGACTTGACTCGTTTGTTCCTTGTTCTTCTTCAATAATAAACATAAGTTAATTTATACTGTATTAAGAATATTTTTCAATTTTATTATTTCTTTTATATCACTTGTTTCATTTCTATAACAATTAGTTAATTATTTGAGTTCATATCAGACATTTTGTCAATGTTCGGAACATGAGTCAAAAATTAAATTGTTATAATTATAAATTGTCCATGTGGTCAAAATTTCATTATCTCAAGAATGATATTAATCATTTAGATGTCATATATATCATATATATCCAGTATATATATGTTTTTGTATTTATAATAGTACATAACATTTGAAGATAAAAAATGAAATGCACCATTCATGAAGACGGTAAGCCGTACGTACGCATGAACGCTACTTTCATTTCTATTTCATATTTTAATAGAATGAAAACATAATGATACATAGGTATATTTTAATTCCATTATAGTATCATATATATAATATCATTAACTCCATCATTTATATGTACCATGTGCGGTATTAACGAGTCATATCACTTTGAAGGGGTGGGAGTCTTCACTTCCTCAAATGAAATTATCTCGTTTACCCATAATGTAAACCATAAAGGTATGATATAAAAAATAAAATACAGAATCATAAAGAAATAATAAACATAATATATATCATATATAATTACATTTCCATCATTATTTCCACCATAAGATGGGGTAGTAGATAATTGAACAATCATCATTTCGAGAGGCATTTGTTTTCCATCCACAAAAACATTATGTTCTTCACACATTAGATGGAGGTGTGTGTAAGTGTGGTTCGAATCATTCTCATAACAAATATTAGAATATTGAGGATAATGGTGTTTTTATAAAATAAAATAATAAAATTATTTTAGGGGTTGGAGATGTAAAATATAAGAAAACAGTTTAAGAGAAACCATTACCTTTAATTTGGGTAACTTCCTTTGTTTTGAACCAAAATTACTTCTTGAAGTGCCTTCTGCCTAAGTTAAGGCATCTATGTGTAAGGGAGGGATGCAAGGATATTAATTGGGCAGAGGTTGGACGAGCCAAAAGGCTTGATATGTGTGTGGAAGTGGTCAGAAGTGGTTGCCTTTTATAAGGGAGAGGAGGGGCTCTTTAAGAAAGTGTGAAAACATTATTTGATAATAATGTTATCTTTGATTTAAAAAGGTCCAATCACCATTAAAGTAGAATATAAGAGGACTCATATTCTAAAAAAATCATCAAATATGAATTGGACAATTTTTGGATATTATTTTAGTCTTTATAAACTTATTTAATTAAATCATTTATTTATGAGGAAAAAACTGCATCATTATTTTGTCATAAATAATATAATTTATTCGATGTATAAAAATCATACAAAATATTTCATGATGTAATAAATATTCTTATATTTCTAATTAATATTTATAGTCAAAAATATAACTTATATAACACCATTTAAAAATTAATTTACATAGAGGTATTTCATTATTTTATTTTTTCCTTTACATTATGTTTATTAAAATAAAGTGTCATTATCACTCATAAGTGGCTCCATGGGGTCCCAAAATCGATCCAAGGAAGCCCATGGTTGGCCATGACTCATAAAATATGGTTAGGACAAGTGTTATGGTAATTGTTAATAATTATAATATCCTTTTACCTTGAATTACCCTATTTAAATTTTAATCGCAGTAAATAAAAGTCAAAAGATACTATTTAACAAAACTTATTTTCATCTATTTGAAAAACAAATTAGTTACTAATAAAAAACATGTATGTCATATTTTTTAAATTCAATTCACAGAAGCCTTAAAATTTCATTTACATGAATAAGTCGGTTTTTTAACTACCACTTTATGGTTTCAATATTCCTCAAAAATTGATGTTTTTCTGAAAGATAGAAAGAATTCAGTCTAAGATATACTTGATATTATGAATTCAAAAATTATTTATATTTTACCAATTGAAAAACATATAAGTGGAATTATTTAATTTAAAATTAATTCCCATTTTAAAAAAAATAGCATGTTTTTAAGAAACAATATCTGTCAAAGGATTGACACTTCTTTATGCCCAATTTCAATGTGCAATTAATTCTAATGACCACCATTGGATTAAATGGTAAAAATATATTCTAATTACACTTTAAAACCAATTAAAAATATAATATAACCATATAAATAATTTATATTTAAAGGAATTTTTGAAATAAAATACCGTATTTTTCACTATTCGTTAAAAAATGAATTTTATCAAAAAATACCAAAATTTTACCGAAGTTAAATTTTGATGTAACGATTATAAAGAATAATTTAATTTGGTCAAATAGAACATATAAAAGTGACAAAAAATATATTTAAATATGGTTCACTATTAAAAGGTGATAAATAGACCATTTAGTGAATATTAGAGTATTTATGCTTAAAATCGAATACTTTTCTTATTTTAGGCCTCTAACTTTTATTGGATAAAAGTAAAAACATTTAAAAAACATGTATAATCATATTGTAGTTAGTTCTATTCATTCCTTCCAATACAATGGCTAGGTGTTAACTACCATTTAAAATAATAATATTATGTTATTAGTGTGCAACGTACGATTTCAGAGAAAACCTATTGTTGTGTATCAGGTGCGCCATTGAACATATCATCCACATTAAAGTAAAATTAATATTTAATTAATAAATATAATTAAATGTAACATCCCAAGCTTCCACGGTCTGTTTTTTCTTTGAATAATACAATAGCGTGTGTCGTATGCAACATCGAGTTTTAACACACCACAACCAATCAAACTAGCCATTATGAATAGTAATACCCACATTTTGAAATTTTATAAATTTTATTTTCCAAAATGGACTTCATTTTTGGATTTGGAATATTGAAATTATCCTAGTATGAATTTTTGGTATTTTCTTGAAAACTTTCAATTTTTTATAAATAGTGAAAAACACTGAGTTATTAGTTAAAACCAACTTTTTATTTAAATAATTATTTATTTTTTTTAAATTTATTTTAGGTTAAAATAGATACATAATACCTATATATTTTCAATTTAATTCTTTGAAGTCATTTTATATTATTTATAGATATGTAAAATTGTATTAGACCTTTTACCGTGTTTTACCCACCTCCTAGGAACTTTTGCAAGTCTTCATAAAACATAATTTTAGTAATTCTATGAATTGATTTTCAAAAATCCGAGAGACATGGTTGAAATAAGTAAGTAAAATTTGGTTCAATGAGATGAAAATAATTTTTGGTGAGTAGTAACTTTTTACTTTTATTTACCACGGTTAAAAGTAAACAGGGTAATTAAAGGTAAAAATGATATTAGTTTTACCTTGACACATGTCCTAATTCTAATACATAAGTATAATTAGACCAAAAAATACCATAGGAATAATATATCAACCTCTTTGGTCGACTTGGATTAGATTAGGAAATTTATTATTATTTAATTCAAAGAAGATTTAAAAGAGTTTAAATCAATGTTTAATAACTAAAACATTTTTAATATAATATTATATATAAGATAAATTCGATTATAAATATTAATTAGAAAGCTAAAACGATATTCTATATAATGCTATTTTATTTATAATTGTTAGACCTTAAATAATTTAATTTATTTATGACACAACTGTGATAAGTAATTACATTTTTAATGAAATATTAAAATAATTGATATTATAAATACCCTAATAAATATAATTTCTTACTTTTTGTAAATTACAATAATTTTATAGGTTAATATATCATGTTAGGATTTATTTAATTAACTTTTTTCAATGTAATAATTCTGTTATTATTGTCACAAAAATTAATTTTCCAAATAGTGTCAAACTTTACATAAAAGCGTTTTTAAAACAAATATTATATTATTAAATGATATTCTATTCTTAAAAATATTAGGATGGGCCAAGAGACTTATATAATTATAGGTGTATCATTAATGAACTACTTGGGGTTCTCTTGGAAGTATATAGTAATATTATTAAATATATAATATAAAAATACAAAGAGACCTGGTAAATGTGAAACTAATTAACTAAGAGTTAAAACTAAAAGATAAGGTTAATATCATGAACCAAACCTCTCTAAAACTTATTGGTTGAGTTGTTTCCAACCCATACCCACCATAGCCTCGAAATAATCCACTTTGGAGCCATTAAAGACCTAAAATGAATTTATTATAAAATAATATTTCACTCTTTTCCTAAGATTCCCTTCACCCCTCTTATAAAAGGGCACTCCCCCTTCTCTTTAATTCACACCTTCAAAGACATTTTTCTCGGCCAACCCCTACCCAAATACACTCTCTACATCCCTCATTTAAATCTAGAGGCCTTATTTTGATCATAATATAATCCTAAGGATCCCTTTTGATCAAATCAAAAGGAAGAACCCGAAGAAAAGGTAATGTTTTCACCACCCTCTTTCAAGTTCCTTTCTTCTTCCACTTCTTCTTTCGTGGTTATTTCCATTATAAAATAATAACTACAGTATATTAAATACACTTTTAAGTTATTATAATTATGGTACAACCATATTTAGTATTCTATCCATCATGAGTGACATGTCACCATGCGTGCGTACGTACGGCTTACCATCTCCAAGTCGTGGTGTAATTGTTATTCATAACATTATTATTTGGATGGTTATGATAATGATGTGTAATTGATGTAAATAATAAATATAACATGATTATATTCATGTATATATGATATGACATCCAATTATATATTATTTTTATATCAAAACAATGTTATTGTCGCTCGTGCGTACGTACGAAATACTGTCTCCATGAATGAAATGAGATTCATTCCCCATCGTATATATTCCAGAATAATTTTAATTTGATGGTTAAAAGAAATGTTTGAAGACTCAATATCATTCTGGATATGAATAAGATACAACCTATCCATAACAAACATGACTTATGAAACAAATCATATATAGGAAAACGAATCAGTTAACACCCGAAACAACGATAATACTAATATATTATTAACAAATAAATGTTAAAAGATAATATATGATATAATATTAATGTATATTATTCATGTATAATTTAATAACAATTATTTCACCATTATACAAGAGGTTAACCTACCCTTGACCATGGAAAAGTACAAGGTAAGGGTTAATTTCACAATCTCTTTCTTATCCAACGTTGTTTTTACATAAGTATCTACTAGGACCTCTTTATCATCCACATCCATGTTTATAAAAAATGTCTTTCAAAACATTTTTACTATTTAATAGAAAATGGTTTAAAGTCATTTATACCATTATTTGAACTTATACGCTTTTTAAAAGAATCTTTCTATGGCTTTCCAAACATGGTCTTTTTTAACCTTTTCAACAAAATTAAGGTAAGAATGTATTTTTTTAACTTATATGGTTGGTGTGGCTCTTTTTTGCCGTTATAAAATTCTCAAATATTCCCTTAAAAACTTATAAGAATATTATCAAAATAAAGGTTTTATTTTATAATTCTGTGACTTTTAAATGAATTTAAAAAAGAGATATTTCTCTCAAATAGTTTTGATTTCAATAATGTCAACATCCTTTGATGGATTTTAAGCTTATTTGAAGTTGATTTATTACGATGAAAAACATCCATATTGTATTGAAGGTTTTTTGATATGTTTGACTGTGGATGTGTTATTTTTATACCATTCATGGTTTATGGATAAAGTTTTTACATTTCGTATGCTAGTTTTAATATGAATGTTTATGTTTTGTTTAAACCTTTTCATATGAGGAATGCATTGGACTTAGTATGTGATAGGTGGTGCCCACAAGAGCTCTTCTATGCATCGGTAGGTCTCATGAGTCAAAATAGTGTCTTGGAACAAGGTCTTGAAAAAATATTATTTGCAGTCTTGGCACAAGGCCTTGATTATGTGGCTATGATAGTCTGGAATTATGTATTCCCCTTATTATGAAAGTAGTTATTGATATTGCATGTGATTATTGGATTAGAAGAATATCTAGGTGAATAATTAACTGGCATTATTTAATTTTGCCTTTTCCATATTATTTATAAGTTTATGTTTAAAAGGATTTTGTTTTAGCTATACATTACCTTAAATTTTTATGATTATTTATGCATGTTTCCGCTATATTGTTATCCTTGCTGAGAATCTGAGCTCACCCCTTTCAATGTTTTATTTTTCCCAGGATGTGAAGAATTATTTTATGAACGACCTGCATGGATAGTATGAGGGAATATGAAGAAAATATGTTGTTGTAGCTTTTCAATTTATGATTTAATATAAGACTTATGAATATATCTAGTGTTTCCAAGGCTACTAAACTGATCGGCCTTTCGGGATTTGATCCCTTGTGATCATGACAACATTATGTAACAATGAACTGACTCCGGTTAACTGGGGTCAGGGCATTACAGTTGGTATCATAGAAATTTTAGTAATAAACATTGGAAGCTATATTTAGGTAAACTCTGATTAGAGCACATAGCCCTAAGATAGAATTTGAGGATTAGTATAGAAGAACTTCTTAGAATTTTGGTATTTTTGTGATTTTGTGAGTTTTCCAAGAAATACATCACTATCTGGATAAGAGAAGGTAGAGGGGGATCTGGCATAGATGTAACTAGGGGTAAAACCCAAAAACACCACTTTGAGAAAGACTCGAATGGGAACTGGTGCACAAAAATGGGCCTTGCTGCAATCTTGGTTATGACACTCCTGGGGGATATTCTTAGGATAATTCTAATTTTCTTTACAAACTATTATGAAGGGTTTATGAGTATATACATCCTCAAAAAAAAACCTTGTTATGATTATGTATTATATCCATAAACTGTTCAATTTATGTTAATTGTTTTATAAGTATGGAATTATGTATTTTGATTCATAAACTAATCTAGTTTATGCCAGTGTTTATAAATGGTTCCTAGTGGAAGAAATAACTACTGTATCAATGCACGAACTCCATATAGGTATTTAACTAGTTCTCAAGATAATTATAGTGGTACTGGTGATACAACTAGTTCTGATCATCTAATCACTGTACTAGGATAACTCACTCAGGTTATGAATAATAACCTTACCCGTATGGAGCACCCAGAACCGTAGCATAGAGGATCAATGTTAGACCTCTTCATGAGGAAACAACCACAAACATTTAATGGGAGTAAAAATCCACTAGTACATGAGTAATGGATCAATTCCTTAGAGAAAATATTGCATGCCTTAGGAAGTACTGAAAGGGAAAAAGTTGTCATGGTAATTTACTTCCTCACTGGAGATGCTGATTAATGGTGGTCATTGATTCAAAACACAATGGATGATGATAATGTATCAACTATGGAATGGAGGGAGTTTAAAGAGATTTTCTGAGAAAAATACTTTCCTCATGACCATCGAGCAGATATGGAAACACAATTTCTAATTTTGAGGAAAAAGGAGGATGAGAATGTCGCAATGTATGAAGCTAACTTTACAAGGTTAGTGAGGCATGCAGCAGAATATATACATAACCTGAGGTGTAAGATTTATCATTAATTTAATGGGTTAAAACCATTTCTCCATCGAACATTTGTATCACAACCTTTCTCAATGTACTAAGACATTGTCACATGTGCTATCAAGACCGAAAATTAATTTTCTAAGTCTTACGTCTTTAAAGCAAAGAAATAGAAGAAGAGATCTTCTGATCACTTTGGAAATTGAATTAAGGGGAAGAAGGGAAAATTTGAATATCCATCCTGCAGTTAATGCGGGAAAAACACCCTGGTACTTGTCTGAAAGGTATGGGAGTCTGTTACAAGTGTGGTGAAAAAGGCCACCAAGCTCGTGATTTCAAGGGGAATAAAGAAGCTACTGATGTTCAATGCTACAATTGCAGTGAGATGGGATGTTATGAAAAATGAATGTCGTAAGTGTCCGGGAAACATACCTCATAAGAGGCCGAGGGATCAAGGCCAAACATATGCTATCACTACTGCTGAGGTTGAAACTCTTAAAGATGTGGTGGCAGGTAATTTAATGGTTCCCTCATGTTTATCCAATGCTTTATTTGATTCTGGATCATCGCGTTGTTTCATATCTTCCCAGTTTTCTAAGAAAATTGGATATTTCCAATTTGATTTAACAAGGCAGTTGTCAGTCAAAACTCCTAAGTGAAGTATCATTTCATCAATGTTTTGTGAATCAGTTCCCATTATGGCATATAAATGTTATTTATCTATTGATTTCATCATCATACCCATGATGGAATTTGACATAATCCTCACTATGGATTGGATTTTGGACCATGATGTGAAAAATTATTGTAATAAGAAGGAGGTAACAATTTTTGATGATGGTAGAGAGTACCTTATCTTTAGAACATAAACATCACCACCTAATTCTTTTCTAGATCCACCCCCAGTAGCTCAACTAAATTCAATTATTGGAGAGGAAGAGAATGAAATAACTGTGGGTGAGGAAAGGAATGATCGAATATAGGATGTACCTTTTGTGAAAGAATATGTTGATGTTTTTCTAGAAGATTTATCTGGACATCCTCCAGAACAAGAAATTGAGTTTTCCATTGACTTAATTCCTGGTGCAATGCCCATATTGAATACCTCTTATAGAATGGACACTGTGGAATTATTGTAACTAAAGAAACCACTATAGGAATTGAGTAATAAGGGATTTATTCTCCCTAGTGTTTCTCCAGGGGAGCCCATGTTCTTTTTTGTTTTGAATAAAGATGGTTCTATGAGTTTGTGCATTGACTATAGGGATATCAATTCTGTAACAATAAAGAACAAGTATCCCCTACCTCGCTTTAATGATTTATTCGACCAACTTCATAGAGATCAATACTTTTCAAAGATTTACCTTCGATCTGGATATCATCAGTTGTGTGTGAAGAAGGAAAACATTCTAAAAACAGCATTTTGAACCAGGTACGGGCATTACGAGTTTACAGTAATTCCTTTTGGGCTAACTAATGCACCCTCTGTTTTCATGGATCTAGTGAATAGAGTTTTCAAGGAATATCTTGATGAATTTGTAGTGTTATTTATTGATGATATCTTAGTATAATCTAAAATCTACGAAGTTCATGAGAATCACTTGCGCATTATTCTAAAGACTCTTAGAATACATGAATTATATGAAAAGTTTATCAAGTGTGAATTCTGGCTTCAAGAGATTTCTTTTCTTGGCCTTATTTTCTCTAAGGATGGAATCTCTGATGATCCTTCTAAGACAAGAGCATTCCAACAATGGTTAGCACCAACGAGTATAACTAGGGTATGCATTGTTATTGGTTTAGCAGGTTATTTTCGACATTTCTTCCAGAATTTTTCCTGATTGGCTAACCCATTAATGATGATCACACGTAAATGGGTTAAACATGTTTGGATAAAAAAGTGTGAATAATTTTTTGAATAACTCAAAATAAGATTAGTCAATGCTCTTATCTTGACTCAACCATCGGGGAATGATGGATTTGTTATTTATAGTGATGCCTCAAAGAAAGGACATGGTTGTGCCCTTATGCAGAATGATAGGGTTATTGCCTATGCATCACGACAGATAAAAATACATGAAAAAACTATCGTACTCATGATCTTTACTTAGAAACATTAATCTTTGCTCTGAAGATATGAAGACATTATTTGTATGGTGAAAAGTGTGAGATTTATACTGATCACAAGAGTTAGAATTATATTTTCTCTCAGAAAGAACTCAACATGAGGCAAAAGAGATGGCTTGAACTACTCAAGGATTATGATTTCACGATACACTACCACCCATTGAAGGAATATAAGGTGGCATATTATTTGAGTAGAAAGGATCATGGAGTTTTGAAAAAGATGAGGGTTGAAAAAGAATTCTATATACATGGATCTAGTAAAAATGGATATGGGAATATCCATGGAAGGTGAAACATCAATAATTTTTCAAATGGTTGTCAAACCATCATTAATAGAAACGATAAATAGTTCTCAGGTCGATGATGAAGAGTATCAAAAGAATATTAATGTTGTGAATGATGGGAGATTCAGTGACTTTGTTTATGAAGATGAAATTTTGAAATTTTGGAAGAGACTTTGTGTCCATGACATACCTAATATAAAAAGGGAATTGTTGGATGATCCTCATATTTTCAGCTTCTCTATACACCCTGATAGCACAAATATGTATAGAGATTTGATGGATCATTTTTGGTGGGACAACATGAAGATGGAGATTTCTGATTTTGTGTCAAGATATATGGTTTGTCAAAAATTTAAAGATGGAAGGGAATTCTCTGGAGGGATCATGAAACCTCTTCCTATACCTGAGTGGAAATGAGATAATATTATGATGGAATTTGTCATGGGACTATCAAAGACTGCTAGAAGGAACAATGCAATAAGGGTCATTATTGATATTCTTACCAAGTCAGCACATTTTATTTCTATAAGTGAAGATCTACAACTTGAACTTCTAGCAAGACTATATCTTAATGAAGTTGTGAGACTTCATGGAGTACCCCTATCGATTGTTTCTGATCATGATCCCCATTTCACATCAAGATTCTAGGAGATTCATCAAAAGTCCTTGGATACTGAACTTTGTTTGTGCACTGCCTACCACCCTCAAACAGATGGAAAATCAGAATGAACTATGCAAACCTTAGAATGCATGTTTTGATCATGCTCAAATGACTTTCAGGGTATGTGGGATCAATATTTACCTCTGTTAGAATTTTCCTATTAAAATAGCTTCCATTCAAGTATTCAGATTTCACCGTATGAAGCGTTATATGGAAAGAGATTTCGCACACCAACCTTTTGGGATGATGTTGGTGAAAGAAACATCGTAGGCCCAGAACTTGTGGAGGGAACGATGGAAAAGGTGAAGGTAATCTAAACCCACATCAAAGCAGCTCAATGTAGGAAGAAGAGCTATGTCGATAATCGAAGGAAGTATTTGGAATTTCAAGTCAATGATCATGTTTTCCTGAAGGTATCTCCATGGAAGGGAGTCGTACGTTTAGATAAGAAGGGTAAGTTGAGTCCCAATTACATCAGACCCTTTTAAATTCTAGAACGAGTTGTGGTCGTAGCTTACCATTTTGCAATCCTTCCAAGACTCTCCAAAGTTCACGATGTGTTCCGCGTATCACTGTTGAGAAAATACTTGACTGGCCCAATGCATATACTCACCTATGAGGAATTAGAACTGGAACCCGATCTGTCTTATTGCGATGAGCCTGTCAGGATTCTTGATACCAGAGAACAAGTGCTGAGAAATCAGATGACTCGTCTGATAAAAGTTCTATGGAGAAACAATAAGATGGAACATGCAATATGGGAACTCGTGGAACTTATGATGAAGAACCACCCGAGTCTTTTTTTGTAGTAATTTTCTAGAAATGGCGAGGACACAATTATTTGAAGTAGGGGAGAATGTAACACCCCAAGCTTGCACGGTACGTTTTTTCTTTGAATAATACAATAGCGTGTGTTGTATGTAACTTCGAGTATTAACACACCACAACCAATAAAACTAGCCATTATGAATATTAATACCCATTTTTTGAAATTTTATTTTCCAAAATGGACATCATTTTTGGATTTGGAATATCGAAATTTTCCTAGGATGAATTCTTGGTATTTTTTTGAAAACATTCAATTTTTTTATGAATAGTGAAAAACACTAAGTTATTAGTTAAAACCAAAATTTTATTTAAATAGTTATTTATTTTATTTAAATTTATTTTAGGTCAAAAGAGATTCATAATACCTATATAAGTTCAATGTAATTCATTGGAGTCATTTTATATTAATTTTAGATATGTAGAATTGTATTGAACTATTTTCCGTGTTTTACCCACCTCCTAGGAGCTTTTGCAAATTTTCATAAAACATAATTTTACCACTTCTGTGAATTAATTTTCAAAATTATGAGAGACACGGTTGATATCAGAAATTAAAATGCGGTTCAATGAGATGAAAATATTTTTTGGTGAATAGTAGATTTTTACTTTTATTTACCACGGTTAAAAGTAAATAGGGTAATTAAAGGTAAAAATGATATTAGTTTTACCCTGACACATGTCCTAATTCTAATAGATAATAATAATTTGACCAAAAACTACCTTATGAATAAAATATGAACCTCTTTTTCTACATGGATTAGATTAGGACATTTATTATTATTTAATTCAAAGAAGATTTAAAAGAGTTAAAATCAATGTTTAATAACTAAAAAATTATTAATATAGGGTTATACATAAGATAAATTAGATTATAAATATTAATTAGAAACATAAAACTATTTTCTAGATAATGATATTTTATTTGTAATTTTTAGATCTTAAATAATTTAATTTATTTAGGAAACAATGGTGATGCAGTAATTACCTTTTTAATGAAATATTAAAATAATTGATATTATAAATACACAAATAAATATAATTTGAGACTTTTTGTAAATTAAACTAATTTTATTGGTTAATATGTCATGTTAGTATTGATTTAATTATATTATTTCTACTTAATAATTCTGTTATGATTTTCACAAAAATCAAATTTCTAAATAGTGTCAAAATTGTCATAAAAGAGTTTTAAAAAAAATATTATATTATTAAATGAAATTCTATTCCTAAAAATCTTATGCTTAGCCAAGAGACTTATATAAGGATAGGTGTATCATTAATGAACAACTTGGGGTTCTTATTTAAGTATATAGTAAGTTTATTACCCATATAATATAAAAATACAAAGAGACCTAGTAAATGTCAAACCAATTAACTATGAGTAAAAACATAATGATAAGGTTAATATCATGGACAAAAACCTGTCTAAAACCTATTGGTTGAGTTTTTTATGACCCATAGCCACCTTATCCTCGAAATAATCCACTTTGGAGTCATTATAAATCTAAATTTATTTTATTATAAAATAATATTTCACTCTTTTCCTAAAATTCCCCTCACCCCTCTTATAAAAGGGCACTCCCCCTTCTCTTTAATTCACACCTTCAAATCCATTTTTCTCGGCCAACCCCTGACCAAATACACTCTAAACATCCCTCACTTCAATCTATAGGACTTAGTTAGATCATAAAGAAATCCTAAGGATCCCTTTTGATGAAATCAAAAGGACTAACCTGATGAAGAGGTAATGTTTTCACCACCCTCTTTCAAGTTCTTTTCTTCTTCCACTTCTTATTTATTTGTTATTTCCATTATAAAATAATTAATCCAGTATATTATATATACTGTAATGTTATGATAATTATGGTACAACTATATTCAGTATTCTATCCATCTTTTAAATTATATGTCACCATATGTGTGTACGTACGGCTTACCATCTCCACGCTGTGATGTATTTGTTATTCAAAACATTATTATTTTGATGGGTATGATAATGATGTGTAATTGATGTAAATAATAAATATAACATCATTATTATTCTGTATATATGATATAACATCGAATTATATATTATTTTAATATCTAAAAAAGATATTTTCGCTCGTGCGTACGTATGGAATACCGTCTCCACGAACGCGATGAGATTCATTCCCCATCGTATCTATTCAGGAATAATTTTCATATGACGGTTAAAAATAATGTTAAAATACTTAATATCATTCTGGACATGAATGAGATAGAACATATCCATAGAAAAAATGGCGTACAAAACAAAGCATGTAAAAGAAAAAAATCAGTTAACAACCCAAACAACGATAATAGTAAGATATTATTAACAAAGCAATGTTAAAATATAATATATGATATCATATTAATGTATATGATTTTTTTATAATTTAATAAAAATTATATCACCATTATAAAGGAGGTTAACCTACCCTCGACCAAGGAAAAGTGCAAGGTGAGGGTTAATTTCACAATCTCTTTCTTATCCGAGGTTGTTTTTATGTAAGTATCTACTGGGACCTATTTATCATCCACATCCATGTTTAATTAGAATGTCTTTCAAAACATTTTTACTAATTAATAGAAAATTGTTTAAAGTCTTTTATACCCTTATTTGACCTTATACACTTTTGAAAGGAATCTTTCCGTCACATTCCAAACAAGGTCCTTTTTAACC
Source organism: Viscum album (assembly GCA_963277665.1). Classification (NCBI taxonomy): domain Eukaryota; kingdom Viridiplantae; phylum Streptophyta; class Magnoliopsida; order Santalales; family Viscaceae; genus Viscum; species Viscum album. Next base: position 1,390,423,203 of record OY728159.1, read on the forward strand.
CTTTCAACAAAATTAAGGTAAGAATGTATTTTTTTTAACTTATATGGAGGGTGCAGCTCTTTTTTTCCATTATAAAATCGATGAAGCTTAACATACAAGATTATAATATTATTTTGAAAATAAAGGTTTTATTTTATAATTATGTGTCTTTTAAATGATTTAGAAAAAGATATATTTCTCTTAAATAGTTTTGATTTCATCCATGTCAACATCCTTTGATGGATTTTAAGCTTATTTGAAGTTGATTTATTACAATGAAAAACCTCCATATTGTATTGAAGTTTTTGTGATATGTTTGACTATGGATGTGTTATTTTTATACCATTCATCATTTATGGATAAAGTATTCACATTTCGTATGATAGTATTAATACGAATGTTTATGTTATTTATAAACCTTTTCATATGAGGAATGCATTTGACTTAGTAAGTGACGGGTGGTGCCCGTTATAGCTCCTCGATATATAATTAGGTCTCATGAGACATAATAGTGTCTTGGAACAAGGCCTTTAAAAAATATTCTTTGTAGTCTTGGCACAAGGCCTTGACTATGTGGTTATGACAGTCTGGCATTATGCACTCCCTTATTATGAAAGTGGTTATTGATATTTCATGTGATTATTTTATTAGTAGAATATCCATGTGAATAAGTAAATTGAATTATGTCATTTTATCTTTTCCATATTATAATGAATTTAAAGTTCAAAAGTATTTTGTTTTAGTTATGCATTTCTTTAATTGTTTATGTTTATTTATACATGTTTCCGCTATATTGTTATTCTTACTGAGCATCTGAGCTCACCCCTTTCAGTGTTTTATTTTTCCCAGGATGTGAATAATTATTTTATAAATGACATGTAGGGATAGTATGAGGTGATATGAAGAAAATATGTTGTTGTATTTTTTTAAATTTATGATGTAATATAAGACTTATGAATATATCTAGTGTTTCCAAGGCTACTAAACTAATCGGTCTTTCGGATTTGATCCCTTGTGATCATGCCAACATTATGTTATAATGAACCGACTCTGGGTAACTGGGGTCAGGGCGTTACAATAAATATGAAAAATATCATGTTCTTTATTTACTTGGGATGTTACCTCACTATTCATAAGACATGTGAGCATGATATAAAAGTGTACAATACATTAAAAATAAGGTGTATTCATTAAAACATGGAATTTTATGTAAATTTAAATCATAATGAGAATCATTCATAAGTGGATTAATAATATATAAAAATGGAACAACTATAATCATTTTCAATCCATTTTGAAAAAACCCATTATACCCATTATACTATTGCCTATGTCAAAACACTCTTAATGTATTTAGTTTGAAGATGTGACTACGTGATTTCTACTTGTACCCATTATACACTCATTATTTCCTTTCCTGAAAATGTGAGCAATCACATCATGACTATTACAATGTGGAAAAAAAATTATTTATATCTCAAGAGATATAAACATAAATTAAAAAAAGTTGAGGGTGTTGTAAGACCTCTCCAATTATAATCCATACATGTCTTCCACTTATAAGAAATCATAAACATATATTAATGATTCGATGCAAAATTATTTGGTTTCTTAAGCATTCAAAATCATAACATAATATAAATATAAAATTTTATAGGGTATCAAAAATATAATTTTATAAAATGGATCATATTATAATTACATATAGAGGATGATTAGAATATCACTTCGTCATAGATATACCTTTTTAGAAAAATAAAATTTCAAATACAAATTTATTCACCAAACCATATAAATACTATCAAAAAATATTAAGGGAATGTCATTTTCACAAAAAACAATTTGATAACGGTACGATAATACATTTTAAAATCTAATTATAATAAATTAAAAAAATTATTACGGAGAAAAAAATAAAATTTATCAAAAAAATTATAGAGTTGAAGATAAAGCATTTGATTTTCAAATGATGGAATAGCCTTTTATTTTATATTTTTAAATACCCTTGTTTGAAAAAAAATATTGAAAAAAAATATTAAATATTCCTTCTAAAATGGGGTAAATAGAATTATGAGATTCATAGATAATAATCCATTTTACCATTCTTTAAAATGTTATAGAAAATTTGTGTGAGGAAAATATGGACATGGAAGAAAATATTGTTTAGCAAAAATGTGACTTATTCATACCAACATTTCACTTTTTTTGGAAACATTTTATTACAGATTTAGTTATTTTTAATGAGTATTAATTCCGTAGATAAAAAATAAAATTCCATATAAAATATAGAAATTTAGGGATCAAATAAAACCTAAATATTATATTTATTTAATATAGATTACGACCTAATGAATCAGAAATTTAGTTGATGAAACTTTTATGAAGTCAGTATCATATTAATCAAACACACGTGAGAGGATGATCATAAAATTGGATATTAAAATCAAATGAATTGGAATATTCTTTATTATGTGAAATCTATTTGTTATTCAATACAATATTTACATGAATATGTGATTCCCAATATCAAACATATGCTAATGAGTTAAAAATGAAACATAAAAACTCTTTTCTTTACTCTTAATTTTCAAGGAAGTTTTTTTCCTCCAATAGAGGAATATATATATATATATCAGAATTTATATTTAAAAAACTATATTCATATATAATTATATTAATAATCATTATTTATCATCACTATCTATATGTATAATAGATTGGATTTCCTATATTCAAATGTTCGGTGTCTATAGTTTTGACCATTTTTACTAGTTTCATAGGAGTTGTGTCAATGCTCATTTTCACCAAAATAATTTCATAACTTGTTCATTGATTTTACTTTGAAGAATTAATTAAAAATACTTATAAAGTTTCAATTTATTTTTATGAGTGTTTCATTTTTTATTATTGATGTGAAGATAAAAAACAATTAAAACATTAGTGATATTAATAACCAAAAATTTGAATTTTCTTAACTGGTGAGATAAATATTGATGTATCCATTACAAAATAAAATAATTATCACCATTAAATTTTTTTTATAATATAATTCAATTAATTATTTTTTTTATATTGATAAATTATAAATATTTTATTTTTTGTTCGTGTAGGTTATCAAATAGACTGAAACATTAATGTATCAAGATTAACGGAACATTATGAGGTCATTTAATAAAAATACAATTATAATATAATGAAATAATAATATTTATTGTTTAATATAATTATGTATCATAATTAGAATGAAATTTATAAATAATTAATGGATATAAATATAATTTATAATTTTTTCCACTTAGTTTGCATATTTAATAGGATAAATTTTAACTCAATTATTTATTATTCAAGTCATTAATAGGTTATTAAATATTTATTAATATAATCATATTAATATGTTATCAATCATATTTATATTATATACCCATTCTCAGGAATATAAATGTAATGAGATTATGAAATGAAAATGTGGAATTGATCATTCCATGGACGAAGTAGTTTTCACATATGCATGGATGATGATTTCAGTTTCCATAGATTTAGGGAGAGGATAAATTTGGTTAATCAATTAATAATATAAAATATATAATAATTATAATAATTATATACTAGATTCCCTAAAAATATTATCCTTTTTAGGTGGTGATGGAAATTGAAAAATGATGCATCATGGCGGTGGTGGTCTTCACAATGCCTGATTACTATTTTCATTTTTTAAATTGAAATGGAATTAATGATTATACCATCAATATAATGAAATAAAAAATAAAATAATTATACTTATTTTATAAATATAATATGGTAAAAATAAATATTATTTTCTATAAAGTAACATATATAAGTATTATTAAGGGAGAAGCAACATTAAATTTATATTGTACTACATGTATTATATCTTTTAAAAGGGGTTTAAACGATTGACGTATAGGTTTCTTAGAAAAATGGATCATGATTAAGGTGGACAAATTGTTCATGGTATTTTTAGTAGAGTTTTGTCTAAAAATAATGAATTTTTAATGTGATGCTAATTGATGGTAGGAGTGCCCAATTTATTTGTGGAAAGGGATTAAATATCTGTAAATAACCATAATTTTTAAATAAATGGATGTAAATATCAAAGAAAGAAGCACAAAACATTAAATCATATTATAGAGAAGAATATATGATATTTATATACAGATAAAAACTAAATTAAAACAAGTTTTTAACATTCAATTTATTTGAACTCTTAGGATACTAGTTTTTACAATTTTGTTTTTAATTGTAAGTATGATTTACCTATGTAATTTATCCATTATGCCTAGAATCTGAAAATTCATTATTTGATAATTAATACATAATTATTCGAAATATGAAATCCATTTCATTTTATAAAATTTTAAAAATAGATAAAAATTAATTTTAAAATACTAAATGTTTAATGTATTAAAAATATTTTCAAAGAATATTAATTATGTTCTAAACTATCAAATGTGGGTTTAAAATTTTGAAAAAGTATATTTAAAATTTAAATTTCACTTTTAAAATATTTTTTTATAAAACTATTTATTGATTTTACAATTCATATATATGCACTAATAATTTCACAATGTTCACATTATTTATTAAAATGTTATTTTTCACTGTCCACCGAAAAGTAAATTCTTTTAGAAAAATACAAAACACATTATATTAATATAATATTTCAATGTTAAATAAAAAAATGATGTTAAATTTTTTCAAATTCATATCTTAAAATTTATAAAATTTATTTTTATTAAAAAAATTGAACGGTGAAAAAAATGTTTTTTTTTGGAATATGACTTTTTTTTACTAAAATTTAATTTTCCCCTAAATTTATAATTAATTAATTATTTATATATATTGATATTATTAAATAAAAATCAACATAGTTATTTGAAATAAAATCAATTTTTTTTAAAAAAAAAATTTAACATGAAATTAAATTTATAAAAATATGTTTATAAAATGAATTAAAAATCATGATATGTTTGTAAATGTCAATATTTGATTAAATTTTGATATAATACTAATTTATAATTACAAAACCCATTCAGATATTTCAATAATACTTTAACATCATATGATCTCTAGTTGTGGTTTTAGGAGGTGATTCAATGAGAATGGATCTTTTGGAAATATACATGAGTATGTACTTATATTTTATAAAGGTTTTCTCAAACCATAAATGCTTGAGTATTTATTGGTCTTAGTCAAGGGATTACACCAGAAAATATGCATCCCTTCTGAGTTCAAAAAATGTCCTTTATATTGAATATTATTCTTTAATACACTATTAATTATTTTTTTTCATTATTTGTTATTTTATATATTTACATCAATCTTTTCAACTAATTTAATTACAATGTATTATCTATCATATTTAGTATTCCAAATATATCAATATTTTTTATTTTAGTTGTTTATATTGTGTTAAACATGTAATTTAATATATTATTTATTTATGGATAATATATAGGGAAATATCTTGTCATTACAATAGAATTATCCAATAAATTAAATATTATTATATCAATGTGAATACCATTCAATAAAAAGAGGGAAGGGTATTAACATAAAATACATTTGGTAGTGAAGAACACAGGATGGTTTCAACACCATTATAGGTGTACATAACGGTTCATGGAAGGGATACATGAGAGTGAAAGGTGTTCTCTAATTAATTGGGAATTATATGGATAGTAAATGAATATGTATAAGAACATGATAATGTAAAAACTATAGAATAAAAATGTTTAATACAATGAAAGATCATGAATGAAAGAGTGGAGTGAGAAAACATATCACAATGATAGGATGATTCTCAAAGATTGAGAGGGACTCCTAGTCCGCTCCGTATGAGCATCCCATTGGGAGTGAAAAGTTGTTCTCAAGCGTAGTTGAGTCTCGAACGTCTCCTACATCCCCTTCCACAACTAGGATGTAATTATTGAATCACGATCTGAGATGATCATAGTAGTAATCCCATGAATCATCAATATCTCTTGTATATAGAGGCGTCCCAAGCCCTCTACCGATCCCTACTCCCAGATGGGTAAGAAGTGATCTAACTTAGTGATTCGGTTAATGATCACCCAGCTATAATCATTGCCCCTAGATGTATGTGGTAACTCTATCATGAAGTACATGGAGATACCATCACACTTCCAATCTCGTACCTCAAGTGGTTGTGTTAATATTTCTGAGACCTGGTGCTCGACATTCACTTGAAGACTAGTGAGGTATTGAGAAGTGAACTCTACTATCACATTCTTCATCCATGGCCACCAATACTAACGTCGGATGTCCCGGTACATCTTTTCACACCTAGATGTACTTCTAAATGGGTAGTATGGAACTCCCTCAACACCTCTTACCACAACGTCACTATTACTAAGGTGTGTCCTCTAAAAAGTATGACATGCTCCCTACCTATCAAAAATCCATCAGCAAAAAGTCTTGAGGATATCTGAGCATGTCATGCCTTATAGTCAACATCCAGAAGTTGTCCCTCCCTAACTCACTATATGAGTCGGGGAGTTATATTCATAGACTATACATAAGTTTCCCTATCTCTATCCACAAAGGATATCTACATCCTGACAATATGTTATGTATCCTCACTTGACAGTTGTAAACTAGTCCTCTTACTGAGTGTGTCTGCCACCATGTTTCCCTTACCAAGAGTATATATTGTCTAAAATTCATTGACCAGGAGGAACCCCATCCATCGTTGAAATCTCATGTTCAGGTCCCTCTGTGAGAAGATATACCTGAGACTGTTGTGGTCAGAGTATATTGTAAACTATTCACCCTTCAAGTAGTGATGCCACATATTCAAGGAAAATACCATTTTTGTTAACTCCAGGCCCTTGGCCTTGTAGTTTTTCTCATGAAACCTCAACTGTTGTGAGATGTAGAAAATCACTAGCCACTCCTGCATTCGGAAACAACCTAGAACGGTCCGTGAAGAATCACAGTATACCACATAATCGATTCCCTCCACTAGAAACATTAATATGGGAGTGATGGTCAATCTTTTCCTCAGCCGTTGGAAATCTCTACTAGCATATCTTTGTCCACATGAACGGTTTTTTCTTCTTAGTCAAGGATATAAAAGGTTATGCTACTATAGATAAGGTGGTCATGATTCTCCATTAGTATAAATCCAATCCTAATAAACTCCACACCTCGGTCATGCTTCTCGACGACTACCATGTGGGAACTACCTCTACCTTTTCCATATCTACAATAACTCTATCCTCTGAGATGACGTGTCCCTGAAATTGGACCTCCTAAATCAAAAAAAATCACTTCGAGAGATTACTTAAAATTTGGTGATCTCGTAGTGCATCTAGGAATATCCATAAGTGTATAGTGTGCTCCTCCTCTAATGCTAAGTACACCAAGATGTCATCAATGAAGACTACCACCAAATAATCAAGGTAAGGATAGAAGATATTATTCATGAGTCTCATAAACACTATGGGGGAATTGGTTACACCAAAATTCATCAAGAAAAAATCATAGTGGCCACCCTGACATCTAAAGGTTGTCTTCATTAAGTCTGCATCCCTTACACAAAGCTGATGATATCATGATCTATGTTCAGTCTTCGAGAACCACCTGGCTCCCTTCTGCTAATCGAAGAGGTCATAAATCCTCGGAAATGGATACTAGTTCTTCACGGTCACCAGGTTCAGGAACTAGATGTTCAGGAATGGCCTCATTCTCCTATAATCCTTCTTGTAAAAAAACACTGGTGTAGCCCATGGAGAAACAATAGGCCTTACAAACCCCTTCCTCTATAACTCCTCCAACTGTATCCTCAACTCACGTGGCTCTGCGAGAGACAACTGATATGCAGGTGTAGCTATCTGTGTCTCCCCGGGATAAAAGTCAATGTAGAATTCTACCTATCTCCAATGAGGTTTTCCTAGGAAATATCTTGGAAATACATCCTCATACTCATCCACCACTAAAGTGAATCTCAGACTCCCCTCATCCACTATACCGAGGGTGAAGATAGCTAGCTGCTGATTGATCAAGTGCACCCTACTCCAAGAAAGTCAATATTTTGCTAAAAAGGGTCCCTTCTCGCTGGTGAAGGAAAACTTAGTACCATCCTCATAGACACACAATACATTGTGCCAATGATTTTCGATCAGATCATGGATTGTTGATAACCCGTCCATACCCAAGATGATGTTATAAGGCCGCGATATTTCTACTAGTAGTTCCCATCAGAATCTCTCACCTCATAAAGTAATCTCACACTGTTGGAATAAGTGTGTAATCATTGAATCCCCTCTCATATGAGTTTCTAATCGTAAGTATCGAGCCAACAGTTACATGAGAATCATTGAGCCTCGAACGAGGTTTGTGGAAAAGAAAGAGTGAAAAGCACCTATGTCTATAAGAACTACATCTAAGGTGGAGTAGTCATAGATCGCCCCTCGATGGAGTAATGGCCATCTGTTTGGGGAGTGGTAAATTCATGAGCCATGTTCCCCTTTATACTTCTAGAGTAACAAACTCTAGCCCTCATATAACCTCTTATTCTTTGTGAGTTCGGCATCTCCGAACATGCGTCATGGGGTTGTCCTCCAGAAGGTCTATCCCATTTGGGCCTCTACACCATATGCCAATTGTCTACTATAGATGAACCAACCACATGTCGTCTCTTGGTGGCTCTCACCATCAGTGCCTGCTCATCTAAGAGTCTCTCCCCCAGTAGGGCTTTCTCTAGCACCCCATCCTACATCGGGATGTTGAGAGAAATCAAAAATGCTCTAATCTACCATTGGAGCCCCTAATAAAAGGTTCTGGACCTGAAGAAAGGGTTTATTACCAGGTCAGAGGAGTATAGGTAGAGGTTGTTAAACCTCACTGAGTACTAGGCCACGTACAAGTCTCCCTACTGTAGGTGCAGTAACTTCTGAATTCATACTGAGCGTAGTGTCGTTGGTACGAACCCTATTCTAAAGAGGATCTGGAAGTATGACCACACAAGGGTTGCCTCTTCGCATGACTGGAGCATCAAGATCCCCCATCTCCCTATCGTTCCCTAAAAAGGATAGCAGATAGTACCACCATATTTTCTGTAGGTTTCTCTTCTAGGTGAAAACCCCGAGTAACTACCTCCCTCCACTCCTCAGCTGCCAGAGGATCTGTCTCACCTCAAAAAATTTGACGCCCCTTTATTTGTAACTCATGCAACGAGCTTGGTCGGCAGGCACTATCTGCTATTGGGGCTTGTAGAAACTACTTCCATTCGGGTGGTGGGGATCCCAATACACCACCTGAAGGAGAAATCACCATAAGTAGCCCCTGCACTAATCCCTCACCACTCGGTGGACCATCATCATGATCACTCAGTGAAATAATATTTGGTTTTCTTCATGGAGGAATCCTGAATAGAAACAGATGTGCCATTGACAATTGGTTATACCGAGTGAGCATACTCAAAAGAGTTTAAGAGAAAAACATTTGTAAAAAACATGCAACTAATGTTTTCGTGTACTGAGTCGGAAAACAGAATTCAAGGTCATATTGTGTGGATACATCATCCACCACACTAACACTGGACTCTCTGGACCAAAATCTGAACTCAAGTCACTTGACACTATTTACCCCATGAAAACACATACTCTTTGTTCATCTGGTAGAACTGACCTCCCTTTGATACCACTTTTTCATGACCCATCCCCTGGGGCCCAAGCCATGACTACCCCAATCCCACCTTCCATAGGCTAGGGGATGGTGACTAGCATTAGAAAGGCATACCCCAAAATGGTACAACATTTCCTTTAAACCTATACACACAAAAACATTGATAACTGAAAAATTCTAACCACAAATGAATGAAAAGTAATAAAACCACAGCAATGAACCACCAAAAAGAGTAATGTTCCCCAAATCAAACTAATGTTTCCATAATACAAGCCCAACTAAAAGGAAAGTACATCAACAGTAGTAAAAGATCTAGAGATCATCTGCCAAAGGTCCTACATGAAGGGTAGGTACAACTCTATTTCAGATTCCACTACTGCACACCATGTCTGCTAGTTTACCTATGAGCACCATCTAGTCCTGGCTCCCAAAAGTATTGTTCAATGCTTCTTGTCTTCTACACAAGACAAAATAGTTTCTTGTGAAGCCTGAGCAGAGGTGATTATAATAATACTCATTAGGGATCCTGAGGCCCCCAATGTTCTCTCAATAATACACAAACTAAAACAACACAAATAAAATATTACAAAGGTAATCAAACCAAGAAAGAACTCAAACACATTTCACAAGGTAAAAGATACAGCTTAAACTAGTTATAACTTATGTAAATAAGTAAATATGATTAGTTGTAAATCAAGATCACCTTATTCTTTCAAGAGGCTCTACTGCTGATCCAAAAAATTTCGCTAGTTTCTGACCCACACAGGATCACTAGGTTCGAACCCACATAGGATTTATAGGTTCTTCCCACACACAAGATCACTAGGGGCTCACCCACAAAGGATTTCTAGTTGCTGACCCACATAAGATCGTTTTTCATTCTTCATGCCACAACCGGCCATTTGATTCCCTCACATAGTACGATTGATTCTAGGAGGATACAATCCTCAAGCCATCATTCATACCTAAACCTCCACAAAGTCTAACATAGAGTAACCCAAACAGACCATCTCATCGTAGGGGCCCCAATGAAACAGAGGACACGTCAAACAGACAACCGGTTTATAAGATATTGGTATTTATAATGGGACTAGGTAATATTTGAGTATTATCCAATGTATATGTATGCAAACATCCCCTAAAAATAACTTAAAATATCTCAAAAGGACTACCTCATTGCAAGGGTCCCAACTCCCTTGACGGAGCATCAATCGGGAACCAGTTTGAGAGATATTGGAGTTTTAGTGAAATAGGGACATGTTGTGTCTGAGCCTGGTTGGACCGCCTTGACAAACCCAACATGAGGGGTCCCACATACTTTAGTTTAATCCAACCGACTCAACATGACCCAGTTCGAGTCTAGGTTAGTCTAGTCCGGCATGGCCAGTGGGTTATTCCCAATGGGCCTCGATTGACACATCCCAGTTTGGTTGAGGGTTCAGCCTATCGGGTTTCTCGGTGACCCGGTCTCGTCCATCCTAGCCCGACGAACGTGGTTATAGCTTCTCGGTGTGTGTCTAGACTGCTGGGTGTTGGTTCGGCCCACTGGTGTGGGTCTAGCCTACGGAGCCATGGGTCCAGCACCCCGATATGGGATCAGCCGACCTAGTGGCTAGTGGCACGACCAACTGGATGGGGGTGCAGTCCTCCAACCTGAAGACCAGCCCCACGGGCGACTGTTGGGGTACTCGTGGATGCGGTATCCAGACACGTCATGTTTCCTTCTCGCCCTGCGGACGGGCGTGGATCCTCCTTCCGCGGTCGGGAGACCGTACCTCACTAGCCACCTGGGAGGCTCAGACGCAGGCCACCCCTCTATGTGGTTAATGCCTAGAAATGCATTATCCCACAGTCATGACCATCCATCCACATCCTCCTACCTCCATAGCATGCCGGAAGATGTTCGGCGGACTATCTGACGTGTTCTGGTGATCTATTTCTTTTTTCTCCTGCTCCTGCACTATCTAGGGAATGTCCTCTTCACCGCAAAGGTCCCGTAATCATTGTGCCTACACATTGCGGGTGTGGTCATAAATAACACACATAGTGGAGGTTCTTAAGACTTGTCCATGTCACCTAGTGCCCTCTTAATTAGAGGTTTAAAGAAGGTAATGGTCAAAGGGGTTTTAATTCAATCAAGAAAAGTGATGTTGGAGTCCCAAAGAGAGAAATCCCAAATAAAGTTACCCTCCCACTAGAAGACACGATCTATGGAGTAACCTGTTCATAGGTTAATACATGTTAATTATTTTAAATAAGAAAAGTTTAACATTAAAATCAAATAACCCCTAACTCTTTAATGATTTTTTCCATAGCGTTATGTAATTGTGTTTTGAAGATTTCGATGTCGTTTATCACTTTCGACTCTATTCATTGAGGTGTTTTGAAGTTGATTTATGTTCATCAGTGTTTGTCATTCTTCATTGGAGGGTATGTTCATTGGAGGTTCGTTAGAGAATCCTTGATGTTTAATTACACCTTCCACCAATGTGTTTGTATAATAAAGAGAAACATGTCACAACATTTTTGTTACGTTGTGGCATTGTGTCATTACATTGTTTCATAAATCAAACTGTATAGCGGTTATGCTTGAAAAATGATTTGTTAAGGGGATTCCTTATTTATACCTTGTCACCACACCACAACATCTTCATTCACCACTTAACAGTGAAAAAAAATAACTTTTTAATGTTATTTTCTTATTTTTCAAAATGTCCCAAAAATTAACTTTTCTGTTCGACCCTTTTAAGTTGATGTTATGTGCATTCCATGGGAATCCTGGCATTCCAAGTTCAACGGTTCCCTCTAAATATTGATTTGAGAACCCTTCCAAACGTTATAAACTATTTCTCACACATTTACTGAACATTTCCTAAAAAAATTAAAATTACATTATGGAAACACCAGACCTCATAATCAAGTCCCTTCAAAGTGTACGGTCTCAAAATAATTACATATAATTAAAAATATTTCATGTAACTTTAGAGACATTACACCCCATAATGTCTAACCACATCCATCACATATATCATTGTATGTTTTTTAAGAGAGAGATCTTCCTAAATAGTGATAAAGTGGATAGTCTTAGTGAGTTTGTCCACCACAACCCAAATCTCCTTATTTCTTTAGGATGACTTCGTCCGCCCTACGACAATGTCCATAGAGACAACCTACCATTTTCACATGGGTATAGGCAATGGTTGCATCATCCCTTTAGACCTTTTTCACTGTGCTTTAACATACTGACAAATCATGAACCTTGAGATATATTCTGCAATATCCTTCATCATGTTATTCCACTAGGAGTTTTCTCAAATATCTCAGTATATATTGGTGGTACGTGGATGGATAGATAATGTTGAGATATGTGCATTTTCAAATACATCCTTCTCTATCCCGAGTGATTAAGGCACAAAAAACCATGTTCCAAACAAAATCACACAATCATCATCAATATGGAAATCTTGTATATTCCCTTTCGTTACTACATTCACATTATTTTGAAACACTGGATCATCCCTTTGTTCCTCATTAATCTTATCTTGGATCAGTGGTTGGAATATAATTTAGCAAGGTGGTATATATTCCCTTACGTTGTGATTTCCAAATCCATCTTGTGCATATCCATGTATATAGGGTCTTCCTCAATCCTCAACATAGAATGAGTAGTAGGTTCTATTTTTCTAAGAGCCTTTTCAACCTTATTCACATTTCCAGGATTATAGTGAATACAACAATAAAATTATTTGACTGGCGCTAACCAACTCCTTTGATTCATTTTGTACTCCTTTTGTGTGAATATATACTTTAGGCTCTTGTAATCAGTATATATATCACACTTCTCACCATATTTTTAGTGCCTCTAGATTTTTAAGGCAACAAATCATAGTTTCTAGCTTCATAAAATTCATCATGTAGTTCTACTCATTAATCTTCATCTTCTTTGCAGCATAGGTTATGAAATTATCATTTTTCATGAGTATGCAGCCTAATCCTTTTTTCCAAGAATCACTATAAATCACAAAACTTTCTCCACTTTTCGGTAATGTGAGTACAAGTACGGTGATCAACCTTCTCTTTAGAACCTTGAATCATTTCTCGTAATATTTCATCCGAACATACTTTACCCGTTTTCTTGTTAACAAAGATAGAGGTCTTGACATTTGGGAGAACTTTCTCACAAAAAGTCTGTAGTACCCAGCAAATCCAAGAAAACTACATATTTCTATGACACTAGAGGGTTTGTCTCATTCCTCAATCACCTTTTTTTAAGGGAATATTTAAATTTAGTCACTTGTGATCATATTTCCCAAGTATGTGACCTCCTTCATCCAAAAGTCACATTTGATCAACATGGCGTACAACTTCTCCTTTATTAATGTCGCCAACACAAGTCTTAGATGTTCTTCTTGTTCCTACTCCTTTTGGAGTAGATGATAATATCATTGATAAACACTACAAATTTTTTTTGAAGTAATTAATAAATACTCTATTAATCAAATACCTGAAGATTTCAGGTGGATTATAATGTCCTAAGGGAATCACTAGAAACTCATTGTAACCATACCATATATGAATAGAAACCTTTTTAATATCTTTCTTCTTAACCTTTAGCTGATAATATCTAAAATGAAGAGACACCTTTGAGAAGTACTAATCTTCTCATAGCTAGTAAAATAATTTATCATTCCTTGGGAGATGATACTGGGTATTTATAGTGATCTTGTTGAGCTTTTGATAATCTATACACAACCGTATTGATCTATCCTTTATATTCACAAAGGGAACTAGTTCACTCCAAGGTGATGCATTAGGGAGAATGAACCATTTGTCCAAATTCTCTTGCGGTGACCTTTTTAACTCCTCTAGTCTTATAGGATCAATCCTATTGGGACACAATGAGATAGGAGTAGCTTTGGGTATGAATTTTATTGAGAACTCTACCTCACAATCCAGGGGAAGTCTGGGAAACTCTTCCGGAAATACATAATTGTATTCCCCCATGATGGGAATTTCCGATAGGTGAACACTTTCCTTTTACTCAACCATTTGAGATAGGTATTCTTCGTCATAGGGAACCAACACTCACACTGTTGAAGGATTTTATAAAGGAGATTCATGATCCTCATTTATTTATATAAATTAATGGGATGGTTTGGAATATGAAAGGCTATTGTTTTGATAGTTGATTTGTACTCTATATAATGAGAGCCAATCCATTCCCAATATAGCATCAAATTCTACCAAGGGAAGTATCACGAGATTTTCTAGAAGAATCATCCCACATACGTCAATAGAATAAGTGTCCAAAACATTGGTTGTAATGATTTCACCACTTTCTATTTTTACAAATATCTCTACTTAAAGGTTTTAGGGATTCAATTCTATATTTCATGAAAACATTCAAGATATAAAGGACTGCGCAGTAATAGAATCAAATAATAATTTTTCCAATATTTAGTGAATAGTAAGTGTACATTGTATGAATTCATTTTAATTCTCAACATCAGTAGTACTGATTGAAGAAGCCTTCCCTTTCTCATTTGGATTTAGTGGCTGATGATGCCGACTACCATTAAGGGATTGAGGTTTAGTGCATTGTCTTGCATATTCACCCTTCTTCTTATATTTGTAGCATTGGTCCAATGGCCACATTATCCTACGTTCTCATGTATTTTGAAAACTCTTGATCTTGATGGCATTATGTCCCACAGATTAATCATTTTTAAATCCATTTGAGGCAATTCCCATTATGTTTCCTCCCACATTTCTGACATGTGGTTGGTTTAGTTTTATTTCCATCTTTCTCATTAAATAATTTGGCATTAAACTCCATAATTATTTTCTTATAACCATATCCATGGGACCATTCTCTAAACTCAGTTTCAACTTTCCAAGAATATTGAACAACTACATCATAACTCCAAAAGTCTTGAATTGAAAGAGCCTTTTGATGGGGTGGTTTTAATCCAAAAAATATTCTATCAATTTTTCATTCATTGTTGATAAAAAATACCGAAGTTTACCTTGGAAGCCTTCTGAAATTAATTTTGTAGTCTATGATAGATACTCCATGATTTTTATTTGACTCTTTTAACTCTCTCTAAATCTTCATATGAAGATTTCTTGGAAAATACATGTTAAGGGATATTATTGTAATGTCATAAAACTCCATATATTTAATTTCATCTCTTGGTTTGGTTTTCTTAATAAAATAAAACCATTGGTCTCCCTCTCTATCGGGATGATAACTTGATAGGGTCACCTTCTCCATCTCCAAATAGTTATGCACATCATCTAGTCGACCCACTATTCTGCAACTAGTGGATCAGAAGATCCACTAATCATCAATGATCATTGCTACATAAAACAATCAACTACTAGTTTCTCAATTATAGTTTAAGGAGGATGATACATATTATTTAGATTATTATTCATAACCATAGAAAACTAGGTAATAGACTCCAAGAAGATTGGAACTCCACCTCCCAAAGCGTTGTCAATATCATTCGGTCAATGGTTGCATTGTCCACTGCATGAGTTGTTGACCTAGTTTCTTCTGGTTCCCAACATTTTCTAAAATTGAAATGGTTATGAGAAAACATAAGTCCTAATTTCAAGAATAAATAAGTTATTCAATTGATAAAATAACACTAAAATCATATCTTCTGGATCCCTATGTTTATAAAATATTCTTTTTGTCTTGCATATACATTTTCTCATTCAAGGTTTTCCACTAGGGTTCTCTAATCCTAATTCTGAAATTAACTAAACCCTTCCTCCAATACCAACTATAGAGACCCTTATTTTCATGAATTAATTTTACATGATTTTAATGATATAAAACATAAAAAAATTACACATTTAGGATCTAAAGGTTATGTGTCTTGGAAAACTAGGACCCTACATAACATTTACAGCACAAAACATTTATTTAATTCGTTATTCGCTGGCTTCTTACGGGCTTTTAAATTATCCTTATTACAAGAAACACCTGAGGATATACATAAAAGGGGATGATCTAAATGAACAATAGGAGGATATATAAAAACATTAATAAATTTAACATGGGTGGAGAATAATCATAACATCATCATAATAATCATGAGAAGAATCATTAGATAATAGCATGGAATGTGGAAACACATGAAAATGAAACATCATGTTTTAGTGGTATTCTATCACACATGGTTATAAATAAATCTTGCATCTTGTTCATGCATACATAACTATACTCATGTGTATATTCACATTATTGAATTCATTTTAGTTCTATATATTTACTGGTGCACTCGTCACATTATACAATTTTCACTATGCTATATAATTCTGGGCACACCCATCCCATCATAACATATACATTATCATGAAATCCACATATAACATATATCAATATTGATCATAAAACAAACCATGGAAATAATTTTTTTACCTTCATAAATCATACATTAATAAACATTGGGCTCAAAAAAGAAAGAGGTAATAACATAATTGATACACGGACCATCAACATTGAGTGAGAAGTAAAAGGTGTGTTTATGAAATATATGTTATTTTTGAAAACATTTTGGTTAAAATAAACTCATGAGGAAAATATTTATATCCAAATAAATGTAATATATTAATGAATAAATTATTTTTATCAAGTAACAACAGTGAAAATGAAAAGCTCGACGAAATAATGTTGGGTTATAGAATTCCCCTTACATTGTATCTGACCACTTTATTCACTTTAATGTCCGATATAATCAAATTATATGCCTTAATTGAAAAAATATAAAGCCTTTTATACATGAGTATGAGTAATTATTGCCTTATTATGTTCTTTTAGAGGCCATTTTATGAGATATAAAGTTTAAATTGAGTGTTTGGGGGTGTTATTTTTTTAATTTTCTTGAAAGGATCACTTGTACACTTGAATGAAAGTTCATGTAGAACATTGATAAAAATACATAGTAACTATTACAAGCTATTAATGATCTTACATGAGTTAAAAGTTATTATAAATAATTTTCTTATGAGGATGAATCGTTATTTAATATTTAATTATGATTGTTTTGGGTTAATTTGGACGGTTTTTGGATTCTAATGAATAAGTTTGGATTTATCATTTCTTATAATGTTTAAAACTTTTTTATAGAACATAAAGGGGTTAAAAAATAAATATCAAAATATTTTTTGAAATTTATAATTATTTTGTTGACATCCTCGATGTAGTTTATGGAAATTGGAAGTGCATCGCCCACAGTGTAGGTAAATTAACACATCGTGGGTGATTATTTAATTTTTATAAACAAAGAGAGAGAGGGAGGCATATAATAAAAAATATTCCATTAACATGATATAATAATATTATTTCAATCAGAAATGACTTATCATGACTTTTTTTAGAATAATAAGAGTATAAGAGAAGAAAAGAAAAGAAATTGGAATGGAATTTGAATAAAAAGTGATATATATATATTACCTCTTGAATTCTCATCTTGATATCCTCCTCAAGGAACCTAGGATTTTTCATTGGATGAGAAAATGATCTCCTAAATGTAGAGAGGGGATAAGGAATCAGTTTTTTGAGAATTTGATGAAGTCAAATGGCTTGAGAGGTGTGGGAAAATGAGGTTGTGTGGGGTGGTATTTATAGTGGAGGGGAGTGGTGTTTTGTCAATATTTAATTCATTAGTTTATTAATTTCCCTCAAGAAATGATATAGTGATTATTCTAGGACTAAATATAGTAAATATGGAATTTGAGTTAGAACCAATGGCCATTTACATCATCCATGACACAAGCAAGATGCAGAAAATAATTTATTTGGTATATTTTGTAAATTATCGAAGTTCACTATTCACAAAACAATCAAGTATTTTAGAAAATTGTAAAAAATTCACCATAACAATATTCTGACATGAAGAACTAAGAAAGGAAATCCATTTTATGAAAATAATTTTTTAAATACTAGTAATTTAATTTTTAATTAAAATCATAATTTACTGGAAAAATAAAATTTTAAAATAACTATTTTTCTAACACATAGAAAACTTAATTATCTTCTCATTAAATTACCACATAATCACATGAGATATAAATATGAGTTTTTCAATACATTTTATTTCAAAAATATTATTTTAAATATTAAATTATTCATTAAATATTCCTAACTTACAAAAATACCAACAATCTAATATAATTAAATCATATTGTCACTTATAGGGTGGATAAATTTTATTTATACAATCATTGGAAATGTTTTATTTACTTGGATAGTTTACTATTCATGAGGTTCATATTACTATTCATAAGGGTATCAATACTATTCATAAGTGCATGTTACTATTCATCAAAAATTATGTTTATCCTATCAAACTTCAAAAAACTTTCCAATTGCAACCATGTATGTCATATTTTTGAAATAAGAATCACAGAAGTGGAAAACATTTGTTTAGAGGACACATATATTTTTTATGTTCTTTTAAGAATGGCATGGAATTGTGTTTCCTAATGTAATTTTATGTGATTATACTATATTATATTAATATAAAAATGGAGAAACTGCATTGAAAAAAGTTTGGCTCGTTACACTATACCCTCTAGATCAATAATAACTGTAAAAAGAGAAGTAATAAAAAATGAACTGTATATATACTAACTGATCATCCAAATAAATTGAAATGTAATCATTCATGAACATGATCTAATGTAAAAAAACCATAGTAGGTAACAAAAAAAATTATACAATGAAAATAAAAAATCCCCAGGAGATATCTCAAAGAGATTCCTGGGCTCAAGCATAGTCATGTGCTCCAAATCTCCCATATACATGATTAACAAAACATAGCACAATCCAATATCCTAAACATCTAACTATGATGTCTTTTTAGGTACCCTAGTGAAATGGTTTCTTGGATAGGGTGTGGGATATACATATTCATCCACTACCAATGCTACATAAAGCATGATATAGTCTGTGAATATAAAATTCTAACTATGTAGGTATATCAAAATAAAGTAGTGATAAACAACAGTAACATGTTGGGCTTTGGTTCCGAGAAGACACTTGAATGATCAAACATGATTCTTCCTAAGATGGAATGTCACCACACATTGTTCATTATGTATATATATGAATATGTTAGAAAATAATTTTCAGATATGTATATGAAAAATCATGGAACCGAGGTTTAATAAAATGTTGTCCACATGAGAGGATCCCATTTTAGAAAAGGAAGATCATTCCCAGGGTTCCATACACAAACACATAATATAAGTACCACAATGCCATAGTAACATAACAAAAGGGACACTATTATAAGGGATGACAATGAATTGTGATCATAACATAAGGGACCCCATTCCTAAAGATTCCATTCCCATGTATCATAACATAAGTGACTCCATACCCAGAGACACCATGTCCGATTATAATAAAATAAGGGATGTCAAGCATAGGTATTCCATGACCAGTTATCATAATCTCATGACACACCATGAAAATGTAGAATAAAACTAAGGAACTCCATAGCTATGTATCATAATGTGAAGGATTACATGCTCGTATTTAATGAGAATAAATGGTAATCATGATTGAGCAATATAAGATATAATAAAATGACATAATAGGGAGGGAATGTCCTTATAATACCATTACATAAGTTAGGCATGCATATCGGTTCATTCCATTATTATGAGATTAATAATTTCATGGAAATTTCTATTCCACTACCATTTTATCACATGATATGGGTAAAGCATCTCTTCCATTTATTGATATTGGCCAATTGGAGTTCCTTATCATTAACATTCCATTCAATTTAACATAGTCCTTTCAAATGCCATTATATTACCCATTCCATTAATCTATTAAAATATTGGTTATTGGGTGTACTATTAAATAATCTCACTCATAATTTTAACCATTCATTTATCAAAAATTATTAAATTCTCAATTTAGGGCTAATTATAATAATAACCAAATAGGCAAATGATTTGGAGACACCCAAGGGGTGGACCAAATTGAGGCAACTATCCTTGGATCAAGATAATGGATCTAATCAAGGATCTAGGTCATAGTATATAAAATATAAATAGGTTATTTGAAAATTTATGAGAAATCCATGGAGTATTCATTGTGGGTCACCATGAAAAAATTTATAAATAATGAAACATTAATGGAAAATATAAAGTACATCTACCGCATGCATAGGATGGTTGACCCATCCATTATTGGGATTTTGTTTAATATCAAATGATAAAAATCATATGATTAGACTAACACGTTGAAAATATGGTAAATTTTCTAACATGAATTCAACCTAGGATGTGTGAAAAAAATGGTGGAAGGGGAAAGTGGAATGAATTGCTCATCCGTATGCATCTAATGGGATTATTAGAATCTGGTTCCGAATACAAATGTGGTAGATACATATAATCCAAGAGTAGAGTATTTGTGATATCTCCAACATGTGGTGGGAGGTGAAGAACATGGCCATGAAACAAAAAAGGGATGAAATATCTTTAATGAAGGGAGGGAAACATCATCATCATCGCCTTCCTAAAATCCACATGGTTTGGAAAAATGTGTACCCACCGTACGATGCTACAATCCAATAGATAGAAACCTCAAATTGTTTTATTCATTGTTTTAAAAACAGTGTACCTAACCATGTGTAGATATTTTTTATGTGACACTAAGGGTGTTGTACTAGTGCAAGGTTTCCATAAACCATGTGTCGCCCATATGATTCTCCACATGCAAACCTTCACAAGGAAACATGGTTTGTTATGACCCTCACACAATTTGAAAAACATATTCACCTCATGAAAAGGGGTCCAACTGTTGACCCACACGGTTAAACAAATAATTTACTAACCATGTATCTCATGATGCATTTCCAAACACTAGGAGAATTTGAGGCTCAAAACATGTAAAACATAACCAAATAACTAAGAAACAATATGAGACATAAAACTCATCAAAAACAACACCTTTAAGTGTTCCAAACCATTGATTCATTATTTTAATCGAAACATAATCTTTTCATCTCCAATAAATGAGGAATGCTCAAAAACTATTATAATTTTACAACCGGTTCAAACATGGAATGCTAACATCTCCCCGCCATAGAAATTATCTTCCCCAAGATGACTTAGGGAATATAAAAACCATTAACTTCCCTACTAAGGTTGTGAGGTTTCATTATCATTCAAAATTACCAATGCACATTCAATAGTCAATGAAAACATAATTTACAGATGATGTATAAACAGAATTCAATATTTGAAACCAAAACATAAACATCGAGATGGAGATTATCAACTAATGTATAACCTGACACATGGTATTGTTATCATCTCATACATATTCCTTTCTATGGAATTCCCCCAACATTTATTATGAATTTAAATACCTATTTTCAAGTCATGGTACTCCCACCATAAAAATTTTCATCATAATCATGTCTGTAGAATTCTAGTAACACTCTTGGAACATTTTCAAATTACACAAGAGGTCAATAACATGCTTACATGATATGATTGAAATTTTAAAACTAAAATCGAACAAGATCCAGCTGGATGCATCATCCTTTCCATTAAAATCCCCAATCGACTATTTAAATAATACTTCTGTATTCGGATGGAATACCTAATACGATTTACCCACCGCATCTAATAATTTGAGGGAAAACAAGTTGAACCACACTAGAAAAATACTTTCTAAAAATTAATGGCTATTATGTATAATATGTCACTAAAATCTATTCTAAAACCATTACCCCAATTCATTATTAGATTATTCTCATCACACTCAATGAATCCTATAGAGATATTGAGTGACTTCTCCATGCCAAACTATCTCCTTCTCAAAGTCATCATCATTAAATAACTCCGGCATTAAAATTATTGTGTTACAATCCTCATTGATCATAATAAGGTACTCTAGACATAATTACCACATCTTTATTCCACCAAAAGCACAATTGCACTCGGTCCTATAATTTATCTAGGATTCCATCTATACATTGGTATATTTGTTTAAGGTCTTATGGGTTCCAAAAATATTGTACAATGACCAGCCACAAGTTTTTATCACCCTTTACACCGGAGGACCATCCATCAGTGACCGAAATCCCCCCCCCCCCACCCTCCCACTATAAGAGTATATTTGAAATCACATAAATAAAATGAAAACTGATCACCACATCCCATTAACATTTATGCTATGGATATAATGACATCATGGGTAATGTTTTATGATACCTGATTGATATGTAATGTCTTCCATCGCCCGTTGAAATTCAAAGAGGATGGTTATCATTGAGGAAATGTAGTTGGATTCACAACTAGGTTCACCACCCTCCAATGGAATGTGGGGTATTACACTCTGTTTTTCGTACCTTAAAAAAATTCCTTAAGGTCACTCTTAGAGAGTTCATTCATCAAACCATAATAGATATTTAAACATGTAGCTCAGCATATAGCTGGAACCCTCCCTACATACTCGTTGCAATGTCAAAATTAGTAAATTGAATGCCTTTGCACTACTAGTAAATTGAATATTTATTAATATATGTGTATGATCTTCTATTCCATTCTCACATCAACTATGATATATTTTAATTCATCAACCCATGGCATCACATCTAACTACCTTGGGTCCCATGGTTCTATCATGGGTAAATTATTTCATGACCCCCAGTCCATTTATAGTTTATCCCTCATCATGTGATCTTACATTTAATTATTTAATCTCTAGGTCTCCCTACTAGCAAGTGTTAAACTTCAAAACCATTGGTCCGTGACTCACACCTGACCATATGCCAACATTCAAATATAAAACATACCACACACAACGGGTGTGAGATAAATTTTCATACAAAATAGGTGTACAACCCATACTACCTAATTCCATTGAAACTCATGATACTACAATTGGTCCATCCATGAGGTCAAATTGACTATGTTAAATGGAACATTAATTTTCACTAAACCAACAGTTCACTTGAAAAATCTTTTTAAAAATAGTTATCTTATGGTACTATGTTTTATTAATAAACTACCACATCTAGAAATTATTTTAGATAGTAAAATGTTAGAGATGAGAGTACTAGTCAATTAGGCCATGTACTCGAATATTCCTTCCCTACATGGTCATTTTCAATAAACTAGCACTATGGGTGAATTTTAGTCAAATGAATCATTGTGCCTCAATTGATGGACGTAGGAACCCATTGTTCACCAATCACATTATGTGCATTAAAAAAATTATTTCCTGTGTGGAAAACATAAATATTCAGAAGACCACTCTCATGGGATTCCCTTGATCAAACTAGGTGTATATGACCAGCTAGGGCCTGAGTCATAGTTAGGGAATCTAGAATAATCCAACTTGATCTAGGTTCACTTAAATTAGAACCACATTATATTTTTTCTAATTTATTAAATTGAATAAAATGTTCTTATAAACCCACTTTTATAATAGGTTAGACTAAAAAAGGTAAAGAAGAATTGATCAATAAGGGTCAGAATCTATTATCATAGGCGTAATAGCATCACTTACCAAACATCAGGCTTTGAGGCCCCGATCTCACAAAGTATTGGGATATGGGATTTACTTAATGAAGAGTAAATAACTGAGGTAATGATTAAAAGTGATTAAACTCAGTGAAATCTACATAGGGTAATTCCCCCTTAAGTATTAACATTCATGAAAACCACCCATTTAACTGAGTTTTGTTCCATTATCCTGAGTCATACTTGGGACAACTAGCACCCGAACGAAACCTCTCTTCTGTTAACCAAAGGAAAATTTTCATCAATGATTTATGGTTATAGGGAAATTCATTATTTAATACTTCCCCTTACATACACAAAGAATCGAATCTCAAACAAGGTCACACCTAAAAATACCATTATGCCTTACTGCTTAAACTATTGGTCCTACACAACCTATAAAAAGTATATCATGGATCCATGGGAAACGTCAATTTTCCTATACATGATAAATAAATCCAAACTAACATTACCAAAGGTTTAAAATGATGAAACTAAAATTTAGGTTTCATTTCAAGGAATATAAATGATTCTCATTTATTACAATATTTTTATGAAATCCACATACCAATGATACCATGTATCAGCCATTAATGAAATTATACCAATTACCCTATTTAGATAATATCAAAAAACATTTGAAAAAATTTACAATTATTTACCTTTTAAACCATTTATATTATTACATGTTTATCATTATTGTATTGGTTAATGAAAATTCGACTTTTAAATAAATTTATTAAAACACTCTTTAGTTTTTATTTGGAATTTTAATTAACTAGCGCATCATAATTATAAAACTCCATATAAAATAACATTGAATTTATTATTCAAGGTAATTGGTTAATTAAGATTAAATCATACTATTATATGTACCACCATATAATCAATTGTGTACACATTAACTAACCAACCCATTAAGATAAGAATAACCCCATGGGGTAAGGTACGAGACACGTGAGTAGAAAAGGTGACCCATGAGGGTCTCATAATGTTATCCAATATATTAAACCATTTTTAATGAGTTCATCTCATATTAATAACATATAATGGTATAAATAGATGGGTTGATTCCATTTTATATCATAATTAAAATTTAACATACATAGTTTTTCATGCGGGTCAAAATCCTCACCAGTTTTGAATTTTTAGAGTTTAGTGAGTAGAAAATATATCTACACATTTAAAATAATATAATTATCAGTTTTTCATTGAAAAAAGTCCATTTTCAGTCATGTATTAATGGTTGATAAGTGTCACGGTTGATTATATGGGGATAGGGTTTATCGCAGGCCTGAATGCACTGTTTTGGTAAAATGCAGAATGAGGAACCTGGTTAGATCTAACTATTCAACCTATTAGTTAAAACTATGTGGCCCCTTTTTGTACGTGGAATAGTTTTAAAAAATATTAATGTGGGGATTCATGGTCATGCATGACCTCTATAGTTTTTAGTAGAGGGAATTATCATGGCCTGCCCATGTTTTAACAAATCATGTGCATGATCACATACTTGGTGCCAAAAATGGAGGTGCATATGCAATGTAGAGCACATGGGTTCCACAAAGTATCTTCTAATCACTAAATAAATCTTTTTTAGGTCTATCTATTATTTAGTATAAGTAAAAACGTTGTTGAACGGTTTGGAAACCCATGATAACAAATAATGCATCCAATTAAAAGAGTGAAATTATCATTTTCCCTCCTTTTCTATTTTTCTTTCCTTCAATCTTCATCCTCCATAGGCTGCATATATCAATTGGTTGATCGATGTTTTCTCCTACTATAGGTTTTGAGCTAACTTCCTCTACCAAAGACCATTCATTATTTCATAGGGTGTGTTGGATTCATTTAGACATTTCCTTATGTCCTCTTGCATCTATTCTTCATTGCTGTCTCCATATAGTGCGATAAATCTTTGGGAGCATTCATACCCTATTATCAAGGAATTCATATAAAATATTTATTTCATCTACATTGGATTGATTTAGAGGCTATGATCCGATGAGTGATTGTCTACCAACATGAGGTATGTGGTGCTTTCCATTCATTATGATTTCACTATTGTTTTAGGGGGTGGGGTTTGACTGAATCATTGGGTAATTTGAGAAATAACCTGATAATTTAATTCTGGAATTTAATTAACAAAATTAAACCCATGAGATGTATATTTAAAATCTCAATCAGGAATAAACGTGGTAAGAGCCTAGTGAGAGGATTTGAAAGTTTTACAGCTAGACCAGGTGTGATATTTATATATTTTTTCATTGTTTTTTATTTAAATTGAATTGAATTATATATTTTAATTTCTAATGAGATTCATGATATCATGAAGGGATCATCTTGAGGATTGATATGGAATTTTACATTTGGACCGGTATGATGTGATTTCAAGACAAGCTTGTCTCGAGGCATTTCAATGAAACTGATCACAAGTTGGGTTACTTCATCTTCTTTATGAGTCACTAGGGCCATCTGGTTATAGTCAAGTCCCATGTTATATGGTATGATGATGACTATAATTTATAACGACATGGTGATAGGCTATCAAGATTCTAGATTGGTTTTGATTAATTTATATTCTGTGATATTTCTCACCTATATTTCCCAATGTGCTATTTGGAGTCGTGTTCACACAATATCACCCAGATGATGTAGTTTCATTGACCCCTAATGTGGGTATAGGAATCCATGAGTTCTGTCTTGGGAATAATGGTTGGATGTGCCTTCTGTGGAAAGCTATAGGGATAGTGTGGAGTCATAAGATGATATTGATGAGACTAGCAGTTTGGGGATGAGGCTCATCATACATGAGCCAGTTGGGCCTAGATTATTTTGTAGGATTGATGTCAATGTTACTGAGTACATTGACTGTTGATTATTTGGTGCATGTTATTTAAGGGCGTATATCATTGTACCTCTGGATATCGTTCTTTGAGTCTATGATACATTTGGGTAGTGGTATGATTTAAAAGATTCATTTTCTTTTACTTGCCTTCGAAATGTCGGCTACAAGACATGGAACTGAGGTTCCGTGAGGCACATAGTGTCGAGTGACATTTTTAGAGGTCATCCTAAGGTTCACCTAGACTATAATAAATTAGGGGATTCCTTGGTCTTTCACCCAGGATCCTCTCAACTAAAGTATTTTAGTGTTGTCCATGCCAGATGATATCTTTTTGGTGGTTATTAATAATCATGGAAGATTTTTTTTCTAAAAGGGATGTTCTGATGCTTTATTTATTTTAGTTTCCACCTACAAAATCACAAATATAATATAGGCACGGATTGGTTTTGTCATAAACTCTATTCATTCTCACACCCTACATGTGCCCTTCAGATTGCGTGTAGATTTAAATCATTTTTTGTTTAGGTAAGGGTTCAAGATCTTGATCTGGATTATAATTTTTGAGTTCAGATAGATTTAATGTAAGAGATCATTGATTTTACTCTCAGGTAGAGTTTCTTGGTTTTCGTCCTTTTTATCAACATGATTATATATATATATATATGTATTTTGGTTATCCATTGGAAACCCTCCATCTTATTGTATTCTATGACTTGATTTGTATGCATTCATATTTTAGTATCTTAAATGGGATTTTAAATTGTTTAATTCTTTCCCACTTTTTGTTATTATAGCTTCTTCCATTATCCGTTATCATTATTCTTCCGCTATGGGCGGGTTACTAGTCTAGTGACTTATATTATTTTCATTAATCATCATATTGTGTAACTAATTGGACCATCATTAAATAATCACCACAGTGAATATTTTCCCCAGTATCACCCATTCACACCTTTCTACTAGTCAGTATCCATTGGCACATGGGGAGGCCCTCCATCAGTTATTGGCAGTCACGTGAATAACTTTTCGGGTGGCTAACCAAGTTGGGTCACTAGAAGATGGTATTAGAGAAGTTATTTATTAGGAATTTATATCATTAATTGGTTTTTCTTTAAATGATACAACTTATTTTTATATTCCTTTATTTTGGTCTTACTATTTTTTCTATGGTATAGCAGAGTTTATGATGTTTTTTAAATTGGGTTTTGAACTTATGTTTGGGTGCCTTTAAACCCATGAAGGGGGGACCATCCATGTATCCCGGGGTGGGAATTGTTGTACTGGTTTTCTCTTTTCATAGTTTATACAATTTCATCCACATGTGGTGACCTTAGATTTTACTATTACCTATTGTGATATGTGACCCGTTACCTGGTATGGTAAGGGAGGTTTTTGGACACTTTTCCTATCATAGTAATGAAGGATTGTTTATTGTTTCTGTTATGAACATAAGAATGTATATATATATATACAAGTTCCTATGATAAAATTATTTATGACATGTGATATATGTGTTTGTGTCTGTGTGTGTCTGTGTCTTTCCATGGGACTGTCTCTTGTAGGATTAACCATGGGCAATTTTGTTGGGTGATGCTGATTAGAAAGTTGGGTGATGAGGTTGTTGGATTTATGTGACAAGGTTTGTTATGATGGGTTTGGAATAAGGCATAGGTGATACCTGGTGCAATCATGAGTGGTTAAGGATTCCATGAGGCTGGGATGTTGTGTGACATGGATGTAATGGGAGAGGGTAAGCGTAGTGATTTCATGCTACCCCTTACTGCATTTCCAATCTACAACATATATATATGTATATATATTATCTAGAATGTCTACTGATGTATTGGTATTCCATGGTATTCCACCTAGATGGATTTATATTATTTATCAGGTGGTTTTTGATAGGGTTACATTAGAGAAAGTAAAGATTCATAACCTAGAGGGTTAGGATGGTAGGCCAAAGGGGGGAGAAAATCCTAAGACATAGGTACATGCAGAAGAATAGGTTCCAGTGGAGGTAGGGAAGCTTCTTTATTTGATCACTTTTGGGCCATGGCATGATAAGAAAACCATATTGATTCAATTATGTTTCATATAGTGTATTAATAAGGGATATTTAGAATTATATCCTTCTATGGTGTATTTTAATCAAGAGGTCATGTCGTAGAACCCCCGACTACATTAGGGTGAGGGTGTTCCATTGGTGGATGTGTTTTGGATCGTGTCGATGTAGATGACCATCAAGAAGCTTCAAAAAGCAACAAGTTATACGGTGAAGCTGGATATGTATATAGTTTTAGAATCAACAAAGAATTTGTGGGATGTGTAGGTATAGGTAAATATAAAATAGGTAATGGCCTAGATGGACTTTGAGGTCAGTTTTGTCGAGCACTTTTTTGATGGAGACTATGAGGTTGAAAAGATATCAGGACATCTTAACCAATCGATAGGGTAACAACTCTTTCATGGAAAATTAAGTGACCTTAACTTAGTTTTCTTAATCAGTACCCATCTTGGTGGGTTATGATACCTAAATGGTGAGGCATTTTGAGGTTGGTTTATGACATAATATTTTTATGTTGGTGAACATATTCTAGTCGACCTTATTCTCAGATTTGGCGAATCATGCTCTCATACATGAGGTAATCTAACAGACCATTCATATTCAGGATGGGTAATGGAATCAGGTGATTTAAATGGTGATGCTTCATATAGAAGGATGTGAGGTCGTGAGGAGTTCAAAAATGGTAGTTTGGACAAGGATTTATGTTGAAAACCTTAGAGTGGATCTTCGACAGTGTGCAATAATTATGGGAATCAAGGAATTGTCTAGAAGAAGTGTGATTGGATTACAAAGTATTTCAAGGGATGAGTACAAGTCATTATACTTGATTGGTTCTGTAGGAATCCATCTCAGATAGACGGAAGACATGGATCAAGGTATAATTAAGATTCTGATCTCAAACCTACAGCGGTAGCCAAGATTCAGCTACATGTAGAGGTCATAGTAGAGAAAACATTACCTAATTGTGGGTTCAGTGACTAGTGGCTGGTGAAACACCATAGGCAAGTGAGTCATAAGGTGTTCGGGCTTTAGTTCAGGTGAATTTCATGGAGATTCTGGGTCTTGGGTAGGCTATGAAGTCAAAAATGATCATAACTACGTTTTGTTCATAGCCATGTCTCTTGTTTTATTTTGGAATGGAATTTTTCGAGGCATGACTATTTTTAGAGCACTAGTTTCACATGATATATTTATGTACTAATCAGATTCTCGTTAGTAGTTTGGAATAGGCTAGAATGTGTTACGTATATATATATATATATATATATGAATGTATATATTTGAATATATATATATGTTTCATGGCACCATGACTTATGTGGGAATCAATATGATGTGGGATTTATTTAGGTGTGATGGCATCATGGAGTCAAGGATATGCGGTTTACATGAGGTTTTTAGCATCTAGGCATTATTTTTATTTGTTACTTTTTGAGGTGTTAGGTTCTAGGACTGATTTTGGGCATCTTATAGATGGGCGATCTCATTGGTTTCATGTGAGCCATAGGCATTAGGAGGGAATCAATGAGGTGCAGGTTATGATGGGTGTCAGGAATGATATGAGAGATGAAAATGAAGGAAAATAGTGATGATGTTTCATAGGAGGAGTTTTGAGCATATGGATGGTTGATGGAACATTGGTTTGATTTTATTTTTGGTTCAGGATGCGACTGTGGTAGGTTACTCATAAGGCGGCGAGAACCCTTAAGGTAGTGGACCTGTATTTTTTTTGACCATGGAAGTATAGCATAGTATAAAGGGGTTGGTGATGTTCAATACCATTTTATATTTATGTTTTATATCTCTAGGATGATCTATTTAAAGGTAGGGACATTTAAATGTATCGAGTGTTTTTTTTGAGTGTGTTAAAATCTTCTCCCTTTTTGAATTTTTAGAGTTTGGAATGTAGAAAAACTCTTTTCATGTTTAATAGAATTTAATTTTGGATTTATACTAAATATACCATTCTTGAAGTCATGGATTAATGATTTCCATGATCCATGAGTTTTTGAATGGTTTTTGGTTGCATCAGAGTACCAAATTCCTTATTTTGGTAAAGTACAGGCTAAGTCGCATGGTAAGATCTACCCATGAGGCCTCTTAGTGAAACTGTACGGCCCTTTTTTGAGCTATTCATGGTTTTATAAAACATTTCTGTAAATGTGAATGGTAATGTAGGACCTATAAAATTTTGAGAAGAGGGAATTCAAACGTTCTATACAAGGTTTGAGAAATCATTTACATTCTCTTACACTTAACGCCAAATAGGTAGCGCATATTCACTATAAGGTTCATGGTTCCCCATAGTTTGGCCTAACCTTGTGAGATAAAAATTTGAGTTCTTTCTTTTATGTACTAGGAGCCACATTGTTCTAGTATGGTTTTGCAAACCATGAAAGATAACCATGTGGAACATTAAAAGGGTGAAATTACCTTTTTTCTAACATTATCTATTTCTTCATTTCCCCCATATTCTTCCTCCATGCATCCTACGTATTAGTGGGGTTTTCCCATTTTATTCTCCTCATATATGTTTTGAGAGAACTCCCTCAACTGAACTCCATTCACCACGCTGTTAGGTGCGTTGGATCCATCTTAGTATGTCCTTGATTACCCTTTGTTTTTATCACATTTCTTCTACAAGCAATGCATTAAATCTCTATGAGTGGTTTTATGCTGTTTTTAGTTCGTTCATCTATATGAATAATTAATTCCAAATTAATTCTTGTTAGATTATAATATTTTATGAGAAAAATATACTAGAATGAGGTTTTTGGTGCTTACCATTCATTCTAATTTCACTATTGTTTTGGGGGTGCATATCTGAGCGCATTGTTATGTAGTCTGAGAAATAAACTCATAATTTAATGCTTGACATGAATAAATTAAATTTAACACATGGAATTCTTATTAGAATGTGTAATATTGAATTAAAGTTGTAGTATCTTATTGATAGGCTTTGGACCTTAAGAGGTTAGGCAGTTTCTGATGTTTATATTGACATTAACTATTTTTTATTGAAATTTAATTGAATTATATAAAATAATGTCTTATAAGATCCATGGGATAATGATGAACATGAATTATAGACTGAGATGGAATTTGAAATATGTACTGAGATGATGTTATCATTAGTAAAATCTTTATTGTAGGTATTTGAGTAATATTGATCAAAGGATGGGGGACTCGGTCATCGGTTTGAGGAGGAAAAGTTGTCAAGTTATAGGAATTTCCAAGGTTATATGAGTTATTGGTGACCATTAGTTGGAGTGACATGGTCACAGGGGAACATGGTTATTTGTTAGTATGAATTAGGTACTATTTGTTGATTTATTTCCACCCATATTGGCTAATGCGCTATTTGGAGTCGTGTTCACATAGTAGTACTCGTATGATGAGTTGGTTTTCACAACACCAATGGTTATTGGTCGTTAGTGGTTGGGGATTATGAATTATGGTTGGATTTCCATGTCATAAAATCCCATTGGGATGGTGAGGAGCCATTGCATGATAGTGATGAAACTATTGGTTGGGGGTTCAGGATCACCGTACATGAGGCTGTCGGGTGAGGATCATTAGGTATGATAGAATTTTCTATTACCAATGACGTAGGTTATTGATCCAATGGTGGTTTTTATTTGAATATATATATTTTTGTACCTACAAATGTCAGGATTTGAACCAATTAACTCATTTTAGAAGGGGTTTTAGGGACCATAATTTTTTTCTTTAGCATGACCTCAGGCCATTGGCTCCTTGACATGGACATGACGTGTTAGGAGGTACATTGTTCCATTTTAATTATTTGGAGGTGGAAGCTGATTGTCCATATAGACTATATTAGACTATGGGATTCCTTGGGTGTGCACTAAGGATCCTCTCCACTTAGTTATACTAGTTTTAGCTGATGTAAGTGATATCTTCCTAGTGGATGTTGAGTATCACAGAATCTTGTGTGTATTATTTTCATGTGATGGTGCTCTACTTATTTTAGTTTATGCCTACTTAATTACAGATTTAAGATAGGCAGACATTAGTGGTGGCCTGCTGAAAATTCATTCTCATACCCAACATGGCCCATTTGGGACACATGTAGATTTCAGGTTATTGAATTTAAGAAAGGGTTCAGGCTCTAGTTCAGTATCCAAGTATTTTTGTAAATATGGATTGAAGTAAAAGGGCCATTGGTTCTTGTCGTAGCACGAGTTTCTTATTTTTCTTCCTTCTTATCATATGTTGTTCTATATGTCTTTTTGATGTTTTCCATTGGAAACGATCATGATTATTATATTTTATGAATTAATCTGTATGCATATCTTTTTTAGTATCTCCATATGGAATGTTTACTTGTTTACTTATTTCTACTCGTATTGTCAATATATTGTCCACTATTTTCTATGATTTCAATGTTTCCTTCATGGGTGGGTTACAGGCCATGTATCTAATATTATTTTCCTTCTTCTACATATTATATATCTATTTGGACCATTTCTGCATCATCATTAGAGGGTATATTCTCCCCAATGTCTCTCCATTACACCCTTGCTGCTAGTCTTCATCCTTTGGCGTACAAGTAGGCACCCATAAGTTCAGTGAAACTTTGCCCGAAGCACTTTTCAGGTGGCTAAACGGATCGGGGCACTACACAACATTCTCCAACCAACCATCATGGGTCCATTTTTCATTTATGGATTTAATAATGTGGTTCATCATGCTCAGATCATAGAGGTTCAATCCCCTTTAAGTTATAATACACTATTTATTTAAAATTAGTCATTTTATGTACATATTTTCATTTCAAAGTTTTTATACATATATACATCATGAATAGCTAGATGAATAAAAATTACTAAATTATAAAGTTTATCACCACTAAAATTTTTAAATGGAATTCGTGAAATTGCAACCAATTGTTCATAATGGTTTAATTAAATGGATTGTCATGAAAAATTTACAAATCACCCATATATATGATAAATTGAGATAATTGACACATGTTTAACTATAACAACTAACATTATAGGCCCTAAAACCAATGGTCCATGACTCAATGTGTTATATTTTATTAGATAAGGTTTCATCATCATGCTAGATGGGAAAACATCATTTAGGTTGATGGATAAACTTTAACAGACGATTACTTATTCATTATTCATAACACAAAAGACAACATATCAATAGATAATACTGGTAAACATGGAGATTTATCACTAAAATATATTATAAAACTATTCATGATAAATAATGTATCTCAACAGTTATACCAGTAATCAAGTTACTAAAAATCATGACATGGTATAATGAATGGGAAATTGATAATAACAAAAAGAAAATCAACAAATCTCATAGTGCCTAGGAATTAAACATACATAGAATGGGCAATGAATGGAATGTGAATCCTTGTGTATATATAATTATGTATGTAACACCACTATTCTTCCATACCTGGTGAAGGTTAATTTTTAAAAATTATAAATAAATATCTAGTGAAAGTTCAATAATCAGAAAGGTGAAATAATAAAACAACTATAATATGGAACAACTATCACATCCATGAAGACATGATCCTTACCTTATTCATTTGTTGGTTAGACTTGACATGAGCTATTTTCTAGGTGATGAATCATTCCTAGTCTCATATATACTATCCCAAATTAGTAAGAAAAATAGAAAAGTGGTCTGATAACATATATAGCTCTTTAACATGGGAGCCCCTTAGATTGGTGCCCCAATCCATTTTTCCATTGGGGTTTAGGCACACCTCCCCCTATGCTAGAGGCTACAGACTAGTAGATAGGGTCTTATAGAGGTACGGTGGGGAGAATATACAATCTAGATTAGTAATAAATGTATCATAAGAAATAATAACTAACAAGAGTGGAATAAACTAACTAATCATTAAAATAAATTGAAGAGAAATCATAGATTAAAATGATATATTTAAAACCAATGAGAACATAGCAAGTAATAAATGAATAATATATAAATAAATGATAAAATCCCTAAGGGATATCTCCATGAGAATACTCATCTCCATATTAGTCCAGTGCTGCTAATCATCCATGTAGAATCATGAACGAACATTTCACAATCCAATATCTTGAAAGTACAACCATGTGGTATGTTTGTGTAGCTTAGTGCAATGGAAGCTTCAATAGGTTATGGTATATACCCAATAGGCCACCACCAATGGTGTCTAATTCATGATTATTTCCATGAATATAAAAAAATTAGTATGAATGTATATTAAAATAGTGTTGTGATAACGTATAACAACATGTCGTGCTCAGGTTCCTCAAAGAGACATGACTAAACATACCTAATTCATCCAATGTATAAATGTATCTTCACACCTTCCATTATTCATATATTTTCTTCAATCAGAAAATATTATTCATGGGTTTACATGAACTAGTGTTGGAATATGGTTTATTACCATTGAATCCACATCATAGGATCCCATTTCAGACAAGGGACGTTATTACAATGATAATATAACTATAATCATAGTATATGGGTCGACATGATTTGGTATCAAAATATAATGGATTCCATACCAAGGGAATACATTCCTAAGAATCATAATACATGGGAATCCGTGCCCAAGTATCATAACATAAGGGATGCTAGTCTAATGGACACAGTTCTTGAGTATCATTATATAAGGGAGTCCATGCCTAGTGATGCAATTCCCGTGTATCATAATCTTAAGGGACACCATTCCCAAGTATCATTATCTTAATGGACACTAATCCCATGTATCATAATCTGAGGGATTCTATTCAAATATTTAATCAGTTATGAAGGAATTAATTTTCAAGCATCACATGTTATATTAAAATGAAATAATGAGGAGGGAATGGCCATAAAGATTCCATAACATAAGTCAGTCATATATGTTCAGTCATTTAATTATTAAGAAATTAATAATTTAATGGGAAGGTCTATGCAACTACAAATTTATAATGTGATATGGGTCAAGGTTATCATTCATTTATTGATGCGGGCAATGTGTATATACATACCATTTACATTCCATTCCATTTCAAGAAATCATTTTATAGTCCATGTGATTACACATTCCATTCATTAATTTAAATATAAGTGACTAGGATTTTAATAATCCCCAATTATGCATTGCCTGCACTGGAAGATAAAAAACACCCAAACACACCACTAGAATATATAAGGATATTGGGCCCCCCTCAACATGGAATACTAGAAAGAATGTTTCATTGGTGCTCGTAATGCATCCCGATTGGCTGTTAAGCCTATTGTCAGGGGTTCAAGTTACGGGGGAGGGAAATTAAAAACATAGAAAATCAAGGGGAAATTATTGTTAGAAGGTATTCGGGTAACAATATGGTGGTGGCCCAAGGGCCTGCTATCTACTAGTGTTGGGATTGGGAATATCCATTCTTCCATAGTAGGATTTTCCCAATCATGGATCGTTATAAAGATGGATAAGCAAAATGACCATTCATAGTCATATCCATTAATTTATAAAAAAAATAAATCTAAATTTATGGACAATTAAAACAATAAAGATATTTGGAGATGAATAGGGAACACCCAAGGGGTGGGGAAAATTGAGTTCACAAACCTATGATCATAATAGTAGGTGAAATGAAGGGCTTTGTCATAGTTTAGACAATAAATTTAAATTATATCACATTTTAGGTGAAAAAAATATAGTATCCCTCATGTGGTACAGAAAAAATATTTATAAAAAATGAAACTTTTAGTGAAAATCCATAGATCCAAAAATTCATTAGTAGGACCATCTAATTATCCATACTTTGGATTTGTTTGATATGATATGAACGAAATTAATATATTTAAATCACACTAAATATAGGGTTAATTAGATCGTAATAAGTTATTGTAGGATATGATAAGAAAAATCAATGTTAAAGAAAGGGGAATGATGATCTTGCTGGTACACATACAATTTGATGAATGATATTTTATTCTGACACTGAGAGAAGGATATTCCTTCATGCCTTGAGGGTGGATTATGGGAGATGTCCCACACATGGTTTGAGGTGCTACGTGTGGATGGGAATGAAAATGGTGAAAATAATTTTAAATAAGTAATGGTATAATCCTTTTTTACCACTTATTAAAAGCCACATGGTTTTTCAACATTTCTTGGAAAAACATGTTCCAACCATGCAGTGATACTATCTAAGGTACATGAACCTCACATGATATAGACACAAAGATTGAATAATCGTCCCCCTAAACATGTGTACCTACTACGTAAGTGGAACAAAGAGTGTGGGATATGTGTATTATCTGACAAAAAAATATGAACCTCATGTGGGTCACCCCATTCACCAATTAACCAAGCCTAATATCCGACTAGTCCCCTCACATTGTTTAAAAATCCCATGATCCTCTATAAAATGGGTCACATGGTTGACATTCATAGTAAAACTAATCATGATCCAACCATGCTCTTTAGGATGCCTCTTAAGAAATAGAGTACTCAATTATAGACACATCTGAAATTCAACTGAACAACAAACAAAAATTTTTAGACTTAAAACTCAGCCAAATAAATACCTTGAAATGTTCAAGTACACATATTCATGGTCTGATGATGAGCTTTTTGTCTATATCATCCACTAAATGTAAAAAGATCAAAAACATTTGGAATTTTTAAACTTGATCAGACATTGGACATTAAAATATGTATTGAAATATACATGAGGTGATATTTTAATGTATGTTATATTTTGTTTGAGTATTAAGTATATTATTTCTTGACCTGGAATTTTGATAGTGTTTATCATAATTTTTTATTCTTTTTTTACTTTTCATAGCGTATGACTATTGTGTATCATAGGGTATGATAAACTAAAATTAGAAGTTTTTTGTGATATATTCTATGATATATGATATCATAGGGTACAATTGAAACCCATTTTATATGAAATCCATGTATCTAATCACAACAAATATAATTAGAATATCATTGTTTATAGTTATCCCATTATTAATACATTTTTTCCTCGAATAATATATTTCTCATTCCCATATAAGATAAAATATAATATACATATGCATTTATAAATACGTAAGATCTATATGTAAACAAAATTCCCATATCTAATATATTTCCCATTATCATAGAAGTGGATATACAGTGATACATAGGTTTTTACATGATATGTAAGGATCTCTCCATATGTACGGTTCATTCCTTTGTTCAAGACTCTCTTATATAGGGTTTACTAAATACTTGGGGTTATAACATATTATGGTAATTTTTTTTAAGGTTTCCATCCATAAGGGTTACTTAATGTGTAAGCGTTACACCAATAGAACACTTTGTTAAATAATGGCTATGCGTGTAAGATCTCATACATGAGGGTTGCTCCATGAGAAAGGGTTACAGTGTGAGAAAACTTGAATTTTCCACCGAAATTATATGTTATGGTACTCCTAATTCCAATTATGGATTTTGAATGATAATTGCATTATATATCTTCTATTACGATTCAAACCAAAATATAACAACATTAAATTTTTTATTTAATTATTAGAGTTTCTTAATTTTTTATAAATAATATGAGTTGGGAATTATAAACAGGGAATATATATGCCCATATTAAATATAAAATATTTAGATTTATATTTTATATTTTGAAAACCAATTGAATGTTATTGGTTTATTTATTACTTATATATATTATTTATATAATTTCAATAATATGTGTGAATTAATTTAATAGATAAGATAGTAATTATGGATTCTCAAGAAATCATAGAGGAAGAAATCATGAGAAAAATATATTACTTGGGATGCAGTAGTTATAGATTTAATAGAAATATGATGAATATTAAAATATTTAATCTAATATGGAATGACTATAAATATAGATATATTTTTATCAATTCGAAATCAAAATATTGTTTTATAAATTATTATTAAATTAAAAAATAACGCTGCGTATAAAAGTGTTTATATTCAAAATAAGGAATTGTTAATAATTATAAGTTTGAATAATTCAAATTAATGTTTTTTAGGAGACTATTAAAATCATATAAAAATAAATTTTTTCTTACTTATTCGATCATTATTTAAAAAATCAATAATATGTTTTCTTTGCATTATGTAAATTGTATAAAAAAAGAAATTGAATTTTAATTTTTTTTTATTTCATATAATATCACATATATTTAAATTATATTCCTGTTAATATAAAATATTATTGAGTTTAATATTAGGTAACTGAATATAAATTTTTTATATTCAATATTTTTGGAATATCTATAATATTATATAAATTATAAAGTGTATATTTTTAGCTTTATTTATGAATTTTTCATAAATATTTATCATACGTATTAAAATGTCATTTTTTTAATTTATTTAAAAGTTATTCCCTTCATTAATAATTAATATAAATTTTTTATTTTATTAATTATGAGGTATTATTTAGTTTAATTGTGTTTAAACTTATTCTATGTTATCATACATGCATTAATGGAATTACATGATAGGTATGAAAAAAAAATTATCTTCCATGAATTTGGTTTCTAATTAATGTAATTTGTTTTAGTTTAATTATTAAATATTTTTCTTACATATTAGTTATTATAGTTAGGAGGAATTGGAATCTTTCTTAATTAAGTGATATCTGGGTAGTGGTTGGTTTGGTTAGACTTTACACTAGCCTGTAAGATTATTCTTCATTATAGAAACATGGTGTTTGAATATTTTTGGTTCTAGTATTTCACAAGGGGGATTATAAATTTCATATAAATATAATCTTTTAGATGGAAATTTCATGTACCATTTGAATAGGATGAATTTGAAAGTGTAAATATATTCGGCCTCTAATATTCGGTGAGTAACACAAACTATGAGTTATGTAAAGAGTTACACAGTAATATTGATTGAATATATTAGTTTTGTATAATGAATAATATTCCAAATTAATTCAAAAAATCTAGGTATACATGTAAATGGGATAATATAAGATAATATGGTGAGATATTAAATCCCCTTAAAAATTCCAAAGAGACACATGATTATTTAGAAAGCGTAGACTAACTAGCGAGGTTCTATTGTATAATTGTGTTCAACTAAAATAAGTAATGAGGTTAAACAAACCATTAGTTTACTTATTAATTGCATATACATAAGGATACACATGGATCTAAAACCCTAACCATTTTAATACTAGAGTAATTGAGTTGAGATAGTCTATATGTTGGATTGGAAAAAAAATTTGCCACTCAACTATCCAGGATTCATATGTGATGTGATTGATGATATCTTTCCACAATATATAGAAATATATTGTTTATATAATACATAAATTACATGGTGGTCAAATATGGGTATTGTGTTACTAAATAGATATGTTATATTTTTCATCAGTTATGTGAAATAACATTAAATAAATGTTTTCATTAAATTTTTTCAAAACATGATACTTTTCTGGAAAAACGATTTAGTAGTATATAAATGTGAGCATCACCATCAAACAAACAATAATATTCATACATAAAAATAAGAATCTTAATTCAAGAAAGTTTTGTGGATGGTAACATAAATTATGTTCCTATGTAAGATAAATTTTATGTTTTATAACAAACCTTCCAGAGTCATCTAGTATATTAATTGTTTGATAACTATATTTTTATGATTCTAAGTAGAATTGAATGATCCATTTAATGTTTTAAAATTATTTTATGCAACTTGAAAAAAAGTATTTTATTCCTCAATCATATAATTAATTATATTGGATATGTTATTGACATACCCAGTCTATAGGTTTCCTTAAGGCCTATTATGGTTATTAAATACAATTAGCTATAAATGATCTCAAAATGTGAATTATTTCAATAAATACTCAACTAGATATTAATTTTTTGGAATATATCAACTATGGAATTTTATGTGTAGGATTAAGTACTATTTAATATAATTTTTTTTAAAAGCTCATAATTCGAGAAGAAAAGTTGATTTTGGATTCTAATAATGGTTCTTAAAATATCCAGTGACGGTTAGTAAAAACTAGATTTTTCATGAAAGAGTTTTTTTTATATTGTATAATCATAGAGAATATTGAAAGAGGTTTAGGAAACACAATGGGATTCCCATGTTAGGTACCAATGTTATGAAAATAATTTATTTTTATTTTAAAGGGATTATGATATCAAATGTATTTCTTATTAGTTTTGTAAATATACATTAGATCATAATCAAGGGAATAATTTATAGATCATTTAGTTTTTATTTAAGTGATGTATTAAATATTATATAGACCAAAATTATAATTTATATGAATATATCAAGAGAAATTATATCTTAATAACAGACAATAAATGTAATATTAGTTATCTTAAGTGATAATATATGTTTTCTGTTAACAAAGTGTGGTTATGGAAAATATGAAATAATGGGTTCAATATACATGGTTTTTGATTTATCATATTTTAAAAAATGTTTTGAAAATTAGACAATGATAAAAAAACGTTTTATCAATATAAATGTTATTATCTAAATGTTTGTTAAAATATAAGTAATGAGGATTACACCACCATTATTTTCATTATTTAATGATTAATAATGTTCTCATGGAAAGATATAAATATATAAAATACCATATATATATATCAATATAATAGTTAAATAATTAAATATTATAACTTAAGTAAATATTTAATACTTTCTAACACAAAGGCGTTTATGTATCATAGAACGATATTCCTAGGGGAATATATTATCCAAGAGGATAGAGGGAGTATGGTCAGATGTAAAAACCCTAAAAGTAGAAAATTAAAAGGGCAATATATATAAAATTAAATGTTGATTTCACTAAATATCTCAAATATTTTTACGTTAATTGATAAATATAAATTTAAGGAGTTAAATTTAGTTATAATAAAAAAGTAAATGATATTAAAAAACAATTATTGAGTATAATGGTACAACATTAATGTAAATAGTTACATTAGTTAAAAAACATCAGGGAATGGTTTGATCAATAGGATTCAAACAATGATAATAGTAATTATAGAAAGAAATGTTTGTAGACAAATGTATTTATTAATGTTATAAAATTTGATGTTGTGTAGTTGGGGATTTTGAAAATGTTAAAGGATTTAACCCTTATGAAAATTTTCCCAAAATCTAACCATTATTAAAAATAGCTTACTCTGTAAATATTTCACAATAAAGTGTTTAGTGTGTGGGTTTTATCAGATGATCACTAAAATATATGGTATGTATAATATAAATAAATAATTAGTTAAAAAAATATATTAATTTGTATCATACATATGGGTGATTTTTCAGTGAATCATATTTGATATGTCAGAAAAGTGCTTATGGACAATTATTTTAGTAATATAAAATATATCACATTTCACAAAAATAAATCTATATTTCATCATTCATTAACATTGGAAATTATTTTTTCATGAGGGGAATTGATAATTATGTCTTAAAAGTATAACATTGATTTGTTCATGATTGATGATCATCATAAAGTATTGTAGGTAGTGATGATAAGTTAAAATTTGTTTGAGTGGAATCATATACTTGATATAAATAGTTTAATTCAAGATAAAAAAAAGACACATCAAGAAATAAGTCAAGTCATATTATCAATGTTATCCCAAAACTTTTACATAAAATTAAATGTCTTATAATCATTGACATACATAGGGGTGTATACAAACTATGAATCTCTATTAACTAATATTGGATAAAAACCTATGACGATAATGGAAGTACATTGATACCATTCTTACCCAATACATAAGGCATAACTAATGGGTGGGGGTTTTGTATGTTTTTTACCATGTCAATTGTTAGAGATGAACCAATATAGTATTTTTTCACTCATATGATATGGCAAGACATCCAAGCCCATGATTTATTTAGAATATGGAAATGTATCTTATTTACGTGTTATGTTCCCAGGAACTCGGATGAAGGAAAATTGATTTGGTCATCTTATATAGGAATGAAATGTTATATAATAATCATCTAGATCATTATATTTTAAAGAATCGTTAATTTATAGAAAAACACGTACAATATACACATGATCAATGTCATATGGTCGCTCTATATTATAAAAAATGGCTTATATTGGTACAAATATGATGCATATGATACATCATGGTGTGGACATGTTCATATGGAGATATGGTAACATTTGATTGAGATAACACAAGACCCATTGGTAACATCAGTAGCACTAACGTTTTCCTAGAGGCCCCTTTTTTCATACATTTATGAAATAATAATTTCATTTTTTTATCTATGTTAGAAAGGCCCATAGGATCACATAGTTAGGTCTTTGAATAAGGTTTAAATTTTGTACAATGTTTTCATTAAAAAATTAAAATATCTTAATAAACTATATCAATTGAATTTTTGATGGATTCAAAAATAGTTGGGAAATTTTTCATAATCTACTTGTGGTATATTATTTCAAGCGATACATTGTTAAAATGAACAAAAATTGATATTGTACATTATTTGATATACCCTTAGTTTTTTTAAATTATATGGGTATTTATATTGTTTTATCATAGATTATGATTATTATCTATCATAATTTTTTGACTTTAAAGTGATATGTGTTAATGATTTAATTCGCCCTTCTATTTCATCGATGTCATTTATTATTATTACATATCACTGCATTGGTTCATTCAAGGATTTACATTCTTGATATAATCATTGAAACGTTCAATAATTATATAATCCCAAAGGAAATATATTATTGTATCATATTCTAGTTCTCAAGTGTTCATATTGAATTCTGGAATTAATTAGTAAAATTAAGGGA
This sequence comes from Viscum album, assembly GCA_963277665.1. Lineage (NCBI taxonomy): Eukaryota > Viridiplantae > Streptophyta > Magnoliopsida > Santalales > Viscaceae > Viscum > Viscum album. Next base: position 1,390,467,136 of record OY728159.1, read on the forward strand.
GCCTATGTAAATATTAGAGTCCTTCCTAAATAAATCAGTCTTAAACCTTCTTATCTATTTTTTATAGTACTAAATATGTTAACAAAACTTGGGAGATAGGTGATCCTATTATTATTAATGAATATTATAGTGGATAGTGTACTAATTATAAATAATGGACTTTATTCATAATCACTAGGTGATTATAGTCTATCATATCCATCAAGATTGAGTATAAGATGGAGTTCACTGATATTATGGTAGGTCAATTCATACTTTATAAACTTTATATTTCTAGTTTCTTTTTTGATAATAGAATATGAATTACAATGGGTTTCATACATTTTTATGTGAATATTATGATCCCCTATAACCCATCATTCATTCTACTCAGCATCCCTAAGAGGATGTTTCATAAAAAATGTATACAATTATTAACAATCCTTTCTAGTGACCACCAGTATAAAATTAATCTTAAAATATTCTAATATGAATATACTCTAAACGGGAAAATGATGATTAAATAAAGGATTAATTATTTTATTTTTTAGTTAATTAGAAAAATTATGTCATAATGTTACTATAATGTCTTCAAAAATTATTTCCTTCCATCTCATAACAAAATTGTACCACATATCAATATCAATCGACATGGGTATTCGAGTACTAACCACAATGTACCTAATGAAAATGAACTATTTGTGGTCCATTGGTTCACCAAATGAATTTCATAAAACCTATAATTTTATACCATTGGTTTTAGAATTAATAATTTTTAATAATACTATCTTAATATTCCACAATTATTTTTTTGAATGATGGTCATTTTACATATTTCCAACCTTCAAGTTATTTCTTACCTCTATAATGTTCTACACATTCTAATATTTATTCAATTTCAACATTACCACAATGTTGTTCTTCGAGTTTATGGAATCAATAGGTGAATAATTCATTATCATTTTTACTTATTAAACATTTAAATTTAGTAATATTAATATAGTTATTAACAAATAATATTATCAGTAAAAATATTTATTATAAAAAAACTAATTGGATATTTTATACGTTCATTGAGTTCATTTATAACTATAGAAGGTGTTTTACACATCTATCAAGAATACTACTATGTTTCTTATGGTCTCGTCTTACAAACAATTTAGATTCCATATAGGGGACACTATTAAATGATTGAGAATTCTAAATAGGTTTTTCATCCCAAATGAAATTTTATTTTTATTATTAACTAATTTTAGGTGGAAACAAGAATAATTTATCAATTTTAGTTTGTCATATCTAGGGAATAAAATACATATACTTCCTAGTATTTCATTATGAAACTTCATCCTTTCCCCATTTTTTATATAAATTTACTTCAATTATATTAAATGTAGATGTTTTAACAACCCATATTCATTAAAACATTATCATTGGAATATTTTCTAATCAAAATCTCATATTTTTTCTGTGGTTCCAAATATAAAATATTTTGATGAATTGGATTTTTATCCCTATAACAAAATACATGTTTCAATTCTACTATAATAGTAACTTCATAATTTTTTATCATACTAAATTTATCATATACCATTACATAGATCACATAACTATTATTTAAATAGAAATTATAAGATAATACATATACAATTTGTACTCTATTTATCCATTCAAGTCATTCTGAAATTAAAATTGTATTGTCGTCTAAATTCTTAAAAATATTATCAAAAAATATCCTATAAATTATTTTTTATGTTTGTTTAAAATGAATCTTTTAGACCATAATAAATTCAAATAACGAAAATTTGGTTTTGAGTTTCATATATTTAATCCAATATACTTTAATTAATAATGTATGTTTGTTCATGCTCTATCTCATTAATGGTAGTTGTGGAAACAAATCTTTAAGAAATTCCTTCACCTATAAGGGGAACCCAATGATGGGATTTAGGTAGACTAGTTATATATATATAGAATACGTAAATAGTAATGAATTTAATTGTTACAAAACAAATATATTACTCTTTAGTACAAAATTATGTATGATGTCTATTTTAAATATAACCTTTCAAATTATTTATGTTCCACTTAATTGGTTGCACCCATGTATACTGTATAAGACTAAATAGTCCGATATATCTAACTAAGTGAACCAAAATAAAAATTAATAACAGTGGGAAGAACATATGAAATTAACATTATGTGATAAAAATATCATATTTATAAAATTAAATGGGTATATAACATTAATCTATTCATATCTAAAAAATACGTAAATCTTAGTTATTGCTTGTCAGGATTTTTTTATTGAAACGTAATGATACAAGTATTAATTCTTGCTAAAAAAACCTGAAAATAAATTTTTTTAATCCCATTAATATAACATTATTCATTTACATGATATTATAAATATTTTTTTAATAAACATTTCATAATTTTAGAACATTGGAGAATATTTTAAAAGTAAATCACTCTTTCCTGTAAAGGGTGTAATTCAATGGAGGAAGAAACTTTTATCTTTCACCCTTTGCTGGTGAAAACTCTTCCCTTATCCCCATATCAATCATGTAGAGTACAACATTAATTTTATCATTTTTCGTGAATTTAGTATCATGAAAATTACACAATCACATAAATTTATCTATGTGGGTGACATTATAAAAATCCTTGATGTACTAAAAATTACAATAAAATAGTTTCTTTAATGATTTTTCCTTATTCCGAACCTTTTTTTGAGGTTATTGAAATTGATTATCAAAAATAGTGAGAATATCCATTACATTCTAAAATTTTTCTAAACTAGTTAATGGAAAAGGAATTCTTCACACTTATGAATTTCTATTGAATTATTTTATCCATGTATTGTGTTTATGCCATCAGTAAAGTTAACTTTGGTTTTTGATTTTATTTATTTCCAATAACTGTGCCAATATATATGTTGTCAATTAGAATATAGTAAAGGGTGATGGAGTTAGTATCCTCCAAATTAAGGTTATATGAATTCTATCTATGTCTATGGGTAAAGGATAATGAATTGGAATCCATTAAATATGTAGAGGGAAAACTAATTTATGTTTGAAAATATATTTTGAAGATTTAATTTTTTTTAGTATCCCACATAAGATAATAAAATTTATATTTTTAGTCCTCATGTGAAATTTATGTATTAAAGACTAGAGAATTTTATAAAATATTTATAATAAGATTAAAGATATGTGTAGGTTAATAGATTTATGTTCATTCACATACATAGTTAAAATATTTATGGTTGGAAATATTGAAGAAAAAATATGATTCAAGAACTATCTAGGGAGTTTCTAGAATCAACAATTATGATTTTAGTGATGTACTTACATAGATGAATGCTTTTAAAGAGGCTAAATTGAACCTAAAATTCACATCAAGTATGGATTATATAAAAACTATAAAATTATTATTTAATGTTATAAAAGTTGTTTGAATTGTTCTTAAGTGGTATAAGAATGTTTCACAAATAACTTGGAATTTGAGGTATTTTTAATATCATGGAGATGGAATAAAGTACCCCTAGTTTCAATATAGATAGAATTGGAAAATTGGACATCTTTTATAATGACATAAGTGTATCCATAAAATTCAGAATCAAATTTATATTTCTCATGGACTGTGAGTCACATATACAGATCCACATAAAGCGATATATATTAGTTATCAATGTAGGGGATAAAAATCCCATAAGTGGATTGATGAAAGGGCTTTGAGGAACCATGTAACGAGATTCATAGAATGTGATACCATGTAATGGGATTCTCATATGAGTGATCAATATTAGTTGATTAAGGGATGTGGACCTATGTTAAGGTCATCACCAACCTAGGTAAAGAACATTGATTATTTACGTATAGGTAACATTGAAGTCGATGAGAGCTATATAAGGGTAATTTCCACTAGAACTTCTATGTTAGTGTCCTTTTGATAACTTCTATAAACGTAAACATGAGGAGAGCTACAAAAAAGGACATATCTACAAGCAAATGTAAGAATGATCTACTATAAGCATGCAGATCCCATAACAATGATTCATCATGAATGTTCTCATAAGGATAATATAGATCCATAATGATGTCCATGACATAAGGAAAATATTACCCTTATAGTAATCTAGATACATCATAATGAGTAAGAGTTTCTAGAGCCTATGTTATGAGGAGAAAATAGAAATATTATAGATTTTTTTAAATGTTTAAATGTTATAAACATTACAAAAAGAATAATTATTCAAGATGTTAAATTATGAGACTATTTAGTAGAGTGTTTTCAAAATATTCATGTCAGATTGAGTGTATTTTGTTTTTCAAAAGTTTTCACGAAAAAATTAAAGATTAGTTGGGCCAAAAATATATATTTTATGATTATATTATAGTCCAGATATATGTATATTTTTTTTGTTTTAGTTGAATGTTAATAGTGAAGAAGAATCTCAAAGAATGCATAAATTGTTTTGAAGATCTATTGGATTAGAAAAATGAGAATTTGAAATAGATGAAAATCATGGGAACTGTTATATATTCATAAGAGGAAAACAATTAATGAAGAAATATTGACTAAAAAATAGTGATGTGTCCACATTGGAAAGAATAAAAACTGAAATGAGATTGAATGTGATAGACATTTATAAACCCTTGATAAAAGATAAGGGCCATTGTATGATTAAATTAGATATTTTCAATATTCAAAATTTTAAAAATATTTTTTATAGTGAGTAATGATTAAAATTGAAAAAATAAATAGATAGAGAATGAATTGAAAAAGTGTACACAATGATCCAATGTTGACTGTAATTTTCTTTTAACTTTCGATGAAGAAGTAATGCAGTCACAATATGGTGTTATTGGTGACTGAATATCTGGGTATCAAATTAGAATATAGGATAAGATCCCATGGCACTAATTGTTATATAATTTCAGTTTAAGGGATAGTGGAAAGAGAAACTATTTTCCATTGTTCATAACTATTGTGTCGGTCCATTTAAATATTTAAGAGATCATGAATTTTCACATGTCTTAGAATATCAATTTTGAATTGAGAGGATAAATTTGGTTTATCAATTAATAATATAAAATATATAATAATTATAATAATTATATACTAGATTCCCTATAAATATTATCCTTTTTAGGTGGTGATGGAAATTGAAAAATGATGCATCATGGCGGTGGTGGTCTTCACAATGCCTGATTACTATTTTCATTTTTTAAATTGAAATGGAATTAATGATTATACCATCAATATAATGAAATAAAAAATAAAATAATTATACTTATTTTATAAATATAATATGGTAAAAATAAATATTATTTTCTAGAAAGTAACATATATAAGTATTATTAAGGGAGAAGAAACATTAAATTTATATTGTACTACATGTATTATCTCTTTTAAAAGGGGTTTAAACGATTGACGTATAGGTTTCTTAGAAAAATGGATCATGATTAAGGTGGACAAATTGTTCATGGTATTTTTAGTAGAGTTTTGTCTAAAAATAATGAATTTTTAATGTGATGCTAATTGATGGTAGGAGTGCCCAATTTATTTGTGGAAAGGGATTAAATATCTGTAAATAACCATAATTTTTAAATAAATGGATGTAAATATCAAAGAAAGAAGCACAAAACATTAAATCATATTATAGAGAAGAATATATGATATTTATATACAGATAAAAACTAAATTAAAACAAGTTTTTAACATTCAATTTATTTGAACTCTTAGGATACTAGTTTTTACAATTTTGTTTTCAATTGTAAGTATGATTTACCTATGTAATTTATCCATTATTCCTAGAATCTGAAAATTCATTATTTGGTAATTAATACATAATTATTCCAAATATGAAATCCATTTCATTTTATAAAATTTTAAAAATAGATAAAAATTAATTTTAAAATACTAAATGTTTAATGTATTAAAAATATTTTCAAAGAATATTAATTATGTTCTAAACTATCAAATGTGGGTTTAAAATTTTGAAAAAGTATATTTAAAATTTAAATTTCACTTTTAAAATATTTTTTTATAAAACTATTTATTGATTTTACAATTCATATATATGCACTAATAATTTCACAATGTTCACATTATTTATTAAAATGCTATTTTTCACTGTCCACCGAAAAGTAAATTCTTTTAGAAAAATACATAACACATTATATTAATATAATATTTCAATGTTAAATAAAAAAATGATGTTAAATTTTTTCAAATTCATATCATAAAATTTATAAAATTTATTTTTATTAAAAAAATTGAACGGTGAAAAAAATGTTTTTTTTGGAATATGACTTTTTTTACTAAAATTTAATTTTCCCCTAAATTTATAATTAATTAATTATTTATATATATTGATATTATTAAATAAAAATAAACATATTTATTTGAAATAAAATCAATTTTTTTTAAAAAAAAATTTTAACATGAAATTAAATTTATAAAAATATGATTATAAAATGAATTAAAAATCATGATATGTTTGTAAATGTCAATATTTGATTAAATTTTGATATAATACTAATTTATAATTACAAAACCCATATGAAATATTTCAATAATACTTTAACATCATATGATCTCTAGTTGTGGTTTTAAGAGGTGATTCAATGAGAATGGATCTTTTGAAAATATACATGAGTATGTACTTATATTTTATAAAGGTTTTCTCAAACCCTAAATGCTTGAGTATTTATTGGTCTTAGTCAAGGGATTACACCAGAAAATCTGCATCCCTTCTGAGTTCAAAAAATGTCCTTTATATTGAATATTATTCTTTAATACTCTATTAATTATTTTTTTTCATTATTTGTTATTTTATATATTTACATCAATCTTTTCAACTAATTAATTACAATGTATTATCTATCATATTTAGTATTCCAAATATATCAATATTTTTTATTTTAGTTGTTTATATTGTGTTAAACATGTAATTTATTATATTATTTATTTATGGATAATATATAGGGAAATATCTTTTCATTACAATAGAATTATCCAATAAATTAAATATTATTATATCAATGTGAATACCATTCAATAAAAAGAGGGAAGGGTATTAACATAAAATACATTTGGTAGTGAAGAACACAGGATGGTTTCAACACCATAATAGGTGTACATAACGGTTCATGGAAGGGATACATGAGAGTGAGAGGTGTTCTCTAATTAATTGGGAATTATATGGATAGTAAATGAATATGTATAAGAACATGATAATGTAAAAACTATAGAATAAAAATGTTTAATACAATGAAAGATCATGAATGAAAGAGTGTAGTGAGAAAACATATCACAATGATAGGATGATTCTCAAAGATTGAGAGGGACTCCTAGTCCGCTCCGTATGAGCATCCCATTGGGAGTGAAAAGTTGTTCTCAAGCGTAGTTGAGTCTCAAACGTCTCCTACATCCCCTTCCACAACTAGGATGTAATTATTGAATCACGATCTGAGAAGATCATAGTAGTAATCCCATGAATCATCAATATCTCTTGTATATAGAGGTGTCCCAAGCCCTCTACCGATCCCTACTCCCAGATGGGTAAGAAGTGATCTAACTTAGTGATTCGGTTAATGATCACCTAGCTATAATCATTGCCCCTAGATGTATGTGGTAACTCTATCATGAAGTACAAGGAGATACCATCACACTTCCAATCTCGTACCTCAAGTGGTTGTGTTAATATTGCTGAGACCTGGTGCTCGACATTCACTTGAAGACTAGTGAGTTATTGAGAAGTGAACTCTACTATCACATTCTTCATCCCTGGCCACCAATACTAACGTCAGATGTCTCGGTACATCGTTTCACACCTAGATGTACTTCTAAATGGGTAGTATGGAACTCCCTCAACACCTCTTACCACAACGTCACTATTACTAAGGTGTGTCCTCTAAAAAGTATGACATGCTCCCTACCTATCAAAAATCCATCAGCAAAAAGTCCTGAGGATATCTGAGCATGTCGTGCCTTATAGTCAACATCCAGAAGTTGTGCCTCCATAACTCACTATATGAGTCAGGGAGTTATATTCATAGACTATACATAAGTTTCCCTATCTCTATCCACAAAGTATATCTACATCCTAACAATATGTTATGTATCCTCACTTGACAGTTGTAAACTAGTCCTCTTACTGAGTGTGTCTGCCACCATGTTTCCCTTACCAAGAGTATATATTGTCTAAAATTCATTGACCAGGAGGAACCCCATCCATCGTTGAAATCTCATGTTCAGGTCCCTCTGTGAGAAGATATACCTGAGACTGTTGTGGTCAGAGTATATTGTAAACTATTCACCCTTCAAGTAGTGATGCCACATATTCAAGGAAAATACCATTTTTGTTAACTCCAGGCCCTTGGCCTTGTAGTTTTTCTCATGAAACCTCAACTGTTGTGAGACGTAGAAAATCACTAGCCACACCTGCATCCGGAAACAACCTAGAACGGTCCGTGAAGAATCACAGTATACCACATAATCGATTCCCTCCACTAGAAACATTAATATGGGAGTGATGGTCAATCTTTTCCTCAGCCGTTGGAAATCTCTACTAGCATATCTTTGTCCACATGAAGGGTTTTTTCTTCTTAGTCAAGGATATAAAAGGTTATGCTACTATAGATAAGGTGGTCATGATTCTCCATTAGTATAAATCCAATCCTAATAAACTCCACACCTCGGTCATGCTTCTCGACGACTCCCATGTGGGAACTACCTCTACCTTTTCCATATCTAAAATAACTCTATCCTTTGAGATGACGTGTCCCTGAAATTGGACCTCCTAAATCAAAAAAAATCACTTCGAGAGATTACTTAAAATTTGGTGATCTCCGAGTGCAACTAGGAATATCCATAAGTGTATAGTGTGCTCCTCCTCTAACGCTAAGTACACCAAGATGTCATCAATGAAGACTACCACAAAATAATCAAGGTAAGGATAGAAGATATTATTCATGAGTCTCATAAACACTATGGGGGAATTGGTTACACCAAAATTCATCAAGAAAAAATCATAGTGGCCACCCTGACATCTAAAGGTTGTCTTCATTAAGTCTTCATCCCTTACACAAATCTGATGATATCATGATCTATGTTCAGTCTTCGAGAACCACCTGGCTCCCTTCTGCTAATCGAAGAGGTCATAAATCCTCGGAAATGGATACTAGTTCTTCACGGTCACCAGGTTCAGGAACTAGATGTTCAGGAATGGCCTCATTCTCCTATATTCCTTCTTGTAAAAAAAACACTGGTGTAGCCCATGGAGAAACAATAGGCCTTACAAACCCCTTCCTCTATAACTCCTCCAACTGTATCCTCAACTCACGTGGCTCTGCGAGAGACAACTGATATGCAGGTGTAGCTATCTATGTCTCCCCGGGATAAAAGTCAATGTAGAATTCTACCTATCTCCAATGAGGTTTTCCTAGGAAATATCTTGGAAATACATCCTCATACTCATCCACCACTAAAGTGAATCTCAGACTCCCCTCATCCACTATATCGAGGGTGAGGCTAGCTAGCTGCTGATTGATCAAGTGCACCCTACTCCAAGAAAGTCAATATTTTGCTAAAAAGGGTCCCTTCTCGCTGGTGAAGGAAAACTTAGTACCATCCTCATAGACACACAATACATTGTGCCAATGATTTTCGATCAGATCATGGATTGTGGATAACCCGTCCATACCCAAGATGATGTTATAAGGCCGCGATATTTCTACTAGTAGTTCCCATCAGAATCTCTCACCTCATAAAGTAATCTCACACTGTTGGAACAAGTGTGTAATCATTGAATCCCCTCTCATATGAGTTTCTAATCGTAAGTATCGAGCCAACAGTTACATGAGAATCATTGAGCCTCGAACGAGGTTTGTGGAAAAGAAAGAGTGAAAAGCACCTATGTCTATAAGAACTACATCTAAGGTGGAGTAGTCATAGATCGCCCCTCGATGGAGTAATGGCCATCTGTTTGGGGAGTGGTAAATTCATGAGCCATGTTCCCCTTTATACTTCTAGAGTAACAAACTCTAGCCCTCATATAACCTCTTATTCTTTGTGAGTTTGGCATCTCCGAACATGCGTCTTGGGGTTGTCCTCCAGAAGGTCTATCCAATTTGGGCCTCTACACCATATGCCAATTGTCTACTATAGATGAACCAACCACATGTCGTCTCTTGGTGGCTCTCACCATCAGTGTCTGCTCATCTAAGAGTCTCTCCCCCAGTAGGGCTTTCTCTAGCACCCCATCCTACATCGGGATGTTGAGAGAAATCAAAAATGCTCTAATCTACCATTGGAGCCCCTAATAAAAGGTTCTGGACCTGAAGAAAGGGTCTATTACCAGGTCAGAGGAGTATAGGAAGAGGTTGTTAAACCTCACTGAGTACTAGGCCACGTACAAGTCTCCCTACTATAGGTGCAGTAACTTCTGAATTCATACTGAGCGTAGTGTCGTTGGTACGAACCCTATTCTAAAGAGGATCTTGAAGTCTGACCACAAAAGGGTTGCCTCTTCGCATGACTGGAGCATCAAGATCCCCCATCTCCCTATCGTTCCCTAAAAAGGATAGCAGATAGTACCACCATATTTTCTGTAGGTTTCTCTTCTAGGTGAAAACCCCGAGTAACTACCTCCCTCCACTCCTCAGCTGCCAGAGGATCTGTCTCACCTCAAAAAATTTGAGTCCCCTTTATTTGTAACTCATGCAACGAGCTTGGTCAGCAGGTACTATCTGCTATTGGGGCTTGTAGAAACTACTTCCATTCGGGTGGTGGGGATCCCAATACACCACCTGAAGGAGAAATCACCATAAGTAGCCCCTGCACTAATCCCTCACCACTCGGTGGACCATCATCATGATCACTCAGTGAAATAATATTTGGTTTTCTTCATGGAGGAATCCTGAATAGAAACAGATGTGCCATTGACAATAGGTTATACCGAGTGAGCATACACAAAAGAGTTTAAGAGAAAAACATTTGTAAAAAACATGCAACTAATGTTTTCGTGTACTGAGTCGGAAAACAGAATTCAAGGTCATATTGTGTGGATACATCATCCACCACACTAACACTGGACTCTCTAGACCAAAATCTGAACTCAAGTCACTTGACACTATTTACCCCATGAAAACACATACTCTTTGTTCATCTGGTAGAACTGACCTCCCTTTGATACCACTTTTTCATGACCCATCCCCTGGGGCCCAAGCCATGACTACCCCAATCCCACCTTCCATAGGCTAGGGGATGGTGACTAGCATTAGAAAGGCATACCCCAAAATGGTACAAAATTTCCTTTAAACCTATACACACAAAAACATTGATAACTGAAAAATTCTAACCACAAATGAATGAAAAGTAATAAAACCACAACAATGAACCACCAAAAAGAGTAAAGTTCCCCAAATCAAACTAAAGTTTCCATAATACAATCCCAACTAAAAGGAAAGTACATCAACAGTAGTAAAAGATCTAGAGATCATCTGCCAAAGGTCCTACATGAAGGGTAGGTACAACTCTATTTCAGATTCCACTACTGCACACCATGTCTGCTAGTTTACCTATGAGCACCATCTAGTCCTGGCTCCCAAAAGTATTGTTCAATGCTTCTTGTCTTCTACACAAGACAAAATAGTTTCTTGTGAAGCCTGAGCAGAGGTGATTATAATAATACTCATTAGGGATCCCGATGCCCCCAATGTTCTCTCAATAATACACAAAGGAAAACAACACAAATAAAATATTACATAGGTAATCAAACCAAGAAAGAACTCAAACACATTTCAAAAGGTAAAAGATACAGCTTAAACTAGTTATAACTTAAGTAAATAAGTAAATATTATTAGTTGTAAATCAAGATCACCTTATTCTTTCAAGAGGCTTTACTGCTGATCCAAAAAAATTCGCTAGTTTCTGACCCACACAGGATCACTAGGTTCGAACCCACATAGGATTTATAGGTTCTTCCCACACACAAGATCACTAGGGGCTCACCCACAAAGGATTTCTAGTTGCTGACCCACATAAGATCGTTTTTCTTTCTTCATGCCACAGCCGGCCATTTGATTCCCTCGCATAGTACGATTGATTCTAGGAGGATACAATCCTCAAGCCATCATTCATACCTAAACCTCCACAAAGTCTCACATAGAGTAACCCAAACAGACCGTCTCATCGTAGGGGCCCCAATGAAACAGAGGACACGTCAAACAGACAACCGGTTTATAAGATATTGGTATTTATAATGGGACTAGGTAATATTTGAGTATTATCCAATGTATATGTATGCAAACATCCCCTAAAAATAACTTAAAATATCTTAAAAGGACTACCTCATTGCAAGGGTCCCAACTCCCTTGACGGAGCATCAATCGGGAACCAGTTTGAGAGATATTGGAGTTTTAGTGAAATAGGGACATGTTGTGTCTGAGCCTGGTTGGACCGCCTTGACAAACCCAACATGAGGGGTCCCACATACTTTAGTTTAATCCAACCGACTCAACATGACCCGGTTCGAGTCTAGGTTAGTCTAGTCCGGCATGGCCAGTGGGCTATTCCCAATGGGCCTCGATTGACACATCCCAGTTTGGTTGAGGGTTCAGCCTATCGGGTTTCTCGGTGACCCGGTCTCGTCCATCCTAGCCCGACGAACGTGCTTATAGCTTCTCGGTGTGTGTCTAGACTGCTGGGTGTTGGTTCGGCCCACTGGTGTGGGTCTAGCCTACGGAGCCATGGGTCTAGCACCCCGATATGGGATCAGCCGACCTAGTGGCTAGTGGCACGACCAACTGGATGGGGGTGCAGTCCTCCAACTTGAAGACCAGCCCCACGGGAGACTGTTGGGGTACTCGTGGATGCGGTATCCAGCCACGTCATGTTTCCTTCTCGCCCTGCGGACGGGCGGGGATCCTCCTTCCGCGGTCGGGAGACCGTACCTCACTAGCCACCTGGGAGGCTCAGACGTAGGCCACCCCTCTATGTGGTTAATGCCTAGAAATGCGTTATCCCACAGTCACGACCATCCATCCACAACCTCCTACCTCCATAGCATGCCGGAAGATGTTCGTCGGACTATCGGACGTGTTCTGGTGGTCTATTTCTTTTTTCTCCTGCTCCTGCACTATCTAAGGAATGTCCTCTTCACCGCAAAGGTCCCGTAATCATTGTGCCTCCACATTGCGGGTGTGGTCATAAATAAAACACATAGTGGAGGTTCTTAAGACTTGTCCATGTCACCTAGTGCCCTCTTCATTAGAGGTTTAAAGAAGGTAATGGTCAAAGGGGTTTTAATTCAATCAAGAAAAGTGATGTTGGAATCCCAAAGAGAGAAATCCCAAATAAAGTTACCCTCCCACTAGAAGACACAATCTATGGAGTAACCTGTTCATAGGTTAATACATGTTAATTATTTTAAATAAGAAAAGTTTAACATTAAAATCAAATAACCCCTACATCTTTAATGTTTTTTTCCATAGCGTTATGTAATTGTGTTTTGAAGATTTCGATGACGTTTGTCACTTTCGACTCTATTCATTGAGGTGTTTTGAAGTTGATTTATGTTCATCAGTGTTTGTCATTCTTCATTGGAGGGTATGTTCATTGGAGGTTCGTTAGAGAATCCTTGATGTTTAATTACACCTTCCACCAATGTGTTTGTATAATAAAGAGAAACATGTCACAACATTTTTGTTACGTTGTGACATTGTGTCATTACATTGTTTCATAAATCAAACTGTATAGCGGTTATGCTTGAAAAATGATTCGTTAAGGGGATTCCTTATTTGTACCTTGTCACCACACCACAACATCTTCATTCACCACTCAACAGTGAAAAAAAATAACTTTTTAATGTTATTTTCTTATTTTTCAAAATGTCCCAAAAATTAACTTTTCTGTTCGACCCTTTTAAGTTGATGTTATGTGCATTCCATGGGAATCCTGGCATTCCAAGTTCAACGGTGCCCTCTAAATATTGATTTGAGAACCCTTCCAAACGTTATAAACTATTTCTCACACATTTACTGAACATTCCCTAAAAAAATTAAAATTACATTATGGAAACTCCAGACCTCATAATCAAGTCCCTTCAAAGTGTACGGTCTCAAAATAATTACATATAATTAAAAATATTTCATGTAACTTTAGAGACATTACACCCCATAATGTCTAACCACATCCATCACATATATCATTGTATGTTTGTTAAGAGAGAGATCTTCCTAAATAGTGATAAAGTGGATAGTCTTAGTGAGTTTGTCCGCCACAACCCAAATCTCCTTATTTCTTTAGGATGACTTCGTCCGCCCTACGACAATGTCCATAGAGACAACCTACCATTTTCACATGGGTATAGGCAATGGTTGCATCATCCCTTTGGACCTTTTTCACTGTGCTTTAACATACTGACAAATCATGAACCTTGAGATATATTCTGCAATATCCTTCATCATGTTATTCCACTAGGAGTTTTCTCAAATATCTCAGTATATATTGGTGGTACGTGGATGGATTGATAATGTTGAGATATGTGCATTGTCAAATACATCCTTCTCTATCCCGGGTGATTAAGGCACAAAAAACCTTGTTCCAAACAAAATCACACAATCATCATCAATATGGAAATCTTGTATATTCCCTTTCGTTACTACATTCACATTATTTTGAAACTCTGGATCATCCCTTTGTTCCTCATTAATCTTATCTTGGATCAGTGGTTGGAATATAATTTAGGAAAGGTAGGATATATTCCCTTACGTTGTGATTTCCAAATCCATCTTGTGCATATCCATGTATATAGGGTCTTCCTCAATCCTCAACATAGAATGAGTAGTAGGTTCTATTTTTCTAAGAGCCTTTTCAACCTTATTCACATTTCCAGGATTATAGTGAATAAAACAATAAAATTATTTGACTGGCGCTAACCAACTCCTTTGATTCATTTTGTACTCCTTTTGTGTGAATATATACTTTAGGCTCTTGTAATCAGTATATATATCACACTTCTCACCATATTTGTAGTGCCTCTAGATTTTTAAGGCAACAAATCATAGTTTCTAGCTCCATAAAATTCATCATGTAGTTCTACTCATTAATCTTCATCTTCTTTGCAGCATAGGATATGAAATTATCATTTTTCATGAGTATGCAGCCTAATCCTTTTTTCCAAGAATCACTATAAATCACAAAACTTTCTCCACTTTTCGGTAATGTGAGTACAAGTACGGTGATCAACCTTCTCTTTAGAACCTTGAATCATTTCTCGTAATCTTTCATCCGTACATACTTTACCCATTTTATTGTTAACAAAGATAGAGGTCTTGACATTTGGGAGAACTTTCTCACAAAAAGTCTGTAGTACCCAGCAAATCCAAGAAAACTACATATTTCTATGACACTAGAGGGTTTGTCCCATTCCTCAATCACCTTTTTTAAGGGAATATTTAAATTTAGTCACTTGTGATCATATTTCCCAAGTATGTGACCTCCATCCAAAAGTCACATTTGATCGACATGGCGTACAACTTCTCCTTTATTAATGTCGCCAACACAAGTCTTAGATGTTCTTCTTGTTCCTACTCCTTTTGGAGTAGATGATAATATCATTGATAAACACTACAATTTTTTTTTGAAGTAATGAATAAATACTCTATTAATCAAATACCTGAAGATTTCAGGTGGATTATAATGTCCTAAGGGAATCACTAGAAACTCATTGTAACCATACCATATATGAATAGAAACCTTTTTAATATCTTTCTTCTTAACCTTTAGCTGATAATATCTAAAATGAAGAGACACCTTTGAGAAGTACTAATCTTCTCATAGCTAGTAAAATAATTTGTCATTCCTTGGGAGATGATACTGGGTATTTATAGTGATCTTGTTGAGCTTTTGATAATCTATACACAACCGTATTGATCTATCCTTTATATTCACAAAGGGAACTAGTTCACTCCAAGGTGATGCATTAGGGAGAATGAACCATTTGTCCAAATTCTCTTGCGGTGACCTTTTTAACTCCTCTAGTCTTATAGGATCAATCCTATTGGGACACAATGAGATAGGAGTAGCTTTGGGTATGAATTTTATTGAGAACTCTACCTCACAATCCAGGGGAAGTCTGGGAAACTCTTCCGGAAAAACATAATTGTATTCCCCCATTATGGGAATTTCCGATAGGTGAACACTTTCATTTTACTCAACCATTTGAGATAGGTATTCTTCGTTATAGGGAACCAACACTCACACTGTTGAAGGATTTTATAAAGGAGATTTATGATCCTCATTTATTTATATAAATTAATGGGATGGTTTGGAATATGAAAGGCTATTGTTTTGATAGTTGATTTGTACTCTATATAATGAGAGCCAATCCATTCCCAATATAGCATCAAATTCTACCAAGGGAAGTAGCACGAGATTTTCTAGAAGAATCATCCCACATACGTCAATAGAATAAGTGTCCAAAACATTGGTTGTAATGATTTCACCACTTTCTATTTTTACAAATATCTCTACTTAACGGTTTTAGGGATTCAATTCTATATTTCATGAAAACATTCAAGATATAAAGGACTGCGCAGTAATAGAATCAAATAATAATTTTTCCAATATTTAGTGAATAGTAAGTGTACATTGTATGACTTCATTTTCATTCTCAACATCAGTAGTACTGATAGAAGAAGCCTTCCCTTTCTCATATGGATTTAGTGGCTGATGATGCCGACTACCATTAAGGGATTGAGGTTTAGTGCATTGTCTTGCATATTCACCCTTCTTCTTATATTTGTAGCATTGGTCCAATGGCCACATTATCCTACGTTCTCATGTATTTTGAAAACTCTTGATCTTGATGGCATTATGTCCCACAGATTAATCATTTTTAAATCCATTTGAGGAAATTCCCATTATGTTTCCTCCCACATTTCTGACATGTGGTTGGTTTAGTTTTATTTCCATATTTCTCATTAAATAATTTGGCATTAAACTCCATAATTCTTTTCTTATAACCATATCCATGGGACCATTCTCTAAACTCAGTCTCAACTTTCCAAGAATATTGAACAACTACATCATAACTCCAAAAGTCTCGAATTGAAAGATCCTTTTGATGGGGTGGTTTTAATCCAAAAAATATTCTATCAATTTTTCTTTCATTGTTGATAAAAAATACCGAAATTTACCTTCGAAGCCTTCTGAAATTAATTTTTTAGTCTATGATAGATACTCCATGATTTTTATTTGACTCTATTAACTCTCTCTAAATCTTCATATGAAGATTTCTTGGAAAATACATGTTATGGGATATTGTTGTAATGTCATAAAACTCCATATATTTAATTTCATCTCTTGGTTTGGTGTTCTTAATAAAATAAAACCATTGGTCTCCCTCTCTATCGGGATGATAACTTGATAGGGTCACCTTCTCCATCTCCAAATAGTTATGCACATCATCTAGTCGACCCACTATTCTGCAACTAGTGGATCAGAAGATCCACTAATCATCAACGATCATTGCTACATAAAACACTCAACTACTAGTTTCTCAATCATAGTTTAAGGAGGATGGTACATATTATTTAGATTATTATTCATAACCATAGAAAACTAGGTAATAGACTCCAAGAAGATTGGAACTCCACCTCCCAAAGCGTTGGCAATATCATTCGGTCAATGGTTGCATTGTCCACTGCATGAGTTGTTGAACTAGTTTCTTCTGGTTCCCAACATTTTCTAAAATTGAAATGGTTATGAGAAAACATAAGTCCTAATTTCAAGAATAAATAAGTTATTCAATTGATAAAATAACACTAAAATCATATCTTCCGGATCCCTATGTTTATAAAATATTCTTTTTGTCTTGCATATACATTTTCTCATTCAAGGTTTTCCACTAGGGTTCTCTAATCCTAATTCTGAAATTAACTAAACCCTTCCTCCAATACCAACTATAGAGACCCTTATTTTCATGAATAAATTTTACATGATTTTAATGATATAAAACATAAAAAAAATTACACATTTAGGATCTAAAGGTTATGTGTCTTGGAAAACTAGGACCCTACATAACATTTACAGCACAAAACATTTATTTAATTCTTTATTCGCTGGCTTCTTACGGGCTTTTAAATTCTCCTTATTACAAGAAACACCTGAGGATATACATCAACGGGGATGATCTAAATGAACAATAGGAGGATATATAAAAACATTAATAAATTTAACATGGGTGGAGAATAATCATAACATCATCATAATAATCATGAGAAGAATCATTAGATAATAGCATGGAATGTGGAAACACATGAAAATGAAACATCATGTATTAGTGGTATTCTATCACACATGGTTATAAATAAATCTTGCATCTTGTTCATGCATACATAACTATACTCATGTGTATATTCACATTATTGAATTCATTTTAGTTCTATATATTTACTGGTGCACTCGTCACATTATACAATTTTCACTATGCTATATAATTCTGGGCACACCCATCCCATCATAACATATACATTATCATGAAATCCACATATAACATATATCAATATTGATCATAAAACAAACCATGGAAATAATTTTTTTACCTTCATAAATCATACATTAATAAACATTGGGCTCAAAAATGAAAGAGGTAATAACATAATTGATACACGGACCATCAACATTGAGTGAGAAGTAAAAGGTGTGTTTATGAAATATATGTTATTTTGGAAAACATTTTGTTTAAAATAAACTCACGAGGAAAACATTTATATCCAAATAAATGTAATATATTAATGAATAAATTATTTTTATCAAGTAACAACTCTGAAAATGAAGTGAAAATGAAAAACTCGACGAAATAATGTTGGGTTATAGAATTCCCCTTACATTGTATCTTACCACTTTATTCACTTTAATGTCCGATATAATCAAATTATATGCCTTAATTAAAAAAATATAAAGCCTTTTATACATGAGTATGATTAATTATTGTCTTATTATGTTCTTTTAGTGGCCATTTTATGAGCTATAAAGTTTAAATTGAGTGTTTGGGGGTGTTATTTTTTTAATTTTCTTGAAAGGATCACTTGTACACTTGAATGAAAGTTCGTGTAGAACATTGATAAAAATAAATAGTAACTATTACAAGCTATTAATGATCTTACATGAGTTAAAAGTTATTATAAATAATTTTCTTATGAGGATGAATCGTTATTTAATATTTAATTATGATTGTTTTGGGTTAATTTGGACGGTTTTTGGATTCTAATGAATAAGTTTGGATTTATCATTTCATATAATGTTTAAAACTTTTTTATATAACATAAAGGGGTTAAAAAATAAATATCAAAATATTTTTTGAAAATTTTAATTATTTTGTTGACATCCTCGATGTAGTTTATGGAAATTGGAAGTGCATCGCCCACAGTGTAGGTAAATTAACACATCGTGGGTGATTATTTAATTTTTATAAACAAAGAGAGAGAGGGAGGCATATAATAAAAAATATTCCATTAACATGATATAATAATATTATTTCAATCCGAAATGACTTGTCATGACTTTTTTTAGAATAATAAGAGTATAAGAGAAGAAAAGAAAAGAAATTGGAATGGAATTTGAATAAAAAGTGATATATATATATATTACCTCTTGAATTCTCATCTTGAGATCCTCCTCAAGGAACCTAGGATTTTTCATTGGATGAGAAAATGATCTCCTAAATGTAGAGAGGGGATAAGGAATCAGTTTTTTGAGAATTTGATGAAGTCAAATGGCTTGAGAGGTGTGGGAAAATGAGGTTGTGTGGGGTGGTATTTATAGTGGAGGGGAGTGGTGTTTTGTCAATATTTAATTCATTAGTTTATTAATTTCCCTCAAGAAATGATATAGTGATTATTCTAGGACTAAATAGAGTAAATAGGGAATTTGAGTTAGAACCAATGGCCATTTACATCATCCATGACACAAGCAAGATGCAGAAAATAATTTATTTGGTATATTTTGTAAATTATCGAAGTTCACTATTCACAAAACAATCAAGTATTTTAGAAAATTGTCAAAAATTCACCATAACAATATTCTGACATGAAGAACTAAGAAAGGAAATCCATTTTATGAAAATAATTTTTTAAATACTAGTAATTTAATTTTTAATTAAAATCATAATTTACTGGAAAAATAAAATTTTAAAAAAACTATTTTTCTAACACATAGAAAACATAATTATCTTCTCATTAAATTACCACATAATCACATGAGATATAAATATGAGTTTTTCAATACATTTTATTTCAAAAATATTATTTTAAATATTAAATTATTCATTAAATATTCCTGACTTACAAAAATACCAACAATCTAATATAATTAAATCATATTGTCACTTATAGGGTGGATAAATTTTATTTATACAATCATTGGAAATGATTTATTTACTTGGATAATTTACTATTCATGAGGTTCATATTACTATTCATAAGGGTATCAATACTATTCATAAGTGCATGTTACTATTCATCAAAAATTATGTTTATCCTGTCAAACTTCTAAAAACTTTCCAATTGCAACCATGTATGTCATATTTTTGAAATAAGAATCACAGAAGTGGAAAACATTTGTTTAGAGGACACATAGATTTTTTATGTTCTTTTAAGAATGGCATGGAATTGTGTTTCCTAATGTGATTTTATGTGATTATAGTATATTATATTAATATAAAAATGGAGAAACTGCATTGAAAAAAGTTTGGCTCGTTACACTATACCCTCTAGATCAATAATAACTGTAAAAAGAGAAGTAATAAAAAATAAACTGTATATATACTAACTGATCATCCAAATAAATTGAAATGTAATCATTCATGAACATGATCTAATGTAAAAAACCATAGTAGGTAACAAATAAAAATTATACAATGAAAATAAAAAATCCCCAAGAGATATCTCAAAGAGATTCCTTGGCTCAAGCATAGTCATGTGCTCCAAATCTCCCATATACATGATTAACAAAACATAGCACAATCCAATATCCTAAACATCTAACTATTATGTCTTTTTAGGTACCCTAGTGAAATGGTTTCTTGGATAGGGTGTGGGATATACATATTCATCCACTACCAATGCTACATAAAGCATGATATAGTCTGTGAATATAAAATTCTAACTTTGTAGGTATATCAAAATAAAGTAGTGATAAACAACAGTAACATGTTGGGCTTTGGTTCCGAGAAGACACTTGAATGATCAAACATGATTCTTCCTAAGATGGAATGTCACCACACATTGTTCATTATGTATATATATGAATATGTTAGAAAATAATTTTCAGATATGTATATGAAAAATCATGGAACCGAGGTTTAATAAAATGTTGTCCACATGAGAGGATCCCATTTTAGAAAAGGAAGATCATTCCCAGGGTTCCATACACAAACACATAATATATGTACCACAATGCCATAGTAACATAACAAAATGGACACTATTATAAGGGATGACAATGAATTGTGATCATAACATAAGGGACCCCATTCCTAAAGATTCCATTCCCATGTATCATAACATAAGTGACTCCATACCCAGAGACACCATGTCCGATTATAATAAAATAAGGAATGTCAAGCATAGGTATTCCATGACCAGTTATCATAATCTCATGACACACCATGAAAATGTAGAATAAAACTAAGGAACTCCATAGCTATGTATCATAATGTGAGGGATTACATGCTCGTATTTAATGAGAATAAATGGTAATCATGATTGAGCAATATAAGATATAATAAAATGACATAATAGGGAGGGAATGTCCTTATAATACCATTACATACGTTAGGCATGCATATCGGTTCATTCCATTATTATGAGATTAATAATTTCATGGAAATTTCTATTCCACTACCATTTTATCACATGATATGGGTAAAGCATCTCTTCCATTTATTGATATTGGCCAATTGGAGTTCCTTATCATTAACATTCCATTCAATTTAACATAGTCCTTTCAAATGCCATTATATTACCCATTCCATTAATCTATTAAAATATTGGTTATTGGGTGTACTATTAAATAATCTCACTCATAATTTTAACCATTCATTTATCAAAAATTATTAAATTCTCAATTTAGGGCTAATTATAATAATAACCAAATAGGAAAATGATTTGGAGACACCCAAGGGGTGGACCAAATTGAGGCAACTATCCTTGGATCAAGATAATGGATCTAATCAAGGATCTAGGTCATAGTATATAAAATCTAAATAGGTTATTTGACAATTTATGAGAAATCCATAGAGTATTCATTGTGGGTCACCATGAAAAAATTTATAAATAATGAAACATTAATGGAAAATATAAAGTACATCTACCGCATGCATAGGATGGTTGACCCATCCATTATTGGGATTTTGTTTAATATCAAATGATAAAAATCATATGATTAGACTAACACCTTGAAAATATGGTAAATTTTCTAACATGAATACAACCTAGGATGTGTGAAAAAAATGGTGGAAGGGGAAAGTGGAATGAATTGCTCATCAGTATGCATCTAATGGGATTATTAGAATCTGGTTCCGAATACAAATGTGGTAGATACATATAATCCAATAGTAGAGTATTTGTGATATCTCCAACATGTGGTGGGAGGTGATGAACATGGCCATGAAACAAAAAAGGGATGAAATATCTTTAATGAAGGGAGGGAAACATCATCATCATCGCCTTCCTAAAATCCACATGGTTTGGAAAAACATGTACCCACCGTTCGATGCTACAATCCAATAGATAGAAACCTTGAATTGTTTTATTCATTGTTTTAAAAACAGTGTACCTAACCATGTGTAGATATTTTTTATGTGACACTAAGGGTGTTGTACTAGTGCAAGGTTTCCATAAACCATGTGTCGCCCATATGATTCTCCACATGCAAACCTTCACAAGGAAACATGGTTTGTTATGACCCTCACACAATTTGAAAAACATATTCACCTCATGAAAAGGGGTCCAACTGTTGACCCACACGGTTAAACAAATAATTTACTAACCACGCATCTCATGATGCATTTCCAAACACTAGGAGAATTTGAGGCTCAAAACATGTAAAACATAACCAAATAACTAAGAAACAATATGAGACATAAAACTCATCAAAAACAACACCTTTAAGTGTTCCAAACCATTGATTCATTATTTTAATCGAAACATAATCTTTTCATCTCCAATAAATGAGGAATTCTCAAAAACTATTATAATTTTACAACCGGATCAAACATGGAATGCTAACATCTCCCCGCCATAGAAATTATCTTCCCCAAGATGACTTAGGGAATATAAAAACCATTAACTTCCCTACTAAGGTTGTGAGGTTTCATTATCATTCAAAATTACCAATGCACATTCAATAGTCAATGAAAACATAATTTACAGATGATGTATAAACAGAATTCAATATTTGAAACCAAAACATAAACATCGAGATGGATATTATCAACTAATGTCTAACCTGACACATGGTATTATTATCATCTCATACATATTCCTTTCTATGGAATTCCCCCAACATTTATTATGAATTTAAATACCTATTTTCAAGTCATGGTACTCCCACCATAAAAATTTGCATCATAATCATGTCTGTAGAATTCTAGTAACACTCTTGGAACATTTTCAAATTACACAAGAGGTCAATAACATGCTTACATGATATGATTGAAATTTTAAAACTAAAATAGAACAAGATCCAGCTGGATGCATCATCCTTTCCATTAAAATCCCCAATCGACCATTTAAATAATACTTCTGTATTCGGATGGAATACCTAATACAATTTAGCCACCGCATCTAATAATTTGAGGGAAAACAAGTTGAACCACACTAGAAAAATACTTTCTAAAAATTAATGGCTATTATATATAATATGTCACTAAAATCTATTCTAAAACCATTACCCCAATTCATTATTAGATTATTCTCATCACACTCAATGAATCCTATAGAGATATTGAGTGACTTCTCCATGCCAAACTATCTCCTTCTCAAAGTCATCATCATTAAATAACTCCGGCATTAAAATTATTGTGTTACAATCTTCATTGATCATAATAAGGTACTCTGGACATAATTACCACATCTTTATTCCACCAAAAGCACAATTTCACTCGGTCCTATAATTTAGCTAGGATTCCATCTATACATTGGTATATTTGTTTAAGGTCTTATGGGTTCCAAAAATATTGTACAATGACCAGCCACAAGTTTTTATCACCCTTTACACCGGAGGACCATCCATCAGTGACCGAAATCCCCCCCCCCCTCGCCCTCCCACTATAAGAGTATATTTGAAATCACATAAATAAAATGAAAACTGATCACCACATCCCATTAACATCTATGCTGTGGATATAATGACATCATGGGTAATGTTTTATTATACCTGATTGATATGTAATGTCTTCCATCACCCGTTGAAATTCAAAGAGGATGGTTATCATTGAGGAAATGTAGTTGGATTCACAACTAGGTTCACCACCCTCCAATGGAATGTGGGGTATTACACTCTGTTTTTTGTACCTTGAAAAAATTCCTTAAGGTCACTCTTAGAGAGTTCATTCATCAAACCATAATAGATATTTAAACATGTATCTCAGCATATAGCTGGAACCCTCCCTACATACTCGTTGCAATGTCAAAATTAGTAAATTGAATGCCTTTGCACTACTAGTAAATTGAATATTTATTAATATATGTGTATGATCTTCTATTCCATTCTCACATCAACTATGATATATTTTAATTCATCAACCCATGGCATCACATCTAACTACCTTGGGTCCCATGGTTCTATCATGGGTAAATTATTTCATGACCCCCAGTCCATTTATAGTTTATCCCTCATCATGTGATCTTACATTTAATTATTTAATCTCTAGGTCTCCCTACTAGCAAGTGTTAAACTTCAAAACCATTGGTCCGTGACTCACACCTGACCATATGACAACATTCAAATATAAAACATACCACACACAACGTGTGTGAGATAAATTTTCATAAAAAATAGGTGTACAACCCATACTACCTAATTCCATTGAAACTCATGATACTACAATTGGTCCATCCATGAGGTCAAATTGACTATGTTAAATGGAACATTTATTTTCACTAAACCAACAGTTCACTTGAAAAATCTTTTTAAAAATAGTTATCTTATGGTACTATGTTTTATTAATAAACTACCACATCTAGAAATTATTTTAGATAGTAAAATGTTAGAGATGAGAGTACTAGTCAATTAGGCCATGTACTCGAATATTCCTTCCCTACATGGTCATTTTCAATAAACTAGCACTATGGGTGAATTTTAGACAAATGAATCATTGTGCCTCAATTGATGGACGTAGGAACCCATTGTTCACCAATCACATTATGTGCATTAAAAAAATTATTTCCTGTGTGGAAAACATAAATATTCTGAAGACCACTCTCATGGGATTCCCTTGATCAAACTAGGTGTATATGACCAGCTAGGGCCTGAGTCATAGTTAAGGCATCTAGAATAATCCAACTTGATCTAGGTTCACTTAAATTAGAACCACATTATATTTTTTCTAATTTATTAAATTGAATAAAATGTTCTTATAAACCCACTTTTATAATAGGTTAGACTAAAAAAGGTAAAGAAGAATTGATCAATAAGGGTCAGAATCTATTATCATAGGCGTAATAGCATCACTTACCAAACATCATGCTTTGAGGCCCCGATCTCACAAAGTATTGGGATATGGGATTTCATTAATGAAGAGTAAATAACTGAGGTAATGATTAAAAGTGATTAAAATCAGTGTAATCTACATAGGGTAATTCCCCCTTAAGTATTAACATTCATGAAAACCACCCATTTAACTGAGTTTTGTTCCATTATCCTGAGTCATACTTGGGACAACTAGCACCCGAACGAAACCTCTCTTCTGTTAACCAAAGGAAAATTTTCATCAATGATTTATGGTTATAGGGAAATTCATTATTTAATACTTCCCCTTACATACACAAAGAATTGAATCTCAAACAAGGTCACACCTGAAAATACCATTATGCCTTACTGCTTAAACTATTGGTCCTACACAACCTATAAAAAGTATATCATGGATCCATGGGAAACGTCAATTTTCCTATACATGATAAATAAATCAAAACTAACATTACCAAAGGTTTAAAATGATGAAACTAAAATTTAGGTTTCATTTCAAGGAATATAAATGATTCTCATTTATTACAATATTTTTATGAAATCCACATACCAATGATACCATGTATCAGCCATTAATGAAATTATACCAATTACCCTATTTAGATAATATCAAAAAACATTTGAAAAAATTTCCAATTATTTACCTTTTAAACCATTTATATTATTACATGTTTATCATTATTGTATTGGTTAAAGAAAATTCGACTTTTAAATAAATTTATTAAAACACTCTTTAGTTTTTATTTGAAATTTTAACTATCTAGCGCATCATAATTATAAAACTCCATATAAAATAACATTGAATTTATTATTCAAGGTAGTTGGTTAATTAATATTAAATCATACTATTATATGTACCACCATATAATCAATTGTGTACACATTAACTAACCAACCCATTAAGATAAGAATAACCCCATGGGGTAAGGTATGAGACACATGAGTAGAAAAGGTGACCCATGAGGGTCTCATAATGTTATCCAATATATTAAACCATTTTTAATGAGTTCATCTCATATTAATAACATATAATGGTATAAATAGATGGGTTGATTCCATTTTATATCATAATTAAAATTTAACATACATAGTTTTTCATACGGGTCAAAATCCTCACCAGTTTTGAATTTTTAGAGTTTAGTGAGTAGAAAATATATCTACACATTTAAAATAATATAATTATGAGTTTTTCATTGAAAAAAGTCCATTTTCAGTCATGTATTAATGGTTGATAAGTGTCACGGTTGATTATATGGGGATAGGGTTTATCGCAGGCCTGAATGCACTGTTTTAGTAAAATGCAGAATGAGGAACCTGGTTAGATCTAACTATTCAACCTATTAGTTAAAACTATGTGGCCCCTTTTTGTACTTGGAATAGTTTTAAAAACTATTAATGTGGGGATTCATGGTCATGCATGACCTCTATAGTTTTTAGTAGAGGGAATTATCATGGCCTGCCCATGTTTTAACAAATCATGTGCATGATCACATGCTTGGTGCCAAAAATGGAGGTGCATATGCAATGTAGAGCACATGGGTTCCACAAAGTATCTTCTAATCACTAAATAAAGCTTTTTTAGGTCTATCTATTATGTAGTATAAGTAAAAACGTTTTTGAACGGTTTGGAAACCCATGATAACAAATAATGCATCCAATTAAAAGAGTGAAATTATCATTTTCCCTCCTTTTCTATTTTTCTTTCCTTCAATCTTCATCCTCCATAGGCTGCATATATCAATTGGTTGATCGATGTTTTCTCCTACTATAGGTTTTGAGCTAACTTCCTCTACCAAACACCATTCATTATTTCATAGGGTGTGTTGGATTCATTTAGACATTTCCTTATGTCCTCTTGTATCTATTCTTCATTGCTGTCTCCATATAGTGCGATAAATCTTTGGGAGCATTCATACCCTATTATCAAGGAATTCATATAAAATATTTATTTCATCTACATTTGATTGATTTAGAGGCTATGATCCGATGAGTGATTGTCTACCAACATGAGGTATGTGGTGCTTTCCATTCATTATGATTTCACTATTGTTTTAGGGGGTGGGGTTTGACTGAATCATTGGGTAATTTGAGAAATAACCTGATAATTTAATTCTGGGATTTAATTAATAAAATTAAACCCATGGGATGTATATTTAAAATCTCAATCAGGAATAAACGTGGTAAGAGCCTAGTGAGAGGATTTGAAAGTTTTACAGCTAGACCAGGTGTGATATTTATATATTTTTTCATTGTTTTTTATTTAAATTGAATTGAATTATATATTTTAATTTCTTATGAGATTCATGATATCATGAAGGGATCATCTTGAGGATTGATATGGAATTTTACATTTGGACTGGTATGATGTGATTTCAAGACAAGCCTGTCTCAGGGCATTTCAATGAAACTGATCACAAGTTGGGTTACTTCATCTTCTTTATGAGTCACTAGGGCCATCTGGTTATAGTCATGTCCCATGTTATATGGTATGATGATGACCATAATTTATAAAGACATGGTGATAGGCTATCAAGATTCTAGATTGGTTTTGATTAATTTATATTCTGTGATATTTCTCACCTATATTTCCCAATGTGCTATTTGGAGTCGTGTTCACACAATATCACCCAGATGATGTAGTTTCATTGACCCCTAATGTGGGTATAGGAATCCATGAGTTCTGTCTTGGGAATAATGGTTGGATGTGCCTTCTGTGGAAAGCTATAGGGATAGTGTGGAGTCATAAGATGATATTGATGAGACTAGCAGTTTGGGGATGAGGCTCATCATACATGAGCCAGTTGGGCCTAGATTATTTTGTAGGATTGATGTCAATGTTACTGAGTACATTGACTGTTGATTATTTGGTGCATGTTATTTAAGGTCGTATATCATTGTACCTCTGGATATCGTTCTTTGAGTCTATGATACATTTGTGTAGTGGTATGATTTAAAAGATTCATTTTCTTTTACTTGCCTTAGAAATGTCGGCTACAAGACATGGAACTGAGGTTCCGTGAGGCACATAGTGTCGAGTGACATTTTTAGAGGTCATCCTAAGGTTCACCTAGACTATAATAAATTAGGGGATTCCTTGGTCTTTCACCCAGGATCCTCTCAACTAAAGTATTTTAGTGTCGTCCATGCCAGATGATATCTTTTTGGTAGTTATTAATAATCATGGAAGATTTTTTTTCTATAAGGGATGTTCTGATGCTTTATTTATTTTAGTTTCCACCTACAAAATCACAAATATAATATAGGCACGGATTGGTTTTGTTATAAACTCTATTCATTCTCACACCCTACATGTGCCCTTCAGATTGCGTGTAGATTTAAATCATTTTTTGTTTAGGTAAGGGTTCAAGATCTTGATCTGGATTATAATTTTTGAGTTCAGATAGATTTAATGTAAGAGATCATTGATTTTACTCTCAGGTAGAGTTTCTTGGTTTTCGTCCTTTTTATCAACATGATTATATATATATATATATGTATTTTGGTTATCCATTGGAAACCCTCCATCTTATTGTATTCTATGACTTTATTTGTATGCAATCATATTTTAGTATCTTAAATGGGATTTTAAATTGTTTAATTCTTTCCCACTTTTTGTTATTATAGCTTCTTCCATTATCCGTTATAATTATTCTTCCGCTATGGGCGGGTTACTAGTCTAGTGACTTATATTATTTTCATTAATCATCATATTGTGTAACTAATTGGACCATCATTAAATAATCACCACAGTGAATATTTTCCCCAGTATAACCCATTCACACCTTGCTACTAGTCAGTATCCATTGGCACATGGGGAGGCCCTCCATCAGTTATTGGCAGTCACGTGAATAACTTTTCGGGTGGCTAACCAAGTTGGGTCACTAGAAGATGGTATTAGAGAAGTTATTTATTAGGAATTTATATCATTAATTGGTTTTTCTTTAAATGATACAACTTATTTTTATATTCCTTTATTTTGGTCTTACTATTTTTTCTATGGTATAGCAGAGTTTATGATGTTTTTTAAATTGGGTTTTGAACTTATGTTTGGGTGCCTTTAAACCCATGAATGGGGGACCATCCATGTATCCCGGGGTGGGAATTGTTGTACTGGTTTTCTCTTTTCATAGTTTATACAATTTCATCCACATGTGGTGACCTTAGATTTTACTATTACCTATTGTGATATGTGACCCGTTACCTGGTATGGTAAGGGAGGTTTTTGGACACTTTTCCTATCATAGTAATGAAGGATTGTTTATTGTTTCTGTTATGAACATAAGAATGTATATATATATATATACAAGTTCCTATGATAAAATTATTTATGACATGTGATATATGTGTTTGTGTCTGTGTGTGTCTGTGTCTTTCCATGGGACTGTCTCTTGTAGGATTAACCATGGGCAATTTTGTTGGGTGATGCTGATTAGAAAGTTGGGTGATGAGGTTGTTGGATTTATGTGACAAGGTTTGATAGGATGGGATTGGAATAAGGCATAGGTGATACCTGGTGCAGTCATGAGTGGTTAAGGATTCCATGAGGCTAGAATGTTGTGTGACATGGATGTAATGGGAGAGGGTAAGGGTAGTGATTTCATGCTACCCCTTACTGCATTTCCAATCTACAACATATATATATGTATATATATTATCTAGAATGTCTACCGATGTATTGGTATTCCATGGTATTCCACCTAGATGGATTTATATTATTTGTCAGGTGGTTTTTGATAGGGTTACATTAGAGAAAGTAAAGATTCATAACCTGGAGGGTTATGATGGGAGGCCAAAGGGGGGTGAAAATCCTAAGACATAGGTACATGGAGAAGAATAGGTTCCAGTGGAGGTAGGGAAGCTTCTTTATTTGATCACTTTTGGGCCATGGCTTGATGAGAAAACCATATTGATTCAATTATGTTTCATATAGTGTATTAATAAGGGATATTTATAATTATATCCTTCTATGGTGTATTTTAATCAAGAGGTCATGTCGTAGAACCCCCGACTACATTAGGGTGAGGGTGTTCCATTGGTGGATGTGTTTTGGATCGTGTCGATGTAGATGACCATCAAGAAGCTTCAAAAAGCAACAAGTTATACGGTGAAGCTGGATATGTATATAGTTTTAGAATCAACAAAGCATTTGTGGGATGTGTAGGTATAGGTAAATATAAAATAGGTAATGGCCTAGATGGACTTTGAGGTCAGTTTTGTTGAGCACTTTTTTGATGGAGACTATGAGGTTGAAAAGATATCAGGACATCTTGACCAATCGATAGGGTAACAACTCTTTCATGGAAAATGAAGTGACCTTAACTTAGTTTTCTTAATCAGTACCCATCTTGGTGGGTTATGATACCTAAATGGTGAGGCATTTTGAGGTTGGTTTATGACATAACATTTTTATGTTGGTGAACATATTCTAGTCGACCTTATTCTCAGATTTGGCGAATCATGCTCTCATACATGAGGTAATTTAACAGACCATTCATATTCAGGATGGGTAATGGAATCATGTGATTTATATGGTGATGCTTCATATAGAAGGATGTGAGGTCGTGAGGAGTTCAAAAATGGTAGTTTGGACAAGGATTTATGTTGAAAACCTTAGAGTGGATCTTCGACAGTGTGCAATAATTATGGGAATCAAGGAATTGTCTAGAAGAAGTGTGATTGGATTCCAAAGTATTTCAAGGGATGAGTACAAGTCATTATACTTGATTGGTTCTGTAGGAATCCATCTCAGATAGACAGAAGACATGTATCAAGGTATAATTAAGATTCTGATCTCAAACCTACAGCGGTAGCCAAGATTCAGCTACATGTAGAGGTCATAGTAGAGAAAACAATACCTAATTGTGGGTTCAGTGACTAGTGGCTGGTGAAACACCATAGGCAAGTGAGTCATAAGGTGTTCGGGCTTTAGTTCAGGTGAATTTCATGGAGATTCTGGGTCTTGGGTAGGCTATGAAGTCAAAAATGATCATAACTACGTTTTGTTCATAGCCATGTCTCTTGTTTTATTTTGGAATGGAATTTTTCGAGGCATGACTATTTTTAGAGCACTAGTTTCACATGATATATTTATGTACTAATCAGATTCTCGTTAGTAGTTTGGAATAGGCTAGAATGTGTTACGTATATATATATATATATATATATATGAATGTATATATTTGAATATATATATGAGTTTCATGGCACCATGACTTATGTGGGAATTAATATGATGTGGGATTTATTTAGGTGTGATGGCATCATGGAGTCAAGGATATGCGGTTTACATGAGGTTTTTAG
This sequence comes from Viscum album, assembly GCA_963277665.1. Classification (NCBI taxonomy): domain Eukaryota; kingdom Viridiplantae; phylum Streptophyta; class Magnoliopsida; order Santalales; family Viscaceae; genus Viscum; species Viscum album. Next base: position 1,390,499,179 of record OY728159.1, read on the forward strand.
CATCTAGGCATTATTTTTATTTGTTACTTTTTGAGGTGCTAGGTTCTAGGACTGATTTTGGGCATCTTATAGATGGGCGATCTCATTGGTTTCATGTGAGCCATAGGCATGAGGAGGGAATCAATGAGGTGCAGGTTATGATGGGTGTCAGGAATGATATGAGAGAAGAAAATGAGGGAAAATAGTGATGATGTTTCATAGGAGGAGTTTTGAGCATATGGATGGTTGATGGAACATTGGTTTGATTTTATTTTTGGTTCGGGATGCGACTGTGGTAGGTTACTCATAAGGCGGCGAGAACCCTTAAGGTAGTGGACCTGTATTTTTTTTGACCATGGAAGTATAGCATAGTATAAAGGGCTTGGTGATGTTCAATACCATTTTATATTTATGTTTTATATCTCTAGGATGATCTATTTAAAGGTAGGGACATTTAAATGTATCGAGTTTTTTTTTGAGTGTGTTAAAATCTTCTCCCTTTTTGAATTTTTAGAGTTTGGAATGTAGACAAACTCTTTTCATGTTTAATAGAATTTAATTTTGGATTTATACTAAATATACCATTCTTGAAGTCATGGATTAATGATTTCCAAGATCCATGAGTTTTTGAATGGGTTTTGGTTGCATCAGAGTACCAAATTCCTTATTTTGGTAAAGTACAGGCTAAGTCGCATGGTAAGATCTACCCATGAGGCCTCTTAGTGAAACTGTACGGCCCTTTTTTGAGCTATTCATGGTTTTATAAAACATTTCTGTAAAGGTGAATGGTAATGTAGGACCTATAAAATTTTGATAAGAGGGAATTCAAACGTTCTATACAAGGTTTGAGAAATCATTTACATTCTCTTACACTTAACACCAAATAGGTAGCACATATTCACTATAAGGTTCATGGTTCCCCATAGTTTGGCCTAACCTTGTGAGATAAAAATTTGAGTTCTTTCTTTTATGTACTAGGAGCCACATTGTTCTAGTATGGTTTTGCAAACCATGAAAGATAACCATGTGGAACATTAAAAGGGTGAAATTACCTTTTTTCTAATATTATCTATTTCTTCATTTCCCCCATATTCTTCCTCCATGCATCCTACGTATTAATGGGGTTTTCCCATTTTATTCTCCTCATATATGTTTTGAGAGAACTCCCTCAACTGAACTCCATTCACCACGCTGTTAGGTGCGTTCGATCCATCTTAGTATGTCCTTGATCACCCTTTGTTTTTATCACATTTCTTCTACAAGCAATGCATTAAATCTCTATGAGTGGTTTTATGCTATTTTTAGTTCGTTCATCTATATGAATAATTAATTCCAAATTCATTCTTGTTAGATTATAATATTTTATGAGAAAAATATACTAGAATGAGGTTTTTGGTGCTTACCATTCATTCTAATTTCACTATTGTTTTGGGGGTGCATATCTGAGCACATTGTTATGTAGTCTGAGAAATAAACTCATAATTTAATGCTTGACATGAATTAATTAAATTTAACACATGGAATTCTTATTAGAATGTGTAATATTGAATTAAAGTTGTAGTATCTTATTGATAGGCTTTGGACCTTAAGAGGTTAGGCGGTTTCTGATGTTTATATTGACATTAACTATTTTTTATTGAAATTTAATTGAATTATATAAAATAATGTCTTATAAAATCCATGGGATAATGATGAACATGAATTATAGACTGAGATGGAATTTGAAATATGTACTGAGATGATGTTATCATTAGTAAAATCTTTATTGTAGGTATTTGAGTAATATTGATCAAAGGATGGGGGACTTGGTCATCGGTTTGAGGAGGAAAAGTTGTCAAGTTATAGGAATTTCCAAGGTTATATGAGTTATTGGTGACCATTAGTTGGAGTGACATGGTTACAGGGGAACATGGTTATTTGTTAGTATGAATTAGGTACTATTTGTTGATTTATTTCCACCCATATTGGCTAATGCGGTATTTGGAGTCGTGTTCACATAGTAGTACTCGTATGATGAGTTGGTTTTCACAACACCAATGGTTATTGGTCATTAGTGGTTGGGGATTATGAATTATGGTTGGATTTTCATGTCATAAAATCCCATTGGGATGGTGAGGAGCCATTGCATGATAGTGATGAAACTATTGGTTGGGGGTTCAGGATCACCATACATGAGGCTGTCGGGTGAGGACCATTAGGTATGATAGAATTTTCTATTACCAAGGACGTAGGTTATTGATCCAATGGTGGTTTTTATTTGAATATATATATTTTTGTACCTACAAATGTCAGGATTTGAACCAATTAACTCATTTTAGAAGGGGTTTTAGGGACCATAATTTTTTTCTTTAGCATGACCTCAGGCCATTGGCTCCTTGACATGGACATGACGTGTTAGGAGGTACATTGTTCCATTTTAATTATTTGGAGGTGGAAGCTGATTGTTCATATAGACTATATTAGACTATGGGATTCCTTGGGTGTGCACTAAGGATCCTCTCCACTTAGGTATACTAGTTTTAGCTGATGTAAGTGATATCTTCCTAGTGGATGTTGAGTATCACGGAATCTTGTGTGTATTATTTTCATGTGATGGTGCTCTACTTATTTTAGTTTATGCCTACTTAATTACAGATTTCAGATAGGCATACATTAGTGGTGGCCTACTGAAAATTCAGTCTCATACCCAACATGGCCCATTTGGGACACATGTAGATTTCAGGTTATTGAATTTAAGAAAGGGTTCAGGCTCTAGTTCAGTATCCAAGTATTTATGTAAATATGGATTGAAGTAAAAGGGCCATTGGTTCTTGTCATAGCACGAGTTTCTTATTTTTCTTCCTTCTTATCATATGTTGTTCTATATGTCTTTTTTATGTTTTCCATTGGAAACGATCATGATTATTATATTTTATGAATTAATCTGTATGCATATCTTTTTTAGTATCTCCATATGGAATGTTTACTTGTTTACTTATTTCTACTCGTATTGTCAATATATTGTCCACTATTTTCTATGATTTCAATGTTTCCTTCATGGGTGGGTTACAGGCCATGTATCTAATATTTTTTTCCTTCTTCTACATATTATATATCTATTTGGACCATTTCTGCATCATCATTAGAGGGTATATTCTCCCCAATGTCTCTCCATTACACCCTTGCTGCTAGTCTTCATCCTTTGGCGTACAAGTAGGCACCCATAAGTTCAGTGAAACTTTGCCCGAAGCACTTTTCAGGTGGCTAAACGGATCGGGGCACTACACAACATTCTCCAACCAACCATCATGGGTCCATTTTTCATTTATGGATTTAATAATGTGGTTCATCATGCTCAGATCATAGAGGTTCAATCCCCTTTAAGTTATAATACACTATTTATTTAAAATTAGTCATTTTATGTACATATTTTCATTTCAAAGTTTTTATACATATATACATCATGAATATCTAGATGAATAAAAATTACTAAATTATAAAGTTTATCACCACTAAAATTTTTAAATGGAATTCGTGAAATTGCAACCAATTGTTCATAATGGTTTAATTAAATGGATTGTCATGAAAAATTTACAAATCACCCATATATATGATAAATTGAGATAATTGACACATGTTTAACTATAACAACTAACATTATAGGCCCTAAAACCAATGGTCCATGACTCAATGTGTTATATTTTATTAGATAAGGTTTCATCATCATGCTAGATGGGAAAACATCATTTAGGTTGATGGATAAACTTTAACAGACGATTACTTATTCATTATTCATAACACAAAAGACAACATATCAATAGAAAATACTGGTAAACATGGAGATTTATCACTAAAATATATTATAAAACTAGTCATGATAAATAATGTATCTCAATAGTTATACCAGTAATCAAGTTACTAAAAATCATGACATGGTATAATGAATGGGAAATTGATAATCACAAAAAGAACATCAACAAATCTCATAGTGTCTAGGAATTAAACATACATAGAATGGGCAATGAATGGAATGTGAATCCTTGTGTATATATAATTATGTATGTAACACCACTATTCTTCCATACCTGGTGAAGGTTAATTTTTAAAAATTATAAATAAATATCTAGTGAAAGTTCAATAATCAGAAAGGTGAAATAATAAAACAACTATAATATGGAACAACTATCACATCCATGAAGACATGATCCTTACCTTGTTCATTGGTTGGTTAGACTTGACATGAGCTATTTTCTAGGTGATGAATCATTCCTAGTCTCATATATACTATCCCAAATTAGTAAGAAAAATAGAAAAGTGGTCTGATAACATATATAGCTCTTTAACATGGGAGCCCCTTAGATTGGTGCCCCAATCCATTTTTCCATTGGGGTTTAGGCACACCTCCCCCTATGCTAGAGGCTACAGACTAGTAGATAGGGTCTTATAGAGGTACGGTGGGGAGAATATACAATCTAGATTAGTAATAAATGTATCATAAGAAATAATAAATAACAAGAGTGGAATAAACTAACTAATCATTAAAATAAATTGAAGAGAAATCATAGATTAAAATGATATACTTAAAACCAATGAGAACATAGCAAGTAATAAATGAATAATATATAAATAAATGATAAAATCCCCAAGGGATATCTCCATGAGAATACTCATCTCCATATTAGTCCAGTGCTGCTAATCATCCATGTAGAATCATGAACGAACATTTCACAATCCAATATCTTGAAAGTACAACCATGTGGTATGTTTGTGTAGCTTAGTGCAGTGGAAGCTTCAATAGGTTATGGTATATACCCAATAGGCCACCACCAATGGTGTCTAATTCATGATTATTTCCATGAATATAAAAAAATTAGTATGAATGTATATTAAAATAGTGTTGTGATAACGTATAACAACATGTCGTGCTCAGGTTCCTCAAAGAGACATGACTAAACATACCTAATTCATCCAATGTATAAATTTATCTTCACACCTTCCATTATTCATATATTTTCTTCAATCAGAAAATATTATTCATGGGTTTACATGAACTAGTGTTGGAATATGGTTTATTACCATTGAATCCACATCATAGGATCCCATTTCAGACAAGGGACGTTATTACAATGATAATATAACTATAATCATAGTATATGGGTCGACATGATTTGGTATCAAAATATAATGGATTCCATACCAAGGGAATCCATTCCTAAGAATCATAATACATGGGAATCTGTGCCCAAGTATCATAACATAAGGGATGCTTGTCTAATGGACACAGTTCTTGAGTATCATTATATAAGGGAGTCCATGCCTAGTGATGCAATTCCCGTGTATCATAATCTTAAGGTACACCATTCCCAAGTATCATAATCTTAATGGACACTAATCCCATGTATCATAATCTGAGGGATTCTATTCAAATATTTAATCAGTTATGAAGGAATTAATTTTCAAGCATCACATGTTATATTAATATGAAATAATGAGGAGGGTATGGCCATAAAGATTCCATAACATAAGTCAGTCATATATGTTCAGTCATTTAATTATTAAGAAATTAATAATTTAATGGGAAGGTCTATGCAACTACAAATTTATAATGTGATATGGGTCAAGGTTATCATTCATTTATTGATGCGGGCAATGTGTATATCCATACCATTTACATTCCATTCCATTTCAAGAAATCATTTTATAGTCCATGTGATTACACATTCCATTCATAAATTTAAATATAAGTGACTAGGATTTTAATAATCCCCAATTATGCATTGCCTGCACTGGAAGATAAAAAACACCCAAACACACCACTAGAATATATAAGGATATTGGGCCCCCCTCAACATGGAATACTAGAAAGAATGTTTCATTGGTGCTCGTAATGCATCCCGATTGGCTGTTAAGCCTGTTGTCAGGGGTTCAAGTTACGGGGGAGGGAAATTAAAAACATAGAAAATCAAGGGGAAATTATTGTCAGAAGGTATTCGGGTAACAATATGGTGGTGGCCCAAGGGCCTGCTATCTACTAGTGTTGGGATTGGGAATGTCCATTCTTCCATAGTAGGATTTTCCCAATCATGGATCGTTATAAAGATGGATAAGCAAAATGACCATTCATAGTCATATCCATTAATTTAAAAAAAAAATAAATCTAAATTTATGGACAATTAAAACAATAAAGATATTTGGAGATGAATAGGGAACACCCAAGGGGTGGGGAAAATTGAGTTCACAAACCTATGATCATAATAGTAGGTGAAATGAAGGGCTTTGTCATAGTTTAGACAATAAATTTACATTATATCACATTTTAGGAGAAAAAAATATAGTATCCCTCATGTGGTACAGAAAAAATATTTATAAAAAATGAAACTTTTAGTGAAAATCCATAGATCCAAAAATTCATTAGTAGGACCATCTAATTATCCATACTTTGGATTTGTTTGAGATGATATGAACGAAATTCATATATTTAAATCACACTAAATATAGGGTTAATTAGACCGTAATAAGTTATTGTAGGATATGATAAGAAAAATCAATGTTAAAGAAAGGGGAATGATGATCTTGCTGGTACATATACAATTTGATGAATGATATTTTATTCTGACACTGAGAGAAGGATATTCCTTCATGCCTTGAGGGTGGATTATGGGAGATGTCCCACACATGGTTTGAGGTGCTACGTGTGGATGGGAATGAAAATGGTGAAAATAATTTTAAATAAGTAATGGTATAATCCTTTTTTAACACTTATTAAAAGCCACGTGGTTTTCAACATTTCTTGGAAAAACATGTTCCAACCATGCAGCGATACTATCTAAGGTACATGAACCTCACATGATATAGACACAAAGATTGAATAATCGTCCCCCTAAACATGTGTAGCTACTACGTAAGTGGAACAAAGAGTGTGGGATATGTGTATTATCTGAGAAAAAAGTATGAACCTCATGTGGGTCACCCCATTCACCAATTAACCAAGCCTAATATCCGACTAGTCCCCTCACATTGTTTAAAAATCCCATGATCCTCTATAAAATGGGTCACATGGTTGACATTCATAGTAAAACTAATCATAATCCAACCATGATCTTTAGGATGCCTCTTAAGAAATAGAGTACTCATTTATAGACACATCTGAAATTCAACTGAACAACAAACAAAAATTTTTAGACTTAAAACTCAGCCAAATAAATACCTTGAAATGTTCAAGTACACATATTCATGGTCTGATGATGAGCTTTTTGTCTATATCATCCACTAAATGTAAAAAGATCAAAAACATTTGGAATTTTTAAACTTGATCAGACATTGGACATTAAAATATGTATTGAAATATACATGAGGTGATATTTTAATGTATGTTATATTTTGTTTGAGTATTAAGTATATTATTTCTTGACCTGGAATTTTGATAGTGTTTATCATAATTTTTTATTCTATTTTTACTTTTCATAGCGTATGACTATTGTGTATCATAGGGTATGATAAACTAAAATTAGAAGTTTTTTGTGATATATGCTATGATATATGATATCATAGAGTACAATTGAAACCCATTTTATATGAAATCCATGTATCTAATCACAATAAATATAATTAGAATATCATTGTTTATATTTATCCCATTATTAATACATTTTTTCCTCGAATAATATATTTCTCATTCCCATATAAGATAAAATATAATATACATATGCCTTTATAAATACGTAAGATCTATATGTAAACAAAATTCCCATATCTAATATATTTCCCATTATCATAGAAGTGGATATACAGCGATACATAGGTTTTTACATGATATGTAAGGATCTCTCCATATGTACGGTTCATTCCTTTGTTCAAGACTCTCTTATATAGGGTTTACTAAATACTTGGGGTTATAACATATTATGGTAATTTTTTTTAAGGTTTCCATACATAAGGGTTACTTAATGTGTAAGCATTACACCAATAGAACACTTTTTTAAATAATGGCTATGCGTGTAAGATCTCATACATGAGGGTTGCTCCATGAGAAAGGGTTACAGTGTGAGAAAACTTGAATTTTCCACCGAAATTATATGTTATGGTACTCCTAATTGCAATCATGGATTTTGAATGATAATTGCATTATATATCTTCTATTACGATTCAAACCAAAATATAACAACATTAAATTTTTTATTTAATTATTAGAGTTTCTTAATTTTTTATAAATAATATGAGTTGGGAATTATAAACAGGGAATATATATGCCCATATTAAATATAAAATATTTAGATTTATATTTTATATTTTGAAAACCAATTGAATGTTATTGGTTTATTTATTACTTATATATATATTATTTATATAATTTCAATAATATGTGTGAATTAATTTAATAGATAAGATAGTAATTATGGATTCTCAAGAAATCATAGAGGAAGAAATCATGAGAAAAATATATTACTTGGGATGCAGTAGTTATAGATTTAATAGAAATATGATGAATATTAAAATATTTAATCTAATATGGAATGACTATAAATATAGATATATTGTTATCAATTCGAAATCAAAATATTGTTTTATAAATTATTATTAAATTAAAAAATAACGCTGCGTATAAAAGTGTTTATATTCAAAATAAGGAATTGTTAATAATTATAAGTTTGAATAATTCAAATTAATGTTTTTTAGGAGACTATTAAAATCATATAAAAATAAATTTTTTCTTACTTATTCGATCATGATTTAAAAAATCAATAATATGTTTTCATTGCATTATGTAAATTGTATAAAAAAAGAAATTGAATTTTAATTTTTTTTTATTTCATATAATATCACATATATTTAAATTATATTCCAGTTAATATAAAATATTATTGAGTTTAATATTAGGTAACTGAATATAAATTTTTTATATTCAATATTTTTGGAATATCTATAATATTATATAAATTATAAAGTTTATATTTTTAGATTTATTTATGAATTTTTCATAAATATTTATCATACGTATTAAAATGTCATTTTTTTAATTTATTTAAAAGTTATTCCCTTCATTAATAATTAATATAAATTTTTTATTTTATTAATTATGAGGTATTATTTAGTTTAATTGTGTTTAAACTTATTCTATGTTATCATACATGCATTAATGGAATTACATGATAGGTATGAATAAAAAAAATTATCTTCCATGAATTTGGTTTATAATTAATGTTATTTGTTTTAGTTTAATTATTAAATATTTTTCTTACATATTAGTTATTATAGTTAGGAGGAATTGGAATCTTTCTTAATTAAGTGATATCTGGGTAGTGGTTGGTTTGGTTAGACATTACACTAGCCTGTAAGATTATTCTTCATTATAGAAACATGGTGTTTGAATATTTTTGGTTCTAGTATTTCACAAGGGGGATTATAAATTTCATATAAATATAATCTTTTAGATGGAAATTTCATGTACCATCTGAATAGGATGAATTTGAAAGTGTAAATATATTCGGCCTCTAATATTCGGTGAGTAACACAAACTATGAGTTATGTAAAGAGTTACATAGTAATATTGATTGAATATATTAGTTTTGTATAATGAATAATATTCCAAATTAATTCAAAAAATCTAGGTATACATGTAAGTGGGATAATATAAGATAATATGGTGAGATATTAAATCCCCTTAAAAATTCCAAAGAGACACATGATTATTTAGAAAGCGTAGACTAACTAGCGAGGTTCTATTGTATAATCGTGTTCAACTAAAATAAGTAATGAGGTTAAACAAACCATTATTTTACTTATTAATTGCATATACATAAGGATACACATGGATCTAAAACCCTAACCATTATAATACTAGAGGAATTGAGTTGAGATAGTCTATATGTTGGATTGGAAAAAATTTCTGCCACTCAACTATCCAGGATTCATATGTGATGTGATTGATGATATCTTTCCACAATATATAGAAATATATTGTTTATATAATACATAAATTACATGGTGGTCAAATATGGGTATTGTGTTACTAAATAGATATGTTATATTTTTCATCAGTTATGTGAAATATAATTAAATAAAAGTTTTCATTAAATTTTTTCAAAACATGATACTTTTCTGGAAAAACGATTTAGTAGTATATAAATGTGAGCATCACCATCAAACAAACAATAAGATTCATACATAAAAATAAGAATCTTAATTCAAGAAAGTTTTGTGGATGGTAACATAAATTATGTTCCTATGTAAGATAAATTTTATGTTTTATAACAAACCTTCCAGAGTCATCTAGTATATTAATTGTTTGATAACTATATTTTTATGATTCTAAGTAGAATTGAATGATCAATTTAATGTTTTAAAATTATTTTATGCAACTTGTAAAAAAGTATTTTATTCCTCAATCATATAATTAATTATATTGGATATGTTATTGACATACTCAGTCTATAGGTTTCCTTAAGGCCTATTATGGTTATTAAATACAATTAGCTATAAATGATCTCAAAATGTGAATTATTTCAATAAATACTCAACTAGATATTAATTTTTTGGAATATATCAACTATGTAATTTTATGTGTAGGATTAAGTACTATTTAATATATTTTTTTTAAATGCTCATAATTCGAGAAGAAAAGTTGATTTTGGATTCTAATAATGGTTCTTAAAATATCCAGTGAAGGTTAGTAAAAACTAGATTTTTCATGAAAGAGTTTTTTTATATTGTATAATCATCGAGAATATTGAAAGAGGTTTAGGAAACACAATGGGATTCCCATGTTAGGTACCAATGTTATGAAAATAATTTATTTTTATTTTAAAGGGATTATGATATCAAATGTATTTCTTATTAGTTTTGTAAATATACATTAGATCATAATCAAGGGAATAATTTATAGATCATTTAGTTTTTATTTAAGTGATGTATTAAATATTATATAGACCAAAATTATAATTTATATGAATATATCAAGAGAAATTATATCTTAATAACAGACAATAAATGTTATATTAGTTATCTTCAGTGATAATATATGTTTTCTGTTAACAAAGTGTGGTTATGGAAAATATGAAATAATGGGTTCAATATACATGGTTTTTGATTTATCATATTTTAAAACATGTTTTGAAAATTAGACAATGATAAAAAAATGTTTTATCAATATAACTGTTATTATCTAAATGTTTGTTAAAATATAAGTAATGAGGATTACACCACCATTATTTTCATTATTTAATGATTAATAATGTTCTCATGGAAAGATATAAATATATAAAATACCATATATATATATCAATATAATAGTTAAATAATTAAATATTATAACTTAAGTAAATATTTAATACTTTCTAACACAAAGGAGTTAATGTATCATAGAACGATATTCCTAGGGGAATATATTATCCAAGAGGATAGAGGGAGTATGATCAGATGTAAAAAACCTAAAAGTAGAAAATTAAAAGGGCAATCTATATAAAATTAAATGTTGATTTCACTAAATATCTCAAATATTTTTACGTTAATTGATAAATATAAATTTAAGGAGTTAAATTTAGTTATAATAAAAAAGTAAATGATATTAAAAAACAATTATTGAGTATAATGGTACAACATTAATGTAAATAGTTACATTAGTTAAAAAACATCAGGGAATGGTTTGATCAACAGGATTCAAACAATGATAATAGTAATTATAGAAAGAAATCTATGTAGACAAATGTATTTATTAATGTTATAAAATTTGATGTTGTGTAGTTGGGGATTTTGAAAATGTTAAAGGATTTGACCCTTATGAAAATTTTCCCAAAATCTAACCATTATTAAAAATAGCTTACTCTGTAAATATTTCACAATAAAGTGTTTAGTGTGTGGGTTTTATCAGATGATCACTAAAATTTATGGTATGTATAATATAAATAAATAATTAGTTAAAAAAAATAAATTAATTTGTATCATACATATGGGTGATTTTTCAGTGAATCATATTTGATATGTCAGAAAAGTGCTTATGGAAAATTATTTTAGTAATATAAAATATATCACATTTCACAAAAATAAATCTATATTTCATCATTCATTAACATTGGAAATTATTTTTTCATGAGGGGAATTGATAATTATGTCTTAAAAGTATAACATTAATTTGTTCATGATTGATGATCATCACAAAGTATTGTAGGTAGTGATGATAAGTTAAAATTTGTTTGAGTGGAATCATATACTTGATATAAATAGTTTAATTCAAGATAAAAAAAGACACATCAAGAAATAAGTCAAGTCATATTATCAATGTTATCCCAAAACTTTTACATAAAATTAAATGTCTTATAATCATTGACATACATAGGGGTGTATACAAACTATGAATCTCTATTAACTAATATTGGATTAAAACCTATGACGATAATGAAAGTACATTGATACCATTCTTACCCAATACATAAGGCATAACTAATGGGTGGGGGTTTTGTATGTTTTTTACCATGTCAATTGTTAGAGATCAACCAATATAGTATTTTTTCACAAATATGATATGGCAAGACATCCAAGCCGATGATTTATTTAGAATATGGAAATGTATCTTATTTACATGTTATTTTCCCAGGAACTCGGATGAAGGAAAATTGATTTGGTCATCTTATATAGGAATTAAATGTTATATAATAATCATCTAGATCATTATATTTTAAAGAATCGTTAATTTATAGAAAAACACGTACAATATACACATGATCAATGTCATATGGTCGCTCTATATTATAAAAAATGGGTTATATTGGTACAAATATGATGCATATGATACATCATGGTGTGGACATGTACATATGGAGATATGGTAACATTTGATTGAGATAACACAAGACCCATTGGTAACATCAGTAGCACTAACGTTTTCCTAGAGGCCCCTTTTTCATACATTTATGAAATAATAATTTCATTTTTTTATCTATGTTAGAAAGGCCCATAGGATCACATAGTTAGGTCTTTGAATAAGGTTTAAATTTTGTACAATGTTTTCATTAAAAAATTAAAATATCTTAATAAACTATATCAATTGAATTTTTGATGGATTAAAAAATAGTTGGGAAATTTTTCATAATCTACTTGTGGTATATTATTTCAAGCGATACATTGTTAAAATGCACAAAAATTGATATTGTACATTATTTGATATACCCTTAGTTTTTTTAAATTATATGGGTATTTATATTGTTTTATCATAGATTATGATTATTATCTATCATAATTGTTTGACTTTAAAGTGATATGTGTTACTGATTTAATTCACCCTTCTATTTCATCGATGTCATTTATTATTATTACATATCACTGCATTGGTTCATTCAAGGATTTACATTCTTGATATAATCATTGAAACGTTCAATAAATATATAATCACAAAGGAAATATATTATTGTATCATATTCTAGTTCTCAAGTGTTCATATTGAATTCTGGAATTAATTAGTAAAATTAAGGGAGCCTATGTAAATATTAGAGTCCTTCCTAAATAAATCAGTCTTAAACCTTCTTATCTATTTTTTATAGTACTGAATATGTTAAAAAAACTTGGGAGATAGGTGATCCTATCATTATTAATGAATATTATAGTGGATAGTGTACTAATTATAAATAATGGACTTTATTCATAATCACTAGGTGATTATAGTCTATCATATCCATCAAGATTGAGTATAAGATGGAGTTCACTGATATTATGGTAGGTCAATTCATGTTTTATAATCTTTATATTTCTAGTTTCTTTTTTGATAATGGAATATGAATTACAATGGGTTTCATACATTTTTATGTGAATATTATGATCCCCTATAACCCATCATTCATTCTACTCAGCATCCCTAAGAGGATGTTTCATAAAAAATGTATACAATTATTAACAATCCTTTCTAGTGACCACCAGTATAAAATTAATCTTAAAATATTCTAATATGAATATACTCTAAACGGGAAAATGATCATTAAATAAAGGATTAATTATTTTATTTTTTAGTTAATTAGAAAAATTATGTCATAATGTTACTATAATGTCTTCAAAAATTATTTCCTTCCATCTCATAACAAAATTGTACCACATATCAATATCAATCGACATGGGTATTCGAGTACTAACCACAATGTACCTAATGAAAATGAACTATTTGTGGTCCATTGGTTCACCAAATGAATTTCATACAACCTATAATTTTATACCATTGGTTTTAGAATTAATAATTTTTAATAATAATATCTTAATATTCCACAATTATTTTTTTGAATGATGGTCATTTTACATATTTCCATCCTTCAAGTTATTTCTTACCTCTATAATGTTCTACACATTCTAATATTTATTCAATTTCAACATTACCACAATGTTGTTCTTCGAGTTTATGGAATCAATAGGTGAATAATTCATTATCATTTTTACTTATTAAACATTTAAATTTAGTAATATTAATATAGTTATTAACAAATAATATTATTAGTAAAAATATTTATTATAAAAAAACTAATTGGATATTTTATACGTTCATTGAGTTCATTTATAACTATAGAAGGTGTTGTACACATCTATCAAGAATACTACTATGTTTCTTATGGTCTCGTCTTACAAACAATTTAGATTCCATATAGGGGACACTATTAAATGATTGAGAATTCTAAATAGGTTTTTCATCCCAAATGAAATTTTATTTTTATTATTAACTAATTTTAGGTGGAAACAAGAATAATTTATCAATTTTAGTTTGTCATATATAGGGAATAAAATACATATACTTCCTAGTATTTCATTATGAAACTTCATCCTTGCCCCATTTTTTATATAAATTTACTTCAATTATATTAAATTTAGATGTTTTAACAACCCATATTCATTAAAACATTATCATTGGAATATTTTCTAATCAAAATCTCATATTTTTTCTGTGGTTCCAAATATAAAATATTTTGATGAATTGGATTTCTATCCCTATAACAAAATACATGTTTCAATTCTAATATAATAGTAACTTCATAATTTTTTATCATACTAAATTTATCATATACCATTACATAGATCACATAACTATTATTTAAATAGAAATTATAAGATAATACATATACAATTTGTACTCTATTTATCCATTCAATTCATTCTGAAATTGAAATCGTATTGTCGTCTAAATCCTTAAAAATATTATCAAAAAATATCCTATAAATTATTTTTTATGTTTGTTTAAAATGAATCTTTTAGACCATAATAAATTCAAATAACGGAAATTTGGTTTTGAGTTTCATATATTTAATCCAATATACTTTAATTAATAATGTATGTTTGTTCATGCTCTATCTCATTAATGGTAGTTGTGGAAACAAATCTTTAAGAAATTCCTTCAGCTATAAGGGGAACCCAATGATGGGATTTAGGTAGACTAGTTATATATATATAGAATACGTAAATAGTAATGAATTTAATGGTTACATAACAAATATATTACTCTTTAGTACAAAATTATGTATGATGTCTATTTTAAATATAACCTTTCAAATTATTTATGTTCCACTTAATTGGTTGCACCCATGTATACTGTATAAGACTAAATAGTCCGATATATCTAACTAAGTGAACCAAAATAAAAATTAATAACAGTGGGAAGAACATATGAAATTAACATTATGTGATAAAAATATCATATTTATAAAATTAAATGGGTATATAACATTAATCTATTCATATCTAAAAAATACGTAAATCTTAGTTATTGCTTGTCAGGATTTTTTTATTGAAACGTAATGATACAAGTATTAATTCTTTCTAAAAAACCTGAAAATAAATTTTTTTAATCCCATTAATATAACATTATTCATTTACATGATATTATAAATATTTTTTTAATAAACATTTCATAATTTTAGAACATTGGAGAATATTTTAAAAGTAAATCACTCTTTCCCGTAAAGGGTGTAATTCAATGGAGGAAGAAACTTTTATCTTTCACCCTTTGCTGGTGAAAACTCTTCCCTTATCCCCATATCAATCATGTAGAGTACAACATTAATTTTATCATTTTTCGTGAATTTAGTATCATGAAAATTACACAATCACATAAATTTATCTATGTGGGTGACATTATAAAAATCCTTGATGTACTAAAAATTACAATAAAATAGTTTCTTTAATGAATTTTCCTTATTCCGAACCTTTTTTTGAGGTTATTGAAATTGATTATCAATAATAGTGAGAATATCCATTACATTCTAAAATTTTTCTAAACTAGTTAATGGAAAAGGAATTCTTCACGCTTATGAATTTCTATTGAATTATTTTATCCATGTATTGTGTTTATGCCATCAGTAAAGTTAACTTTGGTTTTTGATTTTATTTATTTCCAATAACTGTGCCAATATATATGTTGTCAATGAGAATATAGTAAAGGGTGATGGAGTTAGTATCCTCCAAATGAAGGTTATATGAATTCTATCTATGTCTATGGGTAAAGGATAATGAATTGGAAACCATTAAATATGTAGAGGGAAAACTAATTTATGTTTGAAAATATATTTTGAAGATTTAATTTTTTTAGTATCCCACATAAGATAATAAAATTTATATTTTTAGTCCTCATGTGAAATTTATGTATTAAAGACTAGAGAATTTTATAAAATATTTATAATAAGATTAAAGATATGCGTAGGTTAATAGATTTATGTTCATTCACATACATAGTTAAAATATTTATGGTTGGAAATATTGAAGAAAAAATATGATTCAAGAACTATCTAGGGAGTTTCTAGAATAAACAATTATGATTTTAGTGATGTACTTACATAGATGAATGCTTTTAAAGAGGCTAATTGAACCTAAAATTCACATCAAGTATGGATTATATAAAAACTATAAAATTATTTTTTAATGTTATAAAAGTTGTTTGAATTGTTCTTAAGTGGTATGAGAATGTTTCACAAATAACTTGGAATTTGAGGTATTTTTAATATCATGGAGATGGAATAAAGTACCCCTAGTTTCAATATAGAGAGAATTGGAAAATTGGACATCTTTTATAATGACATAAGTGTATCCATAAAATTCAGAATCAAATTTATATTTCTCATGGACTGTGAGTCACATATACAGATCCACATAAAGCGATATATATTAGTTATCAATGTAGGGGATAAAAATCCCATAAGTGGATTGATGAAAGGGATTTGAGGAACCATGTAACGAGATTCATAGAATCTGATACCATGTAATGGGATTCTCATATGAGTGATCAATATTAGTTGATTAAGGGATGTGGACCTATGTTAAGGTCATCACCAACCTAGGTAAAGAACATTGATTATTTACGTATAGGTAACATTGAAGTCGATGAGAGCTATATAAGGGTAATTTCCACTAGAACTTCTATGTTAGTGTCCTTTTGATAACTTCTATAAACGTAAACATGAGGAGAGCTACAAAAAAGGACATATCTACAAGCACATGTAAGCATGATCTACTATAAGCATGCAGATCCCATAACAATGATTCATCATGAATGTTCTCATAAGGATAATATAGATCCATAATGATGTCCATGACATAAGGAAAATATTACCCTTATAGTAATCTAGATACATCATAATGAGTAATAGTTTCTAGAGCCTATGTTATGAGGAGAAAATAGAAATATTATAGATTTTTATAAATGTTTAAATGTTATAAACATTACAAAAAGAATAATTATTCAAGATGTTAAATTATGAGACTATTTAGTAGAGTGTTTTCAAAATATTCATGTCATATTGAGTGTATTTTGTTTTTCAAAAGTTTTCACGAAAAAATTAAAGATTAGTTGGGCCAAAAAAATATATTTTATGATTATATTATAGTCCAGATATATGTATATTTTTTTTGTTTTAGTTGAATGTTAATAGTGAAGAAGAATCTCAAAGAATGCATAAATTGTTTTGAAGATCTATTGGATTAGAAAAATGAGAATGTGAAATAGATGAAAACCATGGGAACTGTTATATATTCATAAGAGGAAAACAATTAATGAAGAAATATTGACTAAAAAATAGTGATGCATCCACATTGGAAAGAATAAAAACTGAAATGAGATTGCATGTGATAGACATTTATAAACCCTTGATAAAAGATAAGGACCATTGTATGATTAAATTAGATATTTTCAATATTCAAAATTTTAAAAATATTTTTTATAGTGAGTAATGATTAAAATTGAAAAAATAAATAGATAGAGAATGAATTGAATAAGTGTACACAATGATCCAATGTTGAGTGTAATTTTCTTTTAACTTTCGATGAAGAAGTAATGCAGTCACAATATGGTGTTATTGGTGACTGAATATCTGGGTATCAAATTAGAATATAGGAGAAGATCCCATGACACTAATTGTTATATAATTTCAGTTTATGGGATAGTGGAAAGAGAAAATATTTTCCATTGTTCATAACTATTGTGTCGGTCCATTTAAATATTTAAGAGATCATGAATTTTCACATGTCTTAGAATATCAATTTTGAATTGAGAAATCCATGTGACTTGATTTGGTGAAGTAGAATTATAAATATGATATGGGAATATAGGGCAAGGTATAAGATGTTTAGTCTCTTATCCGATGGATTTTAAGACACCACTAAGGATTATGGGATATATACAAAAGATGAAATTACATCCTTATATTGATCAAATATTTACTTAAAAGGGGATATAAATAAACACTTGTATATAAATGGTGGGATGCATCAGAACCAATGTGATTCTGGGTATGCAAAAAAATCATAATGTGAATTGGTAACACCAATGAGTAGTTGGATAAATGTTATTCACCTAGATTTGACATGTAAGTGTGTGAAGAAATGTGGTTTCATTAAGACTCACTGTGTTCATAAGGGTTTAAGTGGATAAAAAATATGTGATTGTGGTAATTAACCAATCATGTCAATGTGTTGGTTTCCCATATCAAATATAACCATGTAATAACACCATGTTTTATCCATTCCTTATTTTCCTACATTAAGAATTGTATAGATGATCTGTAAAAACTAAAAATATCCACTATTATCTTAAAATATAAAAGGGATACATATTCTTTGGGGTAAAATATTTAAAATAGAATTGGAATTTTTTAAAATAATAGATAACATCATATTCAACACTTAAGTGTTAAAACTCGATTCATTGGGTATTTTGATTAGTATTACAAACAAGGTACCCTCTAGTTGAAATGTAACATTAATAGACCTGTAATTTTTATCAGCTATTAATAATGTTCAAATTTGAGTTTTATTTAAGAATATCCTTTTTTAGGATAACCAAAATCTATTCCTATCAATTCAGAATCTGATTTTTTGTCCTATATATTAAGAAAAAATAAAATTAAAGAACCTGAGATTTGTAAAGGGATTTTAAAACAAAATGTGAAATAACTACTAGATGACGTTCGTAAGAGATGTATTTATATTACTAATTTTATTGGTTGTTTTTCCTATAATTATTACATTTCAAGGTATGATTAAGTGGAGATTAGGGGGTATAAACCTTTCACCTTTTTCAGGATAGTAAAAATTTGACTAAATAAAGTTCTCGATGAATTTATTTTATAAATATTACATTATGTTAAGGGACTAATGAATGAGAAATAAGGTATGGAAATATAAGTCTATCCCATAGAAGAGAAATTGGTAAAACAAATTGGATAATCCAAAAATCCAAAATATACATGTGATAGTGAAGGGAAAAAATAAACAAGTAAATGTTAAAAGTTTAATAATTTGTGAAAAAAAATTAAGGAATAGTTTTTAAGAAGGATTTGTTTATAAATATTGTAATTTAATTAATCTATAATTTATAAAATCAATAAAATGTCACAATGAATGTTATGGTCGAACAACTAGATGTAAAAGAAAATTTTTTTGAGAGATAATGGAATTCCAATTACAAATATTTCCAACATAAATTATGATAAAACATAATAATTGAAAATTATTGGGAATATAAGATTAAATTAAATAAGGTATAGAAATACTCCATCAACTTGTGGTTTCTATATCTGAAGCTGAATTAGAATAATTATGATGTGACACAACCTAGAACATCCCATGCTTCTGAAGGAAGGGGTGATTCAAAAACATTTTATAATATGTGTTTTCCTGAACAAAGAACTCACAGTAGTTGTAAAGAGAACTACAAATAATCTTTAGACGTATCTACAACAAGTTTATGGATGAAGGTTAAACACTATATAGTAAAATATATGAGTACCATTTCATATTTGAGAAATTATGTAGGATATATGTACCAAAAAATAAAAATTTGGTTGAAAAAAAACATTGAGACCTGACTGATTTATTAAGGGTGGATGTGAGAATTTCAAAAAAACTCATTAGTCAAAAATTATTCAAACCAAGTGTTGTTCCATCCCCACTGTTTCATGGTCTAAAATTTAGAAAAAATGGAAATAGTGAAAGTGAATGAAAAGGAAATAGAATTCTAAGTATATTTTGATGTTATTGGATGTTTGAGAACATAGGTAATATGTTAGTGGTTTCAAATAATAAATGTATTAAAGATAGGGGAACAAAAATAATAATTAAAGAGAATCTACAAGTTTGAATACAAATTCATAGAATAAGAAATATTACTTTTATAAGAATATATTTGGATATATAATAAATTTATATGATTAATAATAGATAAATGGTTATTATAATTAATAATCATTGTGTGATAAAACCCAACACAATTCTTGTAATGATGTGAAATGGCCAGAACAAAAAATTAAACAAAATAAATAAATAATTTATTCAATGGGAATAAAATCACAAAAAAACTATTGAACCAAGTTTCCCCAAGAAGTCTGAGAAAATCTATTAGAATTAGTTCAGTTCAATAAGAAATATATAAATATATTATGGTAGAAATTATAGTGAAATTTAAAATTTAAAAATGACATATAATTTCAAAGCTAAAGGGTGAAATATTGAAACAAAAATGTGTACCATGAAATAGTGTGTTCATAGGACATGATTGTTATATTACACTCATGAATATGTTTAAAGGTTTCCTATATAAGGTTGTTCAATATTTAAATAGTAAGTGTATGGGAGGTGAAAATATGTTGAATATAGTATTTTCATATGTATAACATGGTTTCACAGTAAAAAAAATAGATGTGAAGTGATATAATAGAAAACCATTTAATCTCAATATTAAATAATCTCTTTTTAATAGGTAGGCCATGAAAAATAAGGATCAACATGAACCAAATGATAAAATTAACATATAGATATATATTTTGGATGTAACTGAGAAGTTGGATCACATAAAAATGAAGCATGAAAGTTCCATGATTTCTAAAGAAATTAAATATTTTCTAATTATGAATAAAGCTCAAAAAGAAAATTAATAAATTTGTTCCCAAGTTGATAATATTTGAAAAATCAATATTGAAGCAAGTATAAATAAGTATATATATCATAGATCATTAAAGGAAATTGTATCTATGTTAAGGAATAAATCTTAGTAATGATATTAAAATTCATTTACAAAGGAATATTCACCTTATTCTCACACTTTTCTGGGTGTGTTCATGGAAAATAGAATTAATGTTGAAGAATTTAGAGATGATGTTGAGTTTTATGATGGTTATATATCTTGAAATTATCCACATAATGGAGATATATTTTAAGTCGAATCATGTGTCTTCTTATAAAGTTATTGGTAGAATATATCAAGTGGTATCAAATTGGTATCAATATTTTTTAAAGAATATTTATGGATGAAAAAATAGGTGATAGTGATAGGAGATAATCACTTAGTGGTGCTTAACAAATCAAGGGATGTTTCTAGAGATATACTCATGTATATTGTAACTATAAATATATCATACCTAAAATCCCTTTTAAAATTTATATAATAAATTTTTCCCAAATTTCAATATCATTTTTTAACACAATGGAAGCAAATTGGAAATCTATTAAAAAATATTACAGTTCTTGTACTGATACCAATTAATATATCTTAAGATAATTCATGAATAAAAAAACAATAATTATCAACTACCCAATGGTATTCTCCTAGGGTTTATACTCTATAAGTATGATTAAACCTTCAATGAAAATAGTTAAGAGAAAATGAAATTTTAATAATATAATTGGCATTATAAAAGGATCTGTGATAACCTTTGGGAATGAAGTAGTTGACATCAAGGAATTGTAAACTATATATAGGATAAAAAGGGAAATCTAAATGAAATATTTGATGGTTATATGATAGTTTGTCAAATATAACTATTTTTCAATAGAACCGTTTTTAAATTTGACCTTTGGGAACTATAAAAATTGGTAATAATATTACCTTTATAATTTGTATTTATAAGCAGAAATGAAAAGGGATAAATGATATAGAAAAGAGAAATGATAGCCTCTACCAGTAAGGTTGTGCTATTTGAATATCTTCTTTTTGAACATGTGAGGGAGGTAGAATCACAAGAATTCTCCCTTGACTAATCCCAATATGAACTTAAACAATTTAGGATTGAAAAAAAAATCTCCAATAGGATATGTTTATATTAGTGGAGATTACCACTTTGTCAATGTTAGTTGAGCCACCACATGAAATTTCCACCATTGCACACCTAAACGTTAGGGAGTATGTTGGTTTAATAAGAGGTTACATGTCCAAACTATAGTTATCTAAGATGAAATTTAATTTCTATAAAAAAATGTCCATCCATCAATACCATTATGACAATAATTTCCCATAATAAAATATTTTTTTAAGTAAGAGGAAATTGATAAGTTGATTTTTTTGACACCAATAAAAAATAATTTTATTTGTAGAAAATATATTCACTTTTATAATAAACTCATGTATTCTTAATATTATTCCTTTTAATTAAATATAATTTTAAAACACTATTATTTAAATTTAAATGATAAAATAATTTTATAATGTCTGAGGAAACATTTTATACGTGTCTCAAATATGACAGTGTCGTAAAAACAACAATTTCAATATAAATAAGGATGTTTATATTTAAAAGTATAAATTACTAAATTGATATAATTATTTTTTATAAAATAAAAATCATTTTTCAAATCATCATGTTGAAATTTGGTTATGGTGAATTTTTTATTATTTTCTAAAATAATTTATTGTTTATTCAATTGTAAAAATATAGATTTGAGTTTTGGGTATGTTTAATGACATCATTTTTATTCCGTAAAGATTTAAAAATTAATTAACCATAATCCATGATGTAAAAAAATTTATTTTAAAAATATTCTTTATTTTAATAGATATTAATCACCTTCCAAACCATTATGTGACTTTCCAAAGTCCAAAATGGAAAATTTTACATTAAAATCATTATTTGGTTGAAATTTTAATTTTCCATCTCCAATGAAGTATTTAAAAATGTTTTATTGTTATAATGGATTTTAATAACATAAAATTTGTCTCAAATATCAAGTAATGTGAACAAAAACAATGGGTAAGACTATGGTCTTTCATTTTCTATAACATAAAATTCCACTACCTAAAATTTGAACTTTTTAAAAAATTCATCAACTTTTACTATAAATGTGCTCCCATTTCACTCTACCCATTAAATCAAAATCCATATTCTATAATTTTATAGTCAATACCCCCCTCCATAATTCCCCAAATGATTCATGAATCCCCCTGTGTTCCATCTTCATGTTTTAGCAGCAACGCATCAAGGTAAGAGAATCATCCACTTCTCTTTTTCATTAAAGTCCACTTCTTTGTGGTCTGTTGTCACATTATTAAACTTATTTTTATACATCCCAATTCTATTATTCCATTACCAAAAAATATTCTTTTATCAATGGGAGGACTTAATTTATCTACATTATTTCACTTTCCTTAAACAATGTTTTATACCTGTCATGTTGCAGAATTCATTTCTTGAATTTATCGAAATTTTTATGAGAAATTATGATTTCGTGAATTCCAAAACCATTATTTTTACATGGTTATTTACCTAAAATTAAATATTTATTTTTGGTATTTAAATATATCATACCCAAAATCCCTTTTTGGGTTAAAAAAGATGTAATCCTTATTCCATTAAACACTTTTGTACACCATGATTTTGATAAGAAGAACACTCTTTATACTAGTTGGGTTATTAATTGAATGATTTTTTATGATATATGTGGATTAGTATAAATAAAGAATATGATGGGAGTTCCTAGATATAACTCAAATTGATTGGGTGAATAATTTTATCTATAAAGATGACATGTTTTACATTACCTCAGTGAATAACCATGGTAATTCTCATTTTTGACTCACTGGTGATAAATGATATGGAAATTCATAGGAATGTATCATTTTAATGTCATATCCTCATATATGTATTATGAATTCTGTTATTTTAATTATTATATACCACATATTATCTTGTTTATGCTATTTTTTCACGCCTCATGTTCTTATTGATATGGCTAATGATCTCAACCAAAATATATTTCTTTCTTGTTCACCTACTCAGATTAATTCTCACCAATATCCTTTGATGTATGTACGTAAGATATTATATTCATTAAATGTAACATTTTTTTCACCAATGATTAATCTATTAATGTGTATTAAAATTATATTTTATGTTTCAATGTATTATGTTCTTATTTTACAATAAAATAATCATTAAAATATCTTGGTTTTTTCACATGTGAGGAAGTGTTAATGTAATTAAATGTGGGATTCTATAGATGGTATGAGAGTAATATTTAGTTATTTATGGAAGTTATTCATTGAGAAATCTAGTAATTAGCCTAGGAATAATTCTGAATATAGTAAAAAATTATAGAGTTTTGGTGAAGTATTAAGTGATTGGTTTACATGAAATGAAATCAATGTCTAGATACTTCAAATGGATATAGATCTATCATTGATTCACCTTAGGGTAACATACACTAAAACATTGAACATATCTAGACTCAATTGAGAATGGGAACATGACAATGGACCATTCTACAAACCTATTTTGATACTCCTAGAGGATATTATTGTTTAATCATAATCATTTTATGAAAAATTGTGAATTGAATAATGAAAAGGTAATTTTTATTAGAAGATATTAATTAATAACACATTTAAGTAACATGTTTTAAGACTAAAAATCCCTTAATAATAATAATATTCTTAAATGTAACACATTTTTAATTATGAAATTTTTATTTAATAATAATGGTGTAAAATAAGAGGAACTGTGTAAATGATGAGTGTAAAGGATGATCCACTAAAAACATTCCTAACCTGATGTAATAGGGATTGGAAAACTGTATGGGGATGATAAATCTAGTATCGTATTTTATGAATAATAACATAACTCTTGTTGAATGACTAGAATCACCTCTAATGGAACAGCGTGTGAATAATTTCTTCATAAGTCAACGGAAAAATTATTTTGGTGGGCCTACCTAGATTTTGATTACTAAACAATGTATTACCACTATAAATAATATATATTTTTTCACACCCCTATTTATAAAAAGATAATGTCATGCTATTAGTAAACTACTTAGTAGAAGAAGCTGATTAGTGGTAGAAACTGATTAAAAACATGAACCTAAGAGATGTGATTCTTTTAATGGATTATGAAGAGTTTAGGGTAATCATTTTCAATAAATATTTTCATCATTAAATGTGAAAAAATTGATGAATAAATTGTTATATCTAAATAATAAATAAATTTCAATAAGGGAATTAAACATTAATAGACTTTCTTGATATCGTATATATTTTTTATAGACCATAAGGGAAAGGTTAAGAAATTATTTAGTGGACTAAGGCCCAATATATAGAGAAATTTACAAAATCAAGACTATGAATTCTATGAGTAGATTTTATATATTTCTATAAATGTTGAATTGGATTTTGGAGGGGTGTAGTTGTCATATTGGTCAAATGAAAATAATAGAGCAATGGATGCAATATTTGGGATGAATTTTGATCATGGAAAAGGTTGGAAGAAAGTAGAACTAACCATGTGAAAAAGATTAGGGAAAAAATTATTTGGGTAACTGCTTTCATGGGAGTGGAAGGTGATTCAGGTGTGTAAGATATGGAAATATTTCTCTTAACCATCATAGTTTGGTGAAGCCTCATCTTCTCAACACTAATGACAAAGGGATGATGGTCCATGCCCATCCTGATGTTCAATGCTTGATGTTGATAGATTATAATTTAAGAGTGAAAGTTAAAAAAAATTAAATCATAATGGTTGATGCGGAGGCTCAAAATTATGTTGTGGAATTAAAGAACATTATTCTATAAAAGATAGAAATTACTTTGTTTGGTTCTTGTTCTGGCCATTCATTCTTTCAAACTATGTTCTCAAGGAATATAAAATAAATCCTAATGCTGGTAGAAGTAGAGTTATCAGTCAAGGTTCTTAGAGGGACGATCCTTGAATCAATAGTGTATAAAAACTATAATGTTAGCTTTGTAGAGTAAAATATCATTGAAAATTTAGTATTCATTACCATCATGGGATTTCATATTATAATAAATATTGAAAGGATCTAAAATTATAATGTTAATATCAACTACATAGATAAGTTAATTTTAGATGTCTTGGTTAGAAAAACTATAGTAATTATCATAGGATAGATATCCTATCCTATCATCATCTATAAGGACATCCCATTGCCTTATTTACAGAGATTATTGGTAAATATAGAAAAGGAAATGATTTTATACGTATAGAAACATTCCCTATCATTCAGGAATGCATTAATTTATTACATACAGAGTTGATTAGACCTCCCCTAGAAATAGAGGTGTCATTCTCCATTGAACTCATACATGGCTCCAAGAAAAATATCAATGACCCCATATTGTGTGGAAAATGTGGAGTTAGTAGAATTAAAAAATAAACTTCATGATCTATTGGAGAAATTATTTATCCAACCAAGTGTGTCTACAAGGGTAAACATGTTCTCTTAGTAGATATTAATGATGAATAAATGTGCTTTGGAATTGATTATAGATAACTAAGAGGGATCACAATAATGAACAAGTACCCTCTCCCAATGATTGATGATTTATTTGACCAGATTTATAGGGATCAATTCATCTCAAATATTTACCTCCAATATGGATATACTAAATTTAGGTTGAAGAAATAAGATATTATAAACACTAAATTATGAATAAGATATTTGAATTTTGTGTTAGTTTGTATACCGTTTGGAAAAAAAATTATATTTCTATTTTTATGGGTTTAAGGAATTTATTATTTAAGTATATCCTTGATAATTTCATGATCATTTTAATTTATGATTTTATGATATATTAAAAACAATTAGGGGCATTAGAATCATCTAAATGTTATATTGGAAATTATGAGGAAGAAGAATCTATTATGAAAACTAAATAAATTGCAATTTTGGTTACCAAAAGTTATATTTTTGGGGAACATTGTAACCAATGACGGAATATCATTTGACCCTATCTAGACAATGTATTTATTGGATTATCATAATCATATAATAGTTACTAATATTTCATAGTTTCCTTGGCCTAACAAGGTACTATAGGTGGGTAGTCAAAAAAAAATCATAACATTATAATCATTAATCACAGTTAACATGAAAAAGAGATTTGTTCATATGGAAAATGTAGTGTGAAGAAAAATTCAAAGTACTAAAGAAGTGATTGGTTATTAAAATTTAGTTAACTATTCTATCTATTAAATAGTAATTTGTTATTTATAGGGATGAATCTTCAAAAGTGAATGGGTGCATCCTCTTGAAAAATAACAATATGATCACTTAATAATCTTAATATTTAAATCACCATGATAAATATTATCCTACTCATGACCTTGAGTTAGATATAGTCATTTTTTATTTAATGATATGTAGGAATTTTCATTATGGGGAGAAATGTGATAAATACACAAACCACAAAAGTTTGAAGCATAAATTCACATAGTAAGAATCTGACCTGAGAAAATAGAGATGGTTGGGGATTCATAATGACTATTACTATTTGATTCATTTTTTCCCTAGAATAGAACATAATATCATGGATGTGTTATGTTGGAAATACCATGTTTTTATAGCCATGATTATCATTTAGGGAGATCCATTTTTTATGGACCTAGTAATGTTAGACATGGGAATTATAATGGAAGTTACATCATCCATACTATCAAATATAACTTCGTAACCATCCTTACCAGAGAAGTCTAAGAGAAATAATAGAGTTAATCTATTAATATAAAAGATGACAGAGGCTATAATGGATCTGAAGATTCTAAGGATAAATATTGATCATGATGTCGTACTGAAATTTCGTTCAAGGATATGTGTATCGTCTATCCTAAAGATAATGGAGAAGATAATGGTGAAATCGCATAGCTCTACATTATATATAGATCATGGAATCACTAAAATGTATAGGGACCCTTGTAAAAATTATTTAAAGGATAATATGATAAGGAATATTGTTGAGTACACTATAAGGTTCTTAGTGTGTCAACAAGTGAGGGTGGAGAAAAAAACTCCTAAAGGGGTATTGCACCCACTAATCTAACCAAGATTGAAGTGGAAAAATATCACCATAGACTTCATTATTCATCTGTAAAGGACATACAATGGAAACAATGTGATATGGGTTATAGTGGATCAACTCAACAAAACTACGCATATCATACCTATTCAATAGGAATTGCCTTTTGAACAACTTGCATAGATATACGTAAGGATAGTTGTGAGTCTTCATGGGGAGACACTTCCAATAATTTCTGATCATGATCCAAAATTCAAATATAAATTTAAAAAACTCTACAACATGCTCTAAATACTAAATTGAATTTCAGTATGACCTATGACCACCAAACTGATGTCCAACCACAATGGACTATTATGGCATGCAGGGACATGCTAATAACAAGATCAATCAAATTTAAAGGTCATTGGTATCAATGTTTACAATTAGTTATATTCTAATATAGTAACACATTCCAATAGAGTATTCCAATGGAACCATATGAATCCCTATATGGAATGTGATGTAAAAATTCCTTTTTGGGATGAAGATTGTGAGAGAAATGTATTTAATCCAAATCTTGTATAAGAGATGATAGAAAAGGTTCATTACATCCATCAAGATATAAAATATACTCAAAGTAAATAGAACATCTATGTTGAATAACATCAAAGGTGGCTGGATTTTGATTTTTGAGCCAATTTTTTCCTGCAAATGTCACATTTAAGAGAGACATCTAATTTCAAATTAAAGGAAATATTATCCCTAGGTACATGGACCCCTTTGGAAACCTTTATTGCAAATGTGTAGCGACATATTGTCTAGAACATCCACAAAATATGGATAAATTTCATGATTTAAGCCATCTATCTCTATTGAGGATGTACATATGAGATCCCAACATTTTACATAATCTTAAGGTCATACAACTGGAACATGATATCTCTTATGAGAAATACATGGTGGAGATCTTGGACCGTAGATCCAAATTTCTACAAATAAACACAACATTCCTTGTAAAATTTTTGTGGAGTGACCACCGATATGAATAAGGGATGTGGGAACTAGAGTATATAATGAGATATAAGTACCCTCACATTTTCTCAATGGAGAGAATGAGTTTAAATTATTGAAAGAAATTTGTTATTGGGAACGAATGAAACGACAATAAATTCATTCTATAATACAAAAAGAACCAATTATCCATTAATACTATTTCATTTTTTCACACAATGGTAGTAAATAGAAATAATACTAAAAAATTATTATTATATATTATGTAATGATTCAAATTTCTATATCTATGAATTGTATAGGAATATGAAAACCAAAGAATGCCAACCACGCAATGGTATACTTAATGGAATCCAAATATGAAAAATATAATTATTTCCATAAAAACTGTTAAGGGAAAAAAGAAGCATTAATAATATAATCGAAATTATCAACGGAGTTTTAATAACCATTGGGAATTATGTAGTAAATATTTTTGAATGGTGAAGTATATATATGCTATAAAGGGAAATGTGACAATTGGGATTTATCATTAGATGAATTTTTTCCAAATATATTTATCTTTCAATATTACCATTGGTCAATTTTACAGTTGGAAACCATACCTATTGGTAATAATTATACCAATATAATTTATATTTATAAGTAAAAATGAAAAATATTAACTTATTTAGAAATGGAAAAATGAATAAAACTACTTGAGTCATGAAGTTTGAATCCCAGTTGATAGATTGTGGGAAGGAGGTAGCATCACTAGAGTCCACCCTTCATAATTCCCAATCTGTTAATAATTGAGGCTTGAACAACATCTCTAATAGTAAAATTTAAAATTTGTGTTGATTACCACTCAGTCAAAGTTTTTCATTAATCACTATAAAAATAAACAACTCACACCATTCACTTAGGGTGTATGCTTCTTTAATAAGGGGTTTAATGTCCAGTCCATTATTTCATATAATGTAATTTTTTATTTATAAATAAAATTTTTATTCGATCAGTCACATTATGAAAATAATTTTATATAATATACTAACCATTTCAGGATATTTATCAAGTTTATTTTTAGGTATTATGT
Source organism: Viscum album (assembly GCA_963277665.1). Taxonomy (NCBI): domain Eukaryota; kingdom Viridiplantae; phylum Streptophyta; class Magnoliopsida; order Santalales; family Viscaceae; genus Viscum; species Viscum album. Next base: position 1,390,529,730 of record OY728159.1, read on the forward strand.
TTTCTTTGTTTGATATTACATTTTTTAGGTTTTTTCATGGGGTTATTTTGTGTGGAAATTGAAAATTTTGGAAGGAAGTGGGAAAGTGTACAGTTGGTGCACGATTTTCCCAAACAATGTACCTAAGAATAGAAGAACCTTGTCACACTATGTAGAGGGATTTCACATGGCTGGTGTGTGGTTTTTCAAACTTTTCACCCTATTAGAATAAATTGTGAATCCCCCATAAGAGTCGCACGATTTGTAAAACCTTGTGCCCCTTCCCAAAAAACCATTTTGGGGATATAAATTAACACAAAATTCTATTTTCAAATTTCATCAGCCCCCATTTTTACCCATAACCATTCCTTTCATGCCACGATTGATTATTTCGTGATTTTGGAGACTCATGAAATGATCATAATCCTTCAAAACATCCATTATTAGAATATTTAATAGAGGATTGAATATATTCACCCCTTCTAGTAAGAGGCTCTAATCCCATATGATTTATTTCTTCTATCCCATAACTCCCTAAAATTTCAGAGGGATGTTACCCTCTATCATGTTGAGCCTATATCTTGTATTTTTCGATCCAGATATAGAATTGTGGGTTCCTAATTGTTTTATCTTTAATTAGGGTTTCAAATCCAGATCTCATTTTATGTCATAGTTACTCTCAAATTAGGTATATTTAATGGAGACCATTAATCATCAAACATGAGATTTATGGTCTATTATTAAAATCCAATACTCATAATTTAAATATTTTATATGTAATTATATAATTACTAGATATTTTTTAGAAATTAAATTTTCTAATTAAATTATTTAATTTCATAAATAAATTAATTAAGGTATTTTGGAATTGGGGATAATTAATGATTATATTAATTATCAAAATATATAAATTGTGATATTTTAGGATATTTAATTTTTGAGTAAATTACCAAATTATGGAAATTATGGGATTTGGGGATAATTACTTGTCATGTTGATTATTAGAATGTTGAATTTTGTATTGGGTTAATTAATTATTGAATTAAACTATCAAATGATGAATGGTAACAATGGATTTCATTCATGAATTATGAAATAAGAATGGAAACAATGTAATTAAATTATCAAATGATCAATGGTAACAATGGTATTCAATCATGTATTATAAAATGTTAATGGTAACAATAGGATTAAATTATTAAATGGTTTATGTTTATAATGGAATTCATTCTTGTATTATGAAATATGTATTTTAACAATGGACCTGAGTTATAAAATGTTGAATGGTAATAATGGTATTCAGTCATGTATTATGAAATATTATTTGTATCAATGGAATTAAATTAAGAAATATTGAATGGTAAAAATAGAATTCAGTCATGTGTTTTGAAATACGAATGTTAACATTGGAATTATGATATATTATATCGTTTTGGTGTCCTCAGGGACCTAGTGGTTTATGAGGATAAATAAATCATAATAGAATAAATGTAAACTATTAACATTATTCATGGTATTTCTTTCATTATACAATTGTTTACATTCTTTGGACAGGATATTGTTTTATACATCATTTGTTGTGGCCTACTAAGCTATAGTAACACCCTACTCAATAAAACTAATCGGTGCTCTAATGGATTTCATGGTTGCAGGACAGATTGAGGGAAAATGCCCTGTTTTTTATGACTGATTCATGATAGAGCATAGATGTGGGAACCAAATGTTGTTTAGAACATGTTTGGTAGTTTTCAGTGTCTTTACATTTTGGTTTTCACATTGACACTTGAAATTTATTTTAGAAAGGCATATTTACTATTAATTTTTGGTATTGTATTCCATGTTTTGGTCATCATGTCATATTTAAATTTTTATAATTAGGTTATTCTGTTATTTTTAGTCATTTTGGACTGATGTATTACTCTAATAAAAGAGTTTATAGTCTCCCCAAGATTGATATTAGTACCCAGATTCTAGTCAGTACTCTCTCGAATATAGGAAGGCAAGCATGAGGTTATGTGACTGACCGTCTCTAGACACTGATGTGTGGCACATGGTTTGGGATTTTACAATGTGTCATCAAATCCCAATTTTCTTTTCATTTATTTTTTCTTACTATTTAGGAAATGTTGATAAGAGACTATGAAGATTTAGGACACGATTATGAGCTCATTCATGGGTGTAGCTAGCCCATGTATGGGGGATATCCCATGTACCCATGGTGGGATTATTATTATAATTGTTTTCTATTATAGTTGAATATTATTTAACCTTTTTTGATGAACTTACTATGTGATGTGATAATTCATTCTGCGTTTTTATGATAATTCTCTCATGTCTTGGAATGGAATAAGAGTTGTGTAATAACTCATAACTCTGGGAACTAAATATTATTGTGACATGAAAAATTTATAATCTTGCATGAGAAAACAATATTTTGGTAATTTTTTCAACATGAATTGTTTTCCTTATTTTTGAAATTGAACAGAAATAGTGCATAATGTGAAATTTAAAAAAATTAAAGTGATTCAAGATGAGAATAAATGGGTTTATATAAAGAAACATGAAATTTTGTAGAGTTTAACCTTTATTAACTAGGACCATGCTATAGGATGGTTAAGGGTAGTGATAGGGCTAAGGTTTTTACCATTTTAATGTGATTGGGGGAATGATGTTTTCTGTCTTATTGTGCTCCCATATTATATAAATGTTGAAAATTGGTGTTATGTGTCCGGATACATATGTTTTAAATTTTATAAACAAGCCTCTATGATGACCCCTGTTGAGAGAATTATAGTAGTATATGGTGGAGATGATCCAGCAGTATTGGAACTTGAGGCTCTAATAGTTTAGGGTGAGGAAACTAGAGGGAAATTATGGGAGAACTTTTCCTGGTCCATGTATCTTATGGAAAGAGACCAATGGGAAGTATTTAAGAGTAAGATTTATTTTTTGTTGTAGTTTAAATTATAGTACCCTATGAATTTAATTTTATATGTTGGACCTTAGGTCGTAGAGTTTGGGGATCGGTATATCCAAATAATACTTGACAATTTGGAGGCTCCTATTGAGAATATTCTCAAGTTTGATGATTATATACAATGATGATAAGTGAAGTATTGGTGAAAAGTTTAGGCTCAGAATTGAATGGTTGATAGTGTGTTATGGAAGTATTTTTTAGAGAAGTTCATAGGGAACAATTTTAAAAATATTATTAGGTAATATAGAGAATATGAGTTCATGAGGTTGACTCGGGGTAGTATGTTCGCAATAGGCTATTCAAGATGCTTTTAAAATAATTATCACTTCGCTATCTAGTTGAATGAATATGATACATTTATGGAACAAAAAATTCTACGAAGGACTTAAATGTGATATTAATTCCCAAGTTAGAATATTTCTATAAAAAAGTTCATTATGTGCTGGATCAGTCTCTCATAGATCATGGTAACCTGAAGGAGGCCTCATGTGCATGAAAGATGGTTTCTGGGGGATGATCAGGATGTACATCCTCCGAGAGAAGATTTTAATCCTATGAGAGTTTTATTCAAGGAGATAGTAGAAGGAGTGGAAAGGGTGTAGGATCAGTTACACGAGACCATACCTGAATTATTTGATACCAATGTGGTAGGCAGGGTCACTATCAGAGACATTATACCTTACCATATATTGAGTATTGATATTGATGAAAGATGGGACATATAGAGAGGTTTTTCAGTAACCCACGATAGATGGGTGGTGATAGCGGAGCAATATAGAAAAAATGTGAAGTAAGGATATCTTTCTCACCATAGTAGTATGGCACCTGGAGTTCTACTAGCTTTGGTGGTAGTTGAAGTGGACGAGGTCCTTCTGGGAAACAGTTCTCATACAAGGAATGTGGTGAATTATTTGAAGCTTATACTACATCATAGGGAATATGAGGATGACAGTTACATGTCATTCATCATACATTAGTGTATTGAGGGGCTATTCCACTAACAGTAATATATACAACTTTTATATCTTCCACATTAGCTGGTGCATTATTTGATACTGGTTCCTCTCGTACCTTTATTTCTGTAAAACTTTTAAATGATTTGAGCATGGATGTAGTGTTAATGAGTGGGTTTTTGATGATTGATATGTCGTTTGTAGTATTTTATAGATATATTATATTATGAAAAGGGTGTTATATTGAGGTTGTGGAGTATATTTTTCATTGGAATCTCTATACTATTGACAGTGAGGCTTTTACCTAATTATGGATATGGACTTGTTAGTGGAATATTGATCCCACATTGATATTTTCTAGAGAAGAGTAACGTTTAAGTCTCCTGATAGTGATAATTATGTACATTTAAGAGAATAGAATATCTAGTGGGTCATGTAGGACCATCTATTTAGCAAATATGGGATCTCACCGACCTCGTATCTAGTATATTACTGAATGATGAGGATCTAAAAAATGATTCTTTTCCACCTATAATTGATAGGTTTGAGGATGTTTTTCTTGAATACTTCTCAGAGATACCACCTCATATAGATGATTAATTTACTATAGATATCATTTTTGGGGATTAAACTGTCTCTATTCAACCATAAATCATGTCATCAATAGATCTTCAAGATATTATGATGCGATTAGAGGAGTTGTTTGAATATGGGTTTATCTTTCCCAGTATATCACATTGGGGTTCCCCTATTTTTCTTTCTATGAAGGTTGAATAGTATCTACTTTTTTATTCAACTACCAGTAGTTGTACTAGATTACAGTGAAGAACTGGTATCTTGTTCTAAGTATGGACGATCTATATGAACAGTTTAGTGGATCTTGTGTTTTTTAAAATATTTACATGAGATCAGGGTATCAACATTTGAGATTTAATCCTTCTTATATATTGTGGAATTTTTTTAGGTGTTTTTTATAGTCTTTATGTGTTCATTATTAAACAGTTTTGGTTGAAAAATACACCTGTAGTTTTTATACCCTTGATGAAAATTATTTTCATGTGTACCTAGATCAGTTTGGGGTTGTTTTGTGGGTGAAATCATAGTGTACTCCAAGACTAAGGAAGATCATGACTAATATATTGAAATCATCCTAGGTAAACTGAGGGAGAATCATTTATATTCTAAGAGATTTTTGAGTCTTCTTGGTATTGGTTTGGAGCACTTCTTAGGTCACATAGTCTTGGTTGAATGTTTGTTAGTAGACCCAAAGAAGGATTAAGAAGTGGTTTCATGGGAGAATCCCAAGAATATTTTGATATACATTGTTGTATAGGGTTGATTATATATTATTAAAGGTTCATTTTGGACTTTTCCCATTTAGAGGCACCACTTTCGGGTATGACCAAAAAGAGAATAAAGTCATAATGGTCTATAGAATATGAGAATTCCGTCTAGGAGTTGAAGAAGTGCTTGACAATGGTAGTGATATTGATCCTACCTAATCCGAGTGAGGAGTATATGGTGCTTTTTGGTGTTTCTAGGACAAGGCCTATTATACTTTTTATGAATTTATATCTATTTTTGTAATATGGGTATCATAAGTTAAGGCCACATGAACCAAATTACCCTAGAATGACCTCATGTCAGCTGTAGTATATTATGATTAGAAGTGTTGTCAGAATTCCCTATGGGGGTAAATTTGTACTATATATAACGGTTATAATATCATGATGTACATATTTTCATAGTGATATTTTAATCTCCGTTAGTGGAGGTGGCTTGAGTATATACAGTCATTCAACATTGAGATAACATATACACGCAGCAAATAAAATAGTGTTGATGATGCTTTGAGTAGGAAAACTCAAAATTAGGCAGCTCAAAAGTCTAGTTATCAGTGGATAATGATGAATTTACTGGATGGAATGCATGTTTTGGTTCTAGAGATTTAAGAGAATTTAATTATCATAACCTTATCATTGGATTCTACACTTTTGAGATGGATCAAGGATATATAGTAGGTGGATACTCACAGCTTGACTGTGAAGATAACTCTTGATTATGGGGAGTCGCCTTCACATTGGAGCATATATGATGCTAATATCGTCTATGTTAGGAATTGGGTTCTTGTGCCTACAAGTATGCGAGAGGAGTTAATGCATTATTTTCATGCCTCGAACTGGACGGAACATTAAGGTGTGACCATAATGTTTTTGATCTACGATGAAAATTTTGGTTGTCATGCATGAAAAAGGGGATATCATGGTCTATCAAAAAATGATTCACCTTCCAACATTTGGAGGCCCTGCAACAATGGATTATTAGTTTAAAACTGTTGTTACCCATTCTGTAATGGAAGTGGGATGATGTGACAATGGATTTTTTAGTGCTTATCCCAAGGATGACATGGAAGAATGAAGTTATTGGGGTGATAATAAACTGACATCTGATGGTAAATCATTTCATAATGTTATAAGAGATTTAATCAGTAGATCAGTTGGGATAATTGTGTGTTCGATAGGTAGTCCATCTTCTAGGATTTCTATGGACAATTATTTAAGATCATGAATCATATATTACATCATGTTTCTGAAAGAAATTTTATTAGGTTCTTGGTACATAGGTTTTATTGAATAAATATTTCCACCCATAGACAGACTTATAGTCATAGCATACTATACATGCGATTCAGGACATGCTAAGATCAACTATTCTGACTTCAGTGGGACATGGGAAGAGCACCATGATTTTTTGGAGTTTACATATAACAATAGTTATTAGGAAACAATATATATGGAACCATACTAGGATATTTATATAATTCGATGTTGATCAACTCTGTAGTTGATGGGGATAGGTGAGTTGGAGTTTTTTGGACTGAGTCTCATGTAGAAGATGTCAGATCAGGTGTAGTTGATTTGAAGTCATTTGGCTATGGATCGGAGTAGATATAATTCATATCATAATAGAAGAAGAACACTAGATTTTACAGAGGTTTTTCATGTATTCCTTCTTATGTTACCTAGATTGTGTCACTGAATGATACAAATATAAAGAAAATTGGATCCTAGGTTTGTTGGATCATTCGAGGTTTTGGAGAGAATCGAGATGGTGGCATACTGATTTTTTCTTCAATAGAGATATAGTTCTAGTCATGAATTTTTCCATGTGTCACAACTTTGGTGGTATCACCCTGACCCTTATCATGTGAACTAGGTAGCTGATATTGATCTTTGAGATAGATTCATCAATTTGAGGAGCATATAATGCATGTGTTGGATCATAGTGAGAAGGTTTTCAGGGGAAAGACTATGTTCATAGTTCATATATTGTGGAAACATGGAGAGGTTCAGGAGGATACATGGTAAAGAGAAGAATATATAAGGGCTATATGACATGATCTTTTTTCCTCGGAATGTTAGAGATGCATTTGATTGAAGCTCGAGGATGAGATTTTATAAGGTGAGGAGATTATAAGAACCATAACTTTTTTGGATTTGTATCCGGATAGTTTTTAGGTATTATTTTTTATTTGTTCGAGCACACTTTATTTAGGTCTTACTGATTCATTAATTTTTATGAATACTGTAAATTTTTTTAGAAAGTGGTCATGTTCCTGGTTAGTTCACAGTTTTCTTAAACAGTTCACCTCATCTCCACAAACTGTTCAACCCCGAGTAGAGGGGATTCAAACGGCTGGTGGATAGTTTGTAAAACTATTCTCCCTATTAAGAGAAAAAATTCACCCCCACCATTAAAAGAGATGCATGGTAAAGGCGTATAGTTTGGAAAACCATGCACAACATCCTAAAAAACCATGCATGTGTTTTTAATTAACAATAATTTTTTAAAAAAATACCAACACCCCATTTTAAACCCTAATTATCCCATGTTGGCCCTAATAATTATTTCATGATTTTGGGGACTCCTGGACATGTTCCAATGCTTTATAACCGTCGTTATTAGTTAATCAAAGTGATAATTGAATATATGCACCCCTTCTAGTCAGAGGATCTAATCCCATGTTGTTTTTATCATCTCTCCCATCTCTACCACATATTTTATAATGTAGTTATCCTTTGTCTTTTTTGACCAAGATCTAGGTTTTTTAGATATATGTCAAAAAAATTGGATATTTCTTGATCGATCTTGAATTAGTGTTTCAGATCTATATCTATTTATATGTCATTGTTGCAATTAAATTGGGTATATTTATTAGAGACCATTAACCATCAAACAAAAGGTAGGTGGTTAATTATTCAAATATCATTATCAAGAATAAAATTCTGTGTATGTAAACATATATTTTATACAGTTTTTTTAGGAATTGATTTTATTAATTGAAATAATAAATTTTGTAAATTACATAATTAAGGGATTTTGGAAATAGGGATAATTAATTGTGTAGTTAATTATCATAATATTGATATTTTGGGATTTATGGATAATTATTTGTTGATTTAATTGATAGAATATCAAAATTTTTGGAATTGGGGATAATTAATTGTTAAGTTAACTATCATAATATTGAATTTTGGATTGATTTAATTAATTTTTGAATTAAACTGTGAAATGATGAATAGTAAATAGGACATTCAGGCATTTATTAGGAAATGTGAATTGTAACAACAGAATTAAAACATGAAATGTTGAATGCTAACAATGACATTCAATCATGTTTAATGAAATATTAAGTGCTACAAATGGCATTCAGTTATGAAATGATGAATTGTAAAAATGGATTTCAAAAATGTATTATGGTATATGAATTATTACAATGACATTCAATTATAAAATGAATAATTATAACAATGGAATTCAGTCATGTATTATGAAATATTAATGGTAATAATGGAATTCAATTATTAAATGATGAGTGGTGATGATGTAATACACTTATGAAATTAAAATGGTAAAAATCGAATTATTATATAAAATATCATTCGCGTAACCTCAGGAACCCAGTAGTTTATGAGGATAAATAAACTGTAATGGAATAAATGTAAATTAATTACTTTATTTTTGATATTTATTCTTTATAATACTTCATTCATTATATGGACTTTATATTGATTTAAACACCAATGGTGGTGGTATATTTCTTTGTACTCACACTCAATGAAGGATGCCTTCTCAGTGCTTCAATATATTTCATGGTTATAGGATTGTTCATGGGAAACAATCCTACCATAGATGACTGGGCTAGAATAGAGCATGGATGAGGGAGCTGGACATGGTTCGAGCCCCACTTGATATTTTTCTATTTCTTTTCACTGGGTTTTTCATGTTGACAGTTGAAACATACTTTGGTGTGGTATATTTACTATTCAATTTTGGTAATGTATTCCCTTCATTGGTCATCATGTGATATTGATATTATTTTGGTTATGTTATTTTGTTAAGGTTTCTTATTTTCCATTGTGGTTATACTCTAATAAACGAGGTTATAGTCTCCACATGATCAATATTATACTCCCACTACTAGTCGGTATCCTCCAGTGTATGGGGAGGCGTGGTTGAGCTCCTATGACTAGCCAACTCAGGGAACTAATGTGTGACACCCGAGTCAAGATGTTACATTTTATTTAATAAAATATATGTTTGTGTATGGTAAATTTGAAAATTTTGTTTTTGGACAAATAAAAAGAATAATTTTTTTAAAATATATACACTTATAAAAAAATCATGTATTCTAAATAATATTTATTTTAATTAACTAGTTCTTCAGACACTATTATTTATGTATAAATTATGAAATAATATTATAATGTCTTATTAATAAGTTTTTAATTGTCAGAAATTTTACTGTGTCGTACAAGTGTTATTTTTAACAAATAATGGTGGTCATAATTAAAAATTAAAAATTATCATATTTATTGAATTGTATTGATATAATAAATAATACCTTTTAAATCAGCACATTGAAATTTGGTTTGGCTAAATTTTTAAGAATTTTCTAAAATACTCTATATATTAATGAATAGTTAAATTATCGTTTTGGGTTTTCAATATGTTTTATGACCTCATATTTATTTTATAATGATAATATAAATAATTTAAAATAATTTAAAATCAAAAATATTTTATTTTATTCATATTAGGTATTATAATAAATTTTAATCAATGTAATAAAATATAAATGACTTTCCAAAGTCTAAAATAAAATGTTTGATTTTAAAAAAATTATTTTTTAGAAAATTGATTTTTTTTATTTCCAAAGAAGTATTTAAAAATGGTATAAAATTCTAATACAATTATATATCATGAATTATCACTAAACATTACACACCGATGAGAAACCCCCATGGTTAAGAGAATGTTTTTTAATTTTCCACAACCTAAATTTCCAATAAATATATTTTCAAATTATTAATAAATCCAAACAATTTTGATATAAATGCCCTCCCATTTCACCCTTTCACTTCACTCCAAGTCCATCCTCTAAAAATATCTATTCAGTTTTTCTCCCAAATAGTCCTTCCATTGATTTTTTTAGTCCCATAAGGTTATATGTTCATGTTTTAGGAGAAACTCTTCAAGGAAAGGGAACCCTCAAAATATCTTTTCCATTCATGTAACTGTCTTTATGGTATATATTAAAAAAAATTAAACAAGTTTATTTCAATACGATTCATATTGTACCATAATTTCAAAAATAGATTTTTATTAATGGGAGACCTTCAATTTCCAACATTTATTTACTTTCCATAATCAATATTTTATTGCATTGATGGTTATGAATTCATTTCTTGAATTTATCACATTTTCATGATAGATATTTCATATTTGGAATACCCAAACGTTCCATTATCAATGATTATTTAGCTAAATGTAACTATGATTTAATGATTTGGGGACATATATATATATGAAACCTGGATTCCCTTTTTCTGGGTAAATAATAATGTAATAATCTTGTAATTATGAGATTTTGTATGTCATGATTTTGATAAGTAACCCGATATTTACACTCTAAATATTATTAATAGAATGATTTATTTTAATATCTTTGTGGCTCAAGAGAATTAATGCATATGATGGACTCTACATGATATCACTCTAATGAATATAGTAAATAATTTAATCCATAGAGATGACATGTTTTACTATACATTGGTGAATAACCTTGGCAATTATCATTTAGGACATCTTTCTGATAAACGATGGTGATATTCTTATGAATGTATCATTTTTATGTTAAATCCACATTATCATGTTATGATTCAAGATATTTTTATTATTATATGAATCATGTAATATTTTTCATGATATTATTATGACTCTTTTTCCCATTAGTATGCATCATCATCACATACTAAGTATGTCCCTTTCTTATTCCCTTACCAGGCTTCCTGCTCACCCCTTTCATTTCATGTTTGACCTAGGATATGGGTTGTAGTATAATTAAATATGGGTGAATCCATGAAGCATCCATTCTAGTGTATTATAAGAATGAATTATTTTTTAATTTATTATGTTACTTATTCCCATGAAATAATACATTCAATGTTCTAGTGTGTTTATGTATCTATGTAAATGTTTCTGTAATAAAATATGGGTTTCTTCAAAAAATGTGATATACCATAAAAATAGAAGGATATAGGTATCATTTTCACTCTCCAAACATATATATATTTATATAGGGAATTATTTTCAATTGGGGGACTATCTAACAATGAGGGGAATAAGAAAACATTCACATGAATATTTTTATTCATTCTGTGTAGTTGAGTGAAATTTTATTCACGTAAATGAACATCTTTTGGAAAATATAAAAAAATTACTTTCAGATGGTACGTGTTGACACAACTGAGGAATAAAAAAATAATATGATCATATCCATGGATATTTCAAAATACCCACACAAGGTTTGATGAATTAAAAGGAAAGAAAAATTTTCAAAAGACATGTGTGGAAGACCTGTGTGGAAGTATACATTCTGTACCCCTATAAGGCAGACCTCCATAAAGGACCTACATAGAGGACCTGTTTGGAAAGCATCCCTTCGACCAAGTCCCCTCTATGCCTATAATTAGGACCCTTGGGCTCCCCATTTCTGAAACTGAAAAAGATGAATGACTTCTGGAATCTCCCTTTGCATAGCTCTTTCACCTAGATCCCTCACATTATCTCAAGTTGCTCTCTAAAAACACGAAAGAAGTGAAAATTAGATGGGATAAGAATGTTCTGAAGAAATTTCACAATTTGAAGATTATATAGGCTTGGTTTAACTAGGTGAATCATTTTTTAGTCATCATAAAGGATTATGCGGCACACCTTCGTGGTACAGCTAGGCAGCGTACCTACGCGGCATACCTACGTAGAGTACCTATATGACATTGTCGTGTATAAGGCCTACATATTAACTTATGTTCCATATTTAATGCCACTCATGTAATTGTATCTCCTTCCATGGTTCATTTATCTAAAAGGTACTAAGTTGAAGCCTCCCCCAAAACCTACTAATTTATCAAATATTTTGGAAAGGAACATTAATGTTTCTCATATTAAGGTTTTTATATCTGCAGTCAGAGGTTTCCAAAAAAATTTCACAATGGGGTTAGGGTTCATGTAGTTTATGTGGTTTTTTTATTTTTAGTCACATGGACCATTCTCACAGGAACAGTGCTGGGAAGTTCCATGTTTCGAGGACTAGGGTTTGGGTTGTGACGTCCCCTTCTAGTATCTAAGACCTAGAACCTCAGGTCTCTAGTGGGGAAGGTACGGTCTATTCATTCATTTCCATGTAACAAGAGGTTAAGTCTCCCTACCCTTCTAAGATCCACTAGGGATTCCATCCTAGTTTAATCCCCTATCCTTTTCAAGTAGGAGGTTGCATTCTTTCTCCTCTCTACTTCTTTCATGATCACTCCTTCCTTACATTAGACCCCTTGTCCAATGTTTAGAGAATAATGGGAAGTTTTTTCCCCTATTGCTCTTCTCGAGTCGACTTGAACTCGTCCACCCTCTCCGCCATAGGCGTGCCTTCTTCCACAAGTGGAGGAGGAAAAGTATGGGTGACTTTATTTAATTGTTGCATCCCCTTGTTTCTCACACTGATCATGACTCACGCATGCTTAGATAGTTGTCATGATCACAAAATTTGCACAATCCAGACAAGAACTATGAGAACCTTGATTCCTTTTCAAACTAGGATACATAGGACGCCCACTTGATGTCTCGAGATCAAAAAATATCCCTTCCAAACGGGTTTACCTAATCATGTCCCCTCCAATGGGAATATCTTATGAATATTCCCCAACACAGTCAATGAACTAAAAGAACACTAATTCCCACCATAATTTGGATACTTAGTAAACCTTCATCATGGATCGAGCTCATTGGATATTTTCATTTAGAATCCATGCTTAATTCCCTTATTCTGGGCATCTTCCTTAGGAGTAACCCTCAAATTGAACCTGCAAATGGTCATGGAATCCCTTTCAAGGAAGTACGACCAAGCTCATTTCTCTAAAAAGACTACACTCTCCTATGAGACTCATTGAACTATGTGGGCTTTGACTCCCATCCAAATGGGATACGTAAGAATCCTCCTTAAGGTTCAAGACCAACACTTAAAATCAACCATGTTTAGGCCATATTCCCAATAGGGCCTAATCATATTTGGGAACCCATATTCCTTCAATGTTCCTTGGGATGATTTTCCATAATTCCCACACCAATCTTTGAATATAAACCTTTCACTTATATGTCTTTACCACATGACATTAAACTATATGTTTAGGTCATTATCACATGAACTTAAAAGGTATTATGTGTCCCATTAAGCGGCACTGAACTACGAGGTTTCTAAATCCTATTATAAGGATATACAGGTAACCCATTTTATGGGTACGATCCAAATATCAAAACAGTCCATCATGTCCCTGGAAGACAATAAATTCCAGAGTGCCCCACTAAGCGGCTTAAAAACTAGTATCATCACAATGATGATTAAAAGAATTTATAACTAATATATGAGAGGATACCATTGATGGAGAACCTCGAATACTTATGGATATCTCCATTATTGAAGAACCTAGAATACAGGGAGATGATTATAAATTTAACACATATTAATAAGTGATTTCAAATTACAAGGGAAAATTATGTTATACATGGAGAATTAATAAGGATTCATGAAAATATCTGAATTTTATAATGAGAGTCCCGGAGTAGACAATAATTCCCCCCAAAAGGGTGTGATTAGTATGACCTCCCATCCTCTCGACCAATGCATGATCTTATGTATCGTAATGTTCAAATTTAATGAATGCATGCCTTTGGAAAGCATGTACCTTTTGGATAAAGAACTGTTGGATGTTTCTAATTCCATGAATAAATCCAATTCAAAATCACCTGTAATCTGTGATTCATAAACTAGAAGACATGTTTTGGGGAACTAAAAAATAGTACCACATTGGGGAATGAACAAGTATATCATGCATTCTTTAGTAAAATCAATCTTATATTCTATATCTTTATATCCCATGTTTATGTATAATTTAATTAAACAATTATCATTACTAAAAAAACTAGTGGTTCCATTATTTTCTCATGAAACTACATGAGCACAATGGATGTTGAAAGTCAAAGAAGGATCATATATTTCATTCGGAGGACAATAATTTACCTTGAATCAATGTATAAACACAAGGGGAAAACATTTCCCACAATTTATTTATTTTAATTAATGGGGGTAGTAAAATATGACTTTTATTTGAATATTGATATGTATCTCATGAATTTAGAAGTGGAATGAAAAACGAAAAAAATCTCAAGTGAGTGATTGAGGTTCAATTTTATGTGTGATTTTATTTATTCTCAACAAATCTTGTCCTTATATTTGGTATTTAGTAATAGGTGATAGTGTATGTATCCATACATTGAAGAAAAGAAGACGGATACCCATTTCAATGGGGAAAGAAGAAGGAATTTGATTATAGTGAACATGAAAATGATAATGTATTGTTGTAGGAAAAGTTGTCTAGAAGAGCTGGACACTTGGTTGGAATCGCCTAAAACATTAGAAGATATATTGTTATAGTTCATAAGTGAATGAAATTTATTGAAGATATATGTCTTGTCCAAAATAGTTGGAATAATAATGAATATCATGCTAGGTGAATATCTTTAAGTTATGTCATTTATAATTTTAATAGAATCAGATTGGGAATATTGAACACCAATTTTTTTATAAATTATCATGGAATATTTTGGTATAATTTATCATGATTTTGGTGAATAAATACCTTTAGTGAATATTTTTTTAGTGATAAAATAAAACCATAAATTCATTAGTGAAGAATATACAAATGCTTTAAATTATGTATTTAAATGTCTACAATACATTGTGATTTTTCCAAATTAGTTTGAGAATGTTTAATAAATTCCAATATTATTTATGGTGTTATTAAAGAATTATTGATAGAGTGAAGAACCCCTATCCTAAATAGATTAAAATGCTTAAATATTTTCAACTTTTAGATTAGTTTGTGTGGATTTATCTTACTCAAAATTCATCTATGAGTTCTTATATAAAGAGGATCACGAATGGAGAACCACTCAAGGAGGTTCATGAATAAGAAAATTCATGTATACATATCCATATATTAAGAAGCATGTCAGTCATAAATATATTGAGATCCAGATCATTTAAGCGGATTTAGATAAGGTTTTTAGGACACCACATAAAGGGATTCAAAACATTCAATCACATATGAGTGTTCAATGTAATGGGATCTAGATATACACACCTATATAACGATCATCTTTAACCAATATAAAGCTCCTTGGTCATTCATAAATGGGTGATGTTGATGTTTAGGAGAGTTCTGTAAGGGTCATAACCACTATAAAAGCTATGTAAGGGTCATTTTGATGTCTTGTGTGAGGGTTAACTAGATGAGAGTTGTGAAAATGTAATCTTAATAGGCCCACATAAACATGAACACTCATTTGAATATAGAGGATTTAAGAATGTTCCAATAAGTATGAGCTTATAAGGATCATCTTGAACCATGAGAATGACCATAAAATATGGATAATTTTCTCATTATAGTAATTATGGAATATCCTAATGATGATATGTTTCAAATATTTATATTTTTCTTATAGAATAAATTTTTTAATGATTTGGAGGCTATTCATAATCATTTTAAGCATCCTAAAAATTGGTTTGATTGAAGAATGTAAATTAAGTGATCCTGAAATAGATTTATTTTAATATATTCAAGTAATAATTATTGTGTTTTATTTTTAGAAGATTTTATTCTAAAGTGAATGTTGATCCCAACCATTAATATAATTGTCTTTTGATTATAGGAACTCATGATAAAATATTATTTAGATATTTTAGTGGAAGTAATGAAGTGAGTATGATTCTAAAAGACTCTATGAAAATCGTTGTAAAATATGTAGGCAAAGAGAAATGAGAAAGTGACATAGATTATAACCAAGAGTACTCTTTGAAATATATAAAAGATATTAAAGTAAAACTAAAAATAGAAACTATATAAAGTGGGGACACATCCACAAGTAAATGCATGAAAATGGAAATGATATTGTGGGAGAAACCCGTGTAGAAACCATTATAAAAATAAATGTATTCCAATATGATTAGAATTAATATTTTTTATATTCTAGACATGGTGGATATATTTTTTGGTGGCCTAGTTATAATACATAAAAATATTGGTAGAAGAACATGTGATCAAAACTGTGTTTTTAGAGATATTGATCTCTTTTTGAAAAACATAGTAATCCTAAAGAATAACAATGAAGATGTCGATCTTGTACTATTGAAGATTGATAACATGGGTATTGAAGCTAAAAACAAAAAAATAATTATGCGTAACCAATTGTTTTATAAGTTCATATGATGAGACAAAGTAAAGATCTATTTTTTATCCTTAAATACTTTGTTATCCTTTTAAATAATAAATAGATATTGTATTTATAATGATAAAAAAAGCTCATGTTTGATTCAAGAAAGATAAATGATTAGATTTATGGAAGTATATTTTTGAAGCTGAATTGGGAACAAATATTGAGTAACTAGTGGTTTAGTTGATTATATGAAGGCATTCAATGGAAATAACATTTATTATAAGATATATAATAAGGATTAAGTGACATCCCAAAGTTGAAAATTTGTCACCATAAAAATGGATTTAAGGAAACAATTGTATAAACATGGTGGGAGCTTTTGGAACCAGTGTGACCCTAGGTATGGAATGAGATCACAATGTGAATCTGTGACCCCAATCTCAAGATGGATAAATTTCATTCTATTTGAGAATTTTTTGTTGGTTTAATAAATATGGAGATATATAGACTCATTGTATTCACTTTGGGTTATAGTGGATGCATGATTATGTGATTGGGTAAAATTACCCATGACAATAATGAGTGGATCTCCCACATCATGGGAAAACCATGTAAAATTCCATGTTCTATACATTACATCATTTGCAACATTAAATTTTTTGTAAGTGATTGATAAACACTAAAAAGGTCCACTATTATGCTAATATATAATAATGGTACAAATTCAATGGGGGGTAAAATACAAAAAATGGATATGGAATTTAGTAAAAAATAAAACAAAACCGGATTCACAAACCCAATCTGGTTTCTTAACTAGATCCTATATACATAATAGTTGAGATTATAATTTATGATTTCATCGAAACAATACCTTCACAAAATTTTACTAGTAGAGTGTGTACCTTTTCAAAAAATTGAACACCCTAAAATTAATTTAATTCTATAATTTTAAAATTTTACATAATTCAAAAAAAAATTATAAACCATAATAACATGGTTCTAAATGTAAGGTATTTATTTATTTTTTCATTATACAACATAACAAAAAATCCCACTTCAATTTAATATATTTTATCAATGGATCCTAATATTCACCAATATTATCAAAAGTTTTTTTGTCAAGATATAAGTGGATATAATATAATGTGCCGTTTATTTATGCATAATAATATTGAAAATTTATAATTTAAAAACAATAATGGATATTTAATATGAGTGAAGCTTGGTACACTAAATGGATTCACTCTATCTATAGATATTGAAAGACTGTGGTTACTCAGATTTTGTCCAATATTGGCATACTCATGAACAATTTTTTCCGTAGATGTGAGACTTCTAGGTGATGAAATTTCCCATCAATAATTCATGTATCTAAATTACACATTAATTTACTTACAGTATCCTCAATTATAGATATCCATATAAACCATGTAATAATTTAATTTTACAACATTACTTTCAATGAACTTTTTGTATCATTCTTAAATCGATCAAAACCCCACATATAGAATATTTAAAGTGAATTATGGACATTGTGAAATATTTTATAATCATTTTTACATACATATATTCTTTTAAATATCATATACATTGATCATAACATTATTTTACAACATATATTTGACAATGAATCTTATTGTATTCTGGTAACATGTCATTTAAGGGGGAAATTTGATCTTTAATCTCAATGTCACTCTATCAATGTCTAGAATTAATATTATATAATTTTTTTTAAACTGACGATGTTTTATATTTTTCACAACCATAAAATAGTGGAATCAATAAACAACCCTTTAACTTCGAAAGAATCATGGGAAAATCACCAAGGAAATATTCTACATTCATTATATTTTCATATACATGATCTCGTTTATAATTTACAGTCGTACTAATATCTGAATATTTGAAAACCATATTATTATACCAGTATCTTGCCACATTTATTTTTTATCGGAGTTAATTCAAACATATATAACATTGATTTATTCCATGAAAGATCATGTGAACATCCAAATTGTTTGGAAAATCATCTGGAATAATAATATAAACACATAAAAATATTTGAGAAATTTTATTTCCAAAATCTAATGTAAACATGATGAAAAATTTTACCCTCATCCTCCTACTCCTGTCATAGGAGTAGATTCCATCAATTTTCAATTCATATTCATTATATTTCATTCAATAGTTTTTATAGGAAAAAACATAGATGACATACAAGGTAAGCATATAATGTATCATTTTTATCATGTGTAAATTATATATAGAATAAAATTAAAAATTATAATTAAAAATTATAATTAATACATATGGATGATGTTTTTTTTATCCCACCCAATTATAAAAAACATTAATAGGATTTGAAATAAAAAAGTTGAAGTATTACATCAGTGATAATAGAAGATTTATGGGATAATTTTTCACTATAAAATTGGGAATGTGTTTTGAAGGATTAAAATTAAAATATTGATCCAATCATTCATTAGTGTACATAGATATGTATCCTTAAAAGAAAAATGATATATGTTCTAACACAGATTAGATTTTATGAATCTCTATTATCTCTAACTCGGATCAATTCTTTGTTTCTTATGTAATCATTGGTCTTTAGTCACCTTGAGCTTATATTATTATTGATGTTTGGTTTAGAATTGATTTTTTAAAATTTTAATTTAATTTTATAGGTTTTAAACCTCAATAATTCCCCGTTATTTAATTTATTCATTGAAAAATGTAACAATTGTCATGTTAATTGAATAATATAAACTTATTACAAAATATTATTACTTGAATTAATTTTTATTCATGTAATGAATTTAGATTAATACATTAATATATAGTTTTCCAAAACCACATAATTAAAAAATTATATTTCATGATCATGGTAATAGATGAGACTAAAATTTAGAGGGAATACTCTATGATCAATGATTTTTTTAGATCAAACTCCGAAAAAAACATGATGATCCATTAATGATTTCAGATTCATTATATCAAATGAAGAAGGAATGAAAAATTCTAATTATATTTTTAACTTATATATTTTATTCAAAATAGATTTATATTTATTTAAATTATTAAAATAAAGATATTTAACTTTTTAACTATTGTTTCATGCTAAGGAAACTTATGTTCATGAGTTGACCTCAGACTTGAGCTTATACTATACCATTGAATTTTAGTTTTTTTAATGTTTATTTATAATTTCTAAAGAAGATTCCTAGAAGGAATTTATAACTCCTAATGGGGTTAATTTTCAATTATCTATTCACTCACTAGGTATGAAATAAAAAATGTAGTGATCCAAGTTAGAACCCATAATAAAGGATGACACCTCCAATGAACGAAGTCATAAGGAAATAATTTCTGAATCTTTTTTAGACTAAAAATATGCAACATATATCAGATAATAAATGAGTGAGTTTATTCCAAATAGTTTTGAAGAAAGGAGGAATAATGAAATTAGAGAATAATGATGAGTCGGTCTCTACCCAAGCACGGATGGGTTAGATAATGTGTATAGAAAATCAGATGTATAATTAAGTAAAATGTCATGATAAATTTTCTTTTCCATTTATTTATCATATAGAGGAATTCATTGTTTGAATGAATGCAAAAGTTTCATAGATATAAATTCTAGATATAATAAAATTCTAATGTCACTGAATTATCAATGTATGGTTCCATTTGTTTTCCCTTATATACCATTCATACTATTTTTCCATCTTATGTATATGTTTAAACTAATATCATAATATAAAAAATCACAATGTAAATTTTTCATTCTTTAAAACTATAATTACAAACACAAAATAGATATCATTTATATAAAAATATACACATATAAACAAACTTATATTCATAAATAAATAAATATATAAAAATTTATTAAACACATACATATATATATATACAATATTCTGTGTGTGTGTGTATAGAAATATATAAATTCATATGGGTATCTATTTATAGACACACACACACATGAATACACAAACACAAACACATATAGTTGGATAAAAGTAGAAAGGATTAGTAAGGATGAATGGAGGTTGATAATAATGAAGAAAACATAAAAACAAAATAGAGGAAATATCATTAAAACATGAATATTGATAAAAAATAATGAAGAAAAATACAATCAATTTCAGGGATATACATTAAAAACAGCAGGTCTTCGAAAAGACAAATACATTGAGAGAGGAAGGTGAATTAGGTAATGTGAATATTTCATAATAAAACCTTTCTAATAATCTTGTTATACTATTAATAGGAACACTCCCCTCCCTAGAAATTGATGAAAAGAGATAATTAACATATTACAGGGATATTGTAAATTTACTTGGTTCACTGAAACCTGAAAAATAAAAGGGTCATGCAAAGGAAATGTGTCGATGAACCCAAACACTTAGTTTAATACTTTTTCATTAAATTTTGAGTTTTTTAATTGGATATCTATGATTGTAACCCACACAGTATAAATAACTCACTTCTGTTAATCACTTTAACAACTCACTATCTTCGATTTCTATTACCTTGATGTTTATAAAAAAGAGTAGCTTTACACATGCAATGAGGAATAAATAAGCTCCCCTTTAAATCATAATGATAAAATCCATAAACCTCCAATGAGATATCAAAATAGATCTCCATTTTAACTTATTTTCTTTCACTACCCTAGAATTAATTTTTAGATCTCTTATTCCCCCTTATGTGTGTATTGATCTACAACACTTATTAATTTAAAAAAATAAATAATATACATTTTTCTATATTTATAGAATCTCTAAAAATACTTCTCAACATATCAATAATTCACCTTTGGAGTCTGGTGAAAAATAATATATTTATAATTTTCAAATATGATTCAATATCACACATTTAATTCACTTAATGACCTCATAAAACATTGGAAATATAAAAATTGAAATCAAATGAATTTCTATCTTTGTGGAGTGTATATAATCATCATAATGTGATCCAAAACTACAAATTCACTGCTACTTCTAACTCATGAATCTCTATGATGTGAAAATTCCATTTGTACTGTGTATATAATTACATTTAAATTTTATGGCCCTCACCAAAAAAACATGTCATGGTGAAATCTTTAGGGATCTTTCATTGACAATAAATCCCGGATTTTAATCTACACCTAAAAATGTGATCACATATGATTTGATAATTTCAATTAATGTATACCAAGTCTTCAAATAATGATCAACCTCTATAACATGGAAAATTTTAGAAATATAGAACCATTGAAATTTTACTCAACCTTATCCTAAAATGGACATGATTTCTACAGTGTGAGACATTGATCCCTACTTTTATTGTAATGAAAATAATTTTATTTAATATTCTCAATGACTTAAAAAGAAACTTATGTATGAATCTATCATAGTTTTAAATCATTTCTCATAGTTTGGCTCAAGAAACAAATTTAAAAATCCAAAGGCGTAATTCTCATGGGTTCTTATCATGACATGTGTCTTTCCCATGATCCAAACCATCATGAAGGGAAAATCTTCCAAAACTAAGTCATGGTGTGACCCATGGTTTCATGGAAAGAATATTATTCTTCACCTTGAAATAGTTTATAAAACCTCCCACATGTGACTCACATAAATTAACCTAAAGACTATTTTGTATACAGTGATTTCAATGCTATTTTAATTTACCATGATCTAACATGAAGACATGAAATATGGTTTCACATCATGACTTCTTTCTTGATAACAAAACATCTTCATGTTTCTTTAATACTCCTATATCCAATTTATTGACTATGTAATCTCTTTTGAATGTCTTTTCTTGGATCACTTTGGGATATTCCCACTCTGCAAAAGATGTTTGAATCGTTGTTTGGTTACATATAATTGCATTTCACTGTAAGCCATTAATTTCATGTTCACTTATTCAATGAATGGATCTCTCTATCTCTCTCTCTCTTTATAACCCCTTTAGTCAAAATGGAAAAATAAAATAATAACGAAACATAGGATACCACTAGGGTTTGTTAATAAGGATTTCCTCCTTTTGGATGACTAAATACATAGTGAATCATGTTTATTATCCCACATACATGAATTAATTTTTATAATATGAATAAGATTATGTAAGGGCATGAACATGAAATGGTAATATTGGAACTGAATATTATAACATAGGAAAGGGTATGTTATCCCTTTGTACAAGATGATGGGATTTTCATTCCATTGAAGAATAATCCCCTATGATTGATTGATACCCTCTTTGACTATATGTATGCTCATTTTCCTCTCATGAAGTATTCATATGATATTTAATAATATTATTCAGAAATCTATAGTAGTATGTTTTATGAAGTATCTATCATAACATAAACATATAATACAGTAAAAAATAACTCATCTGAAATTTCACTTCTTATAAAACATATTGTTTATAATAAAATTTGTTGGATCTCTTAACATTAACCTTACACTAAATGGCCCAAAGGCCTCATAATTTTACTAATTTTCTATTATCACGCTATTAAGGCATGATTTGGAACCCATACATGGCCCGTAGTCTTAGTGACTCATTATATGACCTGAAGGTCTTAATGAAATTCATCCTAGACTATGACTTCATGGAATTGCCCCTCCCTACCGTTTATATCATGATGTCAGCTCTCGACCATTGAATGTATGTTTGGATAGATTTATAATGAAGATATGCACATTCCTGGTAGTGATGTACATTTACAAATCCAATCATTTTCTTAAATCCATTTAGTTATAATCTAGTGAATTCGAATTCCTTGAATCCTCATCTGGATCATCATCCTTGTAGAGTCTGTCTTGATTCTTCTATACATCATTTTTATTGAAGTCCATGAGGTGTCTTGAAGGCATTTCGGTGACCTAATGACCATAAGGTTTCCTAGAAACCTTAATTTCTCAATTTAATGTGTGTCCTTGTAACACCCCAAGATTTCATAGTGTGTTATTTCTTCAAAATAATTCAATAACTTGCACTACACACAACACCGAGTTCAATTGCACCATGACTTACCAAACAAAAATCCATTCAAAAGAGGTTATGAATAGTATTAACCGAATTTTAAACTTTATATAATCCTTATAATTTTAGAATCCATATTATGAGTTCCTTAGATATAATGCAAGAACAAATTCATTTTCAGTATTGCACTTTTATCAACGTTTAATAGTGAACCCTTTTTAAATACAATATTTTAAACTTTTTGACTAAATGGGGACATCAAAAATTTAAAATGAAACATCCCAAGCTTCCACGGTACACTTTCTTTGAATAATACAGTAGCGTGTGTTGTACGCAACCTTGAGTTTTAACACACACCACAACCAATCAAACTAGCCGTTATGAATAGTAATACCTACTTTTTGGAAATTATATATATTTTATATTTTAAAATGGACTTCATTTTTGGATTCGGAATATCGAATTTAGCCTAAGGTGAAATTTTGGTACATTTCGGATAACTTTCATATTTTGATGAATAGTGAAAATTACTAAATTTTAATTAAAAACAACTTTTTTAATCAAAATAATTAATAGTGATAAATTATGAATTTGAGTGGTTTTAGAGTATATTTGGAATATATTTTTACCATTTAATATAATTTTGGTCATTGGACATAATTTTACAATTAAACCGAATATAAACAAGTGTCAATCTTTTGATAGTTATTATCTCTTAAAAACACGCTTTTTGTTTTGACAGCGGGAATTAATTTTAAATTAATTTCTGCCACTTCTGTGTTTTGAATTTAGGAAAATGGATTCCATATTTGGAATCAGGATATTCATATTGTGTAAATTGGTAACTTTTATTTTTAGACATTTTGAATAATTACTGCGGTAAATATTTTATTTACCATGGTTAAGGGTAAATCCGGTAAATAAGGGTTAAAAAATAATATTATAATAATACTAAATTACCCTAAAACGTGTCTTAACCCTATTGGTTGATACATGTTCGACCATGGGAATCTTTGGGTCGATTTTGGGACCCCATGGATCCAGTTGTAAGTGATAATGACACTTTATTTTAATTAAGTCAAAATGAATACAAAAATGACACAAGCATATATCTTTTAGCAAAACAATTGTTACATAGAGTTATATAAGTTGGATTTTAGATTATAAATATTAATTAGAAATATAAAAAGATTTCCTACATAATGATATTTTATTTATAATTTTTAGATATTAAATAATTTATTTTATTAATGACACAATAATGATGCAGTAATTACTATAATAATGAAAAATAAAAATAATTGATATTATAAATACCCAAATAATTATAATATGAAACTTTTAATGAATTAAACTAATTTTCTAGGATAATATGATATATTATTATTGATTTAATTGACTTTGTTCGAAGTAATCAATCTGTTACGAGTTTCACAAAAAATCAACTATTGAATAGTGTAAAAATTGACATAAAAGAGTTTTTAAAACAAATATTATATTATTAATTGATATTAAATTCCTAAAAATCTATGGTTCGGCCAAGAGACTTATATCATGATAGGTTCATCATTAATGTACCACTTGGCGGTCTCTTGGATGTATATAGTAAGTTTATTAACCATATTATATAAAAATACAAAGAGACATTGTAAAAGTGAAACTAATTAACTTAGAGTTAATACTTAAAGATAAGGTTAATATAAGTACCCAAACCTGTCTAAATTCTATTAGTTGAGTGGTTTTCGACCTATCCCCACCTTAACCTTTAAATAATCAACTTTAGAGCCATTAGAAACCGAATATGAATTTATTATAAATTAATATTTCTAGCTTTTCCAAAGGTGCCCCTCACCCCTCTTATAAAAGGGCACTCCTCCTTCTCATTTCTTCACACCTTCAAAGCCTTTTGGTTCGTCCAAACTCTGCCCAAATACTCTCCCAACATCCCTCACTACAACCTAGAGGCCTTAGTTTGATCAGAAATCCAACCTAAGGAGCCCTTTTGATCAAATAAAAAGGAAGAACCCGAAGAAGAGGTAATGATTTCACCACCCTTCTCCAAGTTCATTTCTTCTTCCACTTCTTCTTCCTTTATTCTTACCATTCTAAAATAATAACTCCAGTATCTCACATATACTGTGATGTTATTATAAATATGGTACAATCATATTCAGTATTCTATCCACCCTTTGAATAACATGTCACCATACATGCGTACGTACGGCTTACCGTCTCCACATCGTGGTGTAATTGTTATTCAATATAATATTATTTGGATGGGTATAATAATGATGTGTAACTCATATAAATAATAAATATAACATGTTAATGATTCTGTATATATGATATAACATCCATTTATATATTATTTTAATATCAAAAGAATGATATTGTCGCTCGTGCGTACGTACGGACTACCGTCTCCACGAACGCGATGAGATTCATTCTCCATCGTATCCATTCAAGTATAATTATCATTTGGTGATTTAAAAATGATGTTTAAGGACTTGATATCATTCTGGATATGAATAATATACAACCTATCCTTTACAAACATGTCTTACGTAACAAAACATATAAGTTAACACCCGAAACAACGATAATACTAAGATATTATTATCAAATCAATATTAAAAGATCATATATGATATCATATTAATATATATGATTCTTGTATAATTTAATAACAATTATTTCACCATTATACAGGAGGTTAACCTACCCCAACCAAGGAAAAGTACAAGGTAAGGGTTATTTCACAATCTCTTCATTATCCGAGGTTGTTTATAAGTAATAATCTACTGGGATTTCTTTATCATCCACATCCATGTTTCTTCAAAATGTATTTCAAAACATATTTCTTATTTACAAGAATATGGGTTAAAGTCATTTATACCCTTTTTGACTTTTTATAAGAGGTTTATAAAGGAATCTTTCCGTCGTTTTCAAAACAAGGTCCTTTTTAACCTTTTCGACATAATTAAGGTAAGAATGATTTTTTTAACTTATACGGCTAGTGCGGTTATTTTCTGCCGTTATAAAATCTTCAAAGTTTTCCTTGCAATCTTATAAGAATATTTTCAAGAAAATGTTTTATTTTATATGGCTCTTAAATGATTTCAAAAATAGAAAGAGATATTTCTCTTAAAAGTGTTTTGATTTCATCTATGTCAACATCCTTTGACGGATTTTACGCTTATTTGAAGTTGATTTATTATGATACAAAACATCTATATTTTATTGAAGGTTTTGTGATATGTTTGACTGTGGATGTGCTATTTTTATACCATTCATAGTTTATGGTGAAATTATTGACATTTCGTATGCTAGTTTTAATACGAATGTTTATGTTATGTTTAAACCTTTTCATATGGGAATGCATTGGACTTAAAAAGTGACGGGTGGAGCCCGCTATAGCTCCTCGATGCATCGGTAGGTCTCATGAGACAAACTAGTGTCTTGGCACAAGGCCTTGACAAAATCTTATTTGTAGTCTTGGCACGAGGCCTTGGCTATGTGGTTATGATAGTCTGGCATTATGCATTCCAACATTATGAAAGTGGTTATTGATTTTTGCATGTGATTATTCGATTAGTAGAATATCCATGTGAATAAGTAAATGGCATTATTTCATTTTATTTATGCCATACCATGTTGAAAGTTCATGTTTGAAAGGCTTTTGTTTTAGTTATACATTGCCTTAAAAGTTTATTCTTATTTATGAAAGTTTCCGCTCTATTGTTATCCTTACTGGGAATTTGAGCTCACCCCTTTTCTATGTTTTATTTCTCCCAGGAAGTGAAGAAGTAAGTTATGAATGACCTGTAGGGATATTATGTGGGGATATGAGTGTGGATTATGGAGACAATATGTTGTTGTAGTAGTTTTTCGTTTAATGATGTAATGTAAAACTTATGAATATATCTAGTGTTTCCAAGGCTACTAAACCAATCGGTCTTTCGAGATTTGATCTTTCTTGTGATCATGCCAATGTTATGTAATAATGCACCGACTCTGGGTAACTAGGGTCGGGGCGTTACAGTTGGTATCAGAGGAAGTTTAGTATAAACCTTGGAAGCTAGATTTAGATAAACTCTGATTAGAACACGTAGACCTAAGATGAACTTTGAGGATTAGTATAGAAGAACTTCCTAGAATTTTGATATTGTAGAGATTTTGTGAGTTTTCCGAGCAATACATCCATGTCTGGATACGAGCAGGTAGAGGCGGCTCTGGCACAGATGTACCTAGGTGTAAAACCCGAAAACACCGCTTTGAGCTAGACTCGAACGGGAACTGGTGCACGACAACGGGCCTTGCTGCACTCTTGGTTACGAAACTCCCAGGGGGATATGCTTAGGATAACTCTCATTTTCTTTACAAATCATTATGAAGGGTTTATGAGTATATACTTCCTCAAAGAAACCATTTTTATGATTATGGATTATATCCATAAATAGTTCAATTTATGTTAAGTGTTTTATAAGTATGGGATTATGTATTTTGATTCATAAACTGATCTAGTTTATGCCATTGTTTAGAAATGGTGCCCAGTAGAAGGAATGAGAACTCCAGAAATACACATGATTCAAAGAGAAGGAAGGATCATATCTTTCATGGTCTTAAGCTAGAATTTATAAGAGAAATAGTCTCCCATGTATTATCATCATATGAAGAAATAATATCATGTGTTGATAAGATAAGTAAAGAGTTTACTGAGTCCTATGGCTTTGAAGGGAAGCAAGAGAAGAAAATGATGGAAGAGAGAAAGATGGATAAAGGGAAGATGGAAAAGAAGAATTTTCCCATATGTGGTAACTGTGGAAAGAAACACCTTGGAACTTCCCTGAAAGGAATGGGAGTTTGTTATAAGTGTGGAGTAAAAGGGCACAAAGTACGTGACTGCAAGGGTAAGAAAATGGTTTTAAATGTACAATGCTTCATTTGCAAGGAGTTTGGACACTACGCGAACTTATGTCCCAGTCATCAGACTATGCCGCAAATGATGTTATTGGATAATAATCAAGTTATGATACTACCACAGATGAAGAGGAATGATTAGAGTTCTTATGTTGATTATGTCAACTGAGTGTTGTATCAACAATGTACTTGGTATAATAATTATGGAGTATATAAGGATTGTACTGCAGTACTATTTCATTAAGGACTTGAGATTGTGTGGAATAAAGAAAAGTGACTCAATAGCAGGATAAATTTTTGGAAAATATATGGTTGAGAGAATGATAAATCATAATATAGTTCTGATACTGAGGTAGTGATTTTGGAATAATATGTGATTGTTTTGGATAAATTATATTGGATATTATTGACTACCTTGGAACTAATTAATGATTTGTATATTCCATCATTGTTGGGGTTTAAAACATTTTTGGATTGATGAAGTATATCCAGCATTCTATATGGAATAAGGGAGCATGAATGTAATCAATAAAGATTATGGTAATTCAGGATGTTTCAGTGTATTAAAAGAATACATGATGAAGGTATTCATAAGCTATTACGGGGTAAAAAGGATCTACATAATGTTTACCTTCCTTATAAATGTTGTACTGTGAGTTTGGACAGAATTATTTTGGATAGTTCTAGTTTGGATTATTTTGGATTGCCATAAAAGGGAAACCCAGAGGTCGGGCGGCAACCTGTCGCGTCCGGCAAGGCTGCGAGACTTGAACCCGCAACCGAAGGGCGACAAGGGTGTATCACCTACCACTGGCCCACGATATGTCCTAGATTAAATAATGTAGTTTTTATTAAACGATCTTGTAGATGAATTATAAATTCGTTTATTTTGGAACCCTATACGAATAGTGTAAATAGAATTTTTTTTACATTCTATTATCTTTTAGAGTGAAAGATGAGTTTGTGGTAGAAATTTATTAATGGATAAAACTCTAATTATAAAGTAAGTATATCTCCTTATGATCTTATCCAATCTCATAAATAAATTCCTCAACATTAAGAAAAGTAACTTAGAACAAAAATGTTTTCCTAGATGATACCTTAAATCATCACTAATTTATGGCTTTGGGATTGTTGGCCTTTTCATAGCCATGTTCTCTACCACTCTCCATCAGATAATTGATGGTTAGATTTCTCTTCCATATCCATATTTTCCTACATGGAACCCTAGTATGTGTTATTTTCGGTAATCTTCATACTTTCCACTCTTTATTTTAAATAGAGGCCTCGATAATTCATTTTTCGATGTGGGATTTCAACTAAGATATTTTGAAACGTCAAAAATGTGTTATCATAATACCCTATGTTTTGTTGAACCGATGGTATTTCAAATCATCATAGATTGATGAATTTAAGGACCTCAATTATACACTTGTTTGTGATTGATGACCTCAATCACTACCTATAAATATTTACGTTTTTCCTCCGATTATATGTCTCTAATTGCCACCAATGTTCTCCTAATCGAGATCATAATTTGGTTGTGACCCTTTGATTTTTCTTTTCCTCATATTAAGACTAAATTTTAGTAACCCAATTTCCGATGTGGGTTTTCCCACAAATATATTTTCTACTTTCAACCTTTTATTTTCGAAGAACAA
Organism: Viscum album; assembly: GCA_963277665.1. Taxonomy (NCBI): domain Eukaryota; kingdom Viridiplantae; phylum Streptophyta; class Magnoliopsida; order Santalales; family Viscaceae; genus Viscum; species Viscum album. Next base: position 1,390,560,035 of record OY728159.1, read on the forward strand.
TTTCAAATTGTGAGGACGCAATTTATTTAAGGAGGGGAGAATGTAACACCCCAAGATTTCATAGTGTGTTATTTCTTCAAAATAATTCAATAACTTGCACTACACGCAACACCGAGTTCAATTGCACCATGACTTACCAAAAAAAATCCATTCAAAAGTGGTTATGAATAGTATTAACCGAATTTTAAACTTTATATAATCCTTATAATTTTAGAATCCATATTATGAGTTTCTTAGATATAATGCAAGAACAAATTCATTTTCAGTATTGCACTTTTATCAACGTTTAATAGTGAACCCTTTTTAAATACAATATTTTAAACTTTTTGACTAAATGGGGACATCAAAAATTTAAAATGAAACATCCCAAGCTTCCACGGTACACTTTCTTTGAATAATACAGTAGCGTGTGTTGTACGCAACCTTGAGTTTTAACACACACCACAACCAATCAAACTAGCCGTTATGAATAGTAATACCTACTTTTTGGAAATTATATATAATTTATATTTTAAAATGGACTTCATTTTTGGATTAGGAATATCGAATTTAGCCTAAGGTGAAATTTTGGTACATTTCGGATAACTTTCATATTTTGATGAATAGTGAAAATTACTAAATTTTAATTAAAAACAACTTTTTTAATCAAAATAATTAATAGTGATAAATTATGAATTTGAGTGGTTTTAGAGTATATTTGGAATATATTTTTACCATTTAATATAATGTTGGTCATTGGACATAATTTTACAATTAAACCGAATATAAACAAGTGTCAATCTTTTGATAGTTATTATCTCTTAAAAACACGCTTTTTGTTTTGACAGCGGGAATTAATTTTAAATTAATTTCTGCCACTTCTGTGTTTTGAATTTAGGAAAATGGATTCCATATTTGGAATCAGGATGTTCAAATTGTGTAAATGGGTAACTTTTATTTTTAGACATTTTGAATAATTACTGCGGTAAATATTTTATTTACCATGGTTAAGGGTAAATCCGGTAAATAAGGGTTAAAAAATATTATTATAATAATACTAAATTACCCTAAAACGTGTCTTAACCCTATTGGTTGATACATGGTCGACCATGGGCATCTTTGGGTCTATTTGGGGACCCCATGGATCCACTTGTAATTGATAATGACACTTCATTTTAATTAAGTCAAAATGAATACAAAAATGATACAAGCATATATCTTTTAGCAAAACAATTGTTACATAGAGTTATATAAGTTGGAGTTTAGATTATAAATATTAATTAGAAAGCTAAAAAGATTTCCTACATAATAATATTTTATTTATAATTTTTAGACATTAAATAATTTACTTTATTTATGACACAATAATGATGCAGTAATTACTATAATAATGAAAAATTAAAATAATTGATATTATAAATACCCAAATAAATATAATATGAAACTTTTAATGAATTAAACTAATTTTCTAGGATAATATGATATATTAGGATTGATTTAATTGACTTTGTTTGAAGTAATCAATCTGTTAGGAGTTTCACAAAAAATCAACTATTGAATAGTGTAAAAATTGACATAAAAGATTTCTTAAAACAAATATTATATTATTAATTGATATTAAATTCCTAAAAATCTAAGGTTCGGCCAAGAGACTTATATCATGATAGGTTCATCATTAATGTACCACTTGGGGGTCTCTTGGATGTATATAGTAAGTTTATTAACCATATTATATAAAAATACAAAGAGACATTGTAAAAGTGAAACTAATTAACTTAGAGTTAATACTTAAAGATAAGGTTAATATAAGTACCCAAACCTGTATAAATTCTATTAGTTGAGTGGTTTTCGACCTATCCCCACCTTAACCTTTGAATAATCAACTTTGGAGTCATTAGAAACCGAATATGAATTTATTATAAATTAATATTTCTAGCTTTTCCAAAGGTGCCCCTCACCCCTCTTACAAAAGGGCACTCCTCCTTCTCATTTCTTCACACCTTCAATGCCTTTTGGTTCGTCCAAAATCTGCCCAAATACTCTCCCAACATCCCTCACTACAACCTAGAGGCCTTAGTTTGATCAGAAACCCAACCTAAGGAGCCCTTTTGATCAAATCAAAAGGAAGAACCCGAAGAAGAGGTAATGATTTCACCACCCTTCTCCAAGTTCATTTCTTCTTCCACTTCTTCTTCCTTTGTTCTTACCATTCTAAAATAATAACTCCAGTATATCACATATACTGTGATGTTATTATAAATATGGTACAATCATATTCATTATTCTATCCACCCTTTGAATAACATGTCACCATACGTGCGTACGTACGGCTTACCGTCTCCACGTCGTGGTGTAATTGTTATTCAATATAATATTATTTGGATGGGTATAATAATGATGTGTAACTCATATAAATAATAAATATAACATGTTAATGATTCTGTATATATGATATAACATCCATTTATATATTATTTTAATATCAAAAGAATGATATTGTCGCTCGTGCGTACGTACGGACTACCGTCTCCACGAACGCGATGAGATTCATTCTCCATCGTATCCATTCAAGTATAATTATCATTTGGTGATTTAAAAATGATGTTTAAGGACTTGATATCATTCTGGATATGAATAATATACAACCTATCCTTTACAAACATGTCTTACGTAACAAAACATATAAGTTAACACCCGAAACAACGATAATACTAAGATATTATTATCAAATCAATATTAAAAGATCATATATGATATCATATTAATATATATGATTCTTGTATAATTTAATAACAATTATTTCACCATTATACAGGAGGTTAACCTACCTCAACCAAGGAAAAGTACAAGGTAAGGGTTATTTCACAATCTCTTCATTATCCGAGGTTGTTTATACGTAATAATCTACTGGGATTTCTTTATCATCCACATCCATGTTTCTTCAAAATGTATTTCAAAACATATTTATTATTTACAAGAATATGGGTTAATGTCATTTATACCCTTTTTGACTTTTTATAAGAGGTTTATAAAGGAATCTTTCCGTCGTTTTCAAAACAAGGTCCTTTTTTACCTTTTCGACAGAATTAAGGTAAGAATGATTTTTTTAACTTATACGGCTAGTGCGGTTATTTTCTGCCGTTATAAAATCTTCAAAGTTTTCCTTACAAGCTTATAAGAATATTTTCAAGAAAATGTTTTATTTTATATGGCTCTTAAATGATTTCAAAAATAGAAAGAGATATTTCTCTAAAAAGTGTTTTGATTTCATCTATGTCAACATCCTTTGACGGATTTTACGCTTATTTGAAGTTGATTTATTATGATACAAAACTTCTATATTGTATTGAAGGTTTTGTGATATGTTTGACTGTGGATGTGATATTTTTATACCATTCATAGTTTATGGTGAAATTATTGACATTTCGTATGCTAGTTTTAATACGAATGTTTATGTTATGTTTAAACCTTTTCATATGGGAATGCATTGGACTTAATAAGTGACGGGTGGAGCCCGCTATAGCTCCTCGATGCATCGGTAGGTCTCATGAGACAAACTAGTGTCTTGGCACAAGGCCTTGACAAAATCTTATTTGTAGTCTTGGCACGAGGCATTGGCTATGTGGTTATGATAGTCTGGCATTATGCATTCCAACATTATGAAAGTGGTTATTGATTTTTGCATGTGATTATTCGATTAGTAGAATATCCATGTGAATAAGTAAATGGAATTATTTCATTTTATTTATGCCATACCATGTTGAAAGTTCATGTTTGAAAGGCTTTTGTTTTAGTTATACATTGCCTTAAAAGTTTATTCTTATTTATGAAAATTTCCGCTATATTGTTATCCTTACTGGGCATTTGAGCTCACCCCTTTTCTATGTTTTATTTTTCCCAGGAAGTGAAGAAGTAAGTTATGAATGACCTGCAGGGATATTATGTGGGGATATGAGTGTGGATTATGGAGACAATATGTTGTTGTAGTAGTTTTTCGTTTAATGATGTAATGTAAAACTTATGAATATATCTAGTGTTTCCAAGGCTACTAAACCAATCGGTCTTTCAAGATTTGATCTTTCTTGTGATCATGCCAATGTAATGTAATAATGCACCGACTCTGGGTAACTAGGGTCGGGGCGTTACAGTTGGTATCAGAGGAAGTTTAGTACAAACCTTGGAAGCTAGATTTAGATAAACTCTGATTAGAACACGTAGACCTAAGATGAACTTTGAGGATTAGTATAGAAGAACTTCCTCGAATTTTGGTATTGTAGAGATTTTGTGAGTTTTCCGAGCAATACATCCCTGTCTGGATACGAGCAGGTAGAGGCGGCTCTGGCACAGATGTACCTAGGGGTAAAACCCGAAAACACCGCTTTGAGCTAGACTCGAACGGGAACTGGTGCACGACAACGGGCCTTGCTGCACTCTTGGTTACGACACTCCCGGGGGATATGCTTAGGATAACTCTCATTTTCATTACAAATCATTATGAAGGGTTTATGAGTATATACTTCCTCAAAGAAACCATTTTTATGATTATGGATTATATCCATAAATAGTCCAATTTATGTTAAGTGTTTTATAAGTATGGGATTATGTATTTTGATTCATAAACTGATCTAGTTTATGCCATTGTTTAGAAATGGCGCCCAGTAGAAGGAATGAGAACTCCAGAAATACACATGATTCAAAGAGAAGGAAGGATTATATCTTTCATGGTCTTAAGCTAGAATTTATAAGATAAATAGTCTCCCATGTATTATCATCATATGAAGAAATAATATCATGTGTTGATAAGATAAGTAAAGAGTTTACTGAGTCCTATGGCTTTGAAGGGAAGCAAGAGAAGAAAAGGATGGAAGAGAGAAAGATGGATAAAGGGAAGATGGAAAAGAAGAATTTTCCCATATGTGGTAACTGTGGAAAGAAACACCTTGGAACTTCCCTGAAAGGAATGGGAGTTTGTTATAAGTGTGGAGGAAAAGGGCACAAAGTACGTGACTGCAAGGGTAAGAAAATGGTTTTAAATGTACAATGCTTCATTTGCAAGGAGTTTGGACACTACGCGAACTTATGTCCCAGTCGTCAGACTATGCCGCAAATGATGTTATTGGATAATAATCAAGTTATGATACTACCACAGATGAAGAGGAATGATTAGAGTTCTTATGTTGATTATGTCAACTGAGTGTTGTATCAACAATGTACTTGTTATAATAATTATGGAGTATATAAGGATTGTACTGCAGTACTATTTCATTAAGGACTTGAGATTGTGTGGAATATAGAAAAGTGACTCAATAGCAGGATAAATTTTTGGAAAATGTATGGTTGAGAGAATGATAAATCATTATATAGTTCTGATACTGAGGTAGTGATTTTGGAATAATATGTGATTGTTTTGGATAAATTATATTGGATATTCTTGACTACCTTGGAACTAATTAATGATTTTTATATTCCATCATTGTTGGGGTTTAAAACATTTTTGGATTGATGAAGTATATCCAGCATTCTATATGGAATAAGGGAGCATGAATGTAATCAATAAAGATTATGGTAATTCAGGATGTTTCAGTGTATTAAAAGAATACATGATGAAGGTATTCATAAGCTATTACGGGGTAAAAAGGATCTACATAATGTTTACCTTCCTTATAAATGTTGGACTGTGAGTTTGGACAGAATTATTTTGGATAGTTCTAGTTTGGATTATTTTGGATTGCCATAAAAGGGCAACCCAGAGGTCGGGCGGCAACCTGTCGCGTCCGGCAAGGCTGCGAGACTTGAACCCGCAACCGAAGGGCGACAAGGGTGTATCACCTACCACTGGCCCACGAGATGTCCTGGATTAAATAATGTAGTTTTTATTAAACGATCTTGTAGATGAATTATAAATTCGTTTATTTTGGAACCCTATACGAATAGTGTAAATAGATTTTTTTTTACATTCTATTATCTTTTAGAGTGAAAGATGAGTTTTGGTAGAAATTTATTAATGGATAAAAATCCAATTATAAAGTAAGTATATCTCCTTATGATCTTATCCAATCTCATAAATAAATTCCTCATCATTAAGAAAAGTAACATAGAACAAAAATGTTTTCCTAGATGATACCTTAAATCATCACTAATTTATGGCTTTGGGATTGTTGGCCTTTTCATAGCCATGTTCTCTACCACTCTCCATCAGATAATTGATGGTTATATTTCTCTTCCATATCCATATTTTCCTACATGGAACCCTAGTATGTGTTATTTTCGGTAATCTTCATACTTTCCACTCTTTATTTTAAATAGAGGCCTCGATAATTCATTTTTCGATGTGGGATTTCAACTAAGATATTTTGAAACGTCAAAAATGTGTTATCCTAATACCCTATGTTTTGTTGAACCGATGGTATTTCAAATCATCATAGATTGATGAATTTAAGGACCTCAATTATACACTTGTTTGTGATTGATGACCTCAATCACTACCTATAAATATTTACGTTTTTCCTCCGATTATATGTCTCTAATTGCCACCAATGTTCTCCTAATCGAGATCATAATTTGGTTGTGACCCTTTGATTTCTCTTTTCCTCATATTAAGACTAAATTTTAGTAACCCAATTTCCGATGTGGGTTTTCCCACAAATATATTTTCTACTTTCAACCTTTTATTTTCGAAGAAAAATTTCAAATTGCGAGGACGCAATTTATTGAAAGAGGGGAGAATGTAACACCCCAAGATTTCATAGTGTGTTATTTCTTGAAAATAATTCAATAACTTGCACTACACGCAACACCGAGTTCAATTGCACCATGACTTACCAAAAAAAATCCATTCAAAAGAGGTTATGAATAGTATTAACCGAATTTTAATCTTTATATAATGCTTATAATTTTAGAATCCATATTATGAGTTTCTTAGATATAATGCAAGAACAAATTCATTTTCAGTATTGCACTTTTATCAACGTTTAATAGTGAACCCTTTTTAAATACAATATTTTAAACTTTTTGACTAAATGGGGACATCAAAAATTTAAAATGAAACATCCCAAGCTTCCACGGTACACTTTCTTTGAATAATACAGTAGCGTGTGTTGTACGCAACCTTGAGTTTTAACACACACCACAACCAATCAAACTAGCCTTTATGAATAGTAATACCTACTTTTTGGAAATTATATATAATTTATATTTTAAAATGGACTTCATTTTTGGATTCGGAATATCGAATTTAGCCTAAGGTGAAATTTTGGTACATTTCGGATAACTTTCATATTTTGATTAATAGTGAAAATTACTAAATTTTAATTAAAAACAACTTTTTTTAAGCAAAATAATTAATAGTGATAAATTATGAATTTGAGTGGTTTTAGAGTATATTTGGAATATATTTTTACCATTTAATATAATGTTGGTCATTGGACATAATTTTACAATTAAACCAAATATAAACAAGTGTCAATCTTTTGATAGTTATTATCTCTTAAAAACACGCTTTTTGTTTTGACAGCGGGAATTAATTTTAAATTAATTTCTGCCACTTCTGTGTTTTGAATTTAGGAAAATGGATTCCATATTTGGAATCAGGATGTTCAAATTGTGTAAATGGGTAACTTTTATTTTTAGACATTTTGAATAATTACTGCGGTAAATATTTTATTTACCATGGTTAAAGGTAAATCCGGTAAATAAGGGTTAAAAAATAATATTATAATAATACTAAATTACCCTAAAACGTGTCTTAACCCTATTGGTTGATACATGGTCGACCATGGGAATCTTTGGGTCGATTTTGGGACCCCATGGATCCACTTGTTAGTGATAATGACACTTTATTTTAATTAAGTCAAAATGAATACAAAAATGACACAAGCTTATATCTTTTAGCAAAACAATTGTTACATAGAGTTATATAAGTTGGATATTAGATTATAAATATTAATTAGAAAGCTAAAAAGATTTCCTACATAATGATATTTTATTTATAATTTTTAGACATTAAATAATTTATTTTATTTATGACACAATAATGATGCAGTAATTACTATAATAATGAAAAATTAAAATAATTGATATTATAAATACCCAAATAAATATAATATGAAACTTTTAATGAATTAAACTAATTTTCTAGGATAATATGATATATTAGGATTGATTTAATTGACTTTGTTCGAAGTAATCAATCTGTTATGAGTTTCACAAAAAATCAACTATTGAATAGTGTAAAAATTGACAGAAAAGAGTTCTTAAAACAAATATTATATTATTAATTGATATTAAATTCCTAAAAATATAAGGTTCGGCAAGGAGACTTATATCATGATAGGTTCATCATTAATGTACCACTTGGGGGTCTCTTGGATGTATATAGTATGTTTATTAACAATATTATATAAAAATACAAAGAGACATTGTAAAAGTGAAACTAATTAACTTAGAGTTAATACTTAAAGATAAGGTTAATATAAGTACCCAAACCTGTCTAAATTCTATTAGTTGAGTGTTTTTTGACCTATCCCCACCTTAACCTTTGTATAATCAACTTTTGAGCCATTAGAAACCGAATATGAATTTATTATAAATTAATATTTCTAGCTTTTCCAAAGGTGCCCCTCACCCCTCTTATAAAAGGGCACTCCTCCTTCTCATTTCTTCACACCTTCAAAGCCTTTTGGTTCGTCCAAACTCTGCCCAAATACTCTCCCAACATCCCTCACTACAACCTAGAGGCCTTATTTGGATCAGAAAGCCAACCTAAGGAGCCCTTTTGATCAAATCAAAAGGAAGAACCCGAAGAAGAGGTAATGATTTCACCACCCTTCTCCAAGTTCATTTCTTCTTCCACTTCTTCTTCCTTTGTTCTTACCATTCTAAAATAATAACTCCAGTATCTCACATATACTGTGATGTTATTATAAATATGGTACAATCATATTCAGTATTCTATCCACCCTTTGAATAACATGTCACCATACGTGCGTACGTACGGCTTACCGTCTCCATGTCGTGGTGTAATTGTTATTCAATATAATATTATTTGGATGGGTATAATAATGATGTGTAACTCATATAAATAATAAATATAACATGTTAATGATTCTGTATATATGATATAACATCCATTTATATATTATTTTAATATCAAAAAAATGATATTGTCGCTCGTGCGTACGTACGGACTACCGTCTCCACGAACGCGATGAGATTCATTCTCCATCGTATCCATTCAAGTATAATTATCATTTGGTGATTTGAAAATGATGTTTAAGGACTTGATATCATTCTGGATATGAATAATATACAACCTATCCTTTACAAACATGTCTTAAGTAACAAAACATATAAGTTAACACCTGAAACAACGATAATACTAAGATATTATTATCAAATCAATATTAAAAGATCATATATGATATCATATTAATATATATGATTCTTGTATAATTTGATAACAATTATTTCACCATTATACATGAGGTTAACCTACCCCAACCAAGGAAAAGTACAAGGTAAGGGTTATTTCACAATCTCTTCATTATCCGAGGTTGTTTATACGTAATAATCTACTGGGATTTCTTTATCATCCACATCCATGTTTCTTCAAAATGTATTTCAAAACATATTTATTATTTACAAGAATATGGGTTAAAGTCATTTATACCCTTTTTGACTTTTTATAAGAGGTTTATAAAGGAATCTTTCCGTCATTTTCAAAACAAGGTCCTTTTTAACCTTTTCGACAGAATTAAGGTAAGAATGTTTTTTTTAACTTATACGGCTAGTGCGGTTATTTTCTGCCGTTATAAAATCTTCAAAGTTTTCCTTACAAGCTTATAAGAATATTTTCAAGAAAATGTTTTATTTTTTATGGCTATTAAATGATTTCAAAAATAGAAAGAGATATTTCTCTAAAAAGTGTTTTGATTTCATCTATGTCAACATCCTTTGACGGATTTTACGCTTATTTGAAGTTGATTTATTAGGATACAAAACTTCTATATTGTATTGAAGGTTTTGTGATATGTTTGACTGTGGATGTGCTATTTTTATACCATTCATAGTTTATGGTGAAATTATTGACATTTCGTATGCTAGTTTTAATACGAATGTTTATGTTATGTTTAAACCTTTTCATATGGGAATGCATTGGACTTAATAAGTGACGGGTGGAGCCCGCTATAGCTCCTCGATGCATCGGTAGGTCTCATGAGACAAACTAGTGTCTTGGCACAAGGCCTTGACAAAATCTTATTTGTAGTCTTGGCATGAGGCCTTGGCTATGTGGTTATGATAGTCTGGCATTATGCATTCCAACATTATGAAAGTGGTTATTGATTTTTGCATGTGATTATTCGATTAGTAGAATATCCATGTGAATAAGTAAATGGCATTATTTCATTTTATTTATGCCATACCATGTTGAAAGTTCATGTTTGAAAGGCTTTTGTTTTAGTTATACATTTCCTTAAAAGTTTATTCTTATTTATGAAAGTTTCCACTATATTGTTATCCTTACTGGGCATTTGAGCTCACCCCTTTTCTATGTTTTATTATTCCCAGGAGGTGAAGAAGTAAGTTATGAATGACCTGCAGGGATATTATGTGGGGATATGAGTGTGGATTATGGAGACAATATGTTGTTGTAGTAGTTTTTCGTTTAATGATGTAATGTAAAACTTATGAATATATCTAGTGTTTCCAAGGCTACTAAACCAATCGGTCTTTCGAGATTTGATCTTTCTTGTGATCATGCCAATGTTATGTAATAATGCACCGACTCTGGGTAACTAGGGTCGGGGCGTTACAGTCCTAAAGGCCTTGGTGGACTCATGGACCAAACTAATGGCCTAAAGGCCAAATTGGATGAATTGTTCCAACTACTACAGTACTGAACAACGCTTGTTGCAGTACTTACATACCTGAAAACCATGTTATTTTTTCAACTCATAAATTTTGTAAACTACATATAGTTTGTTATTATTTATCTCTTATTTTTATGACTTACAATAAATTCGTAGTTATGTGTAGTTGAGAAACTATCCTTCTTAATATTTACTTGTATAATATCTCTGAGGCTTTTACAGTCATGTGTTTCATGCAGACTCAATAAATTATTTTAACATCACAAATATATATAATATTTTCAAAGGCATCAAAAAACACCCATATTCATACTCCCTAAAATATGAACCATTTTATTTTATAGGATCTCTCATTCAGATCATTATTAAAATTCATCCAAGAAAATTTGTTAAGGAATTATTTATTTATTATGCATTGTATTCAAATCATTTTTTCCTATCTAAAATTTTAACTTCACTAAAAAAATAACTTCATTTAGTTTGCTTCATATTTCCACAAAGTCATGGTGACGAGGAATCTCATTCTATGGAATGAAACTCGTCTCATCACTTTAGAATATTACTAATTCTGAAATTCCATTGATTTCAGTAATAGTCAAGATCATTTATTTGATCATGATTTTTAATAAATGATAAAAATCACACAATAATCATCAAATTAAAATCACATTCATTATAATATATTAATTCAATAAATATTTCACGCACGCAAAATAAATTATTTTTTGTATCACAACACCTTTTGTGTGTAAGAGAAATTTCTTTTTTAATTATAATAGACTTGGATTTCTCCACATGAAATTGAATTTATGTACGAGGTATTAAATCTATTATGATGTAAATGAGTTTATTTATGGGCACCCAAAATATATTATGAGGACCAAAATATCTTATTTTCTAACGATATAAGAATTTTCAAAAAATTTAAATCCTACTTTAGGTATGTGTAAAATAATTATCTTACAATGTGTATCATCCCAGCCTAGGTGCCACATGAAAATTCCCCAGTATAGTTTTTTACATTATTGAAGTTGGGAATCCTCGTACACCAAAGGCTACTAACTAACATCGGGAATCTAAATTATAACATGGGGAGACTATACCACCTTTATCAAAGAATCCCAATAGTAGAAATAAATAGAAAATATCTAAATGATAATAATAAAAAACCAGAATCATACCAAAATAAACAGTCATACAACATCACATGGTGAATCCAGAAGATGAGAAAATGACCATAAAAAAAGATAGAGATATGAAATGCCATACCTGTGTAAAGTGTAAAATGAAAACCCAAAATAAATTGACACTAACAAATCCAAAGAGGGTTCTGAAATCATTTTTGATTCCCTCATCAATGATCCATCCCAAATCCAAACTCATCAATCTATCATAATTCTCCTTCCCTTATCTTTCCCTGAAAACTAAGTCTACTAGGTCCCATTAAAATAAATGAGAAGGGTATGAGTATAAATGTTTAGGCTACCACCAATGGAATTTAAATAAATATCTAGTCTGTAATAGTGTATGTAGTTTTGTAAATAATAAGTAAACATGAAAAAGTAAATAGTTTTCATATCTATTATTCTTTAGTAACCCACATAGGCTCTTATGTTCATGTTGACAATGAAACCAATCGTACCAGCTTTATCCTATACTGATGTTTAAACCATAAACAAAATTGAACCATAATGCATTCATTCATGGTATTTAAATCTTAATTTCATTTCCATTTCACATTCAATAATTAAGGTCCTAGAGACTTTTTCTCGAACCTCATGGGTATTTAGAGAATCACTCAATGTCCCACACCACATGGGTATATGTTTTATCAGTCCATGTACTATACTTAATTGTTCACCTGCATGCATTGGGGGCCTAGAGCATCAATTTAGAAATTAATATTAATTTCGATAATTTGAACTGATCCCACACACCAATTATCAATAAATATAAAATATCAAATATTTCACATTTATATCACTGTTCAATATCATTAAACTTTTACTCAATCATTCTCATTACAGTGAACCATTTTATTTGTTAAAATCACCCATGGTTATTTACATTAATCACATGGAATAATATGAACAATTAACCTTTAATAATTTTATCATCAATTGATCACATATTTCATAAACCCTTTATGGTTATGCCAACTAACCCTTTAATTCACATTATTAATATGGAACAAGGATTTAATCAAATTAAAATAACTCATTTTTATTATTTTTACAACACATAAATCATCATTACAGTTATAATGGCACACCCAATGAGTTTACTACAAGTCTGACTTAACCATATTCCAATGGGTTCCACGTAGGGTTTCCTAACTTCATATAATTATGTTCACCATATTAATTTAAATTTAAATTTAACAGTATGGGAAATAAATGGAAAATTTTAATATACATGATAACAAACAATACTATGGGAATTAGAAATTTTACCACCTACCTCAACATCATTGTTGAATGCTCTAAAAATTGGAATCCACAATTTGATGCCTAATGATGAAAATAAGAATGGTCAATGAGTTCTATGATCAAAACTGAGAATCAAGATCCAATAAAACAAGATCCATAAATATAAAAATTGAAACCAGTACACAATGGATGAAAAATCATTCTTCTCCAATGGGAGAGATTTATGGGAGATAGATGAACCCTAAATATGGAAGAAAATAAAAACCAAGGAGGATTCAATCCTTCAACCTGATATTTAAATCTATATTAAAGGAGTTTTAGGAGCCAAAGAATCATAAAATGATCCACCAATATCATTTAAAATTTACTTAATTACTAAAAGGTTGTCTTCGTATAAAATGTGGGTGTTTGGGAAATTTTTTTAAAAAATAGGGGGTTTAATTTTCCACACATCCAATTTGCTGGGTGGGCCACATTGTTTTCTAAACTATGTTACCTAACCATACAACCATACTATTTGCAGTAAAAAATTTCTCCTCTGTGGTTTATGATTTTGATATTTATGAATTAACCAAGAAATACCCACTCTCTTGAGGCACATGGTTTGGGGAGTGTATCGATATAGTTATGTCAAACCCTGTGTCACATCATGTGGCTCTAAAAAGGTTTGCATGGATTCCATGGTAAAACCAAACAGTTTTCCCTAACTATGCTCCACCCATGCACTATCCCATAGGCTTCAAAATTTCTAAAAACATTCCCAAAACAACCCCCAAACTAAACCGTACTTAAGGAATACTCATAATAAACTATTTAGAATCACTTAAAATTAGTTCAAGACATCTCCAGAAAGGTAGAAATCTTACAATCTCCCAACCTTATAATAGATATTCTATGAGTTATTCTCCCAAGTATCACTAATAAAGAAAACGTAACATATATGGGTGAACAATATAAAATATGTACATCCCTCTCCCATTTTCCTCCAAAACATGGCCAAGCTTCCATAGTACTCAAACTATTGGTGCAGTCTTTCCCTACAACACATTCTCACTGTGATCCACAACATGGATCTCATGTTCCTAAAGGGATTCATCACCCTAAAGATCAAAGTCATTAACATAGATCGCATGAGAATGGTCAGGATGATATATCCAATGTTTTTACACCTGAAAAAATAATTCATAACACTATAAATCTATGGAAGATCCAATTGATATACCAATAGACCATTTCTCTCCACAATCTCAAATAATCCAACAAAATCGGTTGCCAACAATCCCTACCTATGAATCCTATGATGACCCAATATCATAGACACCTGATGTAATAATAGAACAACCACTACAAACTCAATAGGTTGATGAGTTCGATCAGCTTATGTCTTCTTCTTACACTGATATATAGCCATAATTTTTTTAATAAACTGAACCTACTCAGATTTATCATGAATGAGATTCGGTACCAAAAAATCTAACTCACCATCCCCTATTCAGCATAGTGGCGATCTGAATGGGCTATAATAAGGACCTCATACAGTCCCATATGAATAGTGACCTAATAACGTATGTTATAAGATAAATCAACTAGTGCCAAGTACGTCTCCCATGTTTCACCAAAATTAAGGAAGTGTTCCATCATCATGTCCTATAGAATATGGATATTTCACTATGATTTCCCTTTTTCCAATGGCTATAAATACATACTCATAAATACCATGGTACCCAATTACTTCTATAATCATTTCAATAACTTTGATGAAAAATAAAAGTCAGGATCTGAAACTATAATTTTTTGATCGTCGTTCAAACAGACTATATATGGAATGTAATTATCACCTAACTGGTCCTCGGTAAAGGTCTCCCATACATTAAATAAAAGGCCTACCATTTCAACTCATCCAAAATTACCCAAATTGAATTTTTCTTCAAATAGATTTGTGGTTAAACCACAACAATTTCATTGTTAACATCATCTAATTTACATTCCATAATGGGAAAATAACTTGATAATAATCTAGGTAGTTGGCTCTCAGGCTACACATATTTATAGGTGTAGCATCTTATCATGAAATCTGTAGTCTATCTTTTCAGGTCCAGCCACTAAAACACTGGACAAAACTCGCGGAATATTTTTGTCAAACAAGTATGTGCCTCAAACTTCAAATAATAAAACTCATGCATCCACTCCTCATGCATACACATTGGAAATATAACACAGTTCTAGAAATAGATTATCTCATTCTCATCTATGGTATAACTGCAATGTGGGTCCCCAACTTCAATTCATTCCATCTTGGAAGATCATTTCATATCCCTATAATACATATCCCTGACCTGGCTCAGATGTTTGTACTCGACCAATAAGGATAGGAGGGGAATATTATCCAATCTAACATATGCCTCATTACACATCTTATCCATCATGGTAATCATATTCCACTTAGAACATGAACCAGGAACATCCTGATTCTGTGTCTTCTGTCTCAAAGCATCGACAACATGGTTTTCCTTATCGATAATATAAGCTATCAAAAATTCATATGACTTCATATAATCAAACCATAGCCACTATTTTAGGATGAAATATTGTTTTGATAAGATATACATTAAGCTTTTATGAACGGTATACAATGTAAAATTTTGTCCAAATATGTAATTCTACCAACACATTTTTTCATAAACCACCACTGATAATCATAGATCATTTGTAGGGTAATTCTATTCATGTGGCCTCGACATCTAGGATGCATATACCACAACTATGTCTCCATGCATCAAAACTACTCCAGGTTCAATCTAGGTAACATAAAAAAACAAGGTATACTTCACACCCAGTTTAGATCATATCAACATTTTGAAGTATCCAAATTCTTCACCAACTACTAGTAATAATTCTTACATGATCCAGACCATTCATACATGATCCCATTCTTGGTCATGCCTAAATTTGGTGCTTTGAAACATTAAATTTTGTGGATAAACATCCATATTAACCAATCAAACCATAGAATCTAAGAATATTAAAAACATTATTGCGATGATCCAATGAAATCACTCCCTAATCCTTTTATGGGTCCATTGAAACACCTTCCTCTAAGATGATGTAACCTAATTATTATATTGTATTGATCCATAATTGAAACATAAATATATTCGTGTATATTTGATGCTCTCTCAGTGTACTTAGGATGATTTTAGATTTTCAGAATGATCTTCATGTGTCTTGGTGTAAACCATGATTTCATCATTAAAAACAACCACAAACTAATCTAGGTAAAAGCGGAAGATTTAGTTCATTATTTCCATAAACATAGATAGAGATTTTTTTAGCCTGAATAGAATTATGATGAACTCATATAGGCCATACCTAATTTTTATAGAATTATGTGCTATATCTGAATTTTAAACACTCAACTAATGATATCAATATATAAAATAAATTATATAGAGAAGAAAAGATCCTCTCAAATAGTAAAATATATCATCGATATGCGGAATATGATACCATTTCATATCATCATTCTAGTTCAACATCCAGTAATCAAAAAATTAATGCAACATCTTATATGCTTTCTTAGAAAACAAAACAGGACAACAACATGGTGGTGTACCTATATGGATAAATCTCTTTTCCATTAAATCCACTATATGAGTCTTAAGATATTCAATCTCTGTTGGAGTTATCCTGAATGGTGGAATAAAAACTGGTTCAAATCCATAAATGAGATGAATTGTAAACTCAATATCCCTCTCATGTGGTAGTACTGAAAATTCATTAGGAACACTTTATGGAACTGGTCCACTATGTTCTCCCCGATTTGTTTATGAATTGGCATTCCATGGACCTCCTAGATATCCCATGCTCCATGATGAACATAACTACCACCCTCAAGATATGTAAAGATAATCCTCTTGTGGTAACAATCTATGTAGTCTAGGTAAGATACTAACTTTTCCATACGCAAATTAAATTCAAAACTATACATGTAGAGTATGTTAATATCCCAACTGAAATGATACTCCCCTACCATGATAGAATAAACCTTAAATTACTAGATGTCCCGTAACCGTACACCCAGTGGCATGTCGATCGTCATAACCTCAATCAAAAACTCCATTGTGAGATTCAATTTATTCAGAAGTTGACTAGATACGAAATAATGATATGTTCATATATCAAATAAATCATCATAAATTGTATCATTAATAATAACAATATCTTAGAATGTCAATGGATTAGCCTCGCTATCCACATGTTTAGAATGAATTTCATGAAACTGTCTTGTCCCTCTAACATGTACTGTCATTTGATTCCTTCGAGTTCTATTAATATGCGGATATGGGCACTATTTACCTTGACTACTACATCCCCCAACTCAACCACCAAGGCCAGTATTACTCCATCATCCATAAGGGTATCATGTAGAATACCCCCTTCTTGTGCTCTAATTCTATCTATCTCCTCTATCACTATTTGCATATTTTGTGTTCCTACCGACCCATTATATAATTCCAATAATTCCATATGCTTGGAACTCTATCAATGGTTGTAGACAATAGTTTTGATAGTGACCTAGTCTACCAACCATATGGACAAACAAATAATTATTTCCCTGACTAAATAATCTTTCCCACTACCCACTCTACTTTCCACTATTATAAGTAATGTTCTCAAAGTGATGCTTCCTACCCTTAGAATATGTACCTCTTTACCATCCATTAGAAATCACTATACTCCACTCGATTACTCATTCAGGTTCCCCTCATAAATTAGAGCATGATTCACTACATCATCATGGTTTTTCCACTGAAAGTTATTATCCTGGGAATTAATCTCACTTTTTTGTTCATCCAAAAAACCACACACCATAATTTCCTCATTTCCTGATAATTCTGGATAAAATATTTCTATGACAGTAAATATACAAGTATAGTCAGTCAAAATAATACTCCTCTAGGTCAACCGCTTAAACTATACTACTCTATCCTTCTTCAATGTATTTATGTAAAAGTTATATATGAATATCTCTATAAAGACCATCCATACCCTCCTCTCTAACTATAGATACCCAAAGCCTGACGTACATTGACATTACATTACATTTGCGGAATACATAGTACATAACAAAAAACACACACACAAGGATCGTAATAGTTTAGTGTCTTTGGAAACTCGGAACATAATCTTCTCATCGTGGTAAAAGATCTTCAACATCTCCTATAAAGATCTTCCCTTTTTTTACCTAAAACCTTTCTTTATATCCTGTGGAAAAGAAAACATAAAAGGGTGAGCTCAAATGCTCAGTAAGGGTAAACAAAAGAAATATCAATCACATCATATACATAAGCACATAACTTTTGGAAATCTTAACCTGCAAAAGAGATCATAATTTCATAACATGGGGTAAATCATGGCAGTGAAATGTAATCACAATAATCATAACATAAAACATTAAACTTTGTGGCATTCACACATAATCATAGAGAATCATTTCTTGTTAGTCAAGACTCATTTCCAAGACAATCTTAGTGGACAAAGTCCCTTTCGGAATCGAGTAACCCTCGTTTCAGTCCTGTTTCACTGAACCGGTATAACCTACCGTTCCAGCCCTGTCTATCTCATGAGATATAAAATCTTTACCCAATGCATTGGAGGGAGATATAGGTCCCACCCATCTTATAATGAATCCTTTCTTATGTGTGCCACATAATCATAAACCATACATCATAGCGTAACCCATGTAATAAAAATGGGATTCTTAAACAACATGACATCATAAAACCATTCATATAAGATAAAGGAATTCATAAACGTAATTCCATCACAACATAGTCAAATCAATGTAATAATAGGGATAAAAACAGAACCCTTTTATTATCTTAGATGGAAAATAATTTTTATAAAATACTTGAACTTCATTCTTGAGGAAAATATCCTTTCTACTTCAAAAACACTTTTCCTTTCTTATCATGTCATACAATTTTAAACTAAAAGAAGTTGATTAAAAATAAACTTGAATACTTGTAAAGGAAGCTTCTTGGAAATAATTTTTTTAGAAATCCATTCATGCCGTATAAGTTTAAAAAAAACATTCTTCGTACTTTTGTCGGAAAAGTCAAAAAGTACCTCGTACGAAAAATGACAAAAGATTCCTTTCATTTCTTTTACTAAAAACTCACCTAAGGGTAAAATTGGATTTAAACTATTGTATGTGGATAAAAACAATATTACATATTGAGGGAACATGGATGTGGATGATAAAATACACCCCAGTAAATACTAAAATATAAACAATCTCGGATAAAAATGAGATTGTGATATTTCCCTTACCTTAGGTCCGATTTGCTTCGTAAGTGTCCGAACCTCCTGTATAATGATTTAAATCATGTTATTGACTTATTCCAGAATCATATTCATTGTTATTATATCATATATGGTCCACTTATGACTTTATATTACCCGTTCTTTTGTAAATTCATGTTAAAGTAGCGTTTTGGGTAAAATCGTTTCATTTATCGTAGGTGTTTTGACTTGTTGTTCTTGACATTATTATTACATATATCATGATTTACATACTTCCAGAATATAAAATATGATTTATATGTCATATATATTCACTATATATATACATATAATAGATAGATAAATGAAATGAAAAACACCGTTCATGGAGACGGTAGTCCGTACGTACGCATGAACGCTGTTTTCCTTTCCTTATTGTCTTGAATGGAAGTATGTAGATGACATACATATATATATATATACATAAATCCAGTAGCTTTATAATGTCATATATTTCATTATTATTTCTTATATATACTTTTTAATCATTCTTAAATGGTTAACATGGAGAATGAATCTCATCGCGTCGTGGAGACGGTAGTCCGTACGTACGCACGAGCGATGATATCATTTCCATAAATATTGAATTGAATTGGAGTGGATTATACAATATATCAGAATCAATATGATGTTTTAATAACTATGTATAGTTATTCTTTACACCATTATACCCATCCATGTAAGGTGGTGGTGGAAAATAGATTACACCACGGCGTGGAGACGGTATTCCGTACGTACGCACGCGCGGTGAATTCTTTTTCCGTAGGATGGATAGATGGTGAAATAGGGTTGTTTCATACTTATAATAACATATCAGTATATTAGTGATACTGATGTTATTACTTCATAGTGAAACAACCTAAGAAGAAGAAGTGGAAGAAGAAATAAAGATGAAAGAATTGGTAACGGTAATTACCTCTTCTTTGAAGCGCCTCTTTGAGACCTCCTCTTAGGGCACTAAAATTGGTCTTTGAGGAAGATCAGAACCTCTAGGATTATTCTAGGGAAGTGGAGAAGGGAAAATGGCAGGGTTTGGCCGAGCTTGAGTGCTCAAATTGGTGTGAGGAGGAGGGGGAGGAGGTGCCCTTTTATAAGGGAGGAGAGGGGCACCTTAGGAATATCTCAAAATATTATTTTATATTAAAGTCAAAATCGGTTTATAATGGTTCCAAAGGGTATTATTTCGAAGCTAAAGTGGGTATGGGTCAAAATACTATCAACCAATAGGATTTAGACAAGTTTAGGGTATTATTTTATCCTTATCAATTAGATTTAATTCTAAGTTAAATAATTTAACTTTTACCGTGTCTTTTTGTTTTCTTTCACTATATGGTTAATAAACATACTATAACATGCCAAAAGAACCCCAAATTGTTTATTATTAATATATATATCCTTATCTAAGTCATTTGTCCGAACCTTATATTTTTAGGAATAAAATAACAATTAATAATATAATATTTTATTTAAAAACTATTTTGTGTCAATTTTGACACTATTTGATATATGATTTTTGTGAAAGTCATAAAAGAATTATATGTTCGAACCAAGTTGATTCAATCAACATTAATATATCATAGTAACCTATAAAATTAGTTTAATTCATAAAAAGTCTCAAATTAAATTTATTTTGGTGTTTATAACATCAATTATGTCAATATTTCATTAATAAGATAATTACTGCATCATCATTGTGTCATAAATAAATTAAATTATTTAATGTCTAAAATTTACAAATAAAATACCATTATGTAGGAAATCGTTTTAGCTTTCTAATGAATATTTATAGTCGAATTTATCTTATGTATAACCCCATATTAAAAATGATTTTCTTATTAAACATTGATTTTAACTATTTTAACCATTCTTTAAATAAATTAATAATAAATGTCCTAATCTAATCCAAGTGGGCCTAAATGGTCATATATTATTCATAAGGTTGTTTTTGGTCGAATTACACTTATCCAATAGAATTAGGAAATGTGTTAGGGTAATAGTAATATCATATTTACCCTTAGTTACCCTATTTACTATTAACCGCGTTAAAAAAAGTAAAAAGTTACTATTCACCAAAAAATTATTTTTATCTCATTGAACCACATTTTACTTACTGATATCAACCGTGTGTGTCGGATTTTCGAAATTCCATTCACAGAAGCGGTAAAATTAAGTTTTATCCAAAATTCAGTTTTTAACCTACCACTTAGTGGTTTCACTATTCATCAAAAATTGAATGTTTTCAGAAAAATACCAAAATTTCACCCTAGGCTAATTTCGATATTCTGAATCCAAAAATGAAGTCCATTTTGAAAAAAAAAATTCTAAAATTTTAAAAGGTGGTTATTACTGTTCATAACGGCTAGTTATAATAATATTCTAATAGCATATTGTTGTTTAGTGAAACTCGGTATTGCGTACTACACACGCTATCGAGGAAGGTCGTGATTGCGTGTAATGCAAGGCAAGTCAAGGATGCGTGTTGTGCAAGCTCCTTTTGGTGTAGCGTACAACACAAGAAATTAATTAAAAAGAATATTTTTCATAAAATCTCGGGCTGTTACATTCTACCCCCCTTAAAATGAATTTCGCCCTCGAAATTCGTCAGGGTTATAAATGGTTTACTATTTGAAAGTTTCTTTGATAGAAACCCACATCGTAAAAAGGAATATCAAAACCAATATTTAAAAACAAAAGTATGAAACGTAACGGTTACCCAAATAAACTAATCACTGGGTTTCCACATAGGTGAAAATATGGATATGGAAGAGAAATCTAACCATCATGTTCTGATGGAGAGTGGTAGAGAACATGGCTATGGAAAAACCAGTAATCACAAAGCCATAAATTTGTGACGATCTAAGGTACCATCTGATTCATCAGATATAAGATCACTAGGACAACATTTTTGGTTTTCAAGATCATTTCCCTAAAGTTAAAGAATTAGAATTAGAATAAATACTTACTTTATGTTGGTACAACCTCACTGTTGTTCGTGCCTTTAACAATTTCCACTTAATCTCTTAAATAAATGAAGTTGAATTTGTTATTCGTGAAGTATTAGCAGATCATGTGATAGAATGACGGGTCATTCCATCTGTCTCAAACAAAAGGTTAGCAAAAATTATATACATAAGTCGATCTATAGTGAGATTAATCACATATGGTTCCTAAAATGGACTTATACTTCATATATCATACTGCTTAATATAATAAAACTAGTTTCTACTAAACAGGGACTTCCTGTAGGCCAGTGGTAGGCGATAAAGGCCAGTCGCACTTCGGTTGTGGGTTAGATTCCCACAGCCTTGTCCGAAGCGATGGGCTGTCGCCCATCCTGCAGGTTGTCCTTTTTCTAAAACTACATTACTATAACATCCAATCAATAATATCAAAAATCTTCTATCCTTAAACATTACTAACTTATGTCCAACATAATCCATTATAATCTTTAGGCTTATCCATAATACTACAGTCCACTCTCATAACATATTGAAAACGATTACCAGAGATTTAATACCATCATTGATCCCCATATATCATAAGATATGTATTGTTGATCACATTTTAAACATTCAAAGGCCTTAATCATGTATTCTCTTGAATACCCATTGAACCTTATTGAAAACATGAATGCAGTTAAAAGTTAACTCTTTCCATATACCAAAATCCAAATATTCTATATACTCAAACCATGATATAACCTTCTCCTTATATCAGTCATGAGCTCATGAATACTATCAAACATTTAATTTTCTCCTTATCCCTTCATTATGCGCATATCATCTACATTCCAAAAATATCTGAATAACCTTTCATGGATACTGGTAACGTTAATCAGAGAACAGTGTAACAATCCTTACATGTCTCTTTATTCTACAGTACCATGAGATTACTTATACAACATTACACATGATAAACATGTAATCATTCCACTACATTCTTAAACCATTGACCGAGCTTCAACAATTCTTTCATCTCACATATCATTTGTAGTCTCTTCATCGTCATCCACATAAATACTTCCCATACGACCATACTGATTATCTTCATGAGACTTTCCCTTAGGGCATTGGTTTGCATAATGCCCGCACATTCCACATTTAAAACATTTAACCATTGTTGATGTCGTAGCAATACCATTATCCTCATCCATGGTGTTAACTGAACCTTTTCCTTTGCACTTACTTGCTTTGTGTCCTTCTTTTCCACACCCAAAGCATCTTCCAGTTCCTTTTAAACATTCTCCTTGATGCCTCTTCCCACATGATTTACATAGGGGGAATTGAACTTTCTTTCCTCTATGATCATCATGAAACTCCATCTTTCTCTTATTAGCCGAGTCAGGAAACTTACCAAATTTTACTTTATTGATCATATTATGAGATTGCTGATTCGGAATAATAATTATGTTTGGACTTCCAAATCCCATTTCATTATGAAGAATATCATTCCATTGTCCATCATATCCTCCATTATCGTGAATCATCTTGTTTCCAGCCATTTTCTAAAACCCAAAAAAATAGTGTGAGAGGCAAAAATCATGCTAGGGAAAACAACATAATAAAGGGGGAGTACCTTCAATATCTAACATCTTAGGTTAAATTCTATGATCGTTACCGTAGTTCTAGGACTGTATCCTATACGTATACTTATCCTTAAGGACATCCATAGACATACCTTATAAATATCTCTAGGGATCTCACTAAAGTTCTCGCATCCTATTTTCCAATGGTTGACTAAACCTTTCCTCTGATACCAACTGTAGAGACCCGAAGCCTGACATACATTGACATTACATTACATTTGCGGAATACATAGTACATAACAAAAAACACACACACAAGGATCGTAATAGTTTAGTGTCTTCGGAAACTCAGAACGTAATCTTCTAATCGTGGTGAAAGATCTTCAACATCTCCTATAAAGATCTTCCCTTTTTTTACCTAAAACCTTTCTTTATATCCTGGGGAAAAGAAAACATAAAAGGGTTAGCTCAAATGCTCAGTAAGGGTAAACAAAAGAAATATCAATCACACCATATACATAAGCACATAACTTTTGGAAATCTTAACCTACAAAAGAGATCATAATTTCATAACATGGGGTAAATCATGGCAGTGAAATGTAATCACAATAATCATAACTTAAAACATGAAACTTTGTTGCATTCACACATAATCATAGAGAATCATTTCTTGTTAGTCAAGACTCATTGCCAAGACAATCTTAGTGGACAAAGTCCCTTTCTGAATCGAGTAACCCTCGTTTCAGTCCTGTTTCACTGAACCGGTATAACCTACCGTTCCAGCCCTGTCTATCTCATGAGATATAAAATCATTACCCAATGAATTGGAGGGAGATATAGGTCCCACCCATCTTATAATGAATCCTTTCTTATGTGTGCCACATAATCATAAACCATACATCATAGCGTAACCCATGTAATAAAAATGGGATTCTTAAACAACATGACATCATAAAACCATTCATATAAGATAAAGGAATTCATAAACATAATTCCATCACAACATAGTCAAATCAATGTAATAATAGGGATAAAAACAGAACCCTTTTATTATCTTAGATGGAAAATAATTTTTATAAAATACTTGAACTTCATTCTTGAGAAAAATATCCTTTCTACTTCAAAAACACTTTTCCTTTCTTATCATGTCATACAATTTTAAACTAAAAGAAGTTGATTAAAAATAAACTTGAATACTTGTAAATGAAGCTTCTTGGAAATAATTTTTTTAGAAATCCATTTATTCCGTATAAGTTAAAAAAACATTCTTCGTACTTTTGTCGGAAAAGTCAAAAAGTACCTCGTACGAAAAATGACAAAAGATTCCTTTCATTTATTTTACTAAAAACTCACCTAAGGGTAAAATTGGATTTAAACTATTGTATGTGGATAAAAACAATATTACATATTGAGGGAACATGTATGTGGATGATAAAATACACCCCAGTAAATACCAAAATATAAACAATCTCGGATAAAAATGAGATTGTGATATTTCCCTTACCTTAGGTCCGATTTGCTTCGTAAGTGTCTGAACCTCCTGTATAATGATTTAAATCATGTTATTGACTTATTCCAGAATCATATTCATTGTTATTATATCATATATGGTCCACTTATGACTTTATATTACCCGTTCTTTTGTAAATTCATGTTAAAGTAGCGTTTTGGGTAAAATCGTTTCATTTATCGTAGGTGTTTTGACTTGTTGTTCTTGACATTATTATTACTTATATCATGATTTACTTACTTCCAGAATATAAAATATTATTTATATATCATTTATATTCAGTATATATATACATATAATAGATAGATAAATGAAATGAAAAACACCGTTCATGGAGACGGTAGTCCGTACGTACGCATGAACGCTGTTTTCCTTTCCTTATTGTCTTGAATGGAAGTAAGTAGATGACATACATATATATATATATATATACATAAATCCAGTAGCTTTATAATGTCATATATTTCATTATTATTTCTTATATATACTTTGTAATCATTCTTAAATGGTTAACATGGAGAATGAATCTCATTGCGTCGTGGAGACGGTAGTCCGTACGTACGCACGAGCGATGATATCATTTCCATAAATATTGAATTGAATTGGAGTGGATTATACAATATATCAGAATCAATATGATGTTGTAATAACTATGTATAGTTATTATTTACACCATTATACCCATCAATGTAAGGTGGTGGTGGAAAATAGATTACACCACGGCGTGGAGACGGTATTACGTACGTACGCACGCGCGGTGATTTCTTTTTCCGTAGGATGGATAGATGGTGAAATAGGGTTGTTTCATACTTATAATAACATATCAGTATATGAGTGATACTGATGTTATTACTTCATAGTGAAACAACCTAAGAAGAAGTGGAAGAAGAAATAAAGATGAAAGAATTGGTAACGGTAATTACCTCTTCTTTGAAGCGCCTCTTTGAGACCTCCTCTTAGGGCACTAAAATTGGCCTTTGAGGAAGACCAGAACCTCTAGGATTATTCTAGGGAAGTGGAGAAGGGAAAATGGCAGGGGTTGGCCGAGCTTGAGTGCTCAAATTGGTGTGAGGAGGAGGGGGAGGAGGTGCCCTTTTATAAGGGAGGAGAGGGGCACCTTAGGAATATCTCAAAATATTATTTTATATTAAAGTCAAAATCGGTTTATAATGGTTCCAAAGGGTCTTATTTCGAAGCTAAAGTGGGGATGGGTCGAAATCCTATCAACCAATAGGATTTAGAAAAGTTTAGGGTATTATTTTATCCTTATCAATTAGATTTAATTCTAAGTTAAATAATTTAACTTTTACCGTGTCTTTTTGTTTTCTTTCACTATATGGTTAATAAACTTACTATAACATGCCAAACGAACCCCAAATTGTTTATTATTAATATATATATCCTTATCTAAGTCATTTGGCCGAACCTTAGATTTTTAAGAATAAAATAACAATTAATAATATAATATTTGATTTAAAAACTATTTTGTGTCAATTTTGACACTATTTGATATATGATTTTTGTGGAAGTCATAACAGAATTATATGTTCGAACCAAGTTGATTAAATCAACATTAATATATCATAGTAACCTAGAAAATTAGCGGAATTCATAAAAAGCCTCAAATTACATTTATTTTGGTGTTTATAACATCAATTAGGTCAATATTTCATTAATAAGATAATTACTGCATCATCATTGTGTCATAAATAAATTAAATTATTTAATGTCTAAAAATTACAAATAAAATACCATTATGTAGGAAATCTTTTTAGCTTTCTAATGAATATTTATAGTCGAATTTATCTTATGTATAACCCCATATTAAAAATTATTTACTTATTAAACATTGATTTTAACTATTTTAACCCTTCTTTAAATAAATTAATAATAAATGTCCTAATCTAATCCAAGTGGGCCTAAATGGTCATATTTTATTCATAAGGTTGTTTTTGGTCTAATTACACCTATCCAATAGAATTAGGACATGTGTTAGGGTAATAGTAATATCATATTTACCCTTAGTTACCCTATTTACTATTAACTGCGGTAAAAAAAGTAAAAAGTTACTATTCACCAAAAAATTATTTTTATCTCATTGAACCACATTTTACTTACTGATAACAACCGTGTCTGTCGGATTTTCGAAATTCCATTCACAGAAGCGGTAAAATTACGTTTTATGCAAAATTCAGTTTTTAACCTACCACTTAGTGGTTTCACTATTCATCAAAAATTGAAAGTTTTCAGAAAAATACCAAAATTTCACCCTAGGCTAATTTCGATATTCTGAGTCCAAAAATGAAGTCCATTTTGAAAAATAAAATTTCTAAAATTTTAAAAGGTGGTTATTACTGTTCATAACGGCTAGTTATAATAATATTCTAATAGCATATTGTTGTTTAGTGAAACTCGGTATTGCGTACTACACACCCTATCGAGGAAGGTCGTGATTGCGTGTAATGCAAGGCAAGTCAAGGATGCGTGTTGTGCAAGCTCCTTTTGGTGTAGCGTATAACACAAGAAATTAACTAAAAAGAATATTTTTCATAAAATATTGGGCTGTTACACTAACTACTCATCCTGAACATGAATATCCCGCTAACACTTCGCATGACCTCACAACATATATAACTCTGACGTGATTCTATTCTCTATAAGAGTCTCTAAATGGGCCTGAATTTTTTGTATTGATTCATTCCATAACTCATCTACCTAAAATACATACTCTCAATTGATGGTTAGAGGGTGATGTAGTTGTAACACCTTGGAAAGATCATAGATATTCCACATAAGCATCCATTGGTCTCCTTCCATTAACTGTATAATGTTAGCAATTTTCCCATTAATATTATCTCATTGAACTTCAACCAAAACTATTGTGAACTCTACTTCTGCAATTGGAGGCACATTTATAGTAATATCCTCCAATCATCAAACCAAAAAACGTCATCATGGGGAATGGATCAATTATTCCATGAACACATCTTCATACGCATAAAATTTTACTATCCCCTTCAAAATTGGAGGGTCCAGGTCTGATGATTAGGAAAAAAGGATCCATAGTCTTCCACCTCTAGCAAGGAAGTTGGTAAATGAGGTGTGGGTGAAATAGCCAAAGTGATTCCCACCATGATGGGGGTTTTTCTGAGTTTGTTTGATCCAAAAGGTTCATATGTGTTTATAATGTTGAAATACAATCTAACTGGTTTTGGAATTTAAGCTGGATCTAGTTCAAGGGTGTTGGATAGATTGGATGCCTATATTCCTCTTACATCAGAAAAGGTAGACTCTTATGTTTAGGCATTGAGATCAAGCAGTGGAACCATGCACAAGGAGGGAATATAGGGGACTTGGATAGTGTGTCCCACCTCTAACTCTATTCAAGATGTGGTTATTCATCCAAAAATTGATTTTTAAAACTATTACCTGCTTCTAAGTATGAAGGCCATAGTGGGTGATGAATCTATTGATAAATGGTCATGCATAAGAAATATCATTCAACTAATTCAGATGGGTAGCTATTTCGAAGGATTAACTGTTGAAGTATTATATTAGGTTCATCTATAAAAATCCAATATGAGTGTTCTGATGATGTTCCATGCACCCTCATGGTCGTTAGTAGTGATGAGATCTCCATTGGTTTCTTAAACAGCCTTCTGGTGGTTTACTATGGAAGAGGGTTTCACAATTCATGGATAAATAATGCGTATAAAGTAAATCAATATTCATGAAAATTAATTCTTCTAAAAAACAGAAACCTAATGGACGCCATGACTACTCATACCTACCTTAACCAATAGATATATGATATATCATGAAATAGATGCCTAAGGAGATTGATATCAAAACTCATCATAAGGAAAAGGATTGGAAAGAGTTTTTTATAGTACGAGGTGGAATCCAATTGACTGAAAGTGTTGACAAATAATCTCGAGGTGTGATGGAAGTACCAAGTTTTATTTAATAAGCCTCAGTGGTTGTGGCTGATAACAACACAAAAAAATTTGATCTCATTAAGTGTGAACCAAATAAATAGGTGAGGAAGGCATTGATATAGATTCCAAATAGTGTTATCCTTTTAGTGGTAATTTTCCGCTCTATGAAATAAATAATAGAGGAATATCTTGTGGTTAATGACTCTCAAGAGGTTGAGGATAAGATGAAATATGGAATGATACTTTTTTGATACTAATATGGATCATACAGACTAGACAAACAAGTGGGGCATTATTCTAGTAAGCGGTTTCATTATAGAGAAATTAAAAATACAGAAATATTTCAACACTTGGGAAAATATGGAATATTGGTTTGATGATCTTACAAAAAATGACTCGTATAGAGAGTTAAAAAATTGAAATGTAAATTATTTAAGGATAATTTTTCAAATATGCTCAAATATGCCTTTGATGTTTCCTCCATTTTGTATGGTTTTTGATGGTCTGAATTTTTTACTTTCATGGGTTCTTGCATTTCCCATAAATTTGTTTATAACACAAAACACTAATTTTCAGTCATACATCCCTCATACCCCACCACACAGTCAAAACAATGGAATTATCATTACCCTCAACCATCCCACACCTGGGTCATTGCAGACATAGGGTAAAACACATTCATATTGAAAATTTATCATTACACATCCTTTTATCCATTTCAAATTTCCACATTTTGCATCATTTTCAATTACCAATTACTTTTTTGGCATCACTTTATTTTAATATACTTTAATCAATAAATGAATTTTCATTTTCTGAAACCCACTCAATACATTAATTTTGTTGAATTCCAAAAAATATGCATGTCTCATAAAATCATGACATCCTAAAATGATTCATGTATACATAAATTGTAAAGACCCGCAAATTTCAAGGAAATTTTTTCCTTAATTTTCTTTGGAATTTTATAAGAACGCAGCTTCAGACGGCACCTGATTCCGAGGCCCGGTGTGCCCGGAATCAATTTCCGAAGTTTGGCTCGGGTACGTTCAGTGAACGGACGAGCGGGTTTTTCTATCTTTTGAACCGGTGCCCGGAATCGAATTCTGAGGGCACCGATGAAATCGCAGCGCCGGTATTTGCTTAGAAACGCCTCTTCCGGAGTTGCGTTTGCTCAGACGTGGTTTTTAAATTTTACGGCTTTAAGTCAGAAATAAAATAAAGTTTGTGCGACAACTTTATTTTATTTCACTTAAGCTGCTTGGAAGCCACTTGAAGTCACTTAATGGCGGCTTGAACTGAGTTGAACTGGATAGGATGCTATCCAGAAATATCCTACCCCTTGGTAGGATATTTGTGCGGTGGGACCCGCACGAGCCCCGCCGTTTCTTTCGCTAAGTAACGCACCCGCGAAAACCCGTCAAAGTAACTGAAAAGTCAACCGACGCGTTTTCTTTAATTCTTAACAGACCATTTAATTGGGCGGTTTATTTCGTGAATTAAATGGACTGTTTCTTCGTGAATTAAATGGGTCGTTTCTTTCGTTGAATTAATTCAACGAATTGATGGATCGTTTCTTAACCGGTTACGTGTTGGCATGTTTATAAAATAAGACCAACCTAAAAATCCTTGGAAAGGATTTGAAAGAATCTTCGTTCCTCCACCCTCTCCGCGAAGAACGCGAAGAACGCGAAGAACGCGAAGAACGCGAAGAACGCGAAGAACTCCGGCGAACGGAATTCGACGACGCACACCAAGATCTGCGACGTCGACGAGATCTACCCGCGACGTTCTTCGGCGACGTCTTTCTTCCGCGGCCGATCCTCGTTCGGCAACAAAGGTGAGAATCGGATCTTTTCTTCTCCCTTTTTAATTTCAATATCAACGGATTTAAACTAATTAAATCCGTTGATCTTGATCCGGAGATTGGCGACGCGACGAGCGATTCCGCGACGACGCGGCGATCTCCATCTTCCGCGACGAGCAAATCCCGCGACGATCCCCCGTTCGGCAACGACAAGGTAAGGGATGTTGGAATTCTTTTTAAAATCCCGTGTTTATTCTTTTGAAATATAGAACCCGATCACGAAACAATTTTAATTTATTTAAAATTGTTGATTGGTTTCTTTCTTGTTTCTCCCGTTGAATTATGACTAACGCGGAGGGTGCGGGTCTAACGAACAAGACCCGGCAACCCTCCGTCGATCTTCCTTTGTGTGCGGATTTGGCGAGCGACGGCAAAAGTGCGACGCAAGGGCCATATGTTGATTCCGCAGTGGAGGACGCGTCCCGGGAGGAACAACGGCGCAGACGGGAGGCAAATCGGGCCACCGGAGCATCTCCGGCGGCCCGCGGAAGGAGGCGGCGGCGCGGGTCGCCGGCGCGGCGGCGCCGGCGACCGGGGGCGGCGGCGCCCGGCGCGCCGCCGGAGGAGTCCGCCGCGGCCGAGCCGCGGCGGCGGCGAGCCGCCGGACCGCGTCCGCGGTCCGGCCTTCCAGCACGCGGCCCGCGCGGGCCGCGTTTTCTCCAAAGCCGCGGGTTTGACCCGCGGCGGCAGCGCTTCGGCCGCTCGGCCGAAGCCGAGCCGGTCCGGTCGGCCGGGCCGCGCCCAGGCCGGACCGGACCCGGCCGAGCCGGTTCGGGCCGGGTCGGGCCGACCCGGTTCGGGCCGACCCGGTTCGGCCGACCCCAGGGGGGGGGTTCGGGCCGGGTCGCCCCGGGCCCAGTACCCCCGTTTCGGGCCCTCTACGGTCTTTCGTCCATATCTTGGGCCTGGGACCTCCGATTGACGAACCGTCAGCGGCTACGCGATCCTTGGATCGAGACGGTCGTTTCGGTATATTATACTCAAGGTTTCGGAAGACTTTGGGTTCGGCCGGGTTGGTTCGTACACGAAGCCAACCGGGCCCTCGGAGCGGAAACGCTCATAACTTGAGCTACGGACGTCCGAACGACGTACCGTCAGCTGTGGTGGTTTCCTCTAAGTGAGACGGAACTTTTGGCATACTCCGCCCGAGGATCGGATACAGGCGGAGTACGGTCGGGTTGGTTTTGCCCTAAAAACCAACCGGGCCCCTGGGACGAAAATGCTAATAACTCTCAGATCGGGCGTCCGATTGACGCGCCGTCTGTCGCGTTGAGATCCTGTTGTCGATACGGAACTTTTGGATACATCAACTTCGGACTACGTGTCAGTTGATGTATCAGCCCCTCGGCTCGTGGAGCGGACCCTCCTAAACGAGCTCGCTACGTGCGGGAACCCTAGCGCTGGCTGTGACCTCGACGACAGAGCAGAGATCCTCCGTGGACTGCGACGACGGCAGAGCAGAGATCCTCCGTGGACTGCGACGACGGCAGAGCAGAGATCCTTCGTGGACTGCGGCGACGACTGTGCAGAGATCCTCAGTGGACTGCGTCGACTACTGCACTCAGCGATCCTACGCGGATCAGTGCCCGATCCTATGTGGGTCCTACTACCGGTTCTGTGTGAGCCACTGCCTACCGGTTCTGTGTGAGCCACTGCCTACAGGTTCTGTGTGAGCCCGATCCTGTGTGGGTCTTCTGCGGGGGTTAGTACCTATCGATCCTTCGTGGGTCCGACGACTTAGACGGATCAGTGATCGTCTTTGACGTCATCTGAAAAAGTATACCTGGTTGAGCTGAATCTTATGTTACTCTCCTTTGTGGATTGTGTTGAACTATCCTTTGTGGATTTACTGTTTACTCTCCTTGTGGATTTGAGTCTTGCTTTCCTTTGTGGATTGAGTTGTTCTTGAGCTCGTGAGCAGAGCTAGAATTGGGGACTTAGGTATATGTATGGGCATATACCTAAGTCGAGTCAGATGTTACTTCGTGATTGCATCTTTCTTTTGTGCTATATCCTTTGTGGATTTCGGGAGACCTTCGGGGGTCTCGGGGTCCTTACTGAGTAGTTGTACTCACCCCTGCACGGGCTATGCCCGCACTTCGTGGTGTTGGTTGCAGACGACGGACAGCGCTGATCGCGGTTGGGGCGTGGAGCAGGACGGTACCTGGAGGTGGACCACTGGACGGGACGTGCTCAGAGCGGACGTGGGGCCCGAGGAGCTTGGAGGCTATCTGTACCCACCCTTCAGGTGGGATTGCCAGTGGACGACACGAGGCCGCCGTCTTTTCTTCAGTTGCTTTACTTTTCAGTTGTACTTTACAGTTGGGCTTGTATTTCCGGCCCCTTTACCTTTCTGCACTTTACTTTCCGCTTGCTGACTCTGTGTGGTTGTTACTTATAAAGGCAATGCCTTCCCTGTTTACTGGGATTTTACGCCTTGGTGCTAGTCGCCAGCCCCTGGCCTATGGAAGGCGGGCTTGGGGTAGTCACGGCACGGGCCCCGAGGACGGGTCGTGACAAATTGGTATCAGAGGCGGTCGGTTCTACCGCAGACTCTGATCGTCCTTTCTTTCTATGTGAAGCAATAGTGTTTAGTGTATTGAGTGTGGTTATCAGTTCAGGGAGCCCAGTGTTGGTGCGGCGGCCGACGTATCCGTACACCAGGACCCTGACTCCTGATTTCCGACTTAATGCATGAAAACATTGATTGCGTGTGTGTTTCAAGTTTTCTTTGTGATTACTTATGTCAGCTCACCGGGTATACTGATCTGCTTTATGAAAGTCTCAAGTTTTCCTTGTGATTACTTGTGCCAGCTCACCAGGTATACTGTTCTGACTGTGGTGCTCTTGTTCTCCTTTTCAGGATGGCCCCGCGACGACTGCCAGCTAGGGTTCCGAGTGTAGGGCGCGACGGCAGCCCACCGAGCGACGAGGCCTCGGTGCAGGGCCCTTTGCCAGCTGTGGCACCGGCGGTGGCCTTACCCGCCGAGCCACCGATGCTACCAGTACCAGACGCTGACGATGCACGTCGCCTCAGGGCACTGCATGAGTTTCAGAGCCAGCGACCGCCCAGGTTTCGCGGTGAGGCGGACCCCCAGGCCGCCGAGGACTGGCTAGAGGCGGTGGTACGGATCTTCAGGCTAGTGAGGACACCAGCGGATCTCATGGTGATCCTCGCAGCGAGCCTCCTGCAGGCGGCGGCAGGACGATGGTGGAGCCTGATGCTCCAGGTTCACGATGAGGCATCCCTGCTCTGGACGGACTTCGAGAGCTTCTTCCGCTCTGAGTTCGTCCCGGCCACCCTCCGAGCGGTGCGCATCCAGGAGCTTCTCCAGCTGCGCCAGGGCAGCATGACGGTCGCTCAGTACGCGGCAAGGTTCACGGACCTATCTCGCTACTCGACTGACATGGTACGGGACCCCTTCTTCCGGGCCCGGACCTTCGAGCAGGGCTTGCGACAGGAGATTCGGGCGTCGCTGATCTCCCTCAGCATTCCGACCCAGGCGGGAGTGCTGGAGCGAGCCCTCCTGATCGAGAGCTTCCTGGCGGAGCCTTCTTCAGCAGCGAGACCTAGCGCAGGGCGGCAGGTAGCTGAGTCTTCGGCAGCTGGTAGCCGACGGATGACTCACGGGTCCAGGCAGACCAGACCCCCACGCAGACGGCCTCAGGACACCGGCTCAGCAGTACGAGGCACACAGCGGAGTGCCAGCCTTTCGAGAGGCAGGCTGTGCTACTCTTGCGGCGGGCAGGGTCACATGGCTCGTGACTGCCCGACTCGCCGATCAGAGGAGCAGCAGACGGTGGAGGGGCCACCCAGGCAGAGGCAGAGGGTCGACCGTGGCGGTCCGCAGGGAGGAGGCGGACGAGGCCGAGGAGCTGGCCGAGCAGCGGGTGGTGGGCGACGCTTTCAGGCTCTACCCCCACCACCACCAGGAGGGCCACCTCGACCACAGGGAGCTGGCGGGCAGGGACAGGCCCAGCTCCAGGCAGTGGAGGCCTACGACCCCGACTTGCCAGAGATGATTCGAGGTACGATCTGTGTCTATTCCACCCTTGCTGCAGTACTTATAGACACAGGAGCGAGTCACTCTTTCATAGCCTCTGCCCTTGTTCGGAGCTCGGAGATTCCGACTGAGCCGTTGGCTCGATCCTTACGGCTAGAGACTCCTACGGGAGCAGACTCGACGATTACGCACTGGTGCCGGCAGTGTGAGCTTACTCTAGGAGGCGAGAGCTTCGGCTGGGATCTCCTTGTAGCGGCGTCGAGGCCTTACGACGTCATCTTGGGCATGGATTGGCTATCCACGGTTCATGCCCAGATCGACTGTTTTAGGCGCAAGGTGCGATGTGTTCGTACCGACGGGAGCAGGTTTACCTTCACCGGCGAGAAGGGAACCTTTGCAGCACAGGATGGACTTCCGCGGAGGAGAGTGCAGCCCATCTCACATCAGTTGGCTAGCCTCATCCTAGGAGCAGTGGACGTGCGGAGTCCGGCTTTTCCTGCAGTGGTGGACCAGTACGTGGACGTCTTTCCCGACGACGTTCCAGGGCTACCTCCTCGTAGAGAGGTAGACTTTTACATCGACTTGTACCCCGGGACAGCCCCGATATCTACTCCAGCATATCGGATGGCCCCCGCCGAGCTTCGAGAGCTGCGGGTACAGTTGGAGGACTTGCAGAGCAAGGGGTTTATCCGACCCAGTGTTTCACCCTGGGCTTCCCCGATTTTGTTCGCCAAAAAGGCGGACGGGAACTTGCGACTTTGTGTCGACTATCGTCGCCTGAACCAGGTGACAGTGAGGAACAAGTATCCGCTGCCACGGATTGATGACCTCTTCGATCAGCTCAAGGGAGCGCGGTGGTTCTCGAAGATAGACCTCCGGTCAGGCTATCATCAGCTCAGAGTTCGAGACGAGGACGTGCAGAAGACGGCCTTCAGGTGTCGGTATGGCCATTATGAGTTCTTGGTTATGCCATTCGGCGTAACCAATGCTCCAGCAGTGTTCATGAGCCTCATGAACAGGATCTTCTAGCCATACCTCGACCGATTTGTCGTTGTCTTCATTGACGACATTTTGGTATACTCGACGACTGAGGAGGAGCATGCCTACCACCTGCGAGTTGTGCTAGACACACTCCGAGAGCACCAGCTTTATGGCAAGCTCTCAAAATGCCAGTTCTGGTTACGTGAGGTCCATTTCTTGGGGCACGTCATTTCTGAGGCGGGAGTTGCAGTGGATCCCGCGAAGATCGAGGCAGTGCTAGCTTGGGAGCCACCCAAGAGCGTGACAGAGGTGCGGAGCTTCTTGGGCCTAGCGGGATACTATCGGAGATTCGTGCCAGACTTCTCCAGAGTTGCAGCACCACTCTCAGCCTTGACGAAGAAGGGGAAACCCTTCGTGTGGTCAGACAGATGTCAGCAGAGCTTCCAGGAGCTGAGACAGAGATTGACCAGCGCACCTATCTTGAGGTTGCCTGAGGAGGGAGTTGGGTACGTAGTTTACTGCGACGCATCAGGGACTGGACTCGGGTGCGTCCTGATGCAGGAGCGGGCCGTGATCGCCTACGGATCACGTCAGTTGAGGCCGCATGAGCAGAACTACGCCACTCATGACCTGGAGTTAGCAGCAGTGGTCTTCGCTCTGAAGACTTGGCGGCACTATCTGATGGGCGAGCGCTTCACAGTCTTTTCTGACCACCAGAGTCTTAGGTATATCTTCTCTCAGAAGGACCTGAACCTGAGACAGCGGAGATGGCTTGAGTTCCTCCAGGACTATGACTTTGAGATAGTCTATACTCCTGGGAAGGGGAACGTGGTAGCCGATGCCCTCAGCAGGAGGACGGGCATTCAGCTGCTTGAGGAGGCGACGGAGCAGCTAGCCTCCTTGCAGATATCCTTCGTGGATAGAGACGGAACAGCCTTTCTTCAGTCTCTCACAGTCTCTCCTCCACTTCTACAGCGGGTCAGAGAGGCTCAGCGTGGGGACGCTGACTGTGAGACCCGGCGTGCACTGATATCCTCAGGTCAGGCGCCTGATGGTTTCTCCCTTGGAGCAGAGCACGACATCCTTTTCAGAGGACGTACCTTCGTACCAGTTGCTTTACGAGAGGAGGTGCTGAGAGAGTTTCACACTTCTCCCTTGGCGGTACATCCCGGAGTGGCGAAGATGTACCAGGATCTCAGGCGACAGCACTGGTGGCCGGGTATGAAGAAAGCTGTGGCAGAGTTCGTTTCACGATGCCTCACCTGCCAGCAGGTGAAGGCAGAGCACCAGGTACCAGCAGGTTTGGTACAGCCCTTGGAGGTCCCGGAGTGGAAGTGGGACGGCATATCTATGGACTTCGTGACTGGACTTCCACGCACTTCCAGAGGTCACGACTCCATTTGGGTGATTGTCGACCGACTCACCAAGTCGGCACACTTCTTACCCATCAGAGAGCAGGGCTCAGTAGAGAGCTTGGGACGTCTTTACGTCCAGGAGATCGTACGGCTTCACGGTGTGCCATCGTCTATCGTCTCCGATCGAGATGCTCGTTTCACTTCCAGGCTTTGGAAGGGGTTGCAGGAGGCGTTCGGGACGCGGCTCCATCTGAGCACAGCCTTCCACCCTCAGACGGATGGACAGACGGAGAGGACCATACAGACACTCGAGGACATGCTCCGTGCATGTGTTCTCGACTTTGGTCGCAGCTGGGAGGACCACCTACCCTTGGTGGAGTTTGCGTACAACAACAGCTACCACTCCACCATCGGGATGGCACCATACGAGGCGTTGTACGGCAGACCCTGCAGATCACCGTTGTGCTGGACAGACCCTGGGGAGTCAGCACTCGTGGGACCAGAGATGGTCCGAGCCACGACAGAGAAGGTCCAAATCATCCAGGAGAGGATGAGGACAGCTCAGAGCCGGCAGAAGTCATATGCTGACAGGAGGCGGAGGCCACTAGAGTTCGAGGATGGCGACCACGTCTTTTTGCGTGTCTCACCTCGACGTGGTTTACGGAGATTTGGCCGAGGCGGCAAGCTGTCTCCCCGCTTCATCGGGCCTTTCCAGGTCCTCAGCAGGATAGGAGAGGTGGCTTATCGCCTGGCTCTACCACCTCAGTTGCACCGGGTGCACGACGTCTTCCACGTGTCTCAGCTGAGGAGATACGTGCACGACCCGACGCACATCATCGACTTTGGGGAGCTGGACGTGGACGATGGGGCGACTTTTGCGGAGGTTCCAGTGGAGATCGAGGATCGACAGGAGCGGGTCCTACGTGGGCGGTCGATTCCTCTTGTGCGCGTCAGATGGCAGCACGGGAACCTCCAGGAGAGCACTTGGGAGCGGGAGGCTCAGATGCGTGCTCAGTACCCCCATTTGTTCCCCTAGTTTTGATGTATCTTTACGGGGACGTAAAGCCCTGAGGTGGGAGTAATGTAAAGACCCGCAAATTTCAAGGAAATTTTTTTCTTAATTTTCTTTGGAATTTTATAAGAACGCAGCTTCAGACGGCACCTGATTCCGAGGCCCGGTGTGCCCGGAATCAATTTCCGAAGTTTGGCTCGGGTACGTTCAGTGAACGGACGAGCGGGTTTTTCTATCTTTTGAACCGGTGCCCGGAATCGAATTCTGAGGGCACCGATGAAATCGCAGCGCCGGTATTTGCTTAGAAACGCCTCTTCCGGAGTTGCGTTTGCTCAGACGTGGTTTTTAAATTTTACGGCTTTAAGTCAGAAATAAAATAAAGTTTGTGCGACAACTTTATTTTATTTCACTTAAGCTGCTTGGAAGCCACTTGAAGTCACTTAATGGCGGCTTGAACTGAGTTGAACTGGATAGGATGCTATCCAGAAATATCCTACCCCTTGGTAGGATATTTGTGCGGTGGGACCCGCACGAGCCCCGCCGTTTCTTTCGCTAAGTAACGCACCCGCGAAAACCCGTCAAAGTAACTGAAAAGTCAACCGACGCGTTTTCTTTAATTCTTAACAGACCATTTAATTGGGCGGTTTATTTCGTGAATTAAATGGACTGTTTCTTCGTGAATTAAATGGGTCGTTTCTTTCGTTGAATTAATTCAACGAATTGATGGATCGTTTCTTAACCGGTTACGTGTTGGCATGTTTATAAAATAAGACCAACCTAAAAATCCTTGGAAAGGATTTGAAAGAATCTTCGTTCCTCCACCCTCTCCGCGAAGAACGCGAAGAACGCGAAGAACGCGAAGAACGCGAAGAACGCGAAGAACTCCGGCGAACGGAATTCGACGACGCACACCAAGATCTGCGACGTCGACGAGATCTACCCGCGACGTTCTTCGGCGACGTCTTTCTTCCGCGGCCGATCCTCGTTCGGCAACAAAGGTGAGAATCGGATCTTTTCTTCTCCCTTTTTAATTTCAATATCAACGGATTTAAACTAATTAAATCCGTTGATCTTGATCCGGAGATTGGCGACGCGACGAGCGATTCCGCGACGACGCGGCGATCTCCATCTTCCGCGACGAGCAAATCCCGCGACGATCCCCCGTTCGGCAACGACAAGGTAAGGGATGTTGGA
This sequence comes from Viscum album, assembly GCA_963277665.1. Lineage (NCBI taxonomy): Eukaryota > Viridiplantae > Streptophyta > Magnoliopsida > Santalales > Viscaceae > Viscum > Viscum album. The sequence continues at coordinate 1,390,600,042 of OY728159.1, forward strand.
ATTCTTTTTAAAATCCCGTGTTTATTCTTTTGAAATATAGAACCCGATCACGAAACAATTTTAATTTATTTAAAATTGTTGATTGGTTTCTTTCTTGTTTCTCCCGTTGAATTATGACTAACGCGGAGGGTGCGGGTCTAACGAACAAGACCCGGCAACCCTCCGTCGATCTTCCTTTGTGTGCGGATTTGGCGAGCGACGGCAAAAGTGCGACGCAAGGGCCATATGTTGATTCCGCAGTGGAGGACGCGTCCCGGGAGGAACAACGGCGCAGACGGGAGGCAAATCGGGCCACCGGAGCATCTCCGGCGGCCCGCGGAAGGAGGCGGCGGCGCGGGTCGCCGGCGCGGCGGCGCCGGCGACCGGGGGCGGCGGCGCCCGGCGCGCCGCCGGAGGAGTCCGCCGCGGCCGAGCCGCGGCGGCGGCGAGCCGCCGGACCGCGTCCGCGGTCCGGCCTTCCAGCACGCGGCCCGCGCGGGCCGCGTTTTCTCCAAAGCCGCGGGTTTGACCCGCGGCGGCAGCGCTTCGGCCGCTCGGCCGAAGCCGAGCCGGTCCGGTCGGCCGGGCCGCGCCCAGGCCGGACCGGACCCGGCCGAGCCGGTTCGGGCCGGGTCGGGCCGACCCGGTTCGGGCCGACCCGGTTCGGCCGACCCCAGGGGGGGGGTTCGGGCCGGGTCGCCCCGGGCCCAGTACCCCCGTTTCGGGCCCTCTACGGTCTTTCGTCCATATCTTGGGCCTGGGACCTCCGATTGACGAACCGTCAGCGGCTACGCGATCCTTGGATCGAGACGGTCGTTTCGGTATATTATACTCAAGGTTTCGGAAGACTTTGGGTTCGGCCGGGTTGGTTCGTACACGAAGCCAACCGGGCCCTCGGAGCGGAAACGCTCATAACTTGAGCTACGGACGTCCGAACGACGTACCGTCAGCTGTGGTGGTTTCCTCTAAGTGAGACGGAACTTTTGGCATACTCCGCCCGAGGATCGGATACAGGCGGAGTACGGTCGGGTTGGTTTTGCCCTAAAAACCAACCGGGCCCCTGGGACGAAAATGCTAATAACTCTCAGATCGGGCGTCCGATTGACGCGCCGTCTGTCGCGTTGAGATCCTGTTGTCGATACGGAACTTTTGGATACATCAACTTCGGACTACGTGTCAGTTGATGTATCAGCCCCTCGGCTCGTGGAGCGGACCCTCCTAAACGAGCTCGCTACGTGCGGGAACCCTAGCGCTGGCTGTGACCTCGACGACAGAGCAGAGATCCTCCGTGGACTGCGACGACGGCAGAGCAGAGATCCTCCGTGGACTGCGACGACGGCAGAGCAGAGATCCTTCGTGGACTGCGGCGACGACTGTGCAGAGATCCTCAGTGGACTGCGTCGACTACTGCACTCAGCGATCCTACGCGGATCAGTGCCCGATCCTATGTGGGTCCTACTACCGGTTCTGTGTGAGCCACTGCCTACCGGTTCTGTGTGAGCCACTGCCTACAGGTTCTGTGTGAGCCCGATCCTGTGTGGGTCTTCTGCGGGGGTTAGTACCTATCGATCCTTCGTGGGTCCGACGACTTAGACGGATCAGTGATCGTCTTTGACGTCATCTGAAAAAGTATACCTGGTTGAGCTGAATCTTATGTTACTCTCCTTTGTGGATTGTGTTGAACTATCCTTTGTGGATTTACTGTTTACTCTCCTTGTGGATTTGAGTCTTGCTTTCCTTTGTGGATTGAGTTGTTCTTGAGCTCGTGAGCAGAGCTAGAATTGGGGACTTAGGTATATGTATGGGCATATACCTAAGTCGAGTCAGATGTTACTTCGTGATTGCATCTTTCTTTTGTGCTATATCCTTTGTGGATTTCGGGAGACCTTCGGGGGTCTCGGGGTCCTTACTGAGTAGTTGTACTCACCCCTGCACGGGCTATGCCCGCACTTCGTGGTGTTGGTTGCAGACGACGGACAGCGCTGATCGCGGTTGGGGCGTGGAGCAGGACGGTACCTGGAGGTGGACCACTGGACGGGACGTGCTCAGAGCGGACGTGGGGCCCGAGGAGCTTGGAGGCTATCTGTACCCACCCTTCAGGTGGGATTGCCAGTGGACGACACGAGGCCGCCGTCTTTTCTTCAGTTGCTTTACTTTTCAGTTGTACTTTACAGTTGGGCTTGTATTTCCGGCCCCTTTACCTTTCTGCACTTTACTTTCCGCTTGCTGACTCTGTGTGGTTGTTACTTATAAAGGCAATGCCTTCCCTGTTTACTGGGATTTTACGCCTTGGTGCTAGTCGCCAGCCCCTGGCCTATGGAAGGCGGGCTTGGGGTAGTCACGGCACGGGCCCCGAGGACGGGTCGTGACATAAATACAATTTCATTTTCGTCCATGAGTAAAATATTAGAAATCAGTAAATGAAAACATCACATAATAAGTGCATCACCCAAGGAGAAATAACAACCAACAGTAACAACAAACATTCATAACATCAATCCTACCATGGGTACATAGGTTTTCATGAGAAAAAGGGTTAGATACTCCCATGAATGTTCTCAAGACCATGACCAGACTAATCATAGTCACATGTATACCTATTCCAAATATTAATAAAAATGCAATTAAAATAAAAGAAACCCCTTCTATTAAAACATTGTAATATCCTATCCATGATTCTACATGTCGGTTCACCAATTTGGTTTGTCAGATGACTTTATGCGCACCTCCCCATATGCCATATGGTTCTAATGATAAATTAGGTTCCAAAATCTAATGGGTGCAGACTATACCCTCTTTTTTAAAGCATCAAAAAAAATGAAATAAATAGGGACTGTCCAAATAAAAATAGAAAACAACCAATGTCACACCATATTAAAAAATCATCCAACTTCACATGATAAATCCAGAATAGGTAAAATTAACCATAAACTAAAACAATGGATATTTCATTCCATATATATGTCATGTTTCAAATGAAAACAAATAATAAAGACACCCAATCAACCCCTATGTGGGTTTTGACATCATATCTATTTCCATCATCCATTCACTTTCCTAAATCCAAACTCAAACCTCGAGCATAGGGTTATTTCTATCACAAAACAAATTATAATTACATCTAACACAAAAACTAGCCCGATCTGAGAGATATATTGAAGTTCATTCCCAATCCCCACATACTAGAAACTAGTGTCGCCTATCAATGTAATCACAATGGGAATAAATTTTCTCAAAAAAACCAGGATCAAATAAAAAAACTAAAATTGATGAAATACAAGCATTAAAAAAATTTATAAATATAAAGCAGATCTAGATACACAGTCTACTAAACAAAACAAAACTAAAAAAATTGATAATGAACCTTGAAACATGATCTCCACAAGACCTCTTAGTCACCACTAACCACAAGACTAGCCTTCTCTAAAGGAAACTCAAACCAGAAATCAAAACAGGAAAACCAGATCTTATCTGCAAACACTAAATGATACAAGTAGGGTATCAGATTAAATAGATCAGTAGGTGATCACCATAGAATCTATGAATTTTCTTTCTCAAAACATTCCATAAAAAAAATTTGGAAATAAATTTTAAAAAAATTATTTTAAATCATTTTCAGCAAGTAATCATAACTTTCCACCAATTCCATTAAAAAACACATAGCATTCATTTTAAAAAATGGTCTCACATTACAAAACCACATTTAAATCAAAAACCTAGATACCAATCCAATCCATATAATTTGATAGGGTTTTTAGGATATTAAATTATACAAAAAATCACAACTAGAAAATCCATAACCATCATGCAGAAGAAAATAAAGTAAATAGACAAAAAGTCAACCATGAGAATTCCCTAAACATATATAGAGACAATCAATGGATGTGCATAGTTTTGACTCACCTATCATCATATGGTGGATCACCATTTTAAATAACCAATTTATTTCTCTAAACATTCCAATCTGGTGTGACATCTCACCTAACCTCATTAAGTCAGTAGGGTACCATACCGTCTAATTGAGGTTGATAAGAAACCGTCACTCGATACTCTAGATGACACCCACGAGTTCCATGATAATAATAATAATACTCAGCCAAACATGGTATATAAACTATACACAAAATCATCCTTACATGTAATCCATTTGAGGGGAATAGATCCCAAGCTCCAATATTCTCAATACTGACAATGTTCCCATGAATGAGCAACTACAAAGGAACTCGTCCAAAGTTCTAGAAGGTTTTCAAAACAATTTCTAGGTTTCCCAAACATACAGGAGAATACATTTCTTTCAAAAACATGTTTATTTAGTCATTAATTCTCAAAGGGAAACGATGTTTTTCATTAATTAAAACCACTTTAAAAATCGTTTTGGAATAATCAACTAGGCCTTCACGCTACCCATGTTTTCAAACCATTTTCCAAAACATTCTATTATTACAACTAGTCCTATAAAACACATGTGTTATAAATCCAAATTCATAAAATGAGACAAATTTCCAATCATTATTCACATCACTTCACAATCAAAACAAAAATTTCAATTAAAACACAAAGATCTGAACATGCTTTCACATCATATGATTTTTGAAGTAAAACTCAAATTTTATCTCAACTTACAACTGGGAAACACATTTTCCAAATATACACATTTAAAAAATCTACATTAAAATCATTTTATAAAAAACAACACCAAATACCACATTCACATACACAGTTTATAATGATCCATTATATCATTTATAACGCAAATACATCCCAAAATTATAAACAGACCCTTATGTCAATAAATAAAATGGGTAATGCCCCTTTTCAAATTCATAAATACACCAACTATTTTTTAAAACATTCTTTACATAACCTTTAAAAGTTAAAAATATATTTTTGTTTCATAAAAATTAATTTCTCAAGTGTAAAAGTCAATATCTTTTGAAAACACCAATTTAAACAAAATTTAACCTCAAATCACTTTGAAAAAAAAATCACATATCATAACAGTAGTAAAACATATTTATAAATCACAAAAAATAGGAATACATTAAGAAAGATAATTTTCTTTTGAAAAAAACACTTCCAACTCATCTAAACTATAGGCCACATTGAAAACACTCTATTTATGGAAACCACACTTTCTTTTTAGCCAACTACACAATACACACATAACCCCCTGATAAACAACAAAAATTTGAATAAACATTGTCCAAATACGAACACAATAACATTTCAAACACATAACCATGGAAAACCACCACTCAAAGAACTCAATCAGACATTAAAAGATCATCTAAAATTTTATCAGGCACCTTGCGTTAATATAAAATAAAAAATAGTTAAAGATGTCCTTTAAAAATTATTTTGAACTAACATCCCATCATGTAAATACCGAAAAAAATCGATCCAACATATCAGATCATAGGATGTAAATTTATAAATTAATTAGGTAAGTTAAAGCATCAAATATAATGTTCCAGAAATGAAAATAGACAAGAAACCTACCTCAATGATGTGAGAACGCAACCAAACATCAGGAGATGAAATAACCAAGACCAATAGACAATCATCAGAAAATAATATCAAATAAATCGAACCAAATATCAACCCACACCATTAGGATTCGAAAAATAAGGAAACCCCACCAATAGAAACCATGAAATCAAGAGATAAGGAAAAGTAGAAGAGGAAACTGACCACAATCCAAAAGAAACACAGCATAGAACCTTCACGGGACTTCAAAAATTGAAGTAGGAAAAGTGGAAGAGCTTGGAGGCCCCCATGGTAAAACTAGGTTTTTTAAGGAGAAAAAAACTACTAAAATAGGGTAAAAATAGTGGAGGGGAAAACATGAAATTTCAATTTTATGAATCATGGAGACCTGCAAGGTGTGGACGCGTAATTTTCCAAATTATTCATCAACCTTGCGCACACTACTGGATAGGAGGGGTACCCTACAAGGTTTGTCCCTATGGTTTCCTAAAACATGAGACAAACATGAAAAACTCCATTTCCAAGATAGAGAGACTCATCACAACCTTGTTTCATGGTTTCCCAAAGCATGAAGAGGTCATGTACAATATCCTAGACCCCAAACCATGAGCCGCATGGTTACCTAGGAGAGGGAAAACAACTTCCCCTTACCATGTTACAACCATGATCAACCTACTATTTTTCCCAAAAACCTACAAAAATTTAAAAATTAAATCTTTTACTCCACCAAAACCTCAACCAAAGGATCCATAACCAAAAAAAATAATAAAAATATAATTTCAAGGTCATTATCTGACAATTCCCTCGACCATAAACACTTCCTTACACCAAAAATTCACCTAGAAAAATGATAATAAAAATATGGAATAAAAGATGAATAAAACAGAACAATACCACAATGGTCAGGGTGAAATTTTACCTCAAAAGTCACACCTTACCAATTCTAGGAATAACTATGGTAAATCATGAGAGGTTTCTCTCCACCACAAGAACCTGACTAAAATCCTGACATGAATTCAGACCAGTCCAATGTGGAAAATCCAAACAATGCCACCTCATGGAGACCGGCTTGAGAAATTCTGATAACTCCACCACATGTCGACTAATGTTGGAACTCCCAACACAAAATAACACAAACTTTCCCACACATTCAAATAACTCTGTTACCAAAACATGAAATTCCCCACACTAACCGAACCCCCAACATAATGGGAAACCATGAATGGAGCCAAAACCAAGTATTGAAGTTGAACAAAAGTTGTAAACATTGATTTACATAAGCACATGTATCTCCAAAAAGATGCAATAGAAAAATATAACTGATTCAAAAAAGGATAAAAATTTAACGTTCAGAATCCATGGAACAAAAATGGGATTACAGGAAAAGATAACCACTGATCCACTTACAAAGAACTCAAAAAAATATTGAAAATAAAACATTGAACTCAAACCATCTTCAATTCAACACTGGAGATGGATGTTTGGGACAAGTATTCCCGCACCCCCAATGATTTCCCGATTGTGTGCGAGCATCGCTCAAGGGCCTATGGATGGATCCCAGATGAGTGAATCATCCACAACCTCACATACAAGTTCTAACATCCAACAATAAAGACTTATTCTTTCATAAAATCATCATTAAAAATCTTTAGATGACCAAACCATCCCAACAACGATAAGCATTTGGTGTATTATGGCATGATAACATCAAATGCAAGAATAAACTACAAAAGAAACAACTGAGCGAATAGTCTGATTAGAGAGGAGCTGAAACCAATGAAAGAGGATTCTCAGAAACGACCTCTCTAGCACACAACTCTCACCATATGTGGGGCCTTCAGAAGCACCACCTACTACACCCCAATTTCATGCCCATAAAAGAATACCTCCTCTATCAACTTCTCAAATTGAACTTCAAAAGAAAAAATGAATTGATATTAATCAATAGATAAAGAACCTAGAATAAAGGAGGATCTTTCAATAGATAATGCAATCATATCCCCAAATATAAAGAGACTATATACTTGAAATTTTCAGCATTGTCCTTAACTAGATGTTAGCCTTTATTAATACTCAAGATCTCTTCCAGCTTCATTGTATTCACCTCCTCAAGTATGATCCATCAGACAAAATTGATCTAAAAACCTCCCACATCATCCCAAAATTCATTAATGATAGTGAAATATCCTTCAACTAATCCAAATCTAGACCCTCAATCGAACCAATAACAGCACGAAATCTCAGAGCTTTTGGAGTTCCCATTGATATGAAGACACTCTTAAATTATTTAATTAATTCCACTAACTCAAATGGGCCTTGATAAAAGAATATCTCAAGCCAAAACAATGGTCACAAAATCCCTACACAAAAATCCCAAACAAAATTTATCTTTTAAAAAACTATCCTTTTATGTTAATTTCAACACCACCTTCTCCCAAGGACACTATTCAAATACAAAAATAATTATCTTATATATAATAGGATCCCACTTTTAAAAAAACAAATTCTTGAAATCAATTCCCCCCATTCAAAATCATTATGGGAAAACCCTAAATGAAAATTTGATTTCTCATTCTCACCCATGGAATCCTATGAATTGTTTCATATGTGGTTATTCATATTCCTCTTATATCATCCATGCATACATGAAAAAATACACTTCCCATAGATACCCACACATAAGCGTACATTCTTAAGAAATACTAAGGGTCACACACACTAGTATACTGTTAAACCAAATAATTTACCAAATTTCCAATCCATATCACATTATTGTTGAAAAACCATTATTATTCATCTGAAACCACATAAAAGAAATGATTTTAATTCTAAAAACAATTTTCCTTTTAAAACCCACTCACTCCATCCAAAACCAAAACAAAACACAACTCACACAAAACCACCATGATGAGGAACTAGTGTCCATGCCTAACCTAAAAACATGGTTTGTAAAAGAAACATCAAGAAATAACCAACTAATAAGATGACCTTGAACCATTCACTTTGACTACACATGGGTGAATGATCTATTTGAGATCATAGAATGAAACTCTATTGTAATTCATCATTTAAATAAACCAACCAAAATAAATACTCAAATCCTGGACAACCCATGGACACTCCAAGATAAGAATGAGCAAGGGTTTATGACATCCTTCTTGTACCTAGCTCCCTAGTTCCTAAATCCCAAATCCCCATTCAACCTGACACACCAAATAACAAGGGCATGCACTGATACCATTTTATCAAGAACCATATCAGGATGACTTCCAACTCAAGACTCAGACCGATATGATACATAACCCAAAGGACAATCCATATACCCAAGGGTTGGTAACTACTATTGAGAATCAATGTAACTGTAATGGAAAATATTTTTCATAAACAAAACCGGTTCAAATAAATAAACTGAAACCGTAGTATAACTAAAAATACTGAAAAATAATAAATACAAAAATGGTCCATATAAAAAAACTATTGAGAAAAACTAAACTGAAAAAAAACTGAGACTGAACCACACAATATGATCTCGGTGTGACATCATAATCACCACCAACAATAGGACTAACCCATTCCAAAGGAAATTCAAACCAGAAACCTAAACCTAAAAAACATCTCAGGTCTACTCACACTGAATGGGACATGTAGGGTTTGAGGTTAAATAGTTCATTAGGTAATTCCCACAAATTCCACGCATTTCCTTTCCCAAAATATTTGATAAACTATATTTTCAAATACATTTAGAAAATAGGATATTAAATTTTTTTTAAAACAAAACATTGAAATTTGGAAAATCCTTTTTAAAACAACACATGCATATTTCCTTTTTGAAAAACAGTTTCACATTCAACAACCCATATTGAAACCCGAATCCAGATACAAATCGAAATAAAATAACCAAAATATGGGCTACATAGTAGTTAAATGAAACCAAAAAAAATTATAACAACTAGCAATCTAATTATAAATATGAAGGATAAAATAAACAAGACATATTGAAATACATTCATGAAAATTTCCTGATCAAATCTAGAGGAAATTTCTAGACATAATCAATTTAGAGTCACCTATTGAAATATTTTGTATCTCTGTATTCAATAAGAAATATTCCTCTCAAAACTATATAATCATGTGGTATATCAAACCTATCCTCATCTAGTTAAGGGGGTATGATCCTATCTAATCAGAGTCAACAAGAAACTATCACTGAACCCTATAGATGATTCTTAGGAATTCCATAATAATAATAATAATAATAATAATTATAATACTCATAAAAACATGGTATAGAAAAGATAACCAATAGAATCCACATGCACGATCCAGTATATTGGAATTTATCCCAAGTTCTAATGGAATCAATACGAATAATGTTCCCATGAACAAGCCACTATAGTGGATCTCATCTAAAGTTCTAGATGGTTTTCAAAATATATTCCTAGTATCCCAACCACAAATGAAAATAAATTTATTTCAGAAACATGTTTATGAAAATAAATAAATCTCACAAGGAAAATGATATTTTTCCTTAATCAAAACCATATTCCAACCCATTTTTAAAATAACAATCAGGCATCCATGTTACCTATGTTCTCAGTCCAATTTTCAAAACATGACAAGATTCCCACCAAGACAATACATCGCATGAGTTCTAAAGTCAAATCCATAAAATAATGTAACATTCATGTAGTTGATTCACATAACATCACATCAAGACAAACTTTTCAAAGACAACACAATGTGCCATATAGGCTTTTGCATCATTTTATTTTTTAAGAAAAACTCCAAAAATATCTCAAGTTCCAATCAGGAAACACATTTCCAAAATCAATACATGTTAAAAGTTACATTCAAATCATTTTCCAAAGTAAAAAAAACCACTTTCACATAAACAATTCCAAAAATCCACTTACATCATTTATAAACCAAAATGTATATCAAAATGAAAAACTTTTACTTATTCCAATCATTCACATGGGAAAACCCCTTTCCAAATTCATAAACACACCTATTATATTTCAAAACATGCTCCATATCACAATTATAATTTAAAAACACATTATAGGTATACAAAAAATCCATTCATAGGTAAAAAAATTTATATCTTTTTAAACCACACATTAAACACATTTTCACCTCAAATCACATTGAAAATACAATTTTCACTTATCACACAAGGCATATAACACATTTATAGAGCACAATGAAGAGGCGTACTTGAAATAAAAGAATATTTCTTATAAATTCATCTTAAAACATAAGAAAACTATAGGTCACTTTGAAAACTCCCTTTTTAAAGAACCACACTTTCTTTTTAACCAACACATCAATCCACACATAAGTATCACCCTATAAAAGTCACAAATTTCAATAAAAAATGCCCAAATAACTACTCAACCACATTTAAAACACTTATCCATGGGAAAAAACCTCTCAAATAACCTAGTCTCACAGTAAAATATCAATTTACATTTTATCCAATACCTTGTGTGAATATAAAAGAAAACATAGTTAAAGAAGTACTTTGACAACCATTTTGTACCAATTTTTCATCATGTAAATAAAAACAATTCCTTACCGAACATAAAAAACATAAAAAAACATAAAAAACATATTTATAAATTAATTAAGAAAGATCAAGAATCAAATGGAATGTGTCTGAATGGAATTGGTTTGGAACACCTACCTTAAGGACGTCAAAACAAAACCAACAACGGGAGAATTAATAACCTGAGACATAATTAGCACACCATAACATCAAAGAAATTGAACCACACATCAACCCTCATACATAGCGTTTTTAAAACAAGGAAACGCCCAATGAGGGACAAAAAACTCTAGATATAAAGGATAAAAGAAGATAAAATCAACAAGAATAAAAAAATGAACACACCTTAAACCCCTCAAGGGTCTTCAAAAATGGAAGTAGGGAAATAGAGAAGGTGGTTGGAGGCCCCAATGGTTCACCTAAGTCAAGGAAGTGAGAAAAATATCAAAGTAGGTTTAAATGAATGGATGACGTAAATTGGAATATCATGTTTTTATGAATCTAGGAAACTCATATGGCTTGGCAGCATGGTTTTCCAAATTGTGCCCCAACCATGCACACCCTATTGAGAAAGTGGGTCACCCCACATAGTGTTGCTGCAATGTTTCCCAAACCATGTGTTGATCATACCAAAATCCACTTTCAAGAAATGGAGCATCACCACACGCTTTAAAAATTGTTTCCCTAACCTTTCGCATGTCGTGTACTAAGCCCCAGACACAATGGAATATCAATAAATATCCAATCAATAATAGTGTATGTATTTGTATAAAGAACAAATCACAAATGATAAAGTGAACAATTTTCAACTTTATTATCCTTTAATCAACCACATGGGACCCAAGGTTCAAAGTAACACCCAGACCAATCATACTCGACTTATCATTTGTGGAGTCTAAACCATATAACAAATGGATTTTTAATCCATTATTTCATTATATATTAATATTAATTGCATTATAATTCAAAATTCAATAACCGGGGAATATAGAAACAGTCTAGAAGCCTAGTTTTATTTGGAGAATAAATCTCTATCCCAAACCTCATGGGAATTTGGAGTATCAGCCTCTGTCAATTATTTTATTATTCACATGCATGAATTTGTGTCCTAGTGGATCAGTCGAGAACCCCCCTGAGTATTTGGATCACCAGTACTTATCCCACACCCCATTTATCAATAAATATCAAATATCAAATATATGACAATTATATCAAGGATAAATATCCTTAAAATTCTACTCAATCATTCTCCTCATGTTACACCATTTAATTTATCAAACACAACCATGGTTCTTTACTTTAATCGCATTCAATATATATAAACAATTCACCATTATTACATTTATCATAAATTAATCACATATTTCATTAACCCTTGATCGTTTTTCCAACAAACAATTAAATTACCATTATCAACCTAAAAAATGATTTAAACTAATTATAATAAACCATTATTCCCTTTTTTTAATGCACAAAACATCATTTCAAATATAATAGCACTCCCCAAGGGTTTTTGACAAGTCTAGTCTAGTAAATTTCAAATGATTACAATGGTATCTACTAAAACAGTACCAGTTTCATATAATTAAATTTTTTATTTTTATTTAAATTTTTATTTCACAACATTGAAATTAAATGTTATAATTTCATAATTTTGATGACAATCAATACTATGGAAATTAGAAAATAGACCACCTACCTCAATATCATTGATGAATGATCACTAAACAAGAATAATCATGTTTATGTGGAGTGGTCAAAATCACAATGGTGGATGAGATATATGATCAAAACCAAGGAAAAATATAAAAAAATAACAAGATACATCCAAAACTAGATCAAACCAAATTAGAAATATAGGTAAAATCATTTCTCTCCAATGAGAGAGAAATAAGGGTGAGAGAGGAATCATAAATGAGGATGGAAAAGCATACCAAGGAGGAGTCAATCCTTCAACTAGATCATAAATTTTATAGGAAAGGGGTTCAAGGATAATTTGAATCCTCCTGGGAACCACTAAAGTCATTGGAAATTGAGATATGTCATAATAGTGTGTTTATTTATAAAAACCAGGTATTCAACAAATTTTATAATTATTTTTGGGGGATTAATTTTCCACATGAATGATTTCTTTGGAAGGGTCCCATGTGTTAGGATCTAATATTTTTTCAATCGAAATCCCCTCTTATAAATATTCCTTATTGTATAATCACATTAAATGAACAATGACATAACGTGATACTAAAAAATATGTGATCATTAAAAATACTTTTTCCACTTATATGTGCTGAATTTCTAAAATATGACATATGCGGTTACGATCAATAAGATATTTGGGGTCTAATAGAAAAAATTGAATTTTTGGTGAATAGTAACATGACCTTATTAATAGTAACATTACACTAATGAATTTTAATATACCATTATGAATAGAAATCTCACCTATGATAGTATATATGTAGGATTTATGTGAAAGTATGATTTACCTATTTTTTGGAAAAAGTAAACAAATGTTTTTTAAAAAATATTTTTAAAGTAAAATATGATTTAATTAAAAACAAAATTAAGAATATTTAGAAAATTATTTTTGAAAAATGGATTCCATTTTTTGGATTCTACACATCGAAAAATGAATAGGGTGAATTTTTTGTTTTTTCTGAAATACTTGAATTTTTTGTGAATATTAAAATACATTAATTTACTGTATAAATACTTTATATTTTAAACCCACTATTCCTAACATCACAATTGATTTAAGCCCCAAAATATCTAAATCTAATTCACTTTTTACTATTATTGGTCATGGAATCATCATTTTTTCTTGTCTTAGTGGAAATTAATAAACTAATTATTAAAATATTATGAAAACCCATCTCCCCCACTATAAATACCACCCTTCACACCCTCATTTCCTCACACCTCTAAAGATTCAAACCTAGTATAAATTCTTCCCATGAATATTTCCTAGCCCCTATCCCACTTCCAAGAGCTTATGGTCTCATCAAAAGATCAATCCTAGGTTTCATAAGGAGGATCTCAATAGGAGGATTCAAGAGGTAGTTTCCCTCTCTCTCTTTTTCTTTAATTTATTTTCAATTTCATGATATTTTCTTAATATCTACCCACCTATCCTAATCCACATGTAATATTAACTCTATTATCTCAGATATACTGTAATTTTATTGTACTAATGGGATAATATATCATCCAACCCCTTCTCCTCTTATTTTTATTTTAGAAAAGAAAACATTGTTCGTGCGGTGTTAATATATCACCTTCAAGAATGACATGTTTTATTTTTTCCTTTAACACCTTCAGATCTGATAATGATTTCATTTTTATGGATAAATATGATTATATTATATTTATTATACCCTATTTAATGTTATGGAACTAATTTATGTACATATTACTAAATAATTAAACAAAAGAAGTTTGTTGTGGTGGAAAAATCCCTCGAATTAACCGAGACGACCATCATTAAATTTTAACTAATGATTCATCCACATGGTATATAACATAATTCATTATAAAATAAATTAAACTCTTGTAATATCATTAATAACATGTCATATCAGTTTTGTATTTTTACCCATTTTCAACATGAACTTTAATTCATGAATACAGGTGAACTGGTCAAGAAAACCATAAAACTTTTCATTCATAAATAATAGATTTAATCCCTATAACTCATCCAAAGGGCCATTAAATAACCTAATGAAACTATAATTTACCATATTCTTGAACAAAAGGTTATTTAATTGATAATTAATCAATATAATGTTGTTATATAGGACTGTAAAGTGAAGAAATCATTCGGACATAAGGTCAGTGGAAATTCTCGAACAAAACTTTTTTTCTTAGGTTCTCCCTCCATCACTCCATTTTTGGTATAGTCACTCCTTAAAAATCATTTGTTCCTAATTATCTTACCTTCTCTGAGATATACATGTTTTTCAATAGAGTTTATGTCAAACAAATGTTTTCTAAAAGAACTCTTCATTCAAAAACACACCTTTTATTTCTCAATCAAGGTTGATGGTTATTGTTTCAAGCATATTATTTTCAATTTATTTTGGTGACCAAAAGATTAATAATGTGTTTCTATGAGGTCAAAACTATTTCTTAACGTGGGTTAGTTATGTTCATTTTTTATATATGTTCTATGTTGCATGCATGATAATGATAATGTTATTACGTGATGTGTGCGCCTGAAATTATATAGTGAAATATCAATGTTAGAATGTGATGGGTGAACCCGGAATTATATAGTAATCCAATGCATTAGGTAAAGTGATTAATCTCATGATTTAAAGTGAAATGATGTGTGAACATGATTATATCTATTTTCATAAGTGTGGTAGTTAACCACAAAGACATGATGTTTAATTTTTTATGCATTTCCACATTTCAAGTCATTTGTTAATGATTCCTCTCATGTTCATAATATTTTTCCTATGTTATGATTATTCCCACCAATTATTATATAGTTCATATCTATCCTCTTACAGTACTTTTAGATCATTAATTTTTTCATGTATATCCCCAGGTGACTATATGTATTAAGTAGAGGTTAAAAACCAATACGAATCTTGAGAATAAGGAATTAAATTAATGGTTATGCATGAGGTTGTTAAAGTTAGGCTTGGTCCAAGATTTCCCAATACACAAAACCACTGGATCCTCATGGTGTAATACTATTATGTTTTATATCTTTATAATGATGTAATATTAATTTATGAAAAGGTTGGGCTATGGTAGTTGGTATCAGAGGAAATGTTTAGTTAATTTGGGAATTCAGATTAATAAACCCTAGTGAAAACATCTAGTATGGGACTAAAAACAAATATGCAAAAAAAGAATATTTAAAAAGGGATACCATAAGTTGTTCCTTTAGTAAAAATTGTACAATGGAATAATTTATTAATTAAATACTTGTTTACTTATTTTTTGTTCTAACCTTTTTTGTTTTAAAGAATGGTGGGCACTGGGAGAAACCAGGCCAACAACATGTGCGAGGGATGATGAAACATTTGGTCAAAAGGGATCTCCAATGATTTTGGGGTGGAGTTAAAAACATTATGGCAATTCTTACCCAAATATCTCATGTTATGAACAATAAATATAAAAATGAGGAACATCCCCCTTATCCTAGTATGGAGTAATTGGATGGCGAGTGTTTTATGCAGCAACAATCATGAATGTCTGGTGGATCTTTTGATCCACTAGTTTTGGAATAGTGGGTCAACTCCATGGAGAATATATTTTTTGTGTATCACTATTCTGATATGGAGAAGGTGACACTATCTATTTATCCTATAGATGTAGAGGTCGATCAATGGTGGGTTTTGATTAAGAACACCAATCCAATTGATGAAATTGAAATGATGGAATGAGAATACTTTAAGATAATGTTTCTTGACAAGTATTTCCCAAGAACTCTTCAAAAGAATATGGAGAATTAATTCATAGAGCTCAAGAAAAATTAAGGGCAATCTACCACTTCCTAATAAGAGAGTTTCACAAGGCTTGCAAGGTACGCTTCAGTTTTTTTATCCAAAATGATAGAAAAATTGATAGATTCTTTAGTGGATTAAAACCAAACCTTTGAAAGGCTCCTGAAATTTAAGACTTTGGGAGTTATGAAGATGGTGATCTTTGTTCTCTCAAAGTGGATATGGAGTTTAGAGATTGGTCCCACAACTATGGTGATAAGAAAAAAAGATGGAGTTTCATGCTGGATGATCTAATGAAAATGGTGGGAAGAAAACTCAATGACCCGCATGCCAAAATGTGGGAAGTATCATAATGTGAACTTCCCCAAAGGGATGGATAAATTCCTAATGTTTGGGAAAGAAGTATACCATCTTGAAGAGTTTCAGAAATACATGATAAGGAAGGAGAATGTGGTGGAATAAAGGAGGGAACAACATATGGTTCAATGCTATAACTTTAGGGAGAAAGGGAAATATACAAGCCAGTTCACTAAACCTCGAGTCCTTGAGGGTAATCTATGTCAGCAACCACCAAAGACAAAGGAAAAAGGGTAGAATTATTCCATCACTACTATGGATGTAGATCAAGATAATTATGTTATACAATTTACACTTCATATTCATTCAAGAATGGAAAAATTCAAATTTGATTCATGTTATATGCAATCCTTTATATCCTCCAAGTGTGCTAGAACTATATAATTGAAGCCCCGAAAAATGGAAGTAATGATATCTGTAAAAACAAAAAAATCAATTATTGCAACCGATGTGTTTGACTCTTACCTATTGGCGTATGTAGGATCATTCTTCAAGAGATTATCATAATACTTCCCTTTCTGAAATTCGACACTATAATGGGAATGGATTGGGTCTTGTTATTTAGATAACATATCAACTATCGGTAAAAGGAAATATCATTTCATATTCTGAACCATCCCATGCTCCTCTAAAAATGATAGGAAGATCATGAATCTCCTTTGAAAAATCCTTCAACTTTGTGTGTGTTGATTCCCTATAAAGAAGCATACCTATCCCAAATAGTTGAGTCAAAGGAAAGTTCCAACCTTGTAGAAATTCACATCGTGACGGAATATGTTGATGTATTACCTGAAGATTTACCCTGACTTCCCCCTGGATCTTGAGGTATAGTCTTTAATAGAACTCGTATCGTAGCTAATACTATCTCAAAGTGTCCCTACTGATTGGATCCTATAAAACTGGAGGAGTTAAAGAAGTGATTCAAGATAATTTGGATAAAGGGTTCATACACCATAGTACATTACTTTGGGGTGCGTCGGTGCACTTTTTAAAGAAGAAGGATGGAACAATGCATCTGTGTATTGATTATTGGGAACTCAACAAGATCACCATAAAGAAAAATTATCCTCTTACAAAGATAGATGACTTGTTTGATTAGTTTATAGAGGCTCAATACTTTTCAAAGGTGGATCTTAATTTTTTATATCATCAGTTAAAGGTGAAAAAGGAAGATATTTAGAAGACTTCATTCCATATGAGGAATGGGCACTATGAGTTTTTAGTGATGCCCTTCGGACATAAAAATTCCCTTGAAATCATCATGGATTTGTTGAATAGTGTCTTTAGACATTACCTTGAAAAATGTTTTTTAGTGTTTATCGATGATATTCTCATATACTCCAAGAGTAAAAAAGAACATAAAAAAATCTACAACTCTTTTTGGGGATATTGAGAAATGATAAGTTGTACGCCATGTTCAGAACGTGTGACTTTTGGGTGAAGAAAGTCACATTCTTGGTACATGTGATTACAAGTGAGGGAATTTCGGTGAACCCTTTAAAAACAAAGGCTGTTGAAGAATAGACTAGGACCTCTAGTGTCACATAAATCTATAGTTTTCTTGGAATAGCTATGTACGACAAACATTTTGAGAGAAATTTGATACGATTTTCAAGATCGCTAACTAAGTTAATAAAGAAAGTGATAAAGTATGTATGGGTGGAAGATGGTGAGTGAATCTTTGAGGATATAAAGATACGGCTGATCAATACACATGTACTCACACTATCAAAAAGTAGAGAAAGTTTTGTGATATATAGTGATTCATCAAAGAAAGTCTTGGGTTGTGTACTCATGAAAAAAAAGATAATGTGATAGCCTACAACTCATGGTAGTTGAAGATCCATGAGTAGAACTACCCAACTCATGATCTACAGATGGAAGCCTTGATTTTTTCCTTGAAAATATGGCGGTAGGACATTTATGGTTAGAAGTGTGACATATACACCGACCATAGGATCCTAAAGTATATATTCACACAAAATTTACTCAACATTCGTCAACAGATATGGATAGAGCTAATAAAATATTATGATTGCTCTATTTACTATTATCCTGGAAAGGAAAACAATGTAGTTGATGCTCTAAGAAGAAAATAACATGACACTCTAACCATGTTAGGAATTTATAAAGGCCATATCTTCTTGTATATGAAAATGATGGATTTTGAAATCAAAAGTTAATGGGATACATCATACCTTTCCCAAATGATTTCACAACCATCAATTCAATAGATGATTAAAGAGGCACAAAGGGATGATCTTGAGGTATAGAGGATGGTGAATGTATTAAAGGAAGGGAAGCTGAAAGAGTTCCATATTGATGATGAAGGTGGAATTTGGTTTGGAATGAGGATTTGTGTGCCTTCATCACCTAGGATAAAGAAGGATCTATTTTAAAATGAATATAGTTAAATATTATTTATCTATCCTGGTAGAAACCAATCTGTATCAAGATCTCTATAAACACTTTTGGTGAGATAATATGAAAATGGAGATCGCGTAATATATCTCAAGGTACTTGTTATGTCAGCAAGTTAATATACAGAGACAAAAGTACAAAGGGTTGATGAATCCATTTCTTATAACCATGTGGAAATGGCACAATGTCACTGTTGAATTTGTCACGGGGTCTCCCAAAGATGTTGAAGGGAAATAATGGGAAATGGTTTGTGGCTGACTGACTCCCCAAGACTGCCCATTTTATTGCTATTTGGGAGGATATCTCTCTTGAAAAACTTTGAATGGATATATGTGATTGAAGTGCTAACTCCGCATGGTGTTTCACTCTCGATTGACACTAATCATGATCCAAGCCTCACATCTAAATTTTGGATAAGTCTTCAACATTACTTGAGTACTAAATTGTATTTCAACCCAACCTATCACCCAAAAACTGGAGGCAAATCTAAAAGAAATATTTAGACTCTTGAAGACATTATAAGATCCTCTTCTTTAGAATTTAATGGTGTATGGGATATGAATCACTGATTTGATGATTTCTCATACAACAATAGCTTCCAATCGAGTATTCATATGGCTATATATGAATCTTTGTATGGAAAGAAATTTATAACTCTAACCTATTGGGATGAAGTTGTAGAAAGAAAGATACTTGGAGCTGATCTTGTGAAAGAGATGACAGAGAAGGTTCAAGACAACCAGAAATACATCAAAGCTACTATGATTTGAAAAAATAGTTATGATGACACCCATAGAAGGGTCTTGGAGTTCAATGATAGAGATAATGTCTTCCTTTGAATATCACCATGGAAGAGATTCATGCAGTTTGGAAAGAGAGGGAAGCCAATCCAAAGGTACATTGGCCCCTTTGAGATCCTGGACCACATATGATCTGTGGCATATCGACTTTAACTTCCACCGAATATGGCTCATGTTCATGATGTGTTTCACGTATCACTCCTGATAAGTACATACCAGATCCCTCACATGTAGTGTACTCAGATGTGGTACAGCTGGAAGATGATCTCTCCACTAGTGCAGAAAACGTTTTTTACGTCGGTTATTTTTCATTTTTTACGTCTGTTTCTAGCCGCCGTTAATAAGTGTGACGTTATAAATAAGGTTTTTGACGTCGGTTATTTAAAAACCGACGTCAAAAACATAAAATCGCGATGTTTATCACATCAGTTATTTTAGAACCGACGTGATAAAGAAAATGGGAAGGGTTTATCACGTCGGTTATTTAACAACCGACGTGATAAAAGTAATGGAAAATCGTTTATCACGTCGGTTATTAAACAACCGACGTGATAAACAGGGGAGAGGGGGGTTTATCACTTCGGTTCATATAGAACCGACGTGATAAACCAGGGTGAGGTGGGTTTATCAGGTCGGTTTTATAAGAACTGACGTGATAAACCAGGGTGAGCGTGGTTTATCACGTCGGTTCTTATAAAACCGACGTGAAAAACCGGGGGAGGGGGGTTTATCATCTCGGTTATTATATAACTGTCATGATAAACCGGTAGGCGGTGGTTTATCACGTCGGTTATTCAATAACCGACGTGATAAACCATTTTCCAGGTCGTTTATCACATCGGTTATTGAATAACTAACGTGATAAACTAATGTCCAGGCCTTTTATCTCGTCGGTTATTAAATAACAGACATGATAAACCATTCTCCAGACCTTTTATCACGTCGGTTATTAAATAGCCAACGTGATAAACCATTCTCCAGGCCTTTTATCACGTCGGTTATTAAATAACTGACGTGATAAACTATTTTCCAGGCATTTTATCACGTTGGTTATTAAATAGCCGACGTGATAAACTATTTTCCAGGCATTTTATAACGTCGGTTATTTAATAACCGATGTGATAAACCCAATTTTTTCTATAAACAGAATGCAGTCATCTTCTCTCCACCAGAATCAACCAGAAAACAAATCAAGAAATCGTACCACAAAAACATAAGTAGATCAAAATTAAGCATGTACATAGATAACATATAAAACATACCCCCTAGACAGCCCCCACCCTCATTTAGACCCCATGGACAGCCCACCCCCACCCCGTTGGAGCCCTCACCCTCATCTATACCCCCTGGACAGCCCTCCCCCACCCCATTGGAGCTCCCACCCTCATGTATACCCCTTGGACAACCCTCCCCCACCCCATTGGAGCCCCCACCACAATCCTAGACTTCCCCCCCCCCGACCCCCAGACAGCCCCAAACACACCTCGACAACCCCCCACCCGCCTGAACAGCACCCCCTCACCCCAGTTGACAGCCCCCACCACACCCCGGGACAGCCCCAGACACCCCTGGACAACCCCCCCACCCCTGGACAGCACTCCCACACCCCTGGACCGCCTTCCTACACCCCTGGACATCCCTACCACCACCCAGGACTGTCCCCCCACCCCACCGAACAGCCCTCCCAGACCGCTGGACACCCCCCAACCCCACTGAACACACCCCCACACCCTTGGAACCCCTCCCCCACAGACCCAATTCCATACTAGAAAAACATTCAAAAGTAAACCAAAATAAGAAGTAGAGCAAAATTAAACATTCACTTATATAACATTCAAAACTTACACTGTCAACTTCAAAAAAAACTATATCCAACCTAAAAAACTACCAAATACACAATTAAAATGACAATATTCAAAATTACATTTTACATTACAAACAACTAAAATTCAATCAAACCTGTAAAATAATTTGACCACTCCACTTGTACGTGTTTGATGTCTTCAGCAGTATAGGGTTGAGGGTCATCAAAAAGCTACAAATGAAAAAGAAGATAGTTAACATGTATAATGAATAAATCAAATTGAAATATTATGGAAAAGTTTAAGAGGAAATTGTACCAGGTCAAAATTCACAACTGTCCTAGTTGTTATTATTTCATACATAAATCTTAATATATAATATCTGCATTCGATGATGCCTTGTTGTTCATGAAAATTCTATTTGAATGAGTGTAAATTCAATATATTTTTTTTATGTAATAAATCAAAAAGTACAAATTATAAATGGAAATTTACCTTCACATTTACATATTTGATCTTTGCATTTTTTTTCTTTGTGTTTTTTCAAAAGTAGGCCCATGCACTGTTAAAAAATAATACGAATGGGGAAAATTTAAAATTCATTATAATATATAAAACTATTAATAAATTGAAACTTACTTTTCCAATATATTCTTAAAACTTTCCCGCACATCACCATGAACAAAGCATATCCAATAAAGAGCTTTCTCCCTTGGGCAAAAAATCCCTAACATCCAATGATCACTGATAAAAGGAAATTTAATGTAAGTGGTTTGTTATGATAAAAGATAATTAACTCTTTGAGAGAAATATGTTTCATACCTCTCACAAAAAGGCATCATCCAACATTGTGTGATTATATTCTTTTCAAATCATTCAGCAATATAAACCATTCTTTGTTCCTCATTCAATGCACATGCTTCAGGGGAAATCAATTGTGGGTCCGTGAATCCATATACTTCTGTTAGCTCATTCCTCTCACAAATTTTATAATGATACCTAATACAAAACATACATAAGTATACATTTTTAATAAATATAATGCAGGGAAAAGGCGTTAAGACTTACTTGGAATAAGTTTGCACCACGTTGATTCCCAACTTATCCTTAGTAACAAGCTCCATGATATCAGTTTTTGTAATCCCCACACTTATTTCATGTCCACAAACATGAGATTCCATTGGAAACTCATAAAAACCCAACAACAAATGTGAATATCTTGACAATCTATCAAGACCACTGGAATCTGTATCTGATGTCATAGCCTGTTGTCTTGGTTGTTCTCTATACATTATTTCTTTACATTTGAAGTATTCCTGTGAAAAAAAACTGAAAAATATAGTAGTTTTCAAATGATAAAACAACTTTAATAAAAAATTAAAATAAAATATATAACATTCATACCTATATGGTAACGAGTCTACGAAGTCTGGATGGCCAAACTAAAAAAATGGTCGATACTCTGTCCAACTGTTGCCACCTCATTTGTAGGTATTGGTACCCTAGCTGATCTATCTATAATATCTTGTATAGTGACCCTCTGATTCTCTACCTCTAATTGTTCATGATGAATTGTATCTCCTATACAATATACCAACATGTATGCTACTATATGATGTTGAGAATCATCAACATATAACTCGCAATATGTAGGAAGCTGCGGTGGAGGCGTAGGATAAAAAATGGGGTCCGCAGGCTGAGGTGGGGGAGTGGGAGCTACTGGATGAGGTGGAGGATAAATAATGGGGTCTTCATGGGGAGGTGGAGGAGTGGGAGCTGCAGTCTGAAATTGTCTTTACATTTCTGCAAACATAGAATGCACTTACTCTCTAATCTTGTCCTCCATCGTCACATTAATATTTTGAACTTCAGCCTCCAAGGATTCTATTTTTTTTATAAACCCCTTCAATGTTAGATATTGAAGAACGTGGAAACACTTTTATTACTAATCACATGCCGGATATCCTCTTACACAACCAGGATGTTCGGGCCTTCCTAATGCTGCAAATAAAATATCTTCCCTCCCATAGCTATAAATTTCCCCTCTAAACTCTGCTCCTCAAGAGAGCCATGTATTAATTAATTGAACATTTCTGTAATGATTGAATCTTATATGAAGAAAAAAGTTAACTTAAATAAATTAAATAGATATCTTACAATCCTCTCAGATACGATTCTCGATTCTTCCGAAAGATATTGCACTTTTTTCCC
Organism: Viscum album; assembly: GCA_963277665.1. Lineage (NCBI taxonomy): Eukaryota > Viridiplantae > Streptophyta > Magnoliopsida > Santalales > Viscaceae > Viscum > Viscum album. Next base: position 1,390,624,103 of record OY728159.1, read on the forward strand.
TTCCGAGCTCTCTTCCATTTTTCATGTCTAGATGGAGGGGATGGAGGGGCCACCTCTCCAGAGCTTGAAGACTCAGCTCTTAGTTGTTGAAATTTTGCTTCCATCATTTGTTCTTCCAATAATGCATACCCTCCCCGAGATAACTACGAAGGTATAAATTTTTAGATTGGATCTCCTGATGAGCTTTCCTTGTTTTCTGTAATTTAAGAATAAGAAATCATTAACAAAACATTAATAAAATCATTTATATAAGAAAGTTTATAAAAGTTTGCATTGCCCTTACCGGAAATGACTCTTTTTTTCTACTTTCAAAAAACTGTATCCATGTGTCTTCATCTATAAAAGGATATATATGACATGGATTGTCGTGACTCCTATGACCATAAATGAAATCATATGAGAGGGTTGATTTGAAATCCCTCCATCTCCTGGAAGCCAACGATAATAATTTATTCCTGACTCCTCCAGTGTCAGAAATATCAAATGTCATCTGATAAAGAATAGGTTAAACATATTATATATACTAGAAACATTAAAAGAATTGTCAAACAATGACAAAAGATCTTACCAAAATTGTCTCCCACAACTGAGAGATAACCGCTTTATCCACACATCTCCAATCATCATACAGAATGCTTACTTTGGTCTTAGCCTGAGTTGCAACAAAACTCTTAAAATATTTGGCATTTGGACCTCTAGGAATATCATCATCATCAAACTCAACGACTATCCTCTGATCCTGTGTACGGGCAAGTGATAATTTTGGTAAACGTGTGCACCCATGTTTACCAACCATTGAACTCTTTGTCGTAATAGGAGCATTTGAATGTTCATCCCCAGAGGTATGACTAGCAATATTCTCTTCTCCAGAATCATGTGGTTGATCATCTGAATGATCTGTCATTATCCTTCAAATAAAAAAAACAAACTTCAGTTCACAAATATACAAATTCAAATATTTTAATTCTACTGTAATCAGAAAATAGAAAAGTGTACTAAGTTACATAATAGTAAACATTGGTAATATGGTAAGCATGTTAAACAATGGTAAACATGCCAAAGATAGTCAAGATGGTCAAGATGGTAAAAATGGTAGAAATTGTAAACCTGGTAAACATTGTAAACATGGTAAAGTAATTGTCAGTGAACAAAAATAAGCATTTTAAAATTCATGTAATTGTTATAAACATGATAAAGTAAACTAAACAAACTTAAAACAAACAAAAACATATACTTATTTTATTTTAAAACATGTTTTAATAAATAAAAAAATTACAATATCTAACATTTATGGAAAAAATAAATGTAAACAAGAAATAAACATATGTTACCTGTAATTTTGGAATGTACAAATGGATTTTTTCCCAAATTCATTCGTCGTGATCGTTCCTTATGGCACAAACTATGTCTTCAACATGATCATCATTATGTTCTGTTAATATTTCCATGGAAGTAGGAATATCACATAAATCAGCATATTCATCAAGTCCATACTCACAAACATATTGTTTTTCCCCTTGTAAAAAAAGAGCCCACTGCATATCTGATTGATCTACTACATAGAAAATTTGTTTTGCATGTGTTCCCATTATAAAAGAATCAGCTGTGTCTTCTAATCTATTCAGATTAACAAGTGTCATTCCAAATTCATCGTGTCTGACACTACTGTTACCATTAAACCATTTACAGTTAAAAACGGGAACTTTAATTTTAAAGTAATCAACCTCCCATATGTCTTCAATCACTCCATAATATGCACTTGATGTAGAAATTGGGTTTTTGTCCTTAGCACTCGAAAAATGCATTGCTTATGCAAACACCAATACACCATTATTCTGAACTGCACTTTTGTTTTCCTGAGATTTTGTATGAAATGTATAACCATTAATATCATAACTGGACCATGTTACCACATTTAAACATGGACCACCCACTATCCATTTTAATGTCTCTGATAAATCTGATCTACCAAGCGAAGTCTTTTTAATCCATGAGAAAAAAGTTTTTTTGTGCTCATTCAAAATCCACATTTCTTTCTTCTTTGGATGACATTGTTTCAACTCATTAATATGCAATTTGATATACGGTTGAGCATCAGATATGTTATTCAAGATGTATGATTCTAACTTCTTCATCTGTTCAGCTGACAATGATTTGACTTTCAAGCCGCGAATCCCATTTCCCTCATTATTAACTCGTTCATGGCGAGATGGAGGCAAACCGATGTGTTGCGCCGTAGCCAAGTAGCTCGTACAAAACTCTGCTACCTCCTCAGAAATATACTTTTCAATAATGGAGGCTTCAGGTCGATATAGATTTTTAACATACCCCTTTAATATTTTCATATACCTTTCAAAAGGATACATCCAACAAAGATATACAGGTCCACAAAGAATTATTTCTCGAACCAGATGAATCATTAAATGCACCATTATATCAAAAAATGTTGGAGGAAAATACATTTCCAATTGACAAAGTATAAAAATTGCATCCTTTTCCAAAATTTTCAAAGCATTCACATCAATCACCTTGTTAAAAATTGAATTTAAAAAATAACACAACTTCATTATAGTCTTTCTGACATGAATGGGCAATATTCCACGCAATGAAACTGGTATAATTTGTTGCATCATGACGGGACAATCATGTGATTTCATACCTATCAACTTCAAGTCCTTCAATGAGACAAAATTTTTTACATTAGAAGAATAACCTTGAGGCACTTTGGTTTCATGAAGACACTGACAGAAGCTAATTTTATCCCTCTTCTATAATGCATGACAAGATGGGGGAAGAAATGTTCGTCTTCCTTTAGGAGTGGGAGCTAACTCCAAACGTATTCCCATTGATAGTAAGTCTAATCTTGCATTCAACCCATCTTTAGTCTTTCCTTTAATATCTAACAATTTTCCAATCAAAGATTCCTAGATATTCTTCTCCACGTGCATGACATCAATATTATGTTTAACTTCATGATACCTCCAATATGGTAGCTCAAAAAAATTGACCTTTTCTTCCAAATATGTCTATCATTACCAGATTTTTGTGTCTTTCCCAATGTCACGTCAAGGTTTTTCACCCTCTCAAAATACAGATCCGGGGATAATGGTTTTGGAGCAGTATCAAATTCTTGTGAGCCATTGAATGCATTTTTTAGTCTTCTAAAAGGGTGTTCCATATGCAAAAACTTTCGATGACCCATGTACACTGTTTTCCTCCCATGATGCAATTGACAATATGACATCTGTTGTTCGCAAATTGGACATGCTTTATGCCCTTTAACACTGTATCCAGACAAATTTCCATACACTGGGAAGTCTTTTATAGTGAACAGAAGCACTTCATACAGTTGAAAATATTCCATTTTATAAGAATCATACACCCTAATACCATCAGCACATAACAGTTTCAAATCATCAATCAACGGTGACAAGTAAACATCAATATCATTACCAGTTTCCTTTGGACCAGAGATCATTGTACTCAACATGACATATTTGGGATTCATACAAACATCAGAAGAAATGTTGTAAATTACCAATAAAACAGGCCATGAACTATGTGTGCTACTGAGTGTTCGGTATGGATTCATTCCATCTGTGCACAACCCTAGTCTGAGATTTCTAATTTCATTTCCAAATATATAATACTGCGCATCAATTTTCTTCCATTGTGGAAAATCAGCTGGATGACGTATTTTTCCATCACATACACGCTCTTCAGCAAGCCATCATAACCTTTTTGCATCATGTGAATTATCAAATTAACGTTTGAAATGATTAATTATAGGAAGATACCAAAATACCTTTGAAGGGAGCTTTGTAATCTCTACATCAGCCTATGATTTTTCTTTCACCTTATACCGTGATGTCCCACATTTAGGACACTCTGAAAGAAATTCATATTCCTTCTTATATATAATGTAGTCATTCTGACAGGCATGTATTTTCTTGTATCCCAATCCCATCGGTCATAATATTTTCTTGGCTTTGTAATGTGAATCTGGAAGATCGTTATGTTTTAGAAGAATGTATTTCATCAATTGTAGCAGCTCTGTAAAACTTTTTTCACTCCATCCATGCTTCGCCTTCAGGTTAATCAATCTTAACACTGCTAACAAAACCATAAAATCTGTACAACTAGGATATAATGGTTTTTCAGCATCACCATATAGGCGCGCAACTGTCATTTCTATCTCAATTTGTTCTGCTACAATATTGCGAATCATTTCTTCAATTCCATCGGAGTTACCATCTTGCAAATCATCATCATCAGTGAAATTCAGTATAGTTTCACCATGCCAAATCAAAGGGTTGTAACTCGGATTAAAACCATGACAAATCAGATGATCTTTTATCTCTCTACTTCTCAACTTCTTCATATTGAAACATTTCAGGCATGGACAGAAAAAAATGTCAATACTTGGAACATTTCATTTTGAAAATTCCAAAAAGGCATCAACACCTTCCTGAAATTCATTGCTCATTCGATGTGCCGTAATCCAACTTCGACTCATTATTACCTATAACAAATATCAACAAAAAATATATATTTTTAAGATAAGACAAATATATGTTTATATGAAAAAAATCATAATTTGAGTGTAAAACAATTTAAAATATAAAACAAATCTATAGGTATTTAAAAAAATATGCTTGAATATTATTTTTAAAAAAAAATATAGTTAGATATAACAGTTTTAAATTTCATTGAATCAAAGAAAACCATGACGCCTACATAGTTTAATATTGATTGCAGTTTTGATGATTTAATATATTAGATAAACTACCTATTTAACATGTTATTAATGGTTTCTGTAGACCCTAAATCCATTTGGTAAATATTTTCACACAATTATAAAAATCAATGGAAGTGTTTTTGGGAGGAATATGTTCAATAATTTGATTTTGATGTCCCATATTCTATAACAAAAGGCAATGTGGATACCAAAGCCCCTAGTTTGGTTTTTTATTCTCAAAGGGTTTGTAATGAAAAAAAAGAGTATAAGTTGATGTATATGATAAATAGAATACAACTATATTTTATTTATGGTTATGATAGAATGAATTCATACCATATCATTTAGGATCTTCTCCCACCAAAAGTAACCCTCCTCAGTTCGAAATGAATAAATTTAGATAATTATGCATGAATTCATATATGTATTGTTGTACATAAACCAAAAAGAAGATTATTAGTACTAAAAGTAAAACTAGGAAGAAACAATAAACTCTATATACTCATGAAAGCTACTCCACAACACTTCCATGCTACTAACATCTATAAAAAACTACAAATTGCTTTTAAAAACAAAAAAAATTGTTTATCTTTATGTATGGTGGGCATAACATGTATACATATTAAGATCCTCCATAAAACATCTAATGAAAATGTTGAGGAAACACACTAAAGCCCTATGAGAAAAGGAATCTAAATCATCATCTAAACAAGGAAAAATAGTTTCATATACTCACTATGGATCACTCACAAAATAATTCATATAAATAAACCCTTTCGTATAAAAAATTATATATATATATATATATATTAAAATTAATGTTCTCGGATACCACTTCTCCACTAGTTTTCATCTCACACCCCAATGCGTTACTCCACAACACTTTCATGCTACTAACATGTATAAAAAACTACAAATTGCTTTTAAAAACCAAATTTTTTTATATTTATGTATGGTGGGCATAACATGTATACATAGTAAGATCCTCCCTAAAACATCTCATGAAAATTTTGAGGAAGCACACTAAAGCCCTATGAAAAAAGGAATCTAAATCATAAACTAAACAAGGAAAAATAGTTTCATATACTCACTATAGATCACTCATAAAATAATTCATATAAATAAACCTTTTCGTATAAAAAATTATATATATATATATATATATTAAAATTAAGGTTCTCGGATACCACTTCTCCACTAGTTTTCCTCTCACACCCCAATGTGCTACTCCACAACACTTCCATGCTACTAACATCTCTAAAAAACTACAAATTGCTTTTAAAAACCAAAAAAATTGTTTATATTTATGTATGGTGGGCATAACATGTATACATAGTAAGATCCTCCCTAAAACATCTCATGAAAATGTTGAGGAAGCACACTAAAGCCCTATGAAAAAAAGGAATCTAAATCATCACCTAAACAAGGAAAAATAGTTTCATATACTCAATATTGATCACTCACAAAATAATTCATATAAATAAACCTTTTAGTACAAAAAATTATATATATATATATATATATTAAAATTAAGGTTCTCGGATACCACTTCTCCACTAGTTTTCCTCTCACACCCCAATGCCAATGTCATGGTCTCACCCCGCCCATAATTCATCCTACACCATGTGAAATTGTATCACTTCCATCAATGAATCATATGTATTTAGATTATATAATCACCATCTTATCAAAATAGTAATGAGGTGCATACTTGGAAACCACTACATCTTGTTTACATTAAATGTACAAAAATCGCAAAACATAATTATAGAATATCCGTGAAAAAAACGAATGAAATAAATCCGTTGAAGGCTTACTTGAATCTTGTGAGTTGAGATGATAGATCTGAGAGGAGTGAAGAAGATAAACAATGAAGCCAAAATGAGTTTAATGTAGGTCGATCGACGAGCTGATTAGGGTTTACCGCGCGAGAGAGACGAGCCGGCAGACTGTCAACCGAAAAATCGTAAATGACAGTCCACGGGGCTTTAATTTCTTTAAAAGTTTTAAAATGTTGGTTATTATATAACTGACATTATAAACTATTTTTTAAATTTATAACGTCGGTTATTTTAAAACCGACGTAAAAAAGCCCTGCTCTTTGGTTGTTTACGTCAGTTATTTTATAACCGACGTAAAAAAAACCCCCGTGCTTTGGTTTTTTACGTCGGTTATTTTATAACCGACGTAAAAAATGCGTAGATATCTCGTTTTTTACATCGGTTATTTGGAAATTGACGTAAAAAACCTGATATCTACGCATTTTTTTACGTCGGTTATCAAATAACCCACTTAAAAAACCAAAGCTCGGTGGGGTTTTTTACGTCGGTTATAAAATAACCGACCTAAAAAACCCCGCGCTTTGTTTTTCTACATCGGTTATTTGATAACCGAAGAAAAAACGCATAGATATCGGGTTTTTTACGTCAGTTTCCAAATAACCGACTTAAAAAACCCCCTCGCGCATTGGTTTTTTATTTCGGTTATAAGATAACCGACGTAAAAACCGAACAGGCGTGATTTGTAACGTTGGTTATTAAAATAACCGACGTTAAAAATCTACTTGCCGCATTTTTTACGTCGGTTATATATAACCGACCTAAACAATGGTGACGTAAAAAACATTTTCTGCACTAGTTCTCCTATGAGGAGCAGCATGTAAAGATTATGGATTAGAGAGATATGGATATACTCAACAAGACAACCCTAATCATCAATTTTTTGTTTAGGAAGCATAATTTTGAAGAATCTAGATGGGAACCAGAAGAGGTGATGATGGAGAAGTACCGTCACCTATCTATGTAAAAGAAATTTCAAGAGAGAAATTTCATAAGGGGGTAAAATGTAACGTCCCAATGTTTTGTAAATGGAAATACCTTCTTATAATTATTCATTATAGTACAATAAAATTAGAATTCACAATGACATATCATGATACTAAATAATATGTTATTTTTAACCATAATTTTTCCACTTCAATGTGTTGAATTTCAAAAATCTATCATACGCAGTTGCGATCAGTAAAATGTTTGGAGTCTAATAGAACAAATTTAATTTTTGGTGAATAGTATCATACCCTTATGAATAGAAATGTTACCCTTATGCATTTTAATATACCATTACTATTAGTAAACCTTCTTATGAAAGTATATATGTAGGATATAAGTGAAACCATGATATACCTATGTTTTAGAATAAGTAAAAAAATGTTTTAAAAATTGTGTTTTTCAAGTAATTATGTTTCTAAATAAAAATAAAATTAATCATATTTGTATAATTATTTTTGGAAAATTTACTTCGTTTTTGAATTCTACAAGTCTGAAAATGGTTGTGGTGAATTTTTTAGATTTTTATGAAATACTTGAATTTTTAGTGAATAGTAAAATACAATAATTTACCGTATAAATACATTATAAATTTAACCCACTATTCTTGACATCAAAAGTGATGTAAGAACCCAAATATCTAACTCACATTCCCTCTTTACTATTCTTGGTCATTTAATCAACACTATTTTTAATATTGGTGGAAATTAATAAACTAATGTATAGAATATTAAGAAAATCCCCCTCCCTCTACTATAAATACCACCCTTCACGACATCATTTATTTACACCTCTCAAACTACTAGATTTGTCTAAACTAAGCACAAGAATCTTCCATACACCCTCTCAAACTTCTAATAGCTTCTTGTCTCATCAAAATATCTTGCAATGTTTCTTTAAGGAGGATCCCAATAGGAGGATAAATGAAGTAATTTCTTTCCCTCTTTCCTTTAATTTCCTTTCAATTGATGTTATTTTCTTAATATCTCCCAACCTATCCTCATACATAGGTTATGTTAACTCAAATATATCACATATACTATAATTTTAGGATACTAATGGGATAATATGTTATCCAACTCATTCTCCTCTTCTATTTATTTTAGGAAAGAAAACGTTGATTGTGAGGTGTTATTTTATCACCTTCAAGAAAGACATGTTTTATTTTTTCCATTACCACATTCATATTGGTCATAAAACTATTTTTATTGTTTAACCAGATTATATTATATGTATTATATCCTATCTCATGTCCTATAATTAACTTATGTACATATTACTAAATTATTAAACAGAACAAGATTGTTGTGGTTGAACAATCACCCGAATTAACCCAAATAACAATCTTTCAATTTTAACTAATGATTAAACCACATGGTCTATAATATTATGCATTGTAATATCATTTAAAATCATTTAATATCATTAATAACATGTAATATTAGTTCTGGATGTTTTCTCATATTCTACACGAACATCCCTTCATGAATACAATTTAACCATTCAAGAAACCCATAAAAACAAACATTCCCAAACAATGGATTTAAAACCTATAACTCATAAAAAGGCCCATAAAATTATCCAATGATACCCTAATAAACCATATTCATGTAAAAAATGTTCTAAAATTATTAATTTATGATTATAATATGGTTATACATGACTTTAATGTGAAGAAAGCATTCTGATACAAGGTAAGGTGAAATTCTTGAACCCAACATTTTTTTTCTTCAATATCTCCCTCTTCCACTCCATTTTTGGTATGGTCACTCTTTAAAAAAATTAAAAATTTTATTACCTTTTCTAGGATATAAATTTTTTCCATAGGATTTTAATTCAAAAAAAGTTATTCCAAAATAACTCTTCTTTCAAAAACACACCTTTTATTTCTCACTCACGGTTGGTGGTTATTGTATCAAGTATGTGATTACAAATTTATTTTTGGAAACCATAGTTTATGAATGTGTTATGAGTAGATTAAAACCATTCCTTTTCAAGGGTTATTTATGTTCATTTTTGATATAATTTATATTTTCCATGCATGATAATGATAATGTTATGATGTGATGAGTGTGCCCGGAATTATATAGCACAATATGAATGATTGAATGTGACAGGTGTGACTGGAATTATGAAGCACTCCAATGAATTAGGTAAAATGATTAATCTATTTTGTTAAAGTGAAATAATGTGGGAACAATATTATAGCATAGATCAGAATTTTGTGTGAAAGTTAACCACTAAGATATGATGTTTCATTTATTATGCATTGCCACATTTCATGTCTTTTATTAATTATTACTCTAATGTTCATAATCCTTTGACTATGTTATTATTATTCTGAACCATTGTTATATTGTTCATATATATCCTCTTATTGGGATTTTATCTCACCCCTTTTTTTATGTATATCATCTAGTGACTACATGTTCTAAGGATAGGTCAATATCCAATAAGAATCTAGAGAAGAAGGAATTAAATAAATGTTTATTCTTGATGTCGTAAAAGATATTTTTGTACTAGTTTTTCCAAGACACTAATCCTCTAGATCCTCATGGTGTTATACCATTTTGTTTTTTATCTTTATAATTATGTAATAGTAATGTAAGAAAAGCAGGGTCGCTATATTATGGATTTCCGAACTATGTGCCCCTACTATATATAGTGCAATTTTTATACTATGTGGTACAATGTTTAACAAACTGTGAGCTACCCATGAAATACCCCCACTATATTGGGATGCATGGTTTGGGAGGTTGGTTTCATGGTTTGTTCAGACTGTGTTCCACCTCATATGGCTCCAACAATGGGTACATGGTTTCCTAGCACAAACCAAACTGTTTTCCAAAATAGTGTGCCAACTATAAAAACCCCCATTAGCTTCCAAATATCTCCAAATTCACCTGAAACAACCCCAATGTGAAACTAAAAAAACATATACTCAAAAGTTAATGGGATACATCATACCATTCCCAAATGATTTCACAGCCATCAATTCAATAGATGATTAAAGAGGCACAAAGGGATGATCTTGAGGTATAGAGGATGGTGAATGTAGTAAAGGAAGGGAATCTGCAAGAGTTCCATATTGATGATGAAGGTGGAATTTGGTTTGGAATGAGGATTTGTGTGCCTTCATCACCCAGGATAAAGAAGGATCTATTTTAAAATGAACATAGTTAAATATTATTTATGTATCATGGTAGCACCAATATGTATCAATATCTCTATAAACACTTTTGGTGAGATAATATGAAAAAGGAGATCACGGAATATATCTCAAGGTACTTGTTATGTCAGCAATTTAATATACAGAGACAAAAGTACAAAGGGTTGATGATTCCATTTCTTATAACCATGTGGAAATAGCACAATGTCATTGTGGAATTTGTCACGGGTCTCCCAAAGATGCTGAAGGGAAATAATGTGATATGGTTTGTGGCTGACTGACTCCCCATGACTGCCCATTTTATTGCTATTTGGGAAGATATCTCTCTTGAAAAACATTGAATGGATATATGTGATTGAAGTGATAACTCTGCATGGTGTTTCACTCTCGATTGACACTAATCATGATCCAAGCCTCACATATAAATTTTGGATAAGTCTTCAACATTCCTTGAGTACTAAATTGTATTTCAACCCAACCTATCACCCCGAAACAGGAGGAAAATCTAAAAGAAATATTTAGACTCTCGAAGACATTATAATATCCTCTTCTTTAGAATTTAATGGTGTATGGGATATGAATCAATGATTTGTTGATTTCTCATATTTCAATAGCTTCCAATCGAGTATTCATATGGCTATATATGATGCTTTGTATGGAATGAAATTTATAACTCCAACCTATTGGGATGAAGTTGTAGAAAGAAAGATACTTGGAGCTGATCTTGTGAAAGAGATGACAGAGAAGGTTCAAGACAACCAGAAATACATCAAAGCTACTATGATTTGGAAAAATAGTTATGCTGACACCCATAGAAGGGTCTTGGAGTTCAATGTTAGAGATAATGTCTTCCTTTGAATATCACCATGGAAGAGATTCATGCAGTTTGGAAAGACAGGGAAGCTAATCCAAAGGTACATTGGCCCCTTTGAGATCCTGGACCACATATGATCTGTGGCATATCGACTTTAACTTCCACCGAATATGGCTCATGTTCATGATGTGTTTCACGTATCACTCCTGATAAGTACATACCAGATCCCTCACATGTAGTGAACTCAGATGTGGTACAGCTGGAAGATGATCTGTCCACTAGTGCAGAAAACGTTTTTTACGTCGGTTATTTTTCATTTTTTACGATGGGTTTCTAGCCGCCGTTAACAAGTGTGACATTATAAATAAGGTTTTTGACGTCGGTTATTTAAAAACTGACTTCAAAAACATAAAATCGCGATGTTTATCACATCAGTTATTTTAGAACCAACGTGATAAAGAAAATGGGAAGGGTTTATCACGTCGGTTATGTAACAACTGATGTGATAAAAGGCATGGAAAATCGTTTATCACGTCGGTTATTAAACAACCGACGTGATAAACAGGGGAGAGGGGGGTTTATCACATCGGTTCATATAGAACCGACGTGATAAACCGGGGTGAGGGTGTTTATCAGGTCGGTTTTATAAGAACCGACGTGATAAACCGGGGTGAGCGTGGTTTATCACGTCGGTTCTTATAAAAAAGACGTGAAAAACCGGGGGAGGGGGGTTTATCATGTCGGTTATTATATAACTGTCGTGATAAACCGGTATGAGGTGGTTTATCACGTCGGTTATTCAATAACCGACGTGATAAACCATTTTCCAGGCCGTTTATCACATCGGTTATTGAAAAACCGACGTGATAAACTATTGGCCAGGCCTTTTATCACGTCGGTTATTAAATAACCGACGTGATAAACCATTCTCCAGACCTTTTATCACGTCGGTTATTAAATAGCCAATGTGATAAACCATTCTCCAGGCCTTTTATCATGTCGGTTATTTAATAACCGACGTGATAAACTATTTTACAGGCATTTTATCACGTTGGTTATTAAATAGCCGATGTGATAAATTATTTTCCAGGCATTTTATAACGTCGGTTATTTAATAACCGACGTGATAAACCCAATTTTTTCTATAAACAGAATGCAGTCATCTTCTCTCCACCAGAATCAACCAGAAAACAAATCAAGAAATCGTACCACAAAAACAGAAGTAGATCAAAATTAAGCATCTACATAGATAACATATAAAACTTCCCCCCTAGATAGCCCCCACCCTCATTTATACCCCATGGACAGCCCTCCCCCACCCCGTTGGAGCCCTCACCCTCATGTATACCCCCTGGACAGCCCTCCCCCACCCCATTGGAGCTCCCACCCTCATGTATACCCCATGGACAACCCTCCCCCACCTCATTGGTGCCCCCACCACAATCCTGGACTGCCCCCCCCCCCCCCCCCCCGACCCCCAGACAGCCCCAAACACCCCTCGACAACCCCCCACCCGCCTAAACAGCACCCCCTTACCCCACTTGACAGCCTCCACCACACCCCGGGACAGCCCCAGACACCCCTGGACAACCCCCCCCCCACCCCTGGACAGCACTCCCACACCCCTGGACCGCCTTCCCACACCCCTGGACATCCCTGCCACCCCCCAGGACTGTCCCCCCACCCCATCGGACAGCCCTCCCAGACCGATGGACACCCCCAACCCCACTGAACACACCCCCACACCCTTGGAACCCCTCCCCCACAGACCCAATTCCATACTAGAAAAACCTTCAAAAGTAGACCAAAACAAGAAGTAGAGCAAAATTAAACATTCACTTATATGAAATTCAAAACATACACTGTCAACTTCAAAAAAAAAACTATATCCAACCTAAAAAACTACCAAATACACAATTAAAATGACAATATTCAAAATTACATTTTACATTACAAACAACTAAAATTCAATCAAACCTGTAAAATAATTTGACCACTCCACTTGTACGTGTTTGATGTCTTCAGCAGTATAGGGTTGAGGGTCATCAAAAAGATAAAAATTAAAAAGAAGATAGTTAACGTGTATAATGAATAAATCAAATTGAAATATTATGGCAAAGTTTAAGAGGAAATTGTACCCGGTCAAAATTCACAACAGTCCCAGTTGTTATTATTTCATACATAAATCTTAACATATAATATCTGCATTCGATGATGCCTTGTTGTTCATGAAAATTCTGTTTGAATGAGTGTAAATTCAATATATTATTTTTATGTAATAAATCAAAAAGTACAAATTATAAATGGAAATTTACCTTCGCATTTACATATTTGATCTTTGCATTTTTTTTCATTGTGTTTTTTCGAAAGTAGGCCCATGCACTGTTAAAAAATAATACGAATGGGGTAAATTTAAAATTCATTAAAATATATAAAACTATTGATAAATTGAAACTTACTTTTCCAATATATTCTTAAAACTTTCCCGCACATCACCATGAACAGAGCATATCCAATAAAGGGCTTTCTCCCTTGGGCAAAAAATCCCTAACATCCAATGATCACTGATAAAAGGAAATTTAATGTAAGTGGTTTGTTATGATAAAAGATAATTAACTCTTTGAGAGAAATATGTTTCATACCTCTCACAAAAAGGCATCATCCAACATTGTGTGATTATATTCTTTTCAAATCATTCAGCAATATAAACCATTCTTTGTTCCTCATTCAATGCACATGCTTCAGGGGAAATCAATTGTGGGTCCGTGAATCCATATACTTCTGTCAGCTCATTCCTATCACAAATTTTATAATGATACCTAATACAAAACATACATAAGTATACATTTTTAATAAATATAACGCATGGAAAAGGCGTTAAGACTTACATGGAATAAATTTGCACCACGTTGATGCCCAACTTATCTCCAGTAACAAGCTCCATGATATCAGTTTTTGTAATCCCCACACTTATTTCACGTTCACAAACATGAGATTCTATTGGAAACTCATAAAAACCCAACAAAAAATGTGAATATCTTGACAATCTGTCAAGACCACTGGAATCTGTATCTGATGTCATAGCCTGTTGCCTTTGTTGTTCTCTATACATTATTTCTTTACCTTTGAAGTATTCCTGTGAAAAAAAATGAAAAATATAGTAGTTTTCAAATGATAAAACATCTTTAATAAAAAATTAAAATAAAATATATAACATTCATACCTCTATGGTAATGAGTCGTAGAAGTCTGGATGGCCAAACTAAAAAATGGCCGATACTCTGTCCAACTGTTGCCACCTCATCTGTAGGTATTGGTACCCTAGCTGATCTATCTATAATATATTGTACAGTGACCCTCTGATTCTCTACCTCTAATTGTTGATGATGAACTGTATCTCCTATACAATATACCAACCCGTATGCTACTATATGATGTTGAGAATCATCAACATACAACTCGCAATATGTAGGAAGCTGCGGTGGAGGCGTAGGATAAAAAATGGGGTCCGCAGGCTGTGTTGGGAGAGTGGGAGCTACTGGAGGAGGTGGAGGATAAATAATGGGGTCTGCAGGGGGAGGTGGAGGAGTGGGAGCTACAGTCTGAAATTGTCTTTACATTTCTGCAAACATAGAATGCACTGACTCTCTAATCTTGTCCTCCATCGTCACATTAATATTTTGAACTTTAGCCTCCAAGGATTCTATTTTTTTTATAAACCCCTTCAATTTTAGATGTTGAAGAACGTGGAAACACTTTTCTTACCGATACACATGCCAGATATCCTCTTACATGACCAGGATGTTCGGGCCTTCCTAATGCTGCAAATAAAATATCTTCCCTCCCATAGCTATAAATTTCCCCTCTAAACTCTCCTCCTCAAGAGAGTCCTGTATTAATTAATTGAACATTTCTGTAATGATTGAATCTTATATGAAGAAAAAACTTAACTTAAATAAATTAAATAGATATCTTACAATCCTCTCAGATACGATTCTCGATTCTTCCGAAAGATATTGCCCTTTTTTCCCTTCCAAGCTCTCTTCCATTTTTCATGTCTAGATGAAGGGGATGGAGGGGCCACCTCTCCAGAGCTTGAAGACTCATCTCTTAGTTGTTGAAATTTTGCTGCCATCATTTGTTCTTCCAATAATGCATACCCTCCCTGAGATAAACTATGAAGGTATACATTTTTAGATTGTATCTCTTGATGAGCATTCCTTGTTTTCTGTAATTTAAGAATAAGAAATCATTAACAAACCATTAATAAAATAATTTATATAAGAATGTTTATAAAAGTTTACATTTCCCTTACCAGAAATGACTCTTTTTTTCTACATTCAAAAAACTGTATCCATGTGTCTTCATCTATAAAAGGATATATATGACATGGATTGTCGTGACTCCTATGACCATAAATGAAATCATATGAGAGGGTTGATTTGAAATCCATCCATCTCCTAGAAGCCAATGATAATAATTTCTTCCTGACTCCTCCAGTGTCAGGAATATCAAATGTAATCTGATAAAGAATAGGTTAAACATATTATATATACTAGAAACATTAAAAGAATGGTCAAACAATGACAAAAGATCTTACCAAAATTGTCTCCCACAACTGAGAGATAATCGCTTTATCCACACCTCTCAAATCATCATACTGAATGCTTACTTTGTTCTTATCCTGAGTTGCAACAAAACTCTTAAATTATTTGGCATTCGGACCTCTAGGAAT
The DNA here is from genome assembly GCA_963277665.1 of Viscum album. NCBI lineage: Eukaryota > Viridiplantae > Streptophyta > Magnoliopsida > Santalales > Viscaceae > Viscum > Viscum album. The sequence goes on from OY728159.1 coordinate 1,390,640,383, forward strand.
ATCATCATCATCAAACTCAACGACTATCCTCTGATCCTGCGTACGGGCAAGTGATAATTTTGGTAAACGTGTGCACCCATGTTTACCAACCATTGGACTCCTTGTCATAATAGGAGCGTTTGAATGTTCATCCCCAGAGGTATGACTAGAAATATGCTCCTCTCCAGAATCATGTGGTTGATCATCTGAATGATCTGTCATTATCCTTCAAATAAAAAAAACAAACTTCAGTTCACAAATATACAAATTCAAATATTTTAATACTACTGTAATCAGAAAATAGAAAAGTGTACTATGTTACATAATAGTAAACATTGGTAATATGGTAAGCATGTTAAAGAATGGTAAAGATGGAAAAGATGGTCATGATGGTCAAGATGGTAAAAATAGTAGAAATTGTAAACCTGGTAAACATTGTAAACATGGTAAAGTAATTGTCAGTGAACACAAATAAGCATTTTAAAATTCATGTAATTGTTATAAACATGATAAAGTAAACTAAACAAACTTAAAACAAACAAAAACATATACTTATTTTATTTTAAAACATGTTTTAATAAATAAAAAACTTACAATATCTAACATTTATGGAAAAAATAAATGTAAACAAGAAATAAACATATGTTAGCTGTAATTTTAGGAATGTACAAATGGATTTTTTTCCCAAATTCCTTCGTCTTGATCGTTCCTTATGGCACAAACTATGTCTTCAACATGATCATCATTATGTTCTGTTAATATTTCCATGGAAGTAGGGATATCACATAAATCAGCATATTCATCAAGTCCATACTCACAAACATATTGTTTTTTCCCTTGAAAAAAAACAGCCCACTGCATATCTGATTGATCTACTACATAGAAAATTTGTTTTGCATGTGTTGCCATTATAAAAGAATCAGCTATGTCTTTTAATCTATTCAGATTAACAAGTGTCATTCCAAATTCATCGTGTCTGACACTTCTGTTACCGTTAAACCATTTACAGTTAAAAACGGGAACTTTAATTTTAAATTAATCAACCTCCCATATGTCTTCAATCACTCCATAATATGCACTTGATGTAGAAATTGGTTTTTTGTCCTTAGCACTCGAAAAATGCATTGCTTCTGCAAACACCAATACACCATTATTCTGAACTGCACTTTTGTTGTCCTGAGCTTTTGTATGAAATGTATAACCATTAATGTCATAACCGGACCATGTTACCACATTTAAACATGGACCACCCACTATCCATTTTAATGTCTCTGATACATCTGATCTACCAAGTGAAGTCTTTTTAATCCATGAGAAAAAAGTATTGTTGTGCTCATTCAAAATCCACATTTCTTTCTTCTTTGGATGACATTGTTTCAACTCATTAATATGCAATGTGATATACGGTTGAGCATCAGCTATGTTATTCAAGATGTATAATTCTAACTTCTTCATCTGTTCAGCTGACAATGATTTGACTTTCAAGCCGCGAATCCCATTTCCCTCATTATTAACTCGTTCATGGAGAGATGGAGTCAAACCGATGTGTTACGCCGTAGCCAAGTAGCTCGTACAAAACTCTGCTACCTCCTCAGAAATATACTTTTCAATAATGGAGGCTTCAGGTCGATATAGATTTTTAACATACCCCTTTAATATTATCATATACCTTTCAAAAGGATACATCCAACGAAGATATACAGGTCCACAAAGAATTATTTCTCGAACCAGATGAATCATTAAATGCTCCATTATATCAAAAAATGTTGGAGGAAAATACATTTCCAATTGACAAAGTATAAAAATTGCATCATTTTCAAAAATGTTCAAAGCATTCACATCAATCAACTTGTTAAAAATTGAATTGAAAAAATAACACAACATTATTATAGTCTTTCTGACACGAATGGGCAATATTACACGCAATGAAACTGGTAGAATTTGTTGCATCATGACGGGACAATCATGTGATTTCATACTTATTAACTTCAAGTCCTTCAATGAGACAAAAAATTTTACATTAGAAGAATAACCTTGAGGAACTTTGGTATCATGAATACACTGACAGAAGCTAATTTTCTCCCTCTTCGATAATGCATGACAAGCCAGGGGAAGAAATGTTCGTCTTCCTTTAGGAGTGGGAGCTAACTCCAAACGTATTCCCATTGATAGTAAGTCTAATATTGCATTCAACCCATCTTTAGTCTTTCCTTTAATATCTAACAATTTTCCAATCAAATATTCATAGATATTCTTCTCCACGTGCATGACATCAATATTATGTTTAACTTCATGATACCTCCAATATAGTAGCTCAAAAAAATTGACCTTTTCTTCCAAATATGTCTATCATTACCAGATTTTTGTGTCTTTCCCAATGTCACGTCAAGGTTTTTCACCCTCTCAAAATACAGATCAGGGGATAATGGTTTTGGAGAAGTATCAAATTCTTATGAGCCATTGAATGCCTTTTTTAGTCTTCTAAAAGGGTGTTCCATAGGCAAAAACCTTCGATGACCCATGTACACTGTTTTCCTCCCATGATGCAATTGACAATATGACATCTGTTGTTCGCAAATTGGACATGCTTTATGCCCTTTAACACTGTATCCAGACAAATTTCCATACACTGGGAAGTCATTTATAGTGAACAGAAGCACTGCATACAGTTGAAAATATTCCATTTTATAAGAATCATACACCATAATACCATCAGCACATAACAGTTTCAAATCATCAATCAACGGTGACAAGTAAACATCAATATCATTACAAGGTTTCTTTGGACCACAGATCATTGTACTCAACATGACATATTTGGGATTCATACAAACATCAGAAGAAAGGTTGTAAATTACCAATAAAACAGGCCATGAACTGTGTGTGCTACTGAGTGTTCGGTATGGATTCATTCCATCTGTGCACAACCCCAGTCTGAGATTTCTAATTTCATTTCCAAATGTATAATACTGCGCATCAATTTTCTTCCATTGTGGAAAATCAGCTGGATGACGTATTTTTCCATCACATACCCGCTCTTCAGCAAGCCATCTTAACCTTTTTTCATCTTTTGAATTAGCAAATAAACATTTGAAATGATTAATTATAGGAAGATACCAAAATACCTTTGAAGGGATCTTTGTAATCTCTACATCAGCCTATGATTTTTCTTTCACCTTATACCGTGATGTCCCACATTTAGGAAACTCTGAAAGAAATTCATATTCTTTCCTATATATAATGTAGTCATTCTGACAGGCATGTATTTTCTTGTATCCCAATCCCATCGGGCATAATATTTTCTTAGCTTTGTAATGTGAATCTGGAAGATCGTTATCTTTTGGAAGAATGTATTTCATCAATTGTAGCAGATCTGTAAAACTTCTGTCACTCCATCCATGCTTCGCCTTCAGGTTAATCAATCTTAACACCACTAACAAAAACATAAAATCTGTACAACTAAGATATAATGGTTTTTCAGCATCACCATATAGACGTGCAACTGTCGGTTCTATCTCAATTTGTTCTGCTACAATATTGCAAATCATTTCTTCAATTCCATCGGAGTTACCATCTTCCGAATCATCATCATCAGTGACATTCCGTACAGTTTCACCATGCCAAATCCAAGGGCTGTAACTCGGATTAAAACCATGACAAATCAGATGATCTTTTATCTCTCTACTTCTCAACTTCTTCATATTGAAACATTTCAGGCATGTACATGAAAAAAATGTCACTACTTGGAACATTTCATTTTGCAAATTCCAAAAAGGCATCAACACCTTCCTCAAATTCATTGCTCATTCGATGTGCCGTAATCCAACTTTGACTCATTATTACCTATAACAAATATCAACAAAAAATATATATTTTTAAGATAATACAAATATATGTTTATATGAAAAAAATCATAATTTGAATGTAAAACAATTTAAAATATAAAACAAATCTATAGGTATTTAAAAAAATATGCTTGAATATTATTTTTAAAACAATATATAGTTAGATATAACAGTTTTAAATTTCATTGAATCAAAGAAAACCATGACGCCTACATAGTTTAATAATGATTGCAGTTTTGATGATTTAATATATTAGATAAACTACATATTTAAAATGTTATTAATGGTTTCTGTAGACCCTAAATCCATTTGGTAAATATTTTCACACAATTATAAAAATCGATGGAAGTGTTTTTGGGAGGAATATGTTCAATGATTTGATTTTGATGTCCCATATTCTATAACAAAAGGCAATGTGGATACCAAAGCCCTTAGTTTGGTTTTTTATTCTCAAAGGGTTTGTAATGAAGAAAAAGAGTATAAGTTGATGTATATGATAAATAGAATACAACTATATTTTATTTATGGTTATGATAGAATGAATTCATACCATATCATTTAGGATCTTCTGCCACCAAAAGTAACCCTACTCAGTTCGAAATGAATAAATTTAGATAATTATGCATGAATTCATATATTTATTGTTGTACATAAACCAAAAAGAAGATTATTAGTACTAAAAGTAAAACTAGGAAGAAACAAGAAACTATATATACTCATGAAAGCTACTCCACAACACTTCCATGCTACTAACATCTATAAAAAACTACAAATTGATATTAAAAACAAAAAAAAACTATTTATCTTTATGTATGGTGGGCATAACATGTATACATATTAAGATCCTCCCTAAAACATCTCATGAAAATGTTGAGGAAACACACTAAAGCCCAATGAGAAAAGGAATCTAAATCATCATCTAAACAAGGAAAAATAGTTTCATATACTCACTATGGATCACTCAAAAAATAATTCATATAAATAAACCCTTTCGTATAAAAAATTATATATATATATATATATATTAAAATTAAGGTTCTCGGATACCACATCTCCACTAGTTTTCCTCACACACCCCAATGTGTTACTCCACAACACTTTCATGCTACTAACATCTATAAAAAACTAAAAATTTCTTTTAAAAACCAAAAAAAATTATATTTATGTATGGTGGGCATAACATGTATACATAGTAAGATCCTCCCTAAAACATCTCATGAAAATTTTGAGGAAGCACACTAAAGACCTCTGAAAAAAGGAATCTAAATCATCACCTAAACAAGGAAAAATAGTTTCATATACTCACTATGGATCACTCACAAAATAATTCATATAAATAAACCTTTTCTTATAAAAAAAAATATATATATATATATATATATTAAAATTAAGGTTCTCGGATACCACTTCTCCACTAGTTTTCCTCTCACACCCCAAAGTGCTACTCCACAACACTTCCATGCTACTAACATCTCTAAAAAACTACAAATTGCTTTTAAAAACCAAAAAAATTGTTTATATTTATGTATGGTGGGCATAACATGTATACATAGTAAGATCCTCCCTAAAACATCGCATGAAAATGTTGAGGAAGCACACTAAAGCCCTATGAAAAATGGAATCAAATTCATCACCTAAACAAGGAAAAATAGTTTCATATACTCAATATGGATCACTCACAAAATAATTCATATAAATAAACCTTTTCGTACAAAAAATTATATATATATATATATATATATATATTAAAATTAAGGTTCTCGGATACCACTTCTCCACTAGTTTTCCTCTCACACCCCAATGCCAATGTCATGGTCTCACCCCGCCCATAAATCATCCTACACCATGTGAAATTGTATCACTTCCATCAATGAATCATATGCATCTTAGATTATATCATCACCATCTTATCAAAATAGTAATGAGGTGCATACATGGAAACCACTACATCTTGTTTACATTAAATGTACAAAAATCGCAAAACATAATTATAGAATATCCGTGAAAAAAAAACGAATGAAATAAATTCGTTGAAGGCTTACTTGAATCTTGTGAGTTGATATGATAGATCCGAGAGGAGTGAAGAAGATAAACAATGAAGCCAAAATGAGTTTAACGCAGGTCGATCGACGAGCTGATTAGGGTTTACCGCGCGAGAGAGACGAGCCGACGACTGTCAATCGAAAAATCGTAAATGACAGTCCATGGGGCTTTAATTTCTTTAAAAGTATTATAAGGTCGGTTATTATATAACTGACATTATAAACTATTTTTTAAATTTATAATGTCGGTTATTTTAAAACCGACGTAAAAAGTCTCCCGCGCTTTGGTTGTTTGCGTCAGTTATTTTATAACCGACATAAAAAAACCCCCCGTGCTTTGGTTTTTTACATCGGTTATTTTATAACCGACGTAAAAAACGCGTAGATATCTCGTTTTTTACATCGGTTATTTGGAAATTGACGTAAAAAACCCGATATCTACGCGTTTTTTACATTGGTTATCAAATAACCCACGTAAAAACTCAAAGCTCGGTGGGGTTTTTTACGTCGGTTATAAAATAACCGACCTAAATAACTCCGCGCTTTGGTTTTCTACGTCGGTTATTTGATAACCGAAGGAAAACGTGTAGATATCGGGTTTTTTATGTCAGTTTCCAAATAACCGACTTAAAAAACCCCCTCACGCATTGGTTTTTTACGTCGGTTATAAGATAACTGACGTAAAAACCGAACAGGCGTGATTTGTAACATTGGTTATTAAAATAACCGACGTTAAAAATCTACTTGCCTCATTTTTACGTCGGTTATATATAACCGACGTAAACAATGGTGACGTAAAAAACGTTTTCTGCACTAGTGCTCCTATGAGGAGCAGCATGTAAAGATTATTGATCAGAGAGATATGGTTATACTCAACAAGACAACCCTACTTGTCAATTTTTTGTTTAGGAAGCATAATTTTGAAGAATCTAGATGGGAACTAGAAGAGGTGATGAAGGAGAAGTACCATCACCTATCTATGTAAATGAAATTTCAAGAGAGAAATTTCATAAGGGGGGAAAATGTAACATCCCAATGTTTTGTCAATGGAAATACCTTCTTATAATTATTAATTATAGTACAATAACATTAGAAATCACAATGACATATCATGATACTAAATAATATGTGATTTTTAACCATAATTTTTCCACTTCAATGTGTTGAATTTCGAAAATCTATCATATGCAGTTGCGATTAGTAAGATGTTTGGAGTCTAATAGAACAAATTTAATTTTTGGTGAATAGTATCATACCCTTATGAATAGAAATGTTACCCTTATGCATTTTAATATTCCATTACTATTATTAACCCTTCCTATGAAAGTATATATGTAGGATATAAGTGAAACCATGATATACCTATGTTTTAGAATAAGTAAACAAATGTTTTAAAAATTGTGTTTTTCAAGTAATTATGTTTCTAAATAAAAATTAAATTAATCATATTTATATAATTATTTTTGGAAAATTTACTTCGTTTTTTAATTCTACAAGTCTAAAAATGGTTGTGGTGAATTTTTTAGATTTTTATGAAATACTTGAGTTTTTGGTGAATAGTAAAATACATTAATTTACCGTATAAATACATTATAAATTTAACCCACTATTCTTGACATCACAAGTGATGTAAGAACCCAAATATATAACTCAAATTCCCTCTTTACTATTCTTGGTCATGTAATCAACGCTATTTTTAATATTGGTGGAAATTAATAAACTAATGAATAGAATATTAAGAAAACCCCCCTCCCTCCACTATAATACCACCCTTCACGCCATCATTCATTTACACATCTCAAACTAATAGCTTTGTCTAAACTAAGCACAAGAATCTTCCATACACCCTCTCCCACTTCCAATAGCTTCTTGTCTCATCAATATATCTTGTAAAGTTTCTTTAAGGAGGATCCCAATAGGAGGATAAATGAGGTAATTTCTTCCCCTCTTTCCTTTAATTTCCTTTCAATTGATGTTATTTTCTTAATATCTCCCAACCTATCCCCATACATAGGTTATGTTAACTCAAATATATCACATATATTATAATTTTAGGATATTAATGGGATAATATGTTATCCAACTCATTCTCCTCTTCTATTTATTTTAGGAAAGAAAACGTTGTTTGTGAGGTGTTATTTTATCACCTTCAAGAATGACATGTTTTCTTTTATCCATTACCACATTCATATTGGTCTTAAAACTATTTTTATTGTTTAACCAGATTATATTATATGTATTATATCCTATCTCATGTCCTATAATTAACTTATGTACATATTACTAAATTATTAAACAAAACAAGATTGTTGTGGTTGAAAAATCACCTGAATTAACCCAAATAACAATCATTCAATTTTAACTAATGATTCAACCACATGGTCTATAATATTATGCATTGTAATATCATTTAAAATCTTTTAATATCATTACTAACAAGTAATATCAGTTCTGGATGTTTACTCATATTCTACACGAATATCCGTTCATGAATACAATTTAACCATTCAAGAAACCCATAAAAACAAACATTCCCGAACAATGGATTTAAAACCTATAACTCATAAAAAGGCCCATATAATTATCCAATGATACCCTAATAAACCATATTCATGTAAAAAATGTTCTAAAATTATTAATTTATGATTATAATATGGTTATACAGGACTTTAATGTGAAGAAAGAATTCTGATACAAGGTAAGGTGAAATTCTTGAACCCAACATTTTTTTTCTTCAATATCTCCCTATTCCACTCCATTTTTGGTATGGTCACTCTTTAAAAAAATTAAAAATTATATTACCTTTTTTAGGATATAAATTTTTTCCATAGGATTTTAAGTCAATAAAAGTTATTCCAAAATAACTCTTCTTTCAAATACACACCTTTTATTTCTCACTCACGGTTGGTGGTTATTGTATCAAGTATGTGATTACAAATTTATTTTTGGAAACCATAGTTTATGAATGTTTTATTAGGAGATTAAAACCATTCCTTTTCTAGGGTTATTTATGTTCATTTTCGATATATTTTATATTTTCCATGCATGATAATGATAATGTTATGATGTGATGAGTGTGCCCGGAATTATATAGCACAATATGAATGATTGAATGTGACAGGTGTGCCTGAAATTATGAAGCACTCCAATGAATTAGGTAAAATGATTAATCTATTTTGTTAAAGTGAAATAATGTGGGAACAATATTATAGCATAGATCTGAATTTTGTGTGAAGGTTAACCACTATGATATGATGTTTCATTTATTATGCATTGCCACATTTCAAGTCTTTTATTAATTATTACTCTAATGTTCATAATCCTTTGACTATGTTATTATTATTCTGAACCATTGTTATATTGTTCATATATATCCTCTTGTTGGGATTTTATCTCACCCATTTTTTTATGTATATCCTCTAGTGACTACATTTTCTAAGGATAGGTCAATATCCAATAAGAATCTAGAGAATAATGAATTAAATAAATGTTTATTCTTGATGTTGTAAAAGATATTTTTGTACTAGTTTTTTCAAGACACTAATACTCTAGATCCTCATGGTGTAATACCATTTTTTTTATCTTTATAATTATGTAATAGTAATGCAAGAAAAGGCAGGGTCTCTATATTATGGATTTCCGAACTATGTGCCCCTACTATATGTGGAGAAATTTTTATACAATGTGGTACAATCATTAACAAACTGTGAGCTACCCATGAAATACCCCCACTATATTGGGATGCATGGTTTGGGAGGTTGGTTTCTTGGTTTGTTCAGACTGTGTTCCACCTCATATGGCTCCAACAATGGGTACATGGTTTCCTAGCACAAACCAAACTGTTTTCCTAAATAGTGTGCCAACTATAAAAACCCCCATTAGCTTCCAAATACCTCCAAATTCACCTGAAACAACCCCAATGTGAAACTAAAAAAACTTATACTCAAATTAAGGGTCAATTAATACTTAAAAACAGGTATGATAAATCTCCATAATGGTTAGTATCTTACACTACATAGTGTAATTTACTTACATTAGTCCGTATAAGATAAATTACTTTGATATATTTCACTTACATAGATAGAATATCTTATGTGTATTCAATAAATCATATGAAGGCCTCACAGTAAGATAAACCCCTTTGTCATTTTTCAACTTCGACATAGTACTTCTATAATTTATTCAAACCAAATCAGAGTTTCATAAAATCAATTTTCCATATCTAAAGCGTCTCATAGCATTTATTGATCTCTTAAAATTAACATATAATAAATGATCTTAGTGTACTTTATGAACAAAAATGCATGAATGGACACTCAAAATATTCTTCTCACCTATCATCTACTTGATTATACATTCAATGACATATCCAATATCTCTCAAAGATACTAACAGTAACCGAAGATCAAAAAATATTCTAAACTATTAAATATTGTCTTATCAACTCCACAAAATTCATCATATCTCTATTGGGATCAACACATAAATCATCACATTCACTAAAATATATTTCAATTTTTCCAATGGGGACATATTTTTTGGTAAAAGTGCATTTTCGATCGGTAAAACATTTTACCAACATATTTGTTCTTATCAATAATTTTTGGTAAAAACATTGTCGCTAAATGTTTTTGCAACAGATAAAATAGTTTCTTTGTAATTATAATTATACCAATAGATAATATATATGTTGGTTAATGTTATTAGCAACATGTTATGGTGATAAATTTATCTGTTGGTAATAAAATTACCGACATATAATATACATTTTTTTTTAAACTACATTTGAATAAAAATTATACATTTTTATTACTAGTAAAATTTAATATTATTTTTATTATTTTTTCATATATAGTACATATGATTTATTTATTAAATAGAAAAATATTTTAACACATGTTCGAACATAGAAAAAAATTTGTTATATTAATAATGAAATATTTTATACAAAATTATAGATCCCCACGCCCCCCCCCCCACCTTGATAGATCCCCCAATAGGACCCCCACTCTAAAAACACATTCATTCCATATAGTCATCACCAAATCTAGCTCCCCAACCAAGTAAGTTGATCATGCATTCCATCTAGTCACCTCAAACTCAGTGACCAGCTCCAGATAAAAGTAGATTTATCTTAATAGAGGAGTTTTTAGTGGCCTCATGCACATCCTGATCCACCACTATGCTGGAAGTCCCAATATTCTTATCACACTCCTCTAAAATCTATCCATGGTCTTCAACTATTATCCTAATTAAATAAAAATTATACAAAAAAATATTACTTCATCAACTTATAATAAAAAAACATAGGAAAAAAATAATCCCAATTAGTACTTGTAGATATACATTAGAATCAAAAACTCAACCAATTAAAAATTAATAGAAACCCATGATAAATATTAAACTCCCCTAGAATCCAACTATTATCTTCCAACATAGTTTTTCATTATAGTGCTTCACACATGAAATATATTTCTCTCATTCTCCCAGCAATTTTACCTTCACACTATACAACTACAGACATCAATACACCAAGGAGATAGCAGCATTCAATAAAAATCTAATTTTATTTAATTTAAATTGTATGTGATTGTGTGAAATAAAGGAAATCCATTTTTATAAGTGTTTCAATACATGAAAGGGAAACTAAATGTTCCAAAAGATAAATAATCATTACAATGTCAATTATTTTTGACAAGGAAAAATTTGTTAAAACCAGATGATAGATAACAAAAATATGCTATACTTAAAGAATACAACGCTAACCATGTTGAGTTCACTAAAGTGGAGCTTGAATCATTCCAATTTTATGACACCACAACACTATAATAGAATCACTGAAAATCCCCCACAATGTACAACATACTGGACCTTCCATATCTTTATTCAATCCTTATCTTCATAAGGATATCAAACACTCCTCCACCATCTATCTAAATAGCTTTATATCATTAATAATTTACAAAATCATCAAGGGAAACAGTTACAAAAATATAATCATCATTCTAGAAAACTCTCATCGCACCTCTCTTAATAATAAAAACTGAGACAAAAAACATCCAAGATGACAAGATGGTACTCATAGTCATTCATATTAATGATTGGTCAATCAATGAAACAATATAAAATAAAGGTGAATCCTACAAACCATGAAAACTTAACCTTAGAAAAAAATCCCTTCACATGTATACCCAAAGCATATACAAATGTCATATCCACCTCAATATTATCTACTACGGTGATGATAAAAAACCTACAACCTAAGGAAAAACATATTACTCTTCCGTTCTATTTCACTATCATCACATGGATTCACAATAAAAAATTAATAGTCATCATCAAGAAATAACCAACCCAAATTAAGCATCATACTAGAAAAAGATTAGAGTCATCCTCAAGTAATGAAACCCACTCTCATTGCCATAATAACAGTAATTAAATTAAAATATTTTATACCTCCATGTATCAATTCAGATAATCATTCATCCATCTATCAAGATTCAAACTAATCCTAAACACCCTCTAAAATTCAAAAGGAAAACCGCCATGCATAACCGTCTATAGCCACACCAAGGAATACCTTGCAGCTCCTACATGACAAAACAAAATACAACAGATGTGATATAACCTCTTGTATTCAAACTTAACATCAAACTACTGCCTCCACTTTTATACATTATCAGAACCATTCAAACACCAGATGGAATCTAGGACCAATAGTAAATTCATATAGGGAAAACTAAGATATGCCATAGAGATAACTAAAACATTATCTACAATACTAACTAAAACAAAAGATTCCAAATGAATCATATACCAATCATATTTTGTAACACGATGTAGGAAAAATATTATTCATTAAAAAACTCTAAACTACTTGCGTTGGGATTTTACAAAATATAAATTTTAGATAGATGAATCAAAATCAAAAGAATTATAGATAGAGGAGGATGAGTGATATGCATTGCACTTACCATTTACACATCATTCACATCATTGTCAAGGAACATGCACCAACGAATAATGGAAAAGTTACTATGACAATTTACACAGTGTAAAAACTGTCAAGAAACATGTTGAAGTAAATTAAAAAGTCATTTATGGATATAGGAAATGGAATAACATTCATAAACCATAAGATATCACTGGAATGGTTTACACTAGTATCCCCATAACCAGCATAGACCATATCCAAAATCTATCACTTTTGACATGGTCTACACTGCAAGTAGGGTGAACCTTGTCCCCTGTAATCATGTATACCATAACAATATTCTATCAGCGTCATGGTTTACGAAATCTATAATGGCAATTTACCACGCTTCCAGTGTAAACCATGTCAGGGAACATACTGAAGAAATTCTTCACTGCATAACAAAAAGGGTGATTTGCATTATACTCACCATAATATGAATTCTAAAAAAATAACAGAAATAGGAAGAATTCCTTGCATGTATTCCGATATATGAAATCAATGTAGTCTAGAGAGAAAGTATTAGTTCTAGATTATTACAACCAGATGGGTTTAAAGGGGGAAGAAGGACTTTCATGTATTTAGATATATCAAATAATATTTTCATATCAACTATCATAAATTTAAATCATCAACATTTCATACATAGGTTCATTTTAATAGATTTATATTGAAATTTATTATGAATTCTATAACATTCATAAGGATTTGTTATGAATCAATACAATCTTAACAAGATGATAGTATCTTGAAATCTTCTACTCTTATTTTTAACTTTCATTGGACTTTCTATAGTTGGTCTCATCGTGAAAAAAAAAGGAATATGTGGTAGTGAAATTCATGGAAAAAATTAAATGTGTAAAAAATAAATAACTCTAGAAAAAACAGATTAATGAACCATTGATGCATGAGCTAGCTCACTAATTGTATCAAAAAGAATTGAAGATCTTGAAGGTTGTTTAAATCCTTTCCATTGTGGCTTTATAAGTCATGGGAACCCAATTTGATACTATAGATGTACGTTCCATTTTGGAGATGTTAAAGGAGAATAGTTTATAGAATGAAGATCATATGAGACTGTTGTTTCCCCCCATTGAGTTTGATTAATGGACTTGTCTACTACAGCTAATCAACGACCCATGTGTTTTGATATGAGGAGATGAACTTAAAATCTGATAACTCAAACCTCCTCCAGAAGTAGCATATTGATGATCCGAATGCTGATAATGTCCTAGAGTAAGTAATAATGTTGTTTCTCAGGCTTCAAGACATTACCACACTATTTAAACTAAAATCTGTTAGAGATATGGGATAATCAGACAAGTTTAAAATAAAAAATTTTAAAATAATTAGGAAATCCTAGGAAAATATTTATGATAAAAAACAAATTAAACTAATTCAAAAACATACAAAACATTATTTTATGTGCATTGAATAATTAATTTGTAAAAAATTATCTTTGACAGTTAATATTGTTCAAAAATAGAAAAAAAGGAAAAACCAACAAGTGAATAGCATGAACGTTGATGCTAATTTTATTCGAGGTGAAACTCCAAAAATATAAGAGGATTTACTATTGATTAAATTTAAATTTGATTCCTACAACACATACCACATATAAGTAATATAATTTGAAAACATTGCATAAACTTTGATGTAATGTTGTTATAAAAATTGTGGATTTAACAACATAATGAATGAAATTAATATCAATGTGAACCAATAAATAATGACATGAATAAGGAGTGGTGATTAAACCAAATGAATATTAGGGCATACCACATGTGGGGAAGGCTTGGTGGGGAGTTTCGGTGATGGTGGGGGTGAATTAGGATTGGTCAAGAATGATTGGGGTCGAGCAAGGAAGGTCAGGGAGGGTAGGACGGGGATGGGATGTGGTAGTTGGGACGGGGACAAGACGAGGAGGTGGATTGGGTAGTCAGGATAGGGAGGGGGAGTGGGAAGGTAGAATTGGGGAGGTGAGATGGGGATGAGATGGGGAGGTGCGGATGTGAGGCATGATGGGGGAGGTGGGACGGAGAGGGGGAGAAGTGGGGAGGCATGACAGGGGAGGTGTAACAAGAGGGGATGGGGAGGCAGGATGGGGGTGGTGGGACGGTGAGGGGTAAGAGTGTGCAGGCATAATAGGTGGGGAGGGAGGTGGGATTGGATTTTAGGCGCATCATTAGTGTTAATACCATATTTTAATTTTTTTTAAATTTCTATTATTATTGAAAATATATTTTAAATTAATTCTAAATGATAATATTTTTAAATTGATTTTTTTTATTTTCATCAAATAGTCTGTATTAATATTTTTGAAAACCTATTTAGAATAGATTCAAAATTAGGTAAAATGTGTTTTTTTTAATATGGATGATATTATTTAAAATATATTTATAACGGTTCCTTAGTTATGACAATAATAACCTTCATTTATTTCCACCATTAGTAACTTTGGTGTTAATCTGGTGTGATATCCAAAAAACGGAGGTAACATGTGAATAGATACACACATGATATATATATATATAATTTTATGTTTGAATATATGTATGTATTCATTCTATAAAATATTTTTCATTTAATAGATATTTTATTTCGGTGTAAAAATATATATTTGTATTAATAAATGATTTGTTTTTATACATATATATATCCAGTTGTTAGTATAACATTTAATTATAAAACATTTTTCTGGAACAAATTTTTTTAATGGTAAATCATTTGTTAGTAATAATAGTTATTAATAATAGATTCATGTGTTGGTAAAAAAATGTTAGTATTAAAATGAAAAGATGAAATATTTAACTATTAGTAAAATATGTGTTGGTATTGAACAATTAATATCAACATATATTCTAATACCAATCAGTAAAAACAAATGTTGGTAATTAAAATTAATTATAACAAAACCAAATATTTGATGATAATAATCATTTTCACCAACACATATATTATTTTTCACTAATTTTATGTCTGTAAAAGTAAATTATTTGTACTGAATTAAAGGAACATAACTAGAATTTATCCTGAAAAATATTCAATGACAACAAAACCCATTCCATTTTTACCATGTGATTAATAGCGTAAAATACAATGAAAGTACCATTATCATAATCCTTTCTACTTGAAAAAAATCTAGATATTAAAAATCAATTGGAGAAGATTCAATATAATTTCAATTAATTTTTTCTAAGTGAATGGATTTTTAAGAGAGTCTCATCATTATAATCTACCTCAAGATATCATCTTAGATACCTCAGCATATTTCACATATGAACTTCAACCAGTGTCTTCACATTTTTTCATATGTATAATGGTATATCTTATAACACTTCGTCATTTCTATATGATGTTAACAAACACTTCCAAGAATTATTTTTTGGGAACTCCATGAATTTTATCTAGAATATTGGGTTATATAATTTCATTATAACCATTCCTTGTTCATCTCATATTCAAACATGTATGTTCCCTATTTCATTAATAATAAATAAAAAATAAAACACAAATTTGGTTGATTAGTCTACCATAACAACATTATCAACAAACACAACCCAAAAGTGAATCATGATATTTTTTGAACACAAAAAATACAATGATACATATGCATAAACAAATGTATATACATATATGGAGTAGTGATATACATGATAAAAAACCCAAAAAAATACGAAAACACATCACATTTATAGAATATTTCATTCCTTCAATTTTAAAACTGGAATCATTGGCAAAATGTTGTGAGAGAGTGACACATAGTATGGATTCTGCAAGATCACAAATGACAGCTTCAATGTGAGGTACATTTAGCGTTAATTAAAATATATGAAAAGGGTTTTATTAGATAATACTATAGATATCATAAATTTTTCTTTTATCAGGTCTAAAACTAAAGTAATTATCATCAGAAATTCAGAGATATTTTTACATTGCCTCAATATAATCATAACTAAATATCATTATCAGTTCTAAAATTAGTGCTAATAAACATATAAACTGATTTTTCTTAAGAAGTTATTTATACATAGCTTAGGATATATCATATGTATAGATTTTCATTATCACTACCCTTAGCACTAATGTAGGTATATTTCATAGCAAGAAAACAAGTGCGCATAAAAATAATTTTGTAGCTTAATCTAAAATGTGTAAATATGGTATCCAATTTGAGATCAACTCTATTTAAATTAATACTATATTATTAGTATTTTAAATATTTATATATTTATATATATATTACTTACATAATAAAATATTTTTTACCAACTGCATGGAAAATATAAATATATAATTTTTTATAATGCATTATTAATTAAAAAATCGTAATCCAACAAGTAAATTTTGTTGTAATTATAGTTAAATATATTTATAATGTATAGTATATAGATAAATAATTATTACAAAAGTAATAATATAGATTTGAATATTGTATTATATATATAAACAAATAATTAATTATTAAATACATTTAAATATTATTAATTATAATTAAAATTATTATTATTTAGATAAACTAATAAATATTTTAAAACCATATATTTGTTTATGTAAATGATTAATTATATTAAAAAAATAATTATATGTATAAATAATAATAGATATGTCCCAAATATAAGAAGAAAAATAATAATTACAATATATTTACATATTTTTAATCATATAAAAATACTAATTTTTAATAATTATATATTAATGTCGCTAGTTTTAGTAAATAAATATTATTAATGATAAAAATGTGGAAATATTTGTTTCTATATAAAATGAATAAATAAATAAAACATATTAAAAATTACATTTAAATATAGAATATTTATATTAAATTACTTGTTATATATATACGGGATTTGGGGATAAAAATCCAAAAAACACACACACCTCGCTCCCCCCAGGCTGGATGAGTAGGTCCTATCCCTCCAAGGGATAACCCATAATATCCAACCATTATTTACTATTATATGGTTCCTATAGACCGTTATTATTATAAGTCTTGAAAGCCCTTCATTTATATAGTTTCAAGGCACAAAATAATCAACCCTAAAACACTTCATGTCCATCACAACAAAGCCTTCGAATTTATCCTCTCATAATGGAATGCCTCTACCATCTGGGAAATAGCTCCCTCATCACAACAGTGGTGGTCCTCTACGACTCAGTCCTACCCCACAAAGGCTCATACTATAGGGGATAGCTTCTTAATAATCCTCTCGATGTCTGACGAAGGAACACTGCCTATTCAAACATTGAGCCCCCATCGTTGCTCACACCATTGGTCCACCTCCCAACATCGCCCACTACATGGGTTAGTATGAAGATCACTACTCACTTACGCGCCATCAATGGAATCCTACTGCCATTCTTGGTCATATCATCACAAATTATTCCACCAAAACTGAACCCCCAAACCCCATCTTCGAATTACACTACGGTATCTGCCCAATAGAAACATCCCACTCTAACCACTTTGATGAACAATGTTTTTTCCATATTTATCCATGCACCATGGAATCAATTTTATTCCTCCCTCAGTCATCCAAATCACCCATGTCGATGAGAATGGGTCTATCACACTCCACCCATGAAATCAACCAGCTCCCTTCACATTTCCCTTCATTTGATGCCCATCACAAATAGTTCCCCAATTTTTCATTGGGAAATATGATTTGATATGTATGGGAATCGAAATTTCATTCCCTTGATGTACTGGAGGGGGTGTTAAACAACTCATCTACACCCTCATGTGAAAAAATTATATTTATGTTTATAATTTTACATATATATATATATATAATATTGTTAAAAATTGTATTAATAAATTTAAAATAATATTTAAAAACATTTTTTAATTATATAAATTAATAAATAAATTATCTTTTGAAAATAAATAGTTATATTGAAATAAATATTATTTTATATATTCCAATTTATAGAGGGTTCTTTTAAATATATTAATGATTAAAAAATAATTTTCTATCATCTACATTT
This sequence comes from Viscum album, assembly GCA_963277665.1. Classification (NCBI taxonomy): domain Eukaryota; kingdom Viridiplantae; phylum Streptophyta; class Magnoliopsida; order Santalales; family Viscaceae; genus Viscum; species Viscum album. The sequence goes on from OY728159.1 coordinate 1,390,659,210, forward strand.
AAAATAATATTAAATTATTATAATATTAATATTATATATATATTGATTTTTTTATAATATAATATTATCAACTACCTAAAAAAATAAATTTAATTTTTTCCTAGAATATATTATTAATTATTAAACTATAAATTTTAAATTAAAAATATATATATCTATATTTAATTAAATTTTCAATTTTTAAAATATAGATATATAATTTTTACTAAATATAGATATGTATATTAAATTGAATTTATAAAAATTATATGATTTCATATTAATTATATATTAAAATTATTAATTATATTTTAAAAATATTATTATGTATGTAAATAAATAAATATCTTTTAAAAAAATATCATTAATTATAAAAATTTATAATGAAATTCATAAATAATTTTATATATTCATAAAAAATTATTTAAAATAAATAATAATTTGAAATTACTCAAATATAAATCTTGATTAATAACTATTATATTCAAATAATATTTTAAAAAATATATAATATTAATAAATTATAAATATTTGTTCATTTTATAAATTCAATTAAATATTTGATATTTCATTTTATCAATTATTAATACATATATATATATATATCTCTCTGGGTGTGTTTATCTTTGTATCTGAAAATCTTTATTCACATATAAATGCAGGTGTCTGTGTGTTTTCGTGCATGTCAACTATATTAATTGTATATAGTATTAATTTTTACATTAAATATAAAACAAATAATTAATTATTTTTTATATATATAATATATATATATATTACTAACGTATGAAATCTCTTATATAAAAATATCTAAAATTTGAACTGTTCAACGAATTAATTCTTTTAAATAATAAAGATAAAATTATTTCATTGGAATAAATAAAATTAATATTCCACTTTAATAAGTAGATAAATCTTTTGTAATAGTTAATATTATCATTGATAAAAGTAAAATTTATACGAACTAAATAAAATCGGATAATGGTAAACATTTTTCCATTCCTTAAATATTCATTTATAAATTAAAACATTATTGAGTGCTTTATTTTTCAAAGATGATATTAATTGTAATCAGTATTTTTTTAAAAAAATTAATAACGTTAATCGTATAATTTCTTCTAATATATAGTAGTGAATTCTTATTGATATTTGACTCTAGCCTAATGTAATTAACTACGTCGTTACAAGTCGGTCAAAATTAATGGAATTTAAATTTTTTTGTTCAGAGCGAGGGATGTTTAGAAAATTGGGATCCAAATAAGAATTATGAGTATTCAAAAAACTCTAAAAAGTTTGTTTGGTTGTGATTGAGAACCTGGATGGTGTCTTGATTGGTTGACTGAGTGTTGATGTATGGTCATTTTTTCCTTGTCGTGAAATTTTACTGCCAGAAGAAAATATCACAAAATAGCCGCGGGGAACCAAGGTGTGAAAGTTGGGATGAAGGTTTTATAAGAATTTTTTTTTGTGATTTTATGTAGTTTTAGTTCATTTAGTCATAGGGTATGACAGTTGTGTATTATATAATATGATACATCGAATGTTTTTGTTATGTTATTTTTCTTTACCTTTTATTTATGAGATATTGTAAGCTATGACATAAATTTGGGGAGTTTTTGATTTTTTGAAGATGGTAAAGTATTGATGAGTAAGTGTACTCTTATATAAGGGTTTTTCCTCATGTGTAAGATTAAATAAATAATCCCAAAATTTGAATGGTTTTCAAATCAACTATGATAAGTAAGACTCACAATATGATATGTAATTGATGCTCTAGATTTTATACTCAATGATATATATAATGGTTATCGATATTAAATGGTCGTATAGCCCATCGTGTAATATATAAGAGTCACCTTGATGTATGATATTACTCAGAAGAATATAATAATTGAAAAAGAACCCAATTCTCCATGTGATGTATAATGGTAATGTCATTAACATATATGGGTTATAATACCAAAGTTCCACCATGTGAAATAGGTGATACATTACGATTGATCTGGAATATATGTGTGGGTTTCTCTAATATGTTATGATTATAAAATGGAAATTTTCTTCAAATGTAGGAGATACTGTATAATATATTTGGGAATCCATATGGTATGTAATGGTGCTCTAACAATGGTAAGGTTTGATACATAAGGGTACCTATGATATTTATAGGTCATTAGTAAGGGTAATCTTTAATGCATTAGGGTTACATAGTGATTTTTATAGATCTGGAAAAGTGATAATATCCTTAATATAATAGGGTTTATTTGGTAATAAAAAAGTGTTATTAGAGTTTGATAAAGTTCCGAAAATGTAATGGTTACTTTAATATGTATGTGTGATATGTACGGGTTACTCGATAAGTAAAGATTACATACTTTTACAAATTAAGTGTGATAGATAAGATGTTGTGAGGGTGAGGGTTATAACATGAGGACTCTTTGAGGGAGACTTCGGGAGATAAAGTGGATGGGTTATGTTGTGGAGGATCCCCATGAGGTATTATTATCTTGTTTTCCTAGGTGGTTGATTATTCCACAAGGGGGGACAACTTATAGTCATGTTCCATGAGATTATTCTTTCTACTCGAAGAAGGTATATCACATTGTAATCTAAAGGGACATGACAAGATGGGTGTATGACATTGTAATTTTACTATGATCCCTAGGGTTTATGCCACCATGGATCATTTATTATTTTCTTTTAGAAAACTATTGTTAAAAAGGTCTTGCCAATCTCATAAAATTAGAAACCCATTCTATATTTTTCATTTCATGGAATTATGAAAAGGGGGAGGCCAATATCATCTTCCATTCCTCATGTAACATTCATCCTCATTGATCTATAGTGACTGGGGGTTGGTTTTGTTATCAATTCAGGATTCATTATATTCTTACTCATCAAAACATATTCTCACTTATTAACCACAGGTCATTGTGTGTCTGGGTTAGTGTTTACTGAAAAACCCTCTAGTTCATGGTACAATATATCTTATGTATTGTTCTTTATTTGGATTTGTTAAAGGGGTTCACTAAAGGATGAATTCCTATGGTGGTGTTCAATTTCAGTTATGTTATGTTGATTCCATTAGTCATGTAGATATTTTAATCAAATTGGGTAAATTTTATGGATTATTTGGAATAAGAAATTAATGATTTTGTGAATTACATGTTTTTATAGTTTTTAGGGGTTGTTTGAACCCCTTTTAAGTTCACTAAATGGAAGGAGAATGCTTGATGACTATTTTATTGACATCATAAAAATAATTCTTTATAGATTGAATATTGGATTAATGTGTATGTTAATTATAATTGTTTAATAATTAATTTTTTTTATTGATGATAGGTTAGGGACTCATTCCAATGGGTATTGGCTAGACAAACATGGAGAAGCATATATGATTGTTTTATAAATTTATTTTATTGTAGTTGGTTGTGTATTATTTCTGAAAATGAAAAATTGTGCATTCATATTGTTTAATGGTTATACTGGGGACATTATTGGTGTTATCCTACTAAGTTATACTCACACCCTTATAAGGATGTCCTTATACATTTTTACAAGAGAAGGCCTCATTATTGTAGGTACCAATTGAGAAAGGGCATAGTGTTGGATGACTCAGCTAGATAGCTTGGGCATTTTCATTATATGGGACCAGTTTGGGACTCATGACTAGGTTGCATTTATTTATAATTTTTGTTACTTTTGGTATGGGTTGTGTATGAACATCCCATAGGATGAATTGCTACTGTATTATTGACTCATGTGACATTTTTTTAAAGAATAAAGGTTATGACTTGTTTATGTTATTTATTTTTGTATGGAATTCATTATGATAATGTTTTATTCAATTGGTTTATTGAAACCCAAGATAAATATATAATAATTATATTTTGATACCGTGATTTAATTTTTAGATATCACAAGTATTTTTACAACACATACACCTAAAGAGTTTGTTTCATAGAGACTAGAAACATAAAAAAATGTATTTCCATGTGGTGAACATTTCTCCATCAACTATATCCATACACAGACATTCCCAGAGACATAATAATATTCAAATCAAATGGAATAGAAAACATAACAAGTGTTTATCTTGAATGTATGTAAGGTATAACATACCAAAGGACCTAATGGTTACATCATAAACATATTGAGAAGAAATGATAAGAAAAATTATCTTATTCAAAATAACATAAATCAATATATGTTCACCATAATCCTGAAATATAAGAATAAAATATCAAATTTTATCACTTTTAAAAGGAAATGATAAAATAAAACATTAAGAATAAAAAAAATTTCATGTAAAGAGGATTCAATTTGGCACAATAAAAATATATTATTTTCAATAAATGTTAATATGGTTTTCGCTCTAATACATTTACTCATAAATTTATGAGTAGAGATAAACTTCATCACCCTCGCACTTTGTGAACATAGATACTCACTAACCTAATCAGATATCATTTCAAACAATGAGATATAATCCTTTAACAAATTCATTAGACATAAATTTATGTCTCATCTATCTCATAATATATATATATATATATATGTGTACCACATGAAAAAAAATCCCCATATCATTAAATAAACCGTAGAAATAAATTTGGTTTTATGACAAATCCATATCATCATATTTAAACCTAAGAAAATAAAATTGGTTTCATAGAACATGTAAATAATATCATGAATAAAATATCATGTTCAAAAAACAAGATCACCCAAAATAATATCATAATAAAATAAAAATATAGGGTTAAACAGGAAACTTATCTCTATTGAAGATATTTCATTTAATGATAATGAGAAAAAAATAAAGAAATATTTTATTCATTATTGTCACAGTCATGGTTACGTGTCTCTTTTTAAAAAATATACTTTTTTAAGGAAAATTATTGTAAAACCCACCATGAAAATGGATTTCAATCTAATATTATTTTTTACCCAAAATTAAAAATCCTGTAGTATTCAGGATTAATTTTCAAGGGAAAAAATTTCAATAATAAATTTTATAACTCAAAGAAATGAGTTTGAGACGACAATTACCCTACCATTATACATGATTTACATGTAAGTCATTTTAACTCATGTCTCATAATTATTATCATATTAATTACCAATTTTATAAACTTATATATAAATTTCCATTTACACTCTTAATTATTAAATATTATCTTCATTTATTATATTGGTGTAATCTTTTTTCAACATCGGGTGTTAATATCCTTAGCAGTTTTTGTATACTTCATAATTATGATAACATTACCTATTATTTGGTGGAAAGTTATATAATTTAATACAATATATTATATAAAATTAATTTAATAAAAAATAACATATATCATTGATTAATTTTCTTTGTTACTCCACCTGAAAATGGGAATGGTGTTGGCTTATTTTGAAGATTTTAACAAACAAAAAAGATACTTTAATAATAAGTTAAATAATTAAAAATATATTTCTAAAATCATGAAACAAATGGATTATATTACAGTTTTATAAAAATATTATTATTATTGTTCTCATATCAATCCAAGATATAGTTTTATATCATTTTTCATGTAGGTTGATAAACCAACCAAAAATCATACATGATTTAGCTTGATTGGTGGAAATGTTTAAGTATGTTTTTATTTTGACATAAAATAAGTATAATAGAAGAGTAATTATATTATTTTGATGCTTTTTTTGGGTTAAATATATAATATCGTGTTTTACACGTAACTATAAACTAAAAATAAATTGAAAAAATTATTCTTCTTGGTGGTGGTACTTTGTGCACACTAATGATTGATGTTCCGTTATTTTTATAAGTTGATAGAAATTAATAACATTTTTTTGAAGAATTAATATAAAGAAATTTTTATATAATAAATATAATGATTCATCACAATATTATGGTGATAAGATATTTTAAATAGTATTATTTTAATTTAAAATTTAATACGATAATACTTATGTTGGAGACTTGATATTTCAATAGAGGTCCCATTAAAATTGAAGGAATTAGCATAAAACTGTTCAACCAGGGGATTATGTTTCAGGGATAAGGTTATAGGAAGAGTAAAATGGCATAGATTCAAGGAATAATTTTATGGATAGGTGGTTCTTTATGTTGTGGAAGTGTTACCTCTTTATAAGTTAAGAGAAGAGTAGTTCTTGAAGTACACAAATATTTTAAATTATTTTATTTCTCAATTAAAGGGTCAAAGGAATAATAAATGTATTAAAGTGTATGTGGAGTGGCTTCATTGATCTTAATCATAGATATTAATTTGGAAACATTTGTTTACATGTTTTGTTCTTTCCCTATTAGTAAAATATATTTATAATTTTTTACTTTTTTAAGGGGGAAACTAATATTAAATCATTGTAATAAATTTTAATAACAAAAAATAAAATTGACCATATTAAATTATTTGAGACTTCTAATTTTAAATTTTATATCTATTCTATAAAATAAAATTCCTACAGGTTAGAATAATATTTTTAAAATAAAAACACTTGAATTCATAATACCATTTTTTAAAATAATGTTATTAAGATTTTAAATTAATATATGGTAAATTTATCATTTTTATTTGTTTTAAATCCCTAAAATATTTCATTTTAAATATAATAAAATTTATTTTTCTTCCATGTTAATTAAAAATTGATCCCCACCATGAAAATAATTTATTTAATGAGATGGTTAAAAACAAAATCTTTTTTATATTAAAGTAAAAAAGTTATTTAGTTCTTAATATATTTGGAATTGGTTTTATATATACATAAAATATTTCAAAATTAATAAATTCATTCTATATGTTCACAATTTATTGTTTTATTGGTTTTGAAATATTTTATATTATGATTACATATTGATAATGTGATTCTCTACACCAGCACTGCAAAAATTTAGTGCTAGTTGACACAAGATTTACATACTTGCATAATTTTCCAACTGTAAAAGACTTGATATAATAATCCATGAAAAAAGAATATTTTTTTTTATCTATTACATTTAAATAATATTTTTATTTTTATATATTTAGATAATTATGAAAAAATATATAAACTAATAAATACCATGTTTTTTGTACCAAATAAATAATTTTCTAATTATATAAAAAACTATTTAATTCAGGAGAAATGTTTGATATATCACATAAATTCCATAACAAGTTCGATCATTTTAAATTTTTCACATGTACTTATTTTTTCATATTTTAGGGAAATTGGAACATAAGAATGGGTGAACTCAGACACTCAATTAGGAAAACATATACCCGATGAAATCACTGTATAAACATGGAATAAAAATTATGGCAGGAAAAGGAAAAATTATGAATCCATAAAAAACATGAAAATGTGATCATGTTATATAAATAATGAAAAATGAAAACATGGAGATCATTAATACTGTTCTCATACCGATGGAATGCATAATTTCAAACATCAAAAACCTGATGTCAAGACATTATCCGATCATGGATTAATAGTCACCGCGACAGCCGTCAAGTCATCTTATTGCTAAGGCCTTATTTGAAGACTCTCGAATATTATGGGAAGATTAATACACCAAATCCAACATATTTTGTCTCATCATATTTGTTAATATGTTGAGGGTCTATACAATTTCATTCCCAACCCATCAATTGTTTAAGACCAATGCATTCACCATAACATATAATGAATGAAAAATAAAAAATTGACCTTCCAAATAATCATCTGTATTTACATACCAATATAGATAATTAAAATACAATTTATCATTCAAATAAAATGGATAAAAAGATCATAATCCATCCGATGATACAAGGTGGATTGTAAAAAAACATAGTCAACTTACCAATAATTGTCTGTATTGGAATAAAAAAATATGGAATTACAATAATTCTCCCCATGTTAATATAATAAAATAATTTATTTTCAAACAACGTATAATATGAATTATTTATGATTTTATTTTTACACTATATATATAAATTGGTATACGGTTAATCCAATACCTAAATAACATGATTATATTCTATTAAGAGAAAGATGGTGGATTTCTACAAAAGAACATATCACAATAACTGATGATTATTCATTAATGGATTTATGTGGTAGGAATGAGTATCCCTAAAAAATAATAATAGATTAAAAAATAATATAATCAAATGGAATAATGATCCCATCATATATTAAATAAGTTCAATGAAAATTCCAAACGCAATAAAAAAATTGAGCCACAAAATAACCTCTCTACTAGGGAAACATCTAAATCACTTGCCACTAGAATAAGATAAAATGACTTATCTATTAATTATAAATAATTACAAGTTATATTATAAAATAAATCAATGTTTAATTAATACACAATAAAATAGAAACATGGTGCACAAAATGTATTTTGTGTTGAATTTTCAAAACAGAGACCAAGAATACCATCATGGATTGAGTAAAATTTTAATAAAAACAGTATAAAATGGATGGATTTTAATTGACCATCAAATAAACTGATTAAATTATAATGTATGATATGATATCTCAACATTGAAGTACATAATCAATACAAATAAAACTAGGTTCATTAATACAATACTTTTCTCAATAAAGGGAAATTGAGATGAAAACCCTTTCCTCTTGTCCTGACTTACATGATTTTAATTTAACCAGCTATATAAAAAAAATATCAATATTAATAAAATAATTAAAAACATTACTCATGCCCATTTTCAATCATTTTATTCACAATTATCCTTTATCAACTTGAATTCTTCCAGTTTTCAACATTTTGTGTTTATTATTTTCAACTATTGTAATAGTTTTATAATTGTGGGGTTCATGATAATTATTTATGAAAATTTTTTCATTAATAAATCAATAAAATTAATTTTATAATTATATATAAATATTTATGGTGTTTTATATTCCTCTCATTATTTTTTTAGTCTTTATCATTGAATATGAAATCGATTACTAGTATGTTTCGGTGATTCTTGATTATTGAAGTGTATTTTCTTAATTAATTAATTAAATGTTGATATACCATATATATAACCAAACATTATAATCATATATTCATTTAAATCATATTAATCTTTTTTATAATCTATTATATTCATCCAAGAAATAAATTTATAGTATTATTCAAGTCGACGGTTAAACCGACTAAAACACGAACCTACAATGATTATTGGATAATTATTAGATGTTTTAGTTGTAATATAATTATAATGGAAGAATAAAAATATTTTTTTACTGTTTATTAGTGTGAATTACAATAATTTAAAATAATTATAAAAACATTATTTGAAAACATATTCACTATTTCAATAAAATATTATCCTTTTAGTACGAATATTTTAAATGGTTAAATGAAAAAAGATTCTATTTCAATCATATAATTAAATGGTTCATACTATTTTATTTTAAAACCATAATTATATCATGAAAATATTATTTTCCCTTTATATCCATCTTTGGAAACATCATTATAAGGTGGTGATATAAATAAATTATATTGTGTCATGAAGGTGGTAGAACACAAAACACACAAAAAAAGGTTTAGTTTTTTCTAATAAATATGTGAAAATAAATAAATAATAATAAGAAAATTAATATAATAATAAAAAATTATATAAATTATTCTAATATAATTGTATAATTTTTTCTAAGATAAATTTCAACGAAGATAATAAAGAAGAAAACACTACGTAGTTGATAATACTCACATTGAATACTTGAATCTTCCTTCGAAGTTTCTTCGGAAATGAAGGCCATATTTTAACTAATGGTGATTAAAAGTCTCTTAATGTTGGAGTGGATTCTAGGAGGATAAAAATGATAAAGTTTTAGGGAGACATTTTTAGCATATGTGTGTCCGGAATTTGTAGAATAGTTACAATTTTATAATTGAAGGGTAGTTTTTGGTTCACACATATCATTTTCAATAATGGGATGTAAAAATTCATGTGTTAAAGGCCAAAAAATAGAAATAAAGGGAGACTCAACAAATTTGGGTCAAAATGACCTCAACCACTCACTTTTTAGACAACTTTGAGTTTTTTATATATTTTTTTAACATTTTATCTTTTAACCTAATTTACTTTTACCTTCATAATTAATTTATAACCATAGTGATTAATTTTGATAAAAAATATTAATATTGAATGTTTTACTTAATTTCATATTTCTAATATAAAATTTGAAATTAATTTAGCAAATATTATTTTATATGATTCAAAATTTTAATTTTGAAATAAATCAACCTAATCAAATGAATTTTTTTTTAGAGAAATAACATTTTTCATCTTTAAATTTATATATGAGATTAAAAAACATTAAATACTAATTTTAATGAAATTAATTTTTTTATTATAAAAAAAATATTGGTATAAATATTTTTAGGAAAGTAAAAAACTAAATCTCCATTGGAAATACATTATTTTAAAGAAAAATCCTAAAAATAGTTTCTACGTTAATGTAACATTTTAATTTGTTATAAAAATGATTTTATTGATTTTTTTTCTTCATAGAATATTTTAAATTTAATAATGTTATTAACTAAATTCTAATTGGATTACATATATATATTTGTAAATTTATTTTTCAATCTTATATAATGTTAAAGATATAAAACGTAAATGTTTTAAAAGACCCGTATTTGTCTACTGTGACCTACATTTTCAGAGAACGATCAAAAAATAATACTAATATAATTTTTATATTAGTAATTCGAAATTTAATTTCATTTTTATTAATTTTAAAATCCTATGTTTTTTATGGACGTCATAAAATATAATTTAATATCCAATTTTGTTGGATAAATATATTTTTAAAAAATAATTATTATTATTCATATTTCATATCATTAAATAACTAAATTGGTGTTAAAAATTATTATTATCAAATACAATTTATCATTATTCTAATTTTATTTGAAAAAGAACAGTGACTTATATAAAAGTATTTTTTTTAGAAAAATACATTCTTATATATTAAATGATCTTGTTATCCATTTTTTTAAACTCATTGAATATCATTAATATTTTTAGTATCCATTATTTTCAATATTAATATAATTAATAAAGCTACTCCTCATATTAATTCACACAAATTAAGAGACTAGAATTTAAACTATTATAGATAAACATTTTGATTTTATATAAATATATCATTTTCGGTTCAATTTTTGTGTGAAGTGTTCAGAAGGATATAAAAAATGAATAATATAAATGTAATTATATATTAAAATTTCGGGGTGATGCAGATCTAATCATGGAAATTATATTTTTCAAAAAACCCCATTTGTCTAATAAAAATAAACCTCATTAGAAAATCCATAGAATTAAATAATAATTAAATTTCAACATTCTGAATAAATAAATATTGATTAGACCACCAGATTATTATTCTAAAATTTTAAGATTTCTTTTTCATTGAAAAAATGCAAAATAAAAGGTAAAAGTTTTTTTTTGGAAAATACCTCTTACAACACTAACTCATATTAACTATTTATCTTCTAAAGGTAATGATTTCTAATTTATTTCCAATTAAATGAGTTTACGTCATATTATATTCATTTTTAATTCATTTATATTTAGTTGATTCAATATAAATTGTTTTATATTCAGAAATAATAATTTTAAAATACTTGTTTCTGAATTATCGTGGTAATTATTTGTAATCATAACAATATTAATTTTATACCAAAAAATAAAATATTACATGTTAAATGATATGAATATTTTTATCTCAAATTTAAGAATCATTTTATCTAATTAACTTTATATTTTTAAGGATATTAATCTTAAAATTAGAACATGTACTATGAGATAAATCAAATTAAATAATTTTGTATACTTTCATAAAGTATATGTATAAAAAATATCATTTTCACTGTTTTTAATTATATTAAGAAGATTATAATTTTTTAAATAAGTGTTATGTGACATTAAAATGAATCCACAACCTAATTTACCAATACACAAATTTAATTAAATAAATCAATAAATAATGATTTTATAAAATATTAATTGATTTTATAAAGGTAATAAATATTAATGGTTTTCCATATAAGTGTTTATTTTATCTTTATTAATAATTTCTTACTTATATGTTGTCATTTTTTATTGTGTGTAGCGTGTAACACATGTTTTAGAAAATAGTATGTATTTTAAATGATCTAAAATATTAGTCCATCACATTCTACACCTCCTCAACATTTAATTATAATTTACTTATTGGAATAACTATATGTGGAAAACAATATTTACGTGGATTAATATATTATCTCCAATGAGATATGACCCTCAATATCATAAGGAATATTGAAAAAGACTTATTTCTCCAAACCATTTCAATGAAATATATCTCATAACTAGGTATTAATTCCCATGTGTAGTATTAAGTATTATTTATATATAATTTATAGTAGGTTTTACAATAATATATAGTAATATTTTGTTTAGAATGTGTTGTTTCATTTTTTATAAATTACTGTTGAGTAAAACTGAATATTTAAAGTCTATTTTTCAAATCAATCCACTTTTTTATAATGAAATTATGATTTCAAAAAAGTTTGTTTCCATTAATATAAATAACATTCAACAAAATATTTTCCATTAAATAAAAAATATTTAGGGTGGTGACTTGATGTTATTAGATATAACCCTATATGTAATACGGTTGATATAACTAAAATACATCAACTAATTCTGGATAAATGTTAGGTGAAACCAAATTACCTATATCCACATCCTATATAGCCATTTTATGGGTTCTTACATGGTTTTTTGGTCTAGAAGGTTTTGGATTGTTACTATACAAAAAAACCTATGATTAAGGAATTCGATTTAATAATTTTCAAGTTCCTTGTATATAATACACTGTATTTTTAGTGGGTCCCTATGATAAGTGTTATCTTCTCTCATAATATTAATTTATCTATTAATTTTCCATTTATTATTTGATCCTAGATGGCCTCCATTAACATAATTAAATAATCATCCATCCCCTTGTGGAAATTCCCTTGATCCTTCCTTTCACATGTTTCACCTATAAGAAATTGATATTTTTTTACTTCATTATCATCATCTTTTGATCATTCATTATCTCAATATTTTTCCTTTTTTTTGTTTAGGGCATTAATTATTTTCACATTATTAATCATATTCATTGATATTTGGTTTGTCTTGATCATAAGGTTTCCCATTCAATATCCTATTCAAAATGGTTTTTTGTTGAGGTAATCTCCATATTGTCCCTCTCATCCATGGTTCCTTCTAGTTATAGACATTACTAAAATCAAAAGTCTTGACATGAGTGATGAAAGATTTATAAAATATGGATATTATCATAATAATTAAAATTAAATAAACCTTAAAAATGAATTCTCTTTAATGGTTTTTACATTGTCCAATTATTCCTTTAGATCAACCAATATTAATATCGGTTTGATATATGTAACTTTAATATGTCTTATCTTAACCTCCTCAAATTAACTAATAGATCAAACCTTTAATTTTTTTTATAGAGAAAATCATTAAACAAAACATATCTCCTATGAGTATCGAATCAGGTGTACAGTTTGGCCTCTTTATAATGCACCAGGTGATGATTAAGTTAATACCTAATACACCCTCATTAGTTTTATTATACCTATATACAACTATGTTAGATCCAATACCAAATTTTTTTATCTAGACATGGATGTAATTTTATGGAGAACCACACAATCTCAACTTTACCAAAACATTATGATCATGTACTATACTTATAATCATCTCTTAGAATTTCCCTCTGGTTTTTTCTAAAATTCTCTACAGAAATAAATGAAAAATATCTATACTAAACTTTAAAAAAATAAACCCTATTCTGGTACCAACTATAGATACCCAAGGTAAAAATACAAAAATATTTCATCAATACCATGGTTTAATAAATATATCATGAGAATAGTCTCACAGCAAACAGATATAATGTATTAGTGTCAGAGAGACTAGAAAGATAAAAAACATATTTTTCATTTTTTACACATTTATTAAAAATCTAAATCCATACATAGAAATTCTATAAGACATAAACATCTCAAAATACAAGGGAAGGGAAAGCCTAAATATTTGTGAGATCAAATGGTCAACAGGGATAACATAGTGAATTTCACAACAGTTATACCATAAACCAATCGAGAAGTCATAATAAGAAAAAAAAACCTAATTTAAAAGAATATAAATCAGTATGTGTTTTGAAAATCATTAATGTTAGGAATAGAATCCAAAATTATAACACTTTTACTGTGGATTATAAAAATTAAGCATTTAGCCTATAACATTTGTAATGGAACATTATAATGAATATGGACCAATCTTAATTATGATATTTCTTATCTTATTGAAACTGGCTACCTCTCATACCATTCACACATAAAATTGGGAGTTGATCTAAACAACATCACACACACCCTTTTTGAACCCAACTTCTTGCTAACTCATACACCTTAGATTTATATATGAAGGGATATGATACTTTACCCAATTCATTAGAAGGAGATACATGTATCATCCATCTCATAAAACATGGTTTTATTATATTTAAATAAATAATCATATTATAAAATAATTCATAGAAATATAATGATTTATTTGAGATTTCCAAATTATATAACAAAAAACAATTGAAATAAAATGGGTTTCATTGAACATAAAAAATTACATCCTGACATAAATTACATGATATATAAATCATGACCATCCAATATAATATTTTAGTGAAAAAAAAATATAGGGTTAAATGTTAAATATAACTCCATTGGAGACAGATCATGTAAAGATTATATAAAAAATAATTGAAAAATAAATTTTTAAACACATTTTGTATTCATGGTTGTAACAATCACGGTTAAATGCATATTTTCAAAAATTATTATTTTTTCTATGATGAAAATGAAATCCCTTATTTAAAATGGATTTAGTAAAAAAAATAATTTTTTCCCAATAAGTAAACAATATAGAACATTTTTTTAAATTAAATTTATGCAAAATAATTATTCAATAATAAATTTTATAACTCAAATAATTGAGTTTGAGTTACCATGTATATTTCCATTACACATGATTTCAATGAAAATGATTTAACCACATGTATCATAAATATAATAATCAAAATTACCTCTTTCATAACCTCAATAATATAAATTTTCATTTACAATCTTCATTAATAATAATTCTCTTCATGTGTTAGATTGTTGTAATACATTTTCAACATTGGGAGTTTACATGTTTAACAATGTGTTCATGATTTATAATGTTGATATCATTACCATTTATTATATTCCATGTTATATCAAGTAAGATACTATAATATAAATATCAATTTTATTAATAAAGTCCTTATATCAATTCGAAAGTGTTTATTAATGCTTTGTTAAAAAAATCAATGCTAGCTTTTTTATGTGATCTTAGCGAATGAAAAATTAATTTATTAATAAGATAAATACATTATATAGTATTTTAAAAACCATATACCAATAAGTATTTTATTATTATATTATAATAATATTAGTATTTATTCCCCCATTTTCATCTACAATTGTGGTTTATAACATTATTCATTTAGGTGGTTAAACTGGCCCAAGCTTGAACATGGTTAAACTCGATTGGTTATTAGGGATTTAGAAGTTTTTTCTTTGAAATAATATCATTAAAAAAATAATATTAGTATTATTTTATTTAGTATGGTGGTTAATAATATTTTAATATGTTTGGATAAATAATTAAAAATAAGGGGAAAATATTCATGTAGGCAATAGTCTACACAAAGCACGATTGATGTTATTTTTTTATGATTGAATGGAAATGAATAACTATGTGTTATACCATTAATATAAAAACATATTATTATTCTCATTTAATTTAATTCATCATATTATTATGGTTATTAAATATTTTAAATTGTAATATTATGTACAAAAAATAAATATAAGATAATATTTATATTGGAGACTTGATCTTTCCTTAGAATTACACTTAAAATTGAAAGGCATAAGATAGTTATTGGTGACAATGAGATTATATTTTATAGCAATGTTTATAAGTAGATGAAAATTTAATATTTTCAAGTTTTATTTCTATGGATGGTTAAGACCTGAGGTGTTGTAATTGTTATCTTTTTATAAGTGAAGATAAGTGTAGTTTTGGAAATACTCATTAACTATCAATAATTACTTTTCACTATTAAAGGGACAAAAGATTCAAAAATGGATAAATTAGGAAAGGGAGTGAGTTTTTTATTGAGGTGCACCTAAAAAATCCATTTGGAAACATTTTTGTAACATGTTTTGGTCTTTCCCCATTACTAAATTATTATTATCGTCTTTAGGTTTTCAGAATGGAAACTAATTATTAAACATAGCAATTAATCTTAATAACCAAATTAAAATTGACCTGATTAAATAATTTAATATTCTAATTTCATATTTTCAAACTATCTTCACAAATAATATTCTATACGAATTAATTGTTAATTTGAAAATAAAAACACATAAACTTGAAAAAAAATTAATAGTGTTATTATGATTTAAAATTAATATATTATAATGTTTTCATTGTTAATGATCTTAGAGACCTAAAATTATTTACGATTCATTTAATAATAGGTATGAACCTTACAGGTTAATCTAAAATGAAACATCATCTTGAAAATTATTTATTTAAATATAATAAGAAGAAAAAATTATTAACGTGTCATTTTTATTTCATTATATAAATTTTTAGAATAGGTTTTATAAATAAAAAAGTATTTAAAATAATTAATTTTATCCCATAATTAAACATTTTTTTATTTAATAATTAATTTGTCATAAAAGATACATCTAAGAACCCTCAATATAGGAAAAAAATGGACTGATAAGAACATGGTAGTCTATATCATTCATCTTGTGAATGAGATATGGTGGTTAAATGAGTCTGAATCATGTTTAACATTTTTTCAGAAAAGATATAACTGATGTGAATTCATTTTCACCTAATGGTTCATTATTGAGGGTGTTCAATATATTTCACAAATAATTATGTTGGGTCCACCATTATTTTTCTTATTTAAAACTCCCAATGTTTTCTAGATCCATAATTTGGTATTGACCTACTATCCAACGACAGGTGGTCTGTTGGGGTTTTAGACCCAATGGTGCTTAGGAACTCACATTAGATGAGGGTATATGAGGTCTGTCTCATCCCACCCTTTTAGGTTGGATTTTTTCATACTATGAAACTCTCTTACTAATTTATGATATGTTCATGAATCCCTTTTGAATCCCAATGAGGGACCGATTACCCAAACAAGATGATTAGAGGTTAAATCACATTATATATAATGTGGAATTTTTTAGTGAGGCCATATTTATATATCTGGATTAATTCATAAATTTATTATTAATGGAATAGTTATTATTTATTAAATCCATATCATTAGAAAATTCATAATTTTACACTATAGTGGGAGGGGATTTATATGTCGAGGATGGGATTGAACCATTATGAGACGTAATACATACCATATATATAATATGAATCAAAACCCACATAGTTAGCTAAACACATGCAGTTTAAATTCATGTATAAAAGACATATATGAGGGAACATAGGCAATATGTATTAAGATAGATACTCATTGAGACATCCTATATATCGTAGTTATGGCAAGAACCAGAGTCAATATAGTTCTATCACACCATTGGGATCTACCCTAAAGTGGATATCAATATATGTGGTAGTCATATAAATCCATTAATCAGATCTTACATAATAAGGTCACCCTGGATGGTGAAGGTTAGAAATTTGAATGGTATGACCATTTCCATTCCCCAATCCCACGTGATTCATGTTTGATTTAAGAAACAAGGTATAGCAAGTAATCAGTCTCACAAAAAATGAATGCAGGACTTATGTGCTAGGATTGCCCTTTGAATGTTTAATATGGTGGTTGGGACATAGGAAGGCATCCTACATATCCTCAATATGTAAGGAATCAAGGTTATCATAGTTTAATGGATTTCTCATTTCAATGATGGATGAGGTATAATAACCACCTGGTGGGAATTATTGGGTCATGATGGTTGAAATATTTGGTACATGGGGGAATTCAACTATGGTGGATGCCTATTCGAGTGTAGGCCTTCACAAAGAATCCTACATAACCCAGTTATTATAGGAATAAGATATCTCTTAGTTTAATTGATCTGGGCTTACACATTGAGGTTTCCCGAATATGTTGAATGTCATATCATGCCACTAGTTGGGTATTACACATTGAGGTATCCCTTATATGTGAGAATTTACAAGATTCATCTTGTTTGGGATTACACAATGAGGATCCTATAATAGGTAGGAAATTCCATATTATGTTGTCGATAGAATCTTACACACTAAGGTAACCCTAATATATACAGCTAACCAGGTTATCATGTCAGGGGATGCCTACTTACATGGCCTGAATATCTTCATGGCCTGATTGATTAACTTCCTGACACACACTAAATGTCTTCCTGACTTGTTGGAGGATGTATGGATATTTATGGTTGTATTGTGAACATGTCAAAATAAGATCACATGACCGAGTCCACTTTTCCAAATTATGTAGCATAATTTGAATGACATGTCTGAAGTCCATCACATGATCAATGATAAATTGCCTGGTGGACATCAAAAAACCTGGATAACTTATCCTAGTGTCCATCGCATGATCTAGATGAAATGTTTGGGGGAAATCGCAACACCTAGTTGACTTGTAGTGCACGTCATTTCATGATCTAGAAGACATACCCTGGTGTCTTGGAAATACCTTCCTGACATATGTGTATGGTGTCTCATGACTAGGATGGTATGTTCAGAGGAAATCACAAGACCTGGTAGAAACACATTGGTTTTGTCACATAATTTAGGTGACCCATATGAGGACATTGAATGATCTAGATGGAAATGCTATAGGGATTTGTGAGACTTTTGTGGAATTCCCAAGGAGTTTAATGTTTCATTCTCTAACATGTTTGTGGGATGTCGTGTGATCCAAATAGTATGCAAAGAGAGCATCGCTTCATTGGGTCAACAAGTCCCAATTTTTTTGTGTGATCTAGATTAGTTATTTAAAGTGAATGGGGATCATAATATATTATCCTCTCATGATTCTCCCATCATTATCCTTTTACTTCTCATTTTATTTCTTATGTACATTATATTTTTTCAGTTTTTTAGATTTTTTAGGATTTGTATGACCCTACTGACATGAAGGATTTACTTTGCATGATCTAATCATCATGATAGAAGATAATAATGTGATCATATGTGATAACATTAAGAATATATCCATGTTTGATGATAGTTTAATTTTTCTTTGAATTATACATATGGAAAACCTTTGAAATCGCGATATTTTTCGCTCAAAGAAGTATACTCTAAGGGTTTTATTTTTTGGTACATGGATACAAATATATATTTTTTATGGGGGGATTCCTAGGACTCCCAACCCCATTTATACACTTCCCTATGTGTTTAATTCCTCACATATTTGAGATGATGTAATTTGTGGTATTTAGTGCCACATGTTTCTCATGATCTATATGTGAGTTATTTAGGGGGTGTTGCATTTCATTCAGCAACAACAAGACCATCTCATCAACACCCCATTTATTGAATTTTGGATAATTAAAAGGGTATTTAATAATCATGTGGACATGAAAATGTGAATTTATAATGTCAAGATAATATTTGCAAGGTCCTTTTTAAGATGAGGTGGCCTATTTAAAGGCTCCTCGATGATCTATGACTCTTTTTTATGACCTTTTTTGAGACAAAGGTGTCTTTATCAGGTGTCTTTTAGGGTCATTCTAGAATTTTGAGTGGGGATATTCTTGAACAATGGTTTTCATATGAGAAATAAAACTCAATTCTCATTAAATCAATGTACCTTTACGCCAAAAGAAGCTCCAATCATTTCCCTTTTTATTTATATCATTATTTCACAATGACCAGGGGTCTCCTGACTTTTCATGAGTGTTGTTGAAGAGATTCACTCTCTACATAAATGATTCCTCATGTGAAAAA
Organism: Viscum album; assembly: GCA_963277665.1. NCBI lineage: Eukaryota > Viridiplantae > Streptophyta > Magnoliopsida > Santalales > Viscaceae > Viscum > Viscum album. The sequence goes on from OY728159.1 coordinate 1,390,679,258, forward strand.
AGGTTCATGTGGTGATACATAACCCTTTCTCATGGAAATACCTTCAATTTTTAATTAGATATGGAGGGGGAGGACATGACTGCTTCGACATCTCTGAATCCATTCACGTGATGAGGGTGACATGTTAGAAGGCTCTTGTGCAATAATGTGTAAATGTATCCAAGTCTTATAGAGAGTATTGTGAACTGCACAAGAACATTTCATGAATATTTAAATGACAAAAAGGCCTAAAACTTTTCCATATTCCTTTCCGCGTTTTACAAGGATTTTTAGATGGGTTATCAGGTTCCCGTTGACTGAAAATATTCATGATCATATGGAGTTCACATGAAAACTATTACATGATTTGTGAATGTCGTGGAATACTTCACAAAAAATATGTAATTGTCTATGTGGGATCTACAAGATCTGAATTATGTCATGTGATGTGAATGTCCCATTTGAATGACCATATGATGTCCATAATATCATTTTTCTGTTAGTGGTTTACCCAATCTTCATGTTTTGAACACTATATTATTCCTTTGATTTAAAGAGAAAATTATACCCATTATTCACATAATTCATCCATTTTAAAAAATTTGATGCTCATTTTTAAGGATCAAATAATTCCTCTCACCTTGAGTGATGTTCGTAGTGGAATAAAATCTATTTTGAGGAAAGTAAATTCCCACCTATGATTTTCAGTTACCGCTATTCGGTTCCTTGGGAGACACTTGGTCTTCCAAGAGAGCTTTGGTATTCTATGGAAGAATCTATAAATAGTTCATATATGGAGAATTACTCAACATATAATCCACTCTCTAGATCTATTCTGAATTTTACATGTCATGTGACCTATTCGCAAGATACTCCATAAGAATCGATCATGAAACAAGTCCACAAGACCATTTTGTGAGAACTGCATCACAAGAACTACATTTTTTAGGATCTTGTTTGAGTCAACAATGAAAATTTAATATGTAATTGGTTTTATCCTTATCCATAGTCTTTAAAATAATTAATTTATGGAATTTTATTCTTGATCTATTGTCTTGATCATGTGATCAATCGACAATTATGTGGATCACATGACTATTTTAGGGCCAAGAGATCATGAGTATCTTGACTATCTTGAGAACTTGCAAGATGTCTTGTGGGATTATGTGGTATGTGTGATCCTTAAGGGAAGTCTATAAGATTTTTATTAGTCCATGGGATTGTGAACACCCCCTATGGTTCGTGTGATGTGCATGAGACTTCCACATTTTTTCCTTTCGTTTTCAAGGATTTTCCCATATCTCACAAGTGATTCATTCTTTTTTGGAGATGGATTCCAGATATCATCATAGTTCTCTTCTGTATCTAACTGGTGGGCTATAATTTCAATGAGCCATAATAATGAGCTTCGTTATCTTCTGTGCTTTAAAAATGGATTTCTGAAAGGGCTTCTCCCGTCTGTGTTCCAGAATAGTCATTTATCGCATCGAATTCCCCTCTATGGGTTTATTCTATTTGATTAAGTTGATATTAATTATATTGAATAAAACATTTGATTGTAATTTTTTTCAACTTCCCATGAATGAAGTTATATGAAAATTTCTAAGGAGGTATACCTAGTTTTAAAATGGTCTCAAGGGTTGTCTCATATGTTGGAAAACTCCCCACTAGGTCGAGAAAACTTTATTTTTTTCCAGCTCCATATCACTCAATGATATTCTAGAATATTTTTCTCTTCTATGAACAAATCATGTGGAGGATGGTTTTATAAAATGGATTTTTTCCCTGGTGGAAAATTTTCGAATGAATGGGAAAATCCTTTTAGGGTTAGGAATATCTATATAGAGTTTTCTGACCAGTTACTCACTTTACATCTTAATGAATCGGTATGGGTTTTCCAATTAATCATTTATTGTTAGTCGGATCCTCTTAGAAAACTGGTTGTCCATTGGTACCCCGATACCAACTCATTCCATCATTCCCCTGATGAAATTTGAATAATATTCTTTGATATCTATTGATTGGGAAGGATATATCCCTTAGGGAAATATACAATGAGTTCCTTCCTAACATGGACATATGGGATGACCCTATAAAAATTTGGGTCATGGAGATGGAAATTCTCAACATCATGAAAGAAAAGTGTGGAAATGAGCTAATTATGATATTTATCATCACTTTTAATGATTAGATAAATGTTTTTATATACCAAAGGTGGTCTTTAGCAAGAGAAATGCACTCTCACCATTTCCCTACTCAACAAGTTCATGATAATGTCGGTCCATACTAGGCCATCTTGGAAGCTTGAGATCATACAACATGGGGAAACAGGGTGAGGCTAGATATGTCATTGATTCGTAGGATTAAAGGTATCATGGAAATGTTCTAGAAGTAGTGGATTTTCCCAAATGGTGACACACACTCAAGTATCTCAGTCAGTATGTGGGTGATGGGTGGATGGCTAGTATATGGACATCCTATTAATCATATTTTACTAAATCTTTCATTATTTTTATATATATTGGGAAACATTCAATATAAGAGAATCTCTTATAAGATCTTTGGACATTTAGATCTTTTATTCGACTAGATAGGGGTGGAATTTCAATACTATGGATATCAAAAAACCATCAGAATCACAAGACCGTTATTTCACCCCTTGTTTCTAAACACTTTTTGGGTTGAGTTCATGTCGTTCAGCCTTAATGAGGTTACTAGTATATTAAGTTGATCCAATCTCTTCAATTTTTCACCTCCTCTTATTTTGATCATTCCAATTATTGATAATAGTGGTGGATCTTTTAATGAATTTTCATAAATGATCTCACTTCAAGATGGAGTTCATACTACTAGGATGGATGAGATTATCATTTGTGAATCGTATACCCTAAACTAGTTCTCTCTCTATTATGGATACATAAAAAGGGTTTCTCCCCTCCAATATGTTGGAAATTGGGGAAAATTACATCCATGGATTATCCACCGTGTTTGGATATCATTTGTGTGTGGTGGAAAAATGCTGATAATATCCTTCCCATGTTGGTACCCCGAATCTTACATGGTTATGACTACACCCAGAATTACGTATAATCTTACTCGAGTGGTGTGCTGAATACACTGGTCATTCAAGGGGACAACCCATTTTTTTCACGGACCCATCTGGTCTTTGCAATATTGGAGTTCATTCAAGATTCAAGGGATTCATCATGGAGATTCTCTTATCCTAGGGATGGAAAAATCATCATTGGAGAAGAATCCATTGATATTTTTATACCTTCATCACAAGAAATATATGTTGTACCTATTGAGGGAATAATATACAGTGCTTCTTCTCATGCTACATCATCATTCCAACCAGTTGTTCCCCATTTTTAAGTACCTACTCTAGATTTTACAAAAACTCAAACACTACACCTGATTATCTTGTAGTATATTCACACACTGGTTACTAAGACTCCTCTATAAATTAATTGTGACCAATTAGAATGGCTTCAATCAATTATGTCATGATTTAGGGGTAGGAATCTTTAACCACCAATCATTATATGAAATCATACAAGAAATCATCATGATGTGGAAAGAATTGGATACCTATGAGAGGCGTTTGTGCTCCTTTGAATATGGGGAATCCACAAATAAATTGATGAAGGAATCTTAAGAGGTATTGGAATAGAGGCATTGTTTTGATATCTGATCATCATTCCAAAATAAATGTCATCACCTTATAGATATGAAGATATGAGGATATCATAGCTCACTAGATGACGGACCAATTGACGACATAATCCTCACAAAAAACCGGTTATAAAAGTATTCAGGAGAAATCGACATTGATCGATTCCCTTCATCCTGGGAGGAAGAAAAAGTGGTGGATGAGTAGAAATTCAACGTTGAATTAATGCTTCTTGCCAAACTCTTCCTTATTTTCCCATCTCCGCCGAACAAATTTTATTATAGTTTTATTTTTAAAATGTATTTTTTATTGATTCTATAGAAATTATCTAAAATGTGGATATCACTCCTTTCTTATTCTATCAATGGATAGATCAGTTCAAATTTTATACATTATTCTCTAGTTTTAATTCATCCATGATATGCATATAATTTCACTGATATGATGTCACAAAAATCATCAATGATACCCATCCTTTCTCTAACATCAATTAAACCTGAATTTATGGATTTGAATGTTTAAATCATGGATCATTTTCTACAATAAATTCTCATCAATTACAACTAACATGATATTCTTCAATGATGTATCATCTTCAGTTATCTTAAAATTACCTAAGTGACAGAATGATAATCTGGGAAGAATATATGTCATGGAGGGAGATTCCACTATCTTTGGATGATGTCAATGGACTTAGTGATCATAGCATAAATTTTTATACGGACATATAATTGTCCACAAAATCTTTTTATATTATTGTTTATGACACCCTAACGTTTTAATATGCTTTATATAGAGTCAAGATAATTAGGCATGTAATTTTCTTTTTCTTAGTTTTCCCTTATCGATTTTTCATCCTGGTACGTATTTTACCTTTTATGGTTTTTCAAACTAAATCATTGTTGTGATGTAGCTTATGGTCTACTAGAATGGACCTCTTATCACTATTATTTTATAGTCTTTCATCTCAATCCTTCTATTGTAGTAGTTTAGATTCTTTTAGCTCGAACCTCATATCAGTATAGTTTATTTTCCTCGATCATAGACCTTTATCATAGTAGTTTATGGTATTTTATCTCAAACCTTATTTCACTATAGTGTAGTGAATTTTACCTTAAGCTGTGTATCATAGTAGTCGGGGTATTTTACCTCAAACCTTGAAATATTTTTCTGATAAAATATATGGTTCCATAACTTTATTATTGAATATGGAATGTGAAATACATGCTTGTGATGAACCATAATACTATATTATTTTTATTTCAACATTGTTGTTTTTAGGGCCCATAAGTATTTGAGTTCCATTAATACAATTATTAGATGCCTATGGTTCATTCGTCAAATCCATTTTACATTGATAGAATGGTAAGACAGAGGTATCCCCACTATTTTCGATGGTTTTTTAGTTATTTAAGGGGGTAATATTAGTTTATTTTGAAATACTAGTCATATTAGGTACATAGGGATATTTGGTATGTGGTTAGTGTAAGTAATAACCCAAAAAGATTGATTCAATGAATATGGGATGAAAATAACATGTCAAGAATGACCATTAACATTATGTTGTGTTGGGTTCTACCAGGTTATTTCCAAGGCTCACTGGGATCAAATTTTATTCCTACAATGAAGGGATATGTTTTTAGGTCAAATCACTTATGCGTCAATAAAATGCTCAAATAGATATGTCCCTAATTTTTTCCAAAAGTAGTGAAAGATTCTAAATCAAAGATACATTCATATTATGAGTTTGGTTATGGATTTAAGGGATATTTTTTAAGGGTTTTGTCATCCTAGGGAAGTTTATCTCTAATGTGAAGCTTTTTCCCTATGTTATGTGGCATCGAATCATGTTGTGTGGACCTTAGAAAATTTTATGAATGGAGTGTCACATCCCAGATTTTAGAGGGGTACAATACATGGTGATGTAACATCAATGATGTCAAATCCACTTGAATTGTCTACTTATGGGGATCGAAAATCATTTTCTATAGTGTTATGGTCTTGAGGACGGTATTGGAAAATTATATCCAGGATGGATCAAAAACCCCTAAGGTGATGGATTCTTCCAGGGTGACATCATACTCATAAGATTCTAAAATCCAATCATACATGGCCATGATTTATCTATTTGATAGGTCTATGTCCTTATTCATTAATAGAAAGGAGAATTAGAGAGACCACTTTTCTATTCAAAGGGCCATGAGAGGGATTTGGTAACCCAAATAACTCCAATCATGAATTTTGATTTTTAGAAAATGTATGATTTAATAAGGTTTTGAGAACCCTAACTGTTGTTTCACTTCCTAGTGAACTTTTCTTTTCAGTGAGGAAAATTAAAAATAGTTGTGTCACTTCCTATTAAACTTTTTATTATTGATAAGAGAAGTGAAAACGGTAACTATAACTTCTTCATAGACAAAGGGTTCTAATGAGCATGGTTTGTTCATTACTGGGGATACAAAGTGGGCCGTATGAGATTTATTCCCCCTTAATTTATTCCCAAATTCTTTCCTAAACAATATAGATGAAGATTTTTGTGAGAAAATATTGGAATTTTTCTCTGCCTAACCTTTGTAGGTTTTCAACCTAGCATTTTTTATGTCCCTTTCTCAATTATTTTAATTTCATTATATTTTCACTATCAAATGATAGATTTTATGGTGATATAGCTTTAATAAAAGTGAATGTAGTTAAAGGTATTGACACAAATTAACCAAATATGTGGGGGACATAACATAATAGAACAATTAGGATACTCAGTGTCAATAGTAATCCATCATCCTTCTAGGAAGGAAATGAAAATGTTTAAATCATGGATCAAGGATATCAAATCATGATTAATGATATGTAATAATCAAGATAGGTATGACCCATAACACCCTCAAGTGTTAAGTTCTTTCTTGGTTATATTAAGATCACAAGGATCTGAAAAAACTTATTATAGGGCCAATATGTCTTGGATTGGTAGGACTAATCCATTATTCATAAATAACATGGTAAAAAATAATGATATATTTTCCATTCTAAGGGTCATGTAAGGTTTACAGTGACCCAAGGTGGTCATGAAATGAAATTTGGTTTGTGGGATGGGGATATTAAAGGATGGAAAAATCTCCTCATACTCTAGTTGGTCGGGTTCAAGCTCTTATGGTCTTATAATAAGGAATGATGATAGTTAATGGTGTGAACATTTTAATGTCATCTATTGGGGAAATATATATTTTTGTATTATTTATCTGATTTAGCCATGAAGTTTTCCAATTAGTTTAACATCATGTGATGCTAATGTATTTCATTCCTTTCAGATTAACATAATAGGAAAAGGATGTTTTCCTTTTTGCTTAATAAAATTATGTAAAGATTTATTTTTCTCTGTATAGTTTAACATCATGTGGTAAGGATGTGGTAAATAATTTGAAAAATTCTGAAATATGTATTATGTGTGCAAGAAATATATATGAAAACATGAATCATACTTAGGAAAAATGAACTTGTATTACTCGGCCATTATGTAGTTGTGGAAAATTTTTATTAATGTTTTTTGTATATAGACATAATATTGGGGATTTGAAATTCACTATGTATCCTTTGATGATAGGAATTTTCCACATGTAGTTCTTTTAATGAAAGATCACTGTGAAAGTCTTTATCGTATGTAGTGATGGTGTTTTTTGTTTGTTTATTTGGGATGGGATAAGGATTAGTGATATGGGAGTCACTACATATCCTATGATGTCAAGAATAATTATGCACATAGTTTTGGAATGGATGTGTGGTGGGAGACCAACACAAAATGGAGTGGTCTTCTGGGGAAGGTTCACAGTAATGAACGATTTTTTTTCATGAAAGGGACATCAACTATTTATTTTAAAATCAGGTGGAATGGAAACATGGTGTACCTTTTATGGTATTAGATTCAGGACAATGATACCCCTATTTAAAGTCAATATGCCTTGATCATGTGAGGGGAAGAACTCACTAACATCACTTAGATCATGTGATTTTTTATCAATAATAGAAATAAGGAATGGAAAAGGTTCCTAACAGCATGGAGGCACATGGAGAAAGGAAAAGAGGATTTTGTATCATGTTGTTGTTGGTCCAAGACACTATATGTAACATCCCAGGTAAATAAAAAATATGACATTTTCATATTTATTAATATTTGGTAATTTAATATTAATTTTACTTTAAAGGGGATTCTATGTTCGATGGTGAACCTGATACGCAACAACAGGTTTCTTTCAAATCGTATGTTTCACACAACGTTGAGTTATACTAAAAAATAATAATATAATATTATTATTTTAAATTGTTGTTAACGCATAACCTTTATATTGTTATGAATGAACAGAAATAACTACTATTTTATTACAAATGTTTCTTAAATGTTTTTTCATTTATCCAATACAGGTTAGAGGCTGAAAATGTGAATGAATCCAATTTTAAGCATAAATAATATAATATTTTTTAAAAGGTCGGTTTACCCCCTTTTGGTAATGAAAAATTTTTAAATCATGTTTTTTTAACTTTTATATGTTCTATTCGACAAAATAATATTCTTATTTAGAATCAGGATATCAAGATTTACTTTTGATGAAGTTTTTGTATTTTTCGGATAATGTTCATTTTTTTATGATTAGTGAAAAATACTATACTTTAATTCAAAACTACCTTTTAATATATTATATTTATATGGTTATATTATCTTATTAGTTGGTTTTAATGTTTAATTAGATTATAGTCTTCACAATTATTCCAATTTTGGTCATTGTAAGTAATTTCACATTGAAATTGGGCATAAACAACTGTCAATATTTTGATAGTTATTATTTCATAAAAACACGCTTTTTGTTTTGGCAATGGAAATTAATTTTAAATTAATTTATGAAACTTATGTGTTTTAAAATTGGAAAATTGGATACCATATTTGGAATCCAGAGGTCCAAATTGTCTAAATAGGTAACTTTTATTTTTAGACATTATGAATTGTCAATTTAGTAAATATTTTATTTACCATTGTGAAAAGGTAAATCTACTAAATAAGGGTAAAAAATAATATTATAATAAAGTTAAATTATCCTAAAACATATCCTAATCCTATTGGCTTATAAATTTCGGACCATGGACATCCATTGAATGATTTTGGGACCCCATGGAAAAACTTTTAAGTGAAAATGACACTTTATAAAAATTTATTTAAAGTTTCGGATAATGTAACATAAAAATATATTTGTTGGTAAAATAATTTATATTGGGTTATATAAGTGATATTTTTGACTATAAATATTCATTAGATTGATAAAAATATTTCCCAAATCATTTTTTTATTTATAATTTTTAGACATCAAATAAATAAATTTATGTATGACACAATGATGATGTATTGATTACCTTATTGAAGAATGTTTTAAATAAATGATATTATAAATATTAAAATAAATTTATTTTGAAACTTTTTATGTCATAAACAAATTTTATGGATTAGTATAACATGTTATATTTGAATTAATTTTGGTTTTTCTAAATAATAAAGTTTTAATATTTTTTTTAAAGTCTTGATATGAATAATTTATAAATTTAGAAAAATGCGTTTTTAAAGTGAATAATATTTTATTTAATGATAAAATAATAATAAAAAAGTAATATTCTTCCAACTGACATATATGATGTTAAATATGTCATTAATGGTCCATTTTTGGGTCTTTTTGCATTCTATAGTTAATATATTAACCATATAGTATAATATACAAGAGGACATGGTAAAAGTTAATTCAGTTAACTAAAGGTTTAAGCTAAAATATACGGTTAATTTTATGCCCTAAAAATTTCTAAAACTCTTTAGTTGAGGGTATTTCAAATAAAATTCATCTTATCTTATAATGGAATGATTTTGGGACCTTTTGAAATCGAAATTTTGGTTGTAATAAAATATGATTTTCAATCATTCTTAAAGAGATCCTCCTCTCCCATATAAAAAACCATCACCTATAACCCTTACTCACACCTCTCAAGACCCTCTGATCTACCAAACTATGCCCATATAATCTCCCAACATCCCTCTCTTCATCATAGAATCATTCCCCTAGGCAGAAGGCAATTCAAGAGAACCCTTTGGCTCAAATCAAAAGAAGTTACTTGATTTTAAGGTAGCATCTTCCCTCAAGTTATCATCTTTTATTTTACTTATCCACTCCCTATGATCGTCTTATTATTGTTTATATAACAATAAAAGTGTCCTCAATATACTAGGTTTTTTATGTTAAGTATTTGAACTACTCTTACACACACCACCATCTAATGAATATATAACATAGTATTTTTGTGGACGGTGAACTACTGCGTCACGAAATGATGATTGTTCAATATTCACCTACCACCTCTTACAGTGGATATTATGATGGAACTAAAATTATATATTTTATTTACTATATTTTTGTTATACCTATACTTCTTTAATTCCCTTTTAGAACATACATTTATTCTTTTCATGTTTTATATATACGATAATTTAATTTGAGAAAGTGCATAATACTGCCCCCTAAAAGTGATATGACTCATTCATACCATACATGGAACGTATATAGGATGGTGTTAATGAACATAGGTAACATATATAAAATATGATATTATACTGGAATAATAATATACATGTTTATCATTTGGTTTTCATTCCTTTTAAATTGAAAAAAATGAAATGAAAGTAGCGTTCATGCATATGTACGACTTACCATCTCCATGAACAGTTCATTTCATTTTCATATATCCAAATGATATGGACTATCCAAAAAACATATATAAAGGAAATATATTATATATATGATATATAAATCATGAATAAAATTTTGGTTATAATGGACTTTCGACCACAAGGATAATTTGTAATTATAAAATGTTCATTTTTAACTCAACTTCTGAACATCGACAAAATATCCGATCTAAACTCAAATAATTAACTGATTATTATATCAAGGTAATAAGTGTAACAAAACGAATTATAAAATTTAAAAATGTTCGTAATGATGTATAAATTATCTTATGTTTATTATTCACGAAATTAAAGAACGAATGAGTCAATTCGGATATGAGGTAAGGGAATTTGTCTCAATCTCCTTTTATTGAGGCATGTTTTGATAATATACCCCTCCTTATTCTACACATTATATAGTAAAACCCTTTGAATTTTACATTCATTCAAAGGGTATTATTTTTTACTATGCATTTTACTAAACAACAAGAAGTATTGTTTTTTATAACGTATTTGGCAACAATGGCCTCTCTGCTGTCCTAATCGTTATTTGGCTTCCCTTATAAGCTTTAATGTTTTTTAAAATGAAAAAGATACCACTTATTCTTTTTTGGATGTTTTGGTATTGAAAATGGTTTTTTAAATGAATTTATTATTTTAATATCTTGAAATTATTTCTTCTGATTTCAAATGAAATGTTATTTGTGACGTGTATATATTTGAAATATTTTATGTGTTAAGAATTTATAATAGTACTTAAACATTTGTTGGGTGGTTATGTTATAAACCAAATGAATGGTGGTGCAATGATAAAATAAGACAAGTGTTTATGTTATAAACTCTAATGAATTGGGTATAGAATTCGACCATATGGCTATTCCATTTAGTGATATATGTGGAATTTGACCATATGGTTATTCCATTTAAGTATGTTTTTGTCCCAATATACCTTTATATGTGATGTGTGATTTATATGGGTTTTATGGTAATATTTTGGTTACAAAAGGGTAAGCAATGATATTTTATTCAGTGATGAGTATTTAATACTTCATAAAGGTGAAATTTATTACTTATGATAATCTATTAATGTTTTATTGGTTGTTTTAAAAAAACAAGAGTTTTCCTTCTTTGTGTATCCCTTACTGGGATTTTTCTACTCATACCATGTTTTTTAAATGTTTTTCACCGAACCTATGGTGGATTATAATTATGTATGGGATCAAAGAAAAATCATGTTGATTAAAACATGGAACAAAACATGTTTGTTTTCTTTTATGATTTTTTATTTTATGAAAAAAATGGAAACTGAGTAGAAGTGTGTACATTTAATATTCAAATTTTTATGTATAAGTTATGAATTAATTCTATAAATCTCTAAACATAAAAAGATCCCCAATAAGAATTACTAAATTAATTCATGATTATGTAATGTTTAAGGTAGGGTCCTTATAGTTGGTATTAGATATCAGTTTAGACATATTTAATACTTAGGGAATAGTTAGATTAATATCCAAAAATAAATATATGGTAAGATTGAAATGATATATCATTTACAGATTACCATGTTGCTTCACCTAAGATATTTTTGTGTTCAAAATGGTATACCACTGAGGAAACAGGGAATTAGTGTTGGGAAGGCATATATAAGAGAATAACTATCCGAATCAGCATCCTGAGAAGGTTGGAATCGGATTTGAATAGTTTGTTTCAATAATGGAGCAGTTGTCTGAGGATATAACTGGTGGTGGTATAAATGCAAGAGACCAACTAGATCAACTCAATAGGAACAATTCTATAGTGGATAATTTCAGGAGGCAATGTCCCTCATCATTTAGAGGATCATCTGACCCTGTTCAAGACAAAGTATGGATAAAAGCACTGGAAAATATTTTCAATTTCATGGATTGTACAGACAATCAAAAGGTTAGTATTTCTATTTATCATTCTGAAGGAAAATAATATCAGTGGTGGTCCACAGTTAAAAATATCAGGGATAGTGAGGATATTTATGATCTTGGTAGGGATTAATTCAAAGGTATGTTCCTTGATATATATTTTCCTAAGGCGGTTCGACAAGGAATAAAAAAACAATTCTTGGAATTGAGGAAATAGGATGACTAAGTGGCAGCATATAAAGAAAATTTCAATCGACTGGAAAGGTATGCTTCAGATTTCATCTGAGATCTTGATAGTATGATAAATAGATTTTACTCAGGACTGAATCTGTGATATCGAATAGTATTTGCCTCTCGTGAATTAAAAATCTATGAGAAACATGTCACATGTTCCATGAAGGTAGGAATTTTGTTTTCTGGTGATCAGGTGTTCCAATAGGGAAATCAAAAGAAGTGGTACAATTGGAAGGAAAAGAGAAATAATTCATCAAACAAGATTGGAGGTAATAAAATTAAATATCTATCTTGTGATAGGTGTGGTAAGAATAATCCTAGAGAATTTTTTTCAAAGTCTGTAAAGTGATTACAATGTTGTAATCATGGTTATATTGATCATAACTGTATGGAAGATGATCAAGTAGGTAATTCATATCCAGTGGTAAGATGTTTTAGTTGGAAGGATTTTGAGAACTATGCCTATGTGGGTGGAAATTTTATTACCTAGGGTGGAAACCAGACAGATCAAAATTATGGTTGATGTGGTATAATCAAATGAAGTGGTATCGGGTATTTTGTTTTTCAAATTATGCCAATGTGTTGTTTGATTCAGGATCTACACATTCTTTCATTTTTGAGAAATTTTCTTGTAAATTTGGAATTCCATCTCAAGATGTGAATCATGAACTTATGGTAAAAACACCAGGAGTAAATGTTGAGACAAAAAAGAAATTATAAGAACCTTCAAGTCCTTGTATGTGGAAAGAATATAGCTACAAACCTTATTGTTTTCCTCTAGTAGAGTCTCAAGTTATTTTGGGTACGAATTGACTTTTCATTTATCATTCTAATATTCACTTCAGTGCTAAAGAGGTTTCTTTTTAGAAAAGAATTTAAATTTTTATACAAGAACGGACCTTTAATTTTGATAACATGTTAAGAAGATGAGAAACTAGTAAAAGATGCAAATGCACATTACCTTGAACATATTGTTGAAAACAAAGGAACTGTTCAGATTAACGATGTTCCAATAGTAATTGAGTACCTTGACATATTTATTGATGAGTTTCCTGTGATAATCCTTGATCAGCAAGTTGAATTTACTATTGACTTTGTTTTTTATGCTAATAAAATTTCAAAAACCCCTTACTGAATGGCTCAAATTGAACAATTACAGTTAAAGAAACAATTGCAAGAGTTTTTAGATAAAGGTTTCATTATATCTACCACATCACTGTGGGGTGCTCCAGTCTTTTTTGTTAAAATTAAATATGGTTTGATGATAATTTTAGTTGATTATAGAGCCTTGAATAATATCAATATTAAGAAGAAGTATCCTTTTCCTCATATCGATGATTTTTTTTATCACCTCAAGGGAGATCTGTATTTTTTTAATATTGACTAACGTTTAGGCTACCAGAATTTGGAAGTAAAGGAATATCACATTCTGAAGACTGTGTTTTGTACTATATATGTCCATTATGAATTTTTTGTTATTCCTTTTGGGCTAACCAATTCACCTATTTTATTCATGGATCTTATGAATAGATTTTTTTGTGAGTCCTTGGACAAGTTTGTGGTTGTGTTTATTGATGATATTTTGGTATATTATAAAAGTAAATATGAGCATGAAAGTCATTTGAGGGTTTTCTTTCAATCCTTAAAAAGAAATAAATTGTATGGTAAATTCAGAAAGTGTGAGTTTTGGTTATAAAAAATTTCATTTCGTGGCCACATTATTTCCAAAAATGTAATAACTTTTGATCATGCTAAAACAAAAGTTGTTGAATAATGTAAAACACCTTCAAATATAACCAAGATCCGTAGTTTTCATGGTTTGGAAGGATATTACATAAGGTTTGTTGATAACATTTCACGGTTATCTAACCCACTAACTAAGTTAACTCAAAATTGTGTTAAATTTATCTGCACAAAAGACATTGATGATTATTTTTATGAATTGAAAATAAGATTGGTGAATTCTACAGTTTTGGAATTTCCTTCTAGAAAAAGTGAGTTTGTTATCTATAGTTATGCTTCGTTGAATGGACTTCGTTTTTTCTTTATACAGAAGGATCTAGTAATTACTCATACTTCATATTAGTTGATACTTCATGAGTTAAATTACACTACACATGACATGGAATTACCTGTTATTATTTTTGCTATAAAAATTTAAAGGCATCATCTGTATGGAGTGAAATTTAAAATATATACTAACCACTAAATTTGTATGAATAATTTCACTCAGAATGAATTGAACATGAGACAGAGTAGATGGATAGAATAAATCAAGGATTCTGATTGTACGATTCATTACCATCCAAGAAAGGCAATAAAGTGGATGAATCTTTGAGTCGAAAGAGTAATGTAATGTTAACCATGCTACGTTTGGAAAAAATCCTTTGGTTTTTGATTTGATGAACAATGTTATATATATTTTTGGTTTAGGGAATACCTCTTTTTTTCTAGGTGGCCGTGAAATCATCTCTATCAGATATAATTATAAAAGTGCAATAAGAAGATAGTGAGTTTCATAAAAAGGTGGAATTGGTTTAGAAGGCTAAGCTACCTGAGTATAATTTTTATATAGACTTTGTTTTGAGTTTTGGAAAGAGATTATGTGTGCCTTGTAATTCACAGTTGAAGAAAGATTTGTTATGTGATGCTCATAGTTCGTTGTTTTCAGTTCAACCGAGTAATAATAAGATGTACAGATAACTTCAGGAGTATTAATGGTGGGATGGAATGAAAAGAGATATTACTGACTTTACTATGATGTGTTTGACATGACAATAGGTTAAAGTAGAGTGGTAGTTACCACAAGGTATTTTTCAGCCTTTACCAGTGGAAGAGTAGAAATTGGAAAATGTGTCCATGGATTTCGTTGTGAGATTACAAAAGATTTCTCGAGGTAACAATTCAATCTGGGTTATTGTTGATCGATTAACTAAATCTTCTCATTTTCTTCCAATTCAAGATAATCTGTCACTAGATCAACTCTATATATTGTATGTTAATTAGATATTCAGGTTACATTGAGTTCCTATCTCCATTGTATCTGGTCTTGATTTGAGTTTCACTTTTATGGACTTAAGAAGTCATTGGGTATTGAATTAAATTTTAGTACAGCTTTTCATCCACAATCAGATGGGCAATCAGAATGGAAAATTAAGACCATGGATGATATGATATGTTCTTGTTCAATGGATTACCAGGAAAGTTGGGACCAACATCTTTCTTTGGTTGAATTTTATTATAATAATAGTTTTCATTCTAGTATACAGATGGCTCTGTTTGAGGCATTATATGGAAATCGATTCCAAACTCCAGCTTTTTAGGATGAAGTATGTGAAAGGAAGTTGATGGGACCAGATTTGGTAAAATAGATTTTAGAGAATGTTCAATTGATTCAAAAGCACATGAGAATATCTCAGAGCAGGAAAAAAACATATGTTGATAACCAGTGGAAAGATTGTTATTTCATTGTAGGTGATCATGCCTTTCTCAATGTTTCTCCATGAAAATGTTTGATGCGTTTTGTATGAATGTAAAGCTGAGTATGAGTTTCATTGGATCCTATGAAATCTTAGAGAAAGTTTTATCAATTGCTTACAGAGTGTCTTTACCTCCATGTTTATCCCAGGTACACAATATTTTTCATGTATCAATGTTGAGAATGTATTTGTTGAATCCATCTCATGTTTTGAGTCAAGAGGTAATTCAGTTGGAAGAAAATCTCTCTTATAAGGAACAACCAGTCCAGATTCTTGACCAAAGAGAGAAAGTGTTGTGGAATAAGGTAATTCATCAAGTAATAGTTTTGTGGAAAAACCTTCTGGTTGAAGAGGCAACATGTGAATCTGAAAATGCTATGAGGGATAAATACCCGCATTTATTTGATATGTGAATAAAATTGTGAGGATGCATTTTACCAAGGGGGGAAAGATGTAACATCCCAGGTAAATAAAGAATATGACATTTTCTGATTTATTAATATTTTTTACATAGATATTAATTTTACTTTAATGAAGATTTGATGTTTGATGGCGTACCTGATATGCCACAACAGGTTTCTTTGAAATCATACATTGCACACAACATTGAGTAATACTGAAAAATAATAATATAATATTATCATTTTAAATGGTACTTAACACATAGTTGTTTTATTGGAGGTAATGTACAAAACTAACTACAATATGACTAAATTAGTTTGTTAAATGTTTTTAAATTTATCCATTAAAATTTAAAGGCTTAAAATTTGAATGAATCCATTTTTATGTATAAATATTATAATATTCTTTAAAAGGACGATTTTCCACCTTTTGATGGTGACCCCTTTTTAAATATAGTTTTATTCAATTTAATATGTTCTATTTGAAATAATAATATTTTTTTTATAATTAGGACATCAGAATTTACTTTTGATGAAATTTTGGTATTTTTCTGATAATGTTAATTGTTTTTTTATGAATAGTGAAATATAATACATTTTAATTCAAAATTACCTTTTAAACAAATTTATTTATATGGTAAGATTATATTTTTAAATGGTTTTAAAGCTTAATTAGATAATTTTTTTACCATTTTATACAATTTTGTTCATTGGAAGTAATATCACTTTTAAATAAGACATAAAAAAATATCAATCTTTTTATTGTTATTATTTATTAAAAACACTATTTTTGTTTTGACAACAAGAATTAATTTAAAATTAATTTATGCAACTTCTGTGTTTTGAATTTAGAAAAATGGATTTCATATTTGGAATCATTATGTACAAATTTGGTAAACTGGTATCTTTTATTTTCAGAGATTATGATTAGTAACATCAGTAAATATTTTATTTACCATGGTTAAAGGGTAAATATGGTAAATAAGGGTAATAATTAATATTATAATAATACAAAATTGCCCTAACATGTGTCCTAATACTATTGGTCGATACATGTCCGACCATGGATATCTATGGGTATATTTTTGGACCAAATAGATTAACTTGTAAGAAAAAATGACACTTTATAAAAATTAATTTAAAGGTAAGGAAAATGTAACATAAACATATATCTCTTAGTAAAACAATTTTAATAATGAGTTATATATGTGATTTTTTTTACTATAAATATTAACTAGAAATATAAAAATATTTCCTAAATTATGGTATTTTATTTATAATTTTTATACATCATATAAATAAATTTATTTATGACACTATGATAATGTAATGACTACCTCGTTAATGAATGTATTAAATAAATGATATTACAAATATTTAAATAAATTTATTTTGAAACATTTTATGTCATACAAGAATTTTATGGATGAGTATAACTTTTTATATTTTAATTAATGTATTATTTTCAAAATAATAAAGTTGTTATTTTATTTTAAAGTCTTGATATGAATAGTTTATAAATTTACATACATGAGTTTTTAAAATAAATATTATTTTATTAAATTATAAAATAATCCTAAAAATAAAATAATCTCCCAACTGATATATATATATAGTGTTTAAAATTTCATTAATGACCAATATTTGGGTCTCTTGGCCTTTTATAGTTAATATATTAACCATATAGTATGAATATTTAAAAGGACGTGGTAATAGTTAAATTAGTTAACTAAAGGTTAAAGCTAAAAGATAAGGTTACTTTTATGCCCTAAACGCGTCTAAAACCCATCGGTTGAGATGATTTCAAATAATAGTAATATTATCATCGAATTGAATGAGTTTGGGACATTTTCAAACAGAAATATAGTTTATAATAATCTAATATTTTCAAACGTTCATAAAGAGCCCCTCCTCCCCCTTATAAAAATCCATCACCTCTAACCCCTAGTCACAAATCTAAAGCCCCTTGAACCATCCCACCTCTTCCCAAATAAGCTCCAAAACTCCCTATATTAGTCATAGAATCTTTCCCATAGGCATAGGGGAATTCAAGAGATCCCTTTGGCTCAAATCTAAAGAAGTTACCTGATTTAAAGGTAAGGTCTTCCCTCAAGTTCGCTTTTTTTATTTTACTTATCCACTCCCCATGCTCTTCTTATTCTTTGTTTATATAAAAAAACTAGTATCCTAAATATACTAGGTTTTTTTCATCATACATATTCAAAATAGACTTACACACACCTCTATCTAATGGCTATAGAACATATTGTTTCTGTGGATGGAAAACTACTGCCTCATGAAATGGTGATTGTTCAATATTCTCCTACAACATTTTATAGAGGCCATTATGATGGTAATGTAATTATATATGATATTTTTGATATTTTTGATATTTAATTTATCTCTATGATTATTCAATTCTCTTTTATAATATACCGTTATGCTTTTTATGTTGTATATATACGATAATTTCATTTGAGGAAATGCGGACTACCTCCCCCTCAAAGTGATATGAATCATTCATACCAAACATATAAGGTATAAAATATGGTGTTACTGAACATATTTAACCTATATAAAATATGATATTATACAGTAATAATAATATACCTATTTATAATTTTGTTTTCATTCCCATTAAAAGGAAAAAAATGAAATGGAAGTAGCATTCAGGCGTACGTATGACTTACCGTCTCTATGAACAGTGCATTTAATATTCGAATATACAAATGATATGGACTATTCTAAATAAATATATACTAGATATATATGATATATATATATATATGATATATATGATATATATATATATATGATATAAAAATCATTAATATCATTCTAGTGATAATGGACATCCGACCACATGGAAAATTTGTAATTATAACAACTTCATTTTTTTACTCAAGATCTGAACATCGACAAAATGTCCGATATGGACCCAAATAAATAACTAATTGTTATAGAAAGGTAATAAGTGACATAAAACTAATAATTAAAATGAAAAAGGTTCTTAAGAAATTAGAAATTAACTTATGGTTATTATTCAAGAAATTAATGGATGAATGAGTTAAGTCAGACACGGGGTAAGGGACTTTGTCTCAATATCGATTTATTGAAGCATGTTTTGATATTATAAAAATCCTTCTACATGTTTTATAATAAAAACCATTGAATTTTACTTTCATTCATAGGGAATATTTATCTACGAATCACTTTACTAAATGAAAAAAGGAATGTTTTAACATATGTAGTGACAATGACCTCTACGCCGTTGTAACGGTTATTTGGATTCCTCTATAAGCCTTAATGTTTTTTAAAATGAAAAAGAAACCCCTTAATCTATTTTTGGGTGTTTTGGTTTTGAAAATGGTTTTTTAAATATATTGTTTATTTCAATATCCTAAAATTATTTCTAGTGATTTTAAATGAAATGTTATTAGTGAAATGTTTATATTTGATATATTTTATGTGTTGTTATTTTATAATGGTACATAGACATTTGATAAGTGGTTACGTGATAAACCAAATGATGGGTGGTTCTATGATAAACCGGGATGGGTGGATATGTTATAACCTCCAATGTATTTGGTATGGAAGTCGGCGATATAGCTATTCGATTTAGTGATATGTGTGGAAGTCGACAGTATGGTTATTCCAGTTAAGTATGTTTTTGTCCCATGTTACCATTATATGTTATGTGTGCTTTTTATGGGATTTATGGTAATATTTTGGTTACAGAAGGGTAAGAAATGGACTTTTATTTAGTGAAGAGTATTTACTACTTTATAAATGTAAAAGTTATTACATATGATAATGTATTCATGGTCTATTGGTAGTTTTGAAAAACAAAGATTTTTCCTTCTTTTAGTATCCTTTTCTGATATTTTTATGCTGATCTGATGCTTTAGAAATGTTTTTCGCAGTAATTATAGTGGATTAGGGTCAAGGAAGGGATCAAGGGAATGTTATGATGATTAAACCATTGAACTAAACATGATTCTATTCTTTTAAGAGTTTTTATTTAATGAAAAAATGGATACTGAGTAGAAGTGTCAAAATGTAATATTCAAATTGTTATGTATAATTTATGACCTAGTTCACTAAATCTATAAAATTGAAAAGATTATCAATGTGAATTGTTAACATAATTGAAGATTATGTTTTGTTTAAGGATGGGTCCTTATAGTTTGTATTAGTGGTTAGTTTAGTCAACTTTGAGAATTTGGGTATTGTTAAATTAATATCCATAAATTAATTTATGGTAAGACTGATATGATATAGTATTTATAGATTAGAATATTGCTTTTCCTAAGATATATTTTTGTTCAGAATGTTATTCCACAGAGGGAACAGGTTAGCAGTGCTAAGAAGGCATACATAGAAGAAAAACCTTCTGAATCGGCATCTCGAGATGGTTGGAATCAGAACTTAACAATTTGTTACAGTAATGCAGCAGTTGAATCAGTCTATAAATGGTTTTGGTATATATGAACGAGACCAACCAGATCAACCCCAGAGAAACATTTTTATAGTGGATCATTTCAGGAGGCAATGTCCCTCATCATTCAGAGGATCATCTGACCCTGTTCAAGCTGAATGGTGGATCAAGGCACTGGAAAATAGTTTTGATGTCATGGGTTCTACAGATAATCAAAAGGATATTCTTGTTATTTAACGTTGGGAAGGGGAATCGGATCAGTGGTGGTCGATGGTTAAAAATATCAGGGATAGTGAGGATATTGATGCTCTAGGTTAGGACTAATTCAAAGGTGTGTTTCTTGAGAAATATTTTCCTCACTTGGTTCAACATAGGATGAAAAAATAATTCATGTAATTGTGGGAGGAGGCTGAATTAGTGGCTTCTTATGAAGAAAATTTCACTCAACTAGAAATATATTCTCCAAATTTCATCTATGATCTTGATATTTAGATAAATCGATTTTTCCCAGGACTGAATATGTGATATCGAAGAGCATTAGCCACTTGTGAATTCAGAATATATAAGAAACTTTTCAGATCTTCCAAGAAGTTATAAATGGTGTTTTTTGATGATTATGTGTTCCAAGAGAGCAAGAAAATTGAGAGATCTAGTTGGCAGTCAAAGGGAAAGAATTCATCAAAGAATCGTGGAGGTAAGAAAATTAAATATCCATCATGTGAGAGGTGTGGTAAAAATAAGATTAGAGAATGTTTATCATAGTCTCTAAAGTGATTTTGGTGTGGTAATCCTCGTCATATTGCTCATAACTCTAAGTAAGTTGATCAAGCAGGAAATGAAAATCCAGAGGTAAGATGTTTTAGTTGCAAAGAGTTTGGGAATAATGCCAATGTGTGTCCAAATTTGATTACCCAGGGTGGAAACCAAATAGATCAAAAGAACATGGGTGGGGAAAGTAATTTTCTAATAATAGAGTTGATGTGGGACCATCAAATGAAGTGGTATCAGGTACTTCGATTTTTTTCAGATTATGTCGATGTGTTTTTCGATTCAGGATCTACACATTCTTTCATTTCTGATAAATTTTCTAGTAATTTGGGAATTTTATCTCAAGATATAAATCATGAACTTATAGTAAAAACACTAGGACGAATGTTGACACAAAAATAAATTATATGAACATTCATGTCCTTATGTGCAGAAATGATATACATTCAAACCTTTTAGTTTTTTCTCTAGTATAGTTTGAAATTATTTTGGGTAATGATTAGATTTCTGTTTATCATACTAAGATTGACTGCAGAGAAAAAGAGGTTTCTTTTCAGAAAGTATTTCAATTTGTGTACAAGAATAAACCTTTACTTTTGTAACATATCAGGAAGCTGAGAAACTAGTAAAATAAGGAAATGAAGGTTACCTTGAACATATTGTTTAAAACAAAATAAATTTTTATATTAATGATGTATCATTAGTAAGTGAGTACCTTTATGTGTTTTCTAAGAAGTTTCCTCGTATAATACCTGATCTGGAAGTTGAATTTACTGTTGAATTCGTTCCTGATGCTAAGACAATTTCAAAAACCCTTTATTGAATGGCTCAAATTGAACTTTTATATTTAAAGAAAGAATTGCAAGAGTTAATAGATAATGTTTTCATTATTCCTAACATATCACTGTAGGGTGCTCTAGTATTGTTTGTTAAAAAGAAAAATGGTTCATTGAGACATTGCATTGATTATCGAGTCGTTAATAATATCATTATTAGGAAAAAGTATTATATTTCTCATATCAATGATTTTTTTGATCAGCTTCAGGGAGATCAGTAATTTTCATAGATTTACTTGAGGTTGTGGTACCATCAGTTGAATGTAATCAAAGGAAACGTTCTAAAGACCTCATTTCATACTAGATATAGCCATTATGAATTTTTAATTATGCCTTTTGGGTTAACCAATTCAAGTACTGTATTCTTGGATCTTATGAATTTAATTTTCCATGAGTCCTTGGATAAGATTGTGGTTGTGTTTATTTATGATATTTTGGTTAATTCTAAAAGTAAAGAGGATCATGAATGTCATTTGAGTGTTGTCTTGCAAACCATAAAAGAAAATAAATTTTATGGTAAATTCAACAAGTGTGAGTTTTTGTTACAAAAAATTTCATTCATTGGTCACATTGATTCCAAAAATGGAATAACAATTGATCCTACTAAAACAGAATTTGTTGAAGAATGGCCAACACCTACAAATATAACATAGATTTGTAGTTTTCATGTTTTGAAAATCTTTTACTGATGTTTTGTAGAAAATTTTTCACGGTTAGCTGTCCTACTAACTATGTAAACTCAAAAAGGTTTTAAATTGATATAGACAAAAGAATGCGATGATTGTTTTTAGAAATTGAAGAAAAATATTCATGAATGCTTCAATTTTAGCATTGCCTTCCTGAAATAGTGAGTTTGTTATCTAAATTAATTCTTCATTGAATGTTCTTGGTTGTGTCCTTGTGTAGGATGATTAGGTAAATACTTATGCTTCAAATTAGATGAAACCTCATCAGTTAAATTAACCTACACATGGATTGGGATTAGATGTTCTTTTTTTTCATTAAAATTTTGGAGGAATCATCTGTACAGGGTAAAAAGTGAAATATATACTGACCAAAAATCATGAATTGTATATTCAATCAGAATGAATTGAACTTGATATAGAGTATATGGATATAATTAATCAAGGATTATGATTGCATGATTCTTTACAATCTAGGAAAGGAAAATAAAGTGGCTGATGCTTTGAGTCAATAGAGTAATTATTCAATAACCATGATATGTTTGGAATGACATTATTTGCTCTTTGATTTGATGAACATTGGTATAAAGATTGTTGGTGCAAGTAATTCCTCTATTTTGTTTCAAGTTGTAGTGAAATCATCTCTCTCAAACAGAATTTAGCAAGCACAAAAGGAAAATAGTGAGTTGCAAAAAAAGATAGAATTGGTTCAGAAGGGTAAGTTACCTGAGTTTAATATTGATAGGGACTGTGTTTTGAGGTTTAGAAATTGATTATGTGTACCTTTTGATTCATAGTAGAAGAATGATTTGTCATGTGAAGCTCATAGTTCAATGTTTTCAGTTCATCCTAGAAGTACTAAGATGTAAAGAGATCTTCGAGGGTATTACTGGTGGAATGGAATGAAGAAAGATATATCTGACGTTACTATGAAATTTTTGACTTATCAATAGGTTAAAGTAGAGTAGCAGTAACGGAAAAGGGTGTTTCAGCCTTTACCGATGCCAGAGTGGAAATGGAAAATTGTTTCCACGGGTTTCGTTATGGGACTACTAATTAATTCTCGAGGTAACAATTCAATGTAGGTTATTTTTTGATTGATTAACTAAATCTTCTCATTTTATTCCAATTCATGATACTCTGTCTCTAGATAAACTTTTTAGGGTATATTTTAATGAAATGGTTAGGTGACATGGAGTTCCCCTCTCTATTGTATTTGATCATCATTTGAGGTTCACATCTATCTTTTGGAAAGGCCTTCAAAAGTCATTTGGTACAGAATTAAATTTTAGTACAGGTTTTCATCAGCAATCAGATGGGTAGTCAGAATGGTCAATTCAGACCTTGGAGGATAGGCTACGTGCTTGTTCAGTGGATTACTAGGGATGTTGGGAGAAACATGTTTCTTTGGTTGAATTATCTTATAAATTATTTTTTCATTCCAGTATATAGATGGATCTGTTTGAGGAATTATAAATAACATGTTGTCAAACTCCAGATTTTTGGGATGAAGTAGGTGAAAGGAAGTTGATGGAACCAGATTTGGTAGAATATATGGAAAAGAAAGTACATTTAATTCAAAATCACATGAGAGCAGCACATAGCAGGAAGAAAATTTATGCAGATTACCAAAGGAAAGATATTTCTTTCAAGGTATTTGATCATTTCATTCTCAAAGATTATCCGTGGAAATGTGTGCTGGGTTTTTGTAAGAAGGGAAATATGAGTCTCAGGTTCATGGACCCTATGAAATCCTATAAAATTTTGATCATTTGTCTACATAGTGTCTTCAACTCCATGTTTATCCCAGGTACAATATATTTTTCATGTTTCAATGTTAATAATGTATCTTCTAGATCCATCTACTTTTTTGAGTCTAGATGTAGTTCAGTTGGAAGAGAATCTCTCTTATGAGGAACAACCAGTCTAGATTCATGACCAAAGTGAGTAAGTGTTGTAGAAAAAGTTAATTCATCAGGTAAATGGTTTAGTGGCAAAATCATATTGTAGAAGAGGAAACATGGTAATCTGAAAATGCTATTAGGGTTAGATACCACCATTTATTTTATATGTGAATAAAATTGCGAGGAACCAATTTCCAAAAGGGGGGAAGGATGTAACATCCCTTTTAAATAAAGAATATGACATTTTATTATTTATTTATATTTTTGAATTAAATACGAATTTTTCTTTAAAGGGGATTCTTTGTTTGATGGAATACCTGATACGCAACAAAGGGTTTCTTTGAAATCTTACGTTTCACACAACGTTGAGTTGTACTAAAAAATAATAATATAATATTATTATTTTAAATGGTATTTAACACATAGCTGTTGAATTGGTGGGAATGAATAGAACTAACTACAATATGCTAACACATGTTTATGAAATGTTTTTACATTTATCCAATAAAATTTAGGGGCTTAAAATGGGAATGAATCCAATTTTAATCATAAATACTCTAATATACTTTAAAAGACTGATTTACAGCATTTTGATGAAAAACTATTTTTAATACTTGTTTTGGTCACTTTTATATTTTCTATTTGGAAAAATAATATTCTTCTTTAGAATCCGGACAACAAAATTTACTTTGGATGAAATTTGGGTATTTTTCCGATAATGTTCTTTTTATAATGAATAGTGAAAAATACAGCATTTTAATTCAAAACTTCCTTTTAATATAATATATTTATATTGTTAGATTATCTTTTTAATTGGATATACTATTTAATTAGATTATATTTTTTCTATTTAATAAAACATTTGTCATAAGTAATTTCACATTGAAATTTGACATAAACAAGTATCAATCCTTTGATAGTTATTATTTCTTAAAAAATGCCTTTTTTTTGGCAAAGAGAATTAATTTCTAAAACTTATATGTTTTTAATTTGGAAAAATTGATTCCATATTAGGAATCATGAGGTCAAAATTGTGTAAATCGGTAAATTTCATTATTAGACATTATGAATAGTAACTTCAGTAAATATTATATTTACCATAGTTAAAGGGTAAATCTAGTAAGTAAGGGTAAAAATAATATTATAATAATATTAAATTACCCTAACATGTTTCTTAATCCTATATGATGATACATGTCCGACCATGGGCATATATGGGTCTATTTTGGGACCCCATGAAGCCACTTGTAAGTCAAAATGAAACTTTATAAAAATCAATTTAACGTTAAGGAAAATGTAACATAAACATATATCTCTTAGTATGACAATTTTTATAATGGGTAATATAAGTGAGATTTTAGACTGTAAATAGTTATTATAAATATAAAAATAATTCCTAAATAATTGTATTTTATTTATAATTTTTAGACATCAAATAAATAATTTTATTTATGAAAAAATGATGATGTAATGATTACCTCATTAATGAATGTTTTAAGTAATTATTATTATAAATATTAAAATAAATTTATTATGAAACTTTTTATATCATCTACAAATTTCATGGATGATCATAACTTGTTATATTGGAATTAATGTACCTTTTTATAAATAATAATGATGTTATTGTTTTTTAAAGACTTTATATGAATAGTTTATAAATTGACGTAAATGAGTTTTTAAAATGAATACTATTTTATTAAATGTTAATATAATACAAAAAATATAATATTTGGAAAATTGACATTAATTTTGACAAAAATTTCATTAATGATCAAATTTTTTGGTCTCTTGTCATTTTATTGTAAATATATTAACCATATAGTATAAATATACAAGAGGAAACTGTAAATGTCAAATGTGTTAACTAAAGGTTAAAGCAAAAAGGGATTATTAATTTTATTCCCTAAACATTTCTACAATCCATTAGTGGATAGTATTTTAAATATTAGTCATCTTATCTTCAAATTTATTGCGTTTGGGAAACTTTGAAACATAAATTTAGTTTATAATAAAATAATATTTTCAAACAATCTTAAAGATCCCCTCCTCTCCCCTTATAAAAATCCATAAACTCTCACCCTTAATCACACCTCTCAAGCCCCTTGGGTCATCCAACCTCTTCCCAAATAATCTCCCAACATTCTTATATTCATCATAGAATCATTCCACTAGGTAGAAGACAATTCAAGAGACCCCTTTGGCTCAAATCAAAAGAAGTTACACGATTTAAAGGTAACATCTTCCCTGAAGTTCTCTTCTTTTATTTTACTTCATCAATCCTTATGATCTTATTATTCATTTTTTATATAACAAAATAAGTATCCTCAATATACAAGGTTGTTTTTTTGATATGTATTCTAACTAAACTTACATGCAACTCAATCTAATGGGTGTACAACATATTGTTTCTGTGGACGGCGAACTACTGCCTCACAATACAATGATTGTTCAATCTTCTCCTACAACCTCTTATAGTGGTCATTATGATGTCGCTATAATTAATTATAATATTTATTTTATTTATTTTATATATATTCTTATTTAATTCTATTTTAGAACATACCTATATTCTTTTCATGTTGTATATATATGATAATTTCTTTTGAGGAAGTGTGGACTACTACCCCCTAAAAGTGATATGACTCTTCAATACCATACATGGAACATATAATGGATGGTGTTAATGAACTTATGTAACATATATAAAATATGAAATTATACTGTAATAATAATATTCATATGTTTCATTTGGTTCTCATTCCTTTTAAAATGAAAAAAAAATGAAATGGAAGTAATGTTCATGTGTATGTATGGCTTACCGTTTCCATCAACGGTGCATTTCATTTTCATATATACAAATGATATGGACTATTCTAAAGAAATATATACTATATATATAATATATATGATAAATAAATCATTAATATCATTCTGGAGATAATGGAATTATTACCGCATGGACAATTTGTAATTATAATAATTTCATTTTTTACTCAAGTTCTAAACATCGTCAAAATGTCTGATACAAACTCAAATAATTAACTGATTGTTATAGAAAGGAAATAAGTGACATAAAACGAATAATAAACCTAAAAAGGTTTTTAATCATTAAAAAATTACCTCATGTTTTTTATTCAAGAAATTAAAGAATGAATGAGTCAATTCAGAGATGAGGTAAGGGACATCGTCTCAATCTCATTTTATTGAGGCATGTTTTGATAATATACACCACCTTCTTGTACACAGTGTATAATTAAACCCTTTGAATTTTAAATTTATTCAAGAGGAATATATTTCTACAATTCGTTTTACTAAACAAAAAATTTAATTTTTTTTTAATTTATGAGGCGATAATGGCCTCTATGCCACCGTAATCATTCTTTGGCTTCCTTTATAAGTTGTAATGTTTTTTAAATTGAAAAAGAAACACCTTTTCTGTTTTTAGGTGTTTTGGTATTGAAAATAGTTTTTGAAATGAATTAATTATTTCAATATCTTGAAATTATTTCTAATTATTTGAAGTGAAATGTTATTAGTGAAATTTTTATATTTGAAATTTTTTATCTGTTATTATTTTATAACGGTATTTGGACATTTGGAAGGTGGTTACGTGATAAACCAAATTATGGGTGGTGCTGTGATAAACCAAGATGGGTGGTTATGTTATAACCTCCAATGCATTGGGTATAGAAGTTGGTCATATGGCAATTAAATTTAGTGATATGGGTGACAGTTGACAGTATGGTTATTCAATTTAAGTATGTTTTTTTCCAAGTCACCTTTATATGTTATGTGTGGTTTCTATGGGTATTATGGTAATATTTTGGATAAAAAGGGGTAATAAATGAAATTTTATTCAGTGAAGAGTATTTCCTACTTCATAATGGTGAGACTCATTACATATGATAATGTATTTTGTTAATTGGTTGTTTGAAAAACTAATAGTTTTACTTCTTTGTGTATCCCTTACTGAGATTTTTATGTTAATCCAATATTTTTTAAATGTTTTTAATAGGAAATAAAGTGGATTAGGGTCATGGACGGGATCAAGGAAAAGTCATCATGATTAAAACATGGAATTGACAAGTTTATTTCATTTTAAGAGTTTTTATTTTATGAAAAAAATGATACTGAGTTGATGTTTCAACATGTAATATTAAAATTGTTATATATAAGTTATGACCTAATTCTATAAATATCAAAACCTAAAAAGATCCTCAATGTTAATTACTAAATTAATTCAAGATTATGTAATGTATAATGGTGGGTCCTTATATTGTATCCAAGTGTCTTTATGAATATCATTATAATATGAATCAAGATCTATATAGATCTAGAAATCATTGTAGTTTAATGTCATATGGTCAAAAAATCAGTCATGCAATTTTAAATTGTGTGGTAAAAATGTGAGTAACTTAACATCAAAGAAGATCAATGTTGTGGATGGGCCCAATAATGGAGTTTTGGGTGTCACTAAATTTCCAATGCTCCAAGTAATAAAACAACACATAGTTCTTGGAAAGCATGATGTTTAGTGTCATGCGACAAGGACATTATTTGTGTAGTTTAACATCTTTTGGTAAGTACATGGGTCACCCAATGTGGACGGAAATTAATATTGTATCTAGGCATAATAGTAGAGGTATAATAATCGATATGTATCTTATGATGGACATAATCAAGTCACATGTAGTTATTGAATGAAGATCTGACTCTCCCATAGGGAGAGGGGAATTTAATTTTTCTTTCACACGTATATAGCCCTTGTGTAATGAATCGACAGTGACATAATGATTACTATGCAGTTAAGAATCATATTGTGGGTACATCTACTTGGCATTTTTAATGGTATGTGGTTAGGATGAGAGATACATCACAGTTTAACATTTTACTATAGGGGATGGTTCTGTATAGTTTAATATCATGTGGTCAAGATGAAATATGTTGTATAGTATAAACATTCACTTCTTGGAAGTAGACTATATAGTTCAATGTATTATGTTTAAGACATGGTCCTTATAGTTTAACATCATATTGTCATGGATTGGTTTGTATAGTTTAACATCATATGGTTAGGAAATGGTCTGTATAGTGTAATGACATATGCTCCGGATGTTATTTTGTAGTTTATTATCATCTGGCCATTATGTGACCCATATAGTGTGACATATTATGTTTAGGATGAATGATTCTTTATGGAATCAATGAAAATTATTTCTTAATAAATATATTATTAGTTCTGGGTGTGACATGCTCCCCATCCACTATGGCTAATGATTAAGTGACATTGTGATAGAACTTATTAATGATATAAGTACCATACCATTTGGGTTATACCTTCAGAGATTACTAGTCTAGAATAATTGTGGTTCTAAGATCCAACACGAGTTTTAATTAGAGTAATTAATGGATGATAAACTTTTTATTGAAGTCTCATGCAATAGGATTTGGATAGAAATTCAGTATTTTCAGTGTGTGCAACATGTTTTTATCAGGCCTACCTAAATCAACCATCTAATTTTGTGATTTATTATAATTTGAAAGTTATCTAAAGATTATTGTTTGAAGTGAAGGAAGTTTTTATCCTATGGGAAACACATTCTTGGTCACATACACCAAAGAATATGGATTTGAATGTGTATTAGAACGTGTTGTGGTACGTTAGGCCAATAATGAATGGAGGATCATATTACGACATGTCTTCTTTTCCTTATTCACCATATTTAAGAGTATATTTCAAAGTGACTTAATGAAAGCTTGTGTCTTTCCATTTACAACTCCATGATAGTGGGATGAGTGATTAGACTTGATGTTGTACACTTGGTATAATTTCATCAAATCTACTAAACTAAATTATGTGACATTGTCAATCAATATTGTGTGAGGGACTCTAAACCAGGTGACGATATGGGACTTTACGAAGTTCATGAATTTTTTCATCATGAATTCCCGAAGGGATATTTACGTATCCCATTTTAATAAGAAGTTGGTAGTAATAAGGATGTACTTGAACTACATAGTATTGGTTGGGAGATATGGTCCCAAAACATCCATTCCCCATTTGAAAAATGTTCAGGAATATTTAGCCATATGTAAAACATTTTGGGTTGATGGAAGGATTTTACATGAATATGACATGAATGACATTTCATGGTGAATCCCACAGAGTTATATATAATTATTTTCCAATATTCACTGACCTTCCTAGTTTTGTGGGAGAGTGTAGTTCTAGACTTAGGATAATTCAAAGAGCCTACATGGAATTGTTCCACGATGGTGGGAATCTCTATTTTTTCTATACATTCGATGAGGATTCTGTCGAATCCTCCCTTGTATATAGAATTCATCCCATTCATACAATCCTTTGAGGTCATGTCCATAGACTCGTACTGAATATTTTTCATTCATATCTCTCTATCAAGAGGATCGTGACTTCGAGATAACCAATTACGGGCTCCTTCAACCCATGGTTAAATACATATTCATTACACTCAAGGTATGTGTTGAAAAGATTTATGTATTCCAAATCATAGATGATAATCGATGAGAACATTTATTGATTGGTCATAAAGATTATTCCTTCCTTCTGATTATTGTAATTCAAGATTGGGGTTGTATTACCCAATGCATGGGGATTGGAATTTTTTGATCAAAGGAAATGATTAATGTGAGTTCAAAAGAGAATTATTCCATTAGTACTATGAAATATTCAATGTGAGGGGAAAATTCGTCCTTTTTTATGAAATAATCAATATTGATATGCTTTATCAAAAAATCTAAATCAAATTTGATATTAATTTAGGCTATCTATTGTTGATGGGATAATTCCATGTCAGTGATGTAGGCTTGGTATTCAGACTGATTATTCATACATCCTTTATATAGTGAGAAATAGTTTGTAAAATTTTCTTTGTCACAAAAATCCCTAAACCAACCAGATTAGGTCATAGGTATTCCAATATCATTTTATTAGGACTCTAGGAGGTTACATAAGAATACATATCATGTGTCTGGGGAGTGTTATGGGAATAGAAAACCTCATCATTAGGAAATTCGATGTCTACTGGTGAGATTTGTTGGGAAGTATGTGTCATAATGAAATAAGTTAGAGAATTCCATTTTACTAAATTATACTACATGAACTAGATTTCATAATTTTTTAGAATTTACATACATTATTGAAAACTCCCAGACATTATGGTATTACCTAGGATGTATTTGATAGTATCAATATAAGAGACCATGTGAACTTCATGGCGTAGTAAGGAATGCATCTTCTATTTCACTGCATAGATGTGTGTGATGTAGTTCTTCTCGACAACTGAGTATCCTTCCTCAGTTCCTAACATCATTCGACTTAGGTAGTAGAGGTGTTTCTCTTTACCCACGTCATTATTTTGTGCAAGGATATATTTGATTGATTGTCCCATTTAGGTGACATACAAAATGAGCATCTTTCCATCAAAAAATTTCATCAGGACTACTGGGTGTAGAAAATACTACTTGAGACTCTCAAAGGGTTGTTTGATATAATCATCACATTGATAGGTGATCCCTTAAATCCATGATATGGTTAAAAGGAGATATTTTCTAGGTAGTTTAGTTGTGAAATTATGAATGTAGGTGAGGTTCCCCTAGAGCCCCCTCAGTTCCTTGATATTTTTGGGGGTGACATTTCTAGAATATCATTCGTCTTTTCTATGTCAACCTCAATGCCATAGTGGAACACCAAAAATTAAATGAACATCCCTGATATTACTTAGATAGCACATTTTAGTGGATTCCACTTTTGGCAATGTTGTCTCATCTTGTCAAAGACTCTTCTAAGATCAATGAAGTGAACATAACATTGTTCGTATTTGACCACCATGTCATCGACATAGAATTTGGTTATTTTTTTCAAAGAATGTATTTAATATATGATTCATTGAATATTGATATGTATCACTATAATTATTAAATCTATATGAAATTTCATAATATAAAAATCTCTCATGAGTTGCTCTGAAGGAAGGGTGTTCTTAATCTTCATATGCTATTTTTATTTGATTGTACTCTGAATACCCATCCATGAAGCAGAGGTCTTGGAAGCCATTATTTCTATCAATAAATAGCTATTTTATAATAAATTGGAATTCAACATTTGGGTAGTATTTATTTAGGTCTCTAATGATAATGAAATACAATCTTTTCACATTCTTTTCCTTGACTGGGATGATGGTGGTCACCTATCCTAGGTGTTTCACTTCTCTGAAAATGTTGGGTTTAATCAATTTGTAAGATTGTCCCAATAAATTTGTACCATAAGAGGGGTGCATATTAATTCCTTCCTTCTTGTAACATTGATGGTAATCGGGTAAGCTAAGATAGTGCATATCCAAAAATTGATTTAGTTCAGGAATATCAATAAAGTTTCAAGAAAACACATATTGGTGTTTCTTCATAAATGTGTTGTACAAATCTTACTCCTTGATATTCATGGTGGGACTAATTTTTGAAAAATTTGTCTATTATTATATTCCCACATTTACCAACCTGATCTCATCAATGGTGGTGGAGTCACCTTCCTATAATTTAGGAGTGGAGTTCCTGAGGTCATCCTCCTGTTTTTTCATCTTTCAATCTAAGGAGGTGTTTTTTTGTGAAGTGAAAAATATGGGGGAATCACTATACCTGTCAAGGTGGGAGAGGCCATAACAAAATTAATTATAATCCCCAACATCTGAATTCATTATAGAGATATTTTGGGGAATATTTTATATTACCTTGTCATTGGGGAAAAAGGGGGAATAGACATCTTATATAAGGTCTATTACCACAACTGATTTATGGGGATCACATATTTTTTTGAGTATTTTCTATGGATTAAAAGTGGAGTTCCCCAAGACATTAGGGATGAAATCTATATATATTCTTCCATAATTCATTGTTTTCCATACATTTTGTAGAAACCTACCTCAGTATATGTTCCTTTTCAATTCTCTAAGTAGTCACCATCTCCATGTAGTATTTCAACCATTCAATCGATGGGGTATTTAATAGACTGATGGAATTTTGATGGTACCACCACATGGAATTGGATATAGGGCCTCCAAATAAGAACATTAAAGGAAGTTTCTTGCAAGATGACCATAAACACAACATTGGATGTGAGATACCAGAAATGATATTTGAGATTGATCTTCCATAGAATTATTTGGTTACACTTATCATGTCCTTGAATGGTCATTCTTATGGTAGATAGTTCCCCCTAACTATATCCCAAAAATAAAAATTTTCACATTATGATTCGACAGATCCCTGAACCATTGTCAATCAAAGCTCTTTGATCGTTGAAATTATTGAGTCTGTCTGAAATATATTTGTGCCTAATGTTTCCTTCTTTGACCTCTTCATGATTCTGTTCTTTGAAACAGATAGTGGCATACTGCTGGAATGGTCTACACTTGAATGTCCACGACTATAATGACTTCTATCCCAAAATCAAATGGGATATTTAAGGCTTCAATGAGTTCCTCCCAAAGTTATTTTGAATGATGGATCACAACAAGTATTAAGAGCATATCTAGGGTAACATTTTTCTATTTCAGAATGTCGTACATTAGTTCCTTAGGTCAGTTCTTCTCAAGGTGATTTTTCTCCTTAGTATATAGTTCAAGATATGGGGAATTTGAGGTAAATGGCTTTGGTGTTTGAGATCAGGTTGAGGGATTATCTATTCTTAGCAGTCAAGATTGTTACAGACATCCCCATTGTTTGGGATGATCTAATAATATCATCCCTACCTATAATTCACATAATATAAATGGGTGTTGACCACCACTATAGGGTACTAAAACAACACCATGTCACTTTTTTCTTACTGGTGGCTTTCCCCCATGTGTATATGGGATATATGTCCTATGTTTGGATGTAACCAAAATATTGGTTCTGAATATGCATATAATATTTCAGGTATCGTAGGCTCTAGTACATGTTGATTCATGTTCCTAGATTAGGAATGGTGGAATAAAACTTGGAGTCATATTAATCATTATACAAAGGGTCTTCCTTGTGTTTCATGTTAACAATCTGAAATATGAGCTCTTTTTCTGATGAGGGTTCATTTTGGTGTGGATGTTCTATTTCATTGGATGTCATAGGGAAGGAATATTTAAGAGTTAGAGATTCTGTAAAATCCAAAATTTGTTATACCTCTTCTATCTCTACCTATTTTTGATGGTCATGTTCACAATTGGGAGGAACAATTGATGAACCCACCCTTTATAAAAAACAATAATTGGTTAGTAGAGCTATGATATTAGGGTGAAACAAGCTCAATCTATTATCTTTCGATTCATATATTTTTTGGAAATTTTTTTGATCCTGGTCATAGCTATTTCCATTCACCTTATTATACTTACTAAAAGATGGTTATATAGGTCACCTTCTTTGGGGAGATATCCAATAGAACCTATTTGGGATCGACCATGATTTGGAGGAAACCATTGAAGATGAATAAATCCTAGATGTTTTAATTAATCCTTTTATGAAAATGTTAGTAGTCATGATGATTGGTGAGGTTGACCATATTGGTATTTGTGGGTGGTGGAAGATTGAGTACATTATTCTCTATAGAGGTAATGAAATAACTGGGGGCATTTTCATTTTTTATGGATAATGAATCATTTATTCATTCCTCAAATATCAGGTAAACATGATCCCTTTTTTCTTTAGTCCAAGGATGAATTTGTGTTTGATGCTGCTTGATAGGAGGTGTTTGGTTGTTTGGGGCCTTCGTAGGTGATTGAATGGGTATTTTACGTGGTTTTAGGGTAACAAAATTATTTTATAACTTGCCTATAATTTTCCCTCTATTAAAGGTATGACATGAGATTCATCTCAGGTCAAATGAATGTAATGTTTTTAATGTTCCTCTATTTCTAGGAACACATAGTACCCACCTAGATACTTAATTGAGATTAAAGGTGTCCACAACTGATCTAAGATATTTTTTCCATAACTCTTCAACAATTTCTCCTATTATAGAATAAAGTTTAGAGAGTTGGTCAAACCTTTCCATATGGATATAATTTTTTAAAACCTCTTGTATTCATGTTTTTTGTATTTTTTATGGTCAATAACTTATTTTTTACTCAGTTTAGAGATGAAGTGATAAAATAATTGATGAAAAAGGTCCTCCCATTCAGCAACTGATCCTGTTAGAATTAATTTGAAGCAATAAAAGGATATCATGGTCAATGTTGGTAAAAAACACCCTATCTTGGTCACCTCTTATTGATCTCGAGGCCCATCATCAAACCAAATCAGGATAAACTATGGTTGAGATGTTGTTTGGGGTTTTTAACCTTCAAAGGTGGAGAAGGTTGGATTGCCGAAGTTGGTTGGGGGAATTTGGGAATTCAATTTTTTTCTGGATGAATAAGTGTGCATCTCCTTTCAATGTATTCCATTCGAGAATTGAAGGACTCGATGGTGTTGAGAAATTCTAAAGGTATTTCTATTTGAGATGCCTCATATCTATAGGTAGTAGGTGGGGTTTTGTGTGTGAACCCACTTTTATTTCTGGCGGATTCTTGAACTATCCTAGGACTGAAAGAACTCCCAAGAGAGGGAGAGTCTATCATTGTAACAGAGGGAAGTCATTACCATTTTGAACTTCCTCAAGTATATATATTGGTTTCCTATATCCAGTGTTTGTCTAAAGATCAGATAAAGCACTTATAGGTAGATCATATCTTGGATGAAAAATATACATCTCTTCCTGAAGATGATACTATGTGGGATTATTTACCCTGAGTAACTCCTTGTTTAATTTTCATATAGTTGTATCTGAATATCATATTGGGGAAAATGTCATTATATGGATGGATTTTCAGTTCTTCTAGGAGTTGATTGGGAATTATAAACACATTTCCATTTATCATTAGCAGTTTTAAACAATATAGGTTGAAAATAGATATTCATATCTACTAGATTTTGGAACCTTCTTATAGTTTTGGGTGCAAGAATACTTAGTGGGTGCATCCATCCACCCACATTATCAGTTCTATTAATTGTGAAAACTGTGAGTGTAGTGTATCTTGACAAGGTAGTTGTCCCATTACATTCAATGTAATATAATTATTTAATAATTCTTGCATTATGGTCATTTCTAAAAACCTTTTCTATATTGAGTCATTTTTTCTTGCAACCCTGGTGATGTTTTAATTTCTTTACCACACGCTCCTCTTGTATTTTCCAGTGAGGAGTGTACATAAGGGAATTTCCAATCATGATTATTGAACGGTCCCCAAATATATGTGGTTTGGCATGTGGCATGAGGAATGAGTGGGAATTTGACCATAAATAATTAAATCCCAGTCAAGAAAATATTTATTCCCTCTATGGTGATGATGATGATAAAGATTACCCCAATCATGTGGGATGAAGACTGTCCCGGGCCAAAATGTGTATTGATTTATCCTTTTGATGAACATCAATTGATTCTAGTTGATCATTTGATGAATCCTAGGATTAGAATTGAGATATAATTCCCCCATCCCAGCATGTTCAGTTTTATCTATAACAATCACGAATTTCCTCAGGCCCATTTTAGGGGATGATGAACATAGAGATGAAGATTGAAATTTAAATTCCCCCAGCATTATGGTCTAGGGTTTATTTTCAAAATCTCTTTATATGCAATGAATAATATTATTAATTGATGATATTATGGGTGGTTGGGTTAGAAGGTATTCCCCTGTTTGAGTGTTCAGGGTTCTCTCCTGGACTAATGCTACCAAAGCTATTGAAGAAACTTGTTTGATATTGTGTAGTTGTTCTATTATAGAATCTGGGTGAAATGGAATCCCATTATGGGGGTTATTTTTTACTGTATGTTGTTGGTTTGATCATGAGTTCATCTTCCATATCTAAAAGATGTTCCCATTGTTTTTAGGGGACCATTTCAATGATCTCTGGGAACCCCACTCTCCCAGTTCCGGATTTCATGAAACAATTGAAACTAGAGAATTCAGTTGTACCAACCTAATGGATCAAGTGTTTCCCATTCCCCTTATTTCGAGGGAATCTATGACACCTAGGAAACCATATCTGATGGATTATATTGTTCCATAGGTGCAGTGAAGTGTATGACTCCATACCTTCCCCATCCTCAAATATAGATTCATTTCATGGCTTTGAAGATCATATGAAAAAATAGTTTTCAAGTAATGGAGAAAATAATTCTATATATTTTAAATATGATTTTCCAATTTTAGATCCCAGGATGTGGAGATAACATCTAGTTCTAGCTAAAAAAGATTAATTTGATTGTCTCATGGTGACCCTCATACCTAAGATATGAGAGGTATCAAACTTCTTGTAGCGGATTAGTATCCCACATATTTTGGGAGAGATAATATATGATATCATTTTCTAGAACATTTCGGATCTCGTAATCATAAGTGTAAAGGGTCCAAAATATGGGAGGGAGGTTTCTTTGGGATAACTCTCTCCATATTTCAATTTTAGCTTCCTCTTCATCAGACTTACATGTCTATGTCTAACCAGAGCATAGAAGGTTCTTCTTTGGGTCACTTGTGGACCAGTGTGGAATTTTTCTAGTTGTAAATGGGGAATTTTTTACATTTTTCTCCAGTGTTTTGAGAACCTATCATTTCAAAGGAATCTGCTCTTTTATAACCTCATTGTGTAGAGGTGTTTAGTAAAGGGTATTATTTCCTTTTCCATGGGAGATATCATCATGGGGAGGTTTACCACAACGAATGTCAGGAGTGTAGTCCCTATGATCCTTCTCCACACTACCTTGAGTGTGACTATCAAATTCATGATTCCATTATTTATTAGATGAAGAGTTGAAGAAAACATGGGGTATTGAGAAGGTATATCGAACAACCTTGTGAATATTGGAATTTAGTAGATTAATGATTTTAGACTTCATCTGAATTGTGGTCAAAATATGTTGACCTGCATTTTGAAATTGTTAAAGGATATGAGAATGTGGCATGAAGGATTTCAGAAATTGTTGATAACCATATGGTCTTGTGATAATATGTGTTCACTATTAAGAATATGATGGGATATGAAAATGGGATGCTTCATTATTAGAAGGAATACAAGCCTTCCCCAAGGCATGTGACACCTCTCATTTGGCGAGCCTTGATTAGAATAAGGATATGATCTCAATCATACACCTTTGGATTATGTCACCGACATTTTTTCATAATTATTTGAGATTGTCCAAGGAATGTTTATCTTTTACATGGTGAGTCCCAGTAGGAGTTTGAATATGATCCAAATATTAATATTCAATCCACGTCAGAATATAATGATAGAACTCTAGAGTTGGATAAATGATATGGGACTCCTCATGTATATCCTTGAAAGGTTGATGATGTCGTCTTTTAATGGTGGATGTTTGGAATATGAGACTAGATTTTGTTATATAAATAAATATGTTTTGTAGATTCACTAAAAGGAATATGATCCTACCCCAAGGCATTTTACACTCTCACTTGGTGGGCCCCATCCAAAATTAGGATTTGAGTTGATCCTGGGCCATTAGTTTATCCTGCTTGTATTCTTTGATAATAATATGAGTCTATCTCTAGGGATGTACTATCTTAGTTGTTAATCCCCAATCAGGATGAGTATATGAGCCCAATCCTGGGCCATTATAATATGTTTCTTGTCTTTTTATTAGTTTGTGACCATATCTGTAGGCATGTTTCAGTCTCACATGGTGATCCCAAGTTGGAAGAGGAATAAGATACTCATCTAGTGTCTCATCCCTTTTCTTAATATGCAAATAATTATCTTGGACAGGAACAAGAATTTATTCTTGCTCTAGAGCAACCAATTTTTTGTATTGATCAGTGTAACTCCCCAACCCAAGTTACCCAGAGTCAGTACATTATTATGCATCATTGGAATGATCACAAAGGATCAAGTCTCGAAAGACCGATTAGTTTAGTAGTCTTGGAAACACTAGATATATTCATAAGTCTTACCTTACATCATAAGGTAAAAAAACTACAACAACATCTTGTCTTCATATCCCCTCATTCTATCCCTGCAGGTCATTCATAAATTACTTCTTCACATCTTAGGAAAAATAAAACATTGAAAGGGGTGAGTTCAGATTCTCAATAAGGATAAAAATATAGCAGAATCTTTCATAAATAAGCATAAACACTTAAGGCAATGTATAACTAAAAAAATCCTTCTAAACTTGAACATCAGCACATTGTGGAAAAGATAAAATAACATAATTCCATTTACTTATTCACATGGATATTCTACTAGTCAAATAATCACATGCAATATCAATAACCACTTTCATAATGAATGAATGCATAATTCTAGACTATCATAACCACGTTTCCAAGGCCTCGTGCCGAGACTACAAATAAGATTTTGTCAAGGCCTCGTGCCAAGACACTAGTTTGTCTCATGAGACCTACAGATGCATCGAGGATCTATAGCGGGATCCACCCATCACTTACTACGTCCAATGCATTCCTCATATGAAAAGGTTTAAACAAGACATAAATATTCGTAGTAAAACAAGCATACGAAATGTCAATACTTTAACTAGAAACCTTGAATGGTATAAAAATAGCACATCCACAATAATACATAACTAA
This sequence comes from Viscum album, assembly GCA_963277665.1. Taxonomy (NCBI): domain Eukaryota; kingdom Viridiplantae; phylum Streptophyta; class Magnoliopsida; order Santalales; family Viscaceae; genus Viscum; species Viscum album. Next base: position 1,390,719,949 of record OY728159.1, read on the forward strand.
TTCGATACAATATAGAAGAAAGTATTGTATCATATTAACCTCAATAGAGAATAACTAAGGATATTGACATATATAAAAATAATCATCAAACCTATTATAGAGAAATATTCCCCTTTTTTGAAATCATTTAAACGTCACACTCTTTGTCGATAAGCCATTTAAAAATAGATTTTTGAATCAAAGTGTCCCATACCACTTTGAAACTTTTAAAAGTAATTTTAATTTTAAAACTTTAATTTCCATATAAATAAATCCTTAAAACTATTTTTAAAACATGGAAACTAATGAGAAATATTTAGAAGAATAAATCTTTAAAACATTTAAAACTGATATTTGAGTTAGAGGTTCTAACCAAAAGAGAGACACATGAAAACAAATAATTGAGGTAATCGAAACATTGTTATAGCATGAGAATAAAAGGATTCATGATATACTATGTCAAAGTACATTATATACACCATATAAAAGTGATTTGGCATCTAACAACAAATAAGTCTCAATGGAATGTAAATTGAGATGAAATCTCTTATAAAGGCCATATGCTTAGGTTAAGGATAAATCAACGACATAATTATGTGTGAAAAATATAAATACACTCAATATGATTGGATTTTCAGTGTAAAACAATAAAATGACATTCACACATATTCTTGTAAAAGCAACACCAATGAATTGGATGTTTAACTCGACCAATCGAGATTGAGTAAAAATTACTCTTATCAAGTTCATACTGATGTCTTAAGAATTTATCAATGGTGTGATTATGTGTATCAAAAGTATATCCACAGAAACGGGAGTGGAAATTATGACATAATCAAATGGATAGTGATTACACATATAATCATGGAGTAAAATAATCAATGAAGTATGCGTAAAGACGAATGAGTGGAAATTGAAATTTCAAATTCCCTTATCAATTTGGTAACTTACGAAACATAAACCCATGAAAGAAAGATCATAAAATGATTATGTAACTATCCAAAAATAAATTTATATTACACAATTAAAAAATAATGGGAAATACACACACCACAAACAATAAATAAGTGGTGAACAATGGAAATCCCACGGAATTAAAAGTGAGATAAGAAACCCATTACTTTGTAATTGTTTCTTGGTCGATGATAGGTTAACCTTTTGTATAATGGTGAAAAAATTGTTATTTAATTATAAAAAAATTATTTTCATTTATATGATATCAAATATGATCTTTTAACATTGATTTGTTAATAATATCTTAGTATTATCGTCGTTTCAGGTGTTAACAAATTTGTTTTCCTTTATTATTTGTTATGCGAGCCGTATTTGTTATGTATGGGATGTATCTTATTCATATACCGAATGATATCATATCTCTAAAAATTATTTTTATTCATCAAATGAAATTTAGTCTTGAATGGATATGATGGGGAATGAATCTCATCGCCTTCGGGGAGACGGTAATCCGTACGTACACACGAGCGACAATATCATTCTTTTGATATTAAAATAATATATAATTGAATGTAATTTTATATAGACAGAATCATAATCATTTTATATTTATTATTTACAGGAATTAGAAAACATTATTATACAAATATAAATAATAATATATTGAATAAAAATTATACCACAACGTGGAGACGGTAGGTCGTACGTACGCACGTATGGTGACATGTCATTCAAGGGATGGATATAATAATGAATTTGTTTGTTACATATTTATAATAACATCACAGTATATAGAATATACATGAGTTATTATTTTATAATGGAAATAAAAAGTAAATAAGAAGTTGAAGAAGAAAGGAACTTTAAAGAGGCTGGTGAAGACGTTACCTCTTCTTCGGGTTCTTCCTTTTTATTTGATCAAAAGGGATCCTTATGTTGGATTTCTGATCAAAATAATGCCTCTAGGTTGATGTGAGGGAAGTTAGTAGGATATATGGGAAGAGGATGGCCGATACAAAATTCATTGATGGTGTTAATAATTGGTTAGAAGTGGTGTCCTTTTATAAGGGGGAGGAGGGGATCATTAGGAAAAACATAAAGTCTTATCTTATAATATATTCATATTTGTTTTATAATGGCTCCAAAGTAGATTATTCAATGGATAAGGCAGATATGGGTATAAATAATTTCAAAAAATATATTTTAGACAGGTTTGGGTCATTATAGTAACATTATCTTTTATTTTTGACTCTTAGTTAATTAGTTTGACATTTACCATGTCACTTTGTATTTTATATTATATAGTTAATAAACATACTATATACATCCAAGAGACCCCCCAAGTGGTCCATTAACAATAAAACTATCATAATACAAGTCATTTGGGCGAAACTTAGATTTTTTAGAATTTAATATCAATTAATAATAAACATTTGTTTTAAAAACTCTTTTATGTCAATTTTGAAGCTATTTTGTATTTGATTTTTGTAAAACTCCTAACAGTATAATTACTTCGAAAAACGTTAATTAAATCAATCCTAACCAGTCATATTAACCTATAAAATTCGTGTAATTCATTAAAAGTCTCAAATTATATTTATTTGGGTATTTATAATATCAATTATTTTAATATTTCACTAATAAGGTAATTATTGCATCATCATTGTGTCATAAATAAATTAAATTATTTAATGTCTAAAAATTATTAATAATATAATATTATGTATGAAATCTTTTTATATTTTTAATGAATATTTTTAGTTGAAAATATAATATATATAACCATGTGTAAAAAAAATTTCTAAAAGATATAGGCTTATGTCATTTTCGTATTTACTTTAACTTAATTAATATAAATTGTCAATATCACTTACAAGTGGATCCATGGGGTCCATAAATCGACCCAAAGATGACCATGGTCGGACATGTGTCAACCAATAGGGTTAAGACATGTTTTAGGGTAAATTAATATTATTATAATATTATTTGTTTACCCTTATTTACCGGATTTAACCTTTAACCATGGTAAATAAAATATTTACCGAAGTACTTATTAAAAATGTCTAAAAATAATAGTTTTATATTTACATAATTTTGAAATCCAGATTCCAAATATGGGACCCATTTTTCCAAATTCAGAATAGATAAGTAGTAGAAATTAATTTAAAATTAATTCCTGCTGTCAAAACAAAATGCGTTTTTTATGAAATAATAACTATCAAAAGATTGACACTTGTTTATGTTTGGTTTAAATGTGAAGTTATGTCCAATGACCAACATTTTATTAAATGGTAAAAATACATTCAAAATATAATTTTAAACCATTCAAATTCATAATTTATCACTATTAATTATTTCTATTAAAAAATTTGTTTTTAATTAAAATTTAGTAATTTTCACTATTAATCAAAATATGAATGTTATCCGAAAAGTACCAAAATTTCACCCTAGACTAATTTCGATATTCTGAATCCAAAAATGAACTCCATTTTGAATGATAAAATATATAATATTTCAAAAAGTGGATATTACTATTCATAACGGCTAGTTTTATTAGTTGTGGTGTGTGTTAGAACATGAAGTTGCGTACAAAACATGTTGCTGTATTATTCACCGAGAAGCGTGTCGTGGAAGGTTGGGGTGTTACATTCTCCCCTCCTTCAATAAATTGCATCCTCAAAATTTTTAAAATTGGGCATGGGAATATAATGGAAGGTCCCACATCAGAAAATGAGTCAATAAAACTATCACTTTAAAAGAAATAAAGAGAAGTGCAAAGGTCAACCGAGATAACCTATACTTGGATTCCATGTAGAAAAACATTGATATGGATGATAAACTAAGTGTTAAATTCTGATGGAGAGGGATAGAAAACAAGATCAGCAAAAAGTTAATAATAAGAAAACCACAAACTTCTGATGGGACAAACAGTCATTAGTTTCCCAATAGGAAAAGTAAACAGACAACATTTTTATTATTATTTTATGTTACATTACATAAAGATGAGGAATTAATTTCTAAGATTGAATAAGAACATAAAGAGATATACTTAATTTTTAAGTAAAGCATCATTATTTAATAAATTTCTACTACTAACTCATTTTTAAATGATTAGTATTCCAGAAGAATTGGTCACACTAGAAGAGCTACAATAAAATTATTATAGAATCACATGATCTACGATGAATAAACTATATATTTACCTTGTCTTTAGAGATTAATCAATACCAAAATGGTTAGTATAAGATCTGATGATCCCTCATAAGGTTATTTCATTAGATAAAGAAACACTAATCTTAATTTCTAAAATTAAACCAATAATACCCAAAAGTTAAATAAAGAATTGTCCTTAAAATCCTTTAATAAAATTGAAAATAATATTGAAACTCAAAACATATAAGAATTTTGTTATGTAGTCTTCCACGATAAATGGTATCTTCAAATTTACATCAATTACTATTAAAGTAACATACTTAAATGTAATTAACCTAATCACATATTCTCTATTATAGGTTAATCATTTCCATAAATAACCAAAATCACTATAAATCCACAACAAAAACATAGATAAAAATCCACCATTACTCCTCAAATTAAATCCCATACTATTCTATTTTCCATGGGTATATAGTGTTCCCCAAAATGTGAACATCTTCCAAAATAACATTTATCACTTAATCACCAAATCATTTTCTTATAATATGGGTATTCATTTGATAAGACATAAGAGGCCAAATCAAATTATTATTTATCAATAAAATCATTTAACTAAAAATAATAGTCACACTATTCAGGGACTTCATGTAGTCCAGTGGTAGGCGATAAATCCCAATCGCACATTGGTTGTGGGTTCGATTCCAAGTGCTTTGTCCGACGCGACGGGTTCTCACACGGTCTTCATGTTGTCCTTTTTCAACAACAAAAAATTAACATTACCAAAATGTGATAAATTCCTCAAAATAACCATAACATAATTTAACCACAAATGTTATCTCATACCTTTCATTTTCATCCCAAATTATAATAACATGTAATTGCCTCCAACCCAATGATCATGTAAAACCAAATGCTTATTTATAACTATATCCACAAGAGATAAGATAATTCTTCCTCAAATATAATTCTCACATGGAAAACTGAAGGGTTACAAATACAAGAGAAAGGTATTCCAAAGTAAACCCATCAACAAGGATCACTAATACTTTTTAAACATTTCTCAAACCATTTGTTTCCACATAGATTCTTCTTTGACCAAGAATATATCCTATAGAATAGGTCATTCACTCGGGTAATGGTCAGGTCCCATACATTTACGGAAAATAACTGTAAATGGATTATTGGGACTGTTTTTATATTCATCCATAGTACTCTTCATTTTTCTTTGGCAATTCTTCACTTTATGTCCTTCCTTCCCACACGTAAAGCATTTATTTGTTCCATTGAGACACTTTCCTAGGTGTCTCCTTCCACATTTCCTGCATGATGGAAAATTAGGATTCCTTTCTATAGGGCATCCACTGCTAAAGATCTTTTCATTCATCACCTTTCTCTTCATTGTTGAGTTCGGGAATTTGTTAATATATATATTTCCGATTATATTTTTGGAAAATTGATTTGGTATGAAGACGATATCTTTTACGCCTATCAATATTCCATTTTGTTGCTCATTTCCACCACTTTTCCCACCTTGTACATCATTCTCAAATTCACTATGAATTCCTTGGAATCCAGCCATTGACTAAAACTAGAAAGCATTGTGTGAGTAACAGTACTCATAAAATCATTTACAGAATATCATGTCATCATATTCTCAATTTGGAATAAATTAGGATTAACCAAGGTTATTTACACTCATTTTATATATAATACTTCAAATCTATTTGTAATGAAAATTTAAATTATCATAAGCATATCCCCCAGGAGTGTCGTAACCAAGAGTGGATCAAGGCCTGTTGTCGTGCACTAGTTCTCGTTCGAGTCTAGATCAAAGCGGTGTTTTCGGGTCTTACCCCTAGGTATATCTATGCCAGATCCGCCTCTACCTGATCGTGTCCAGACAGGGATGTATTGCTCGGAAAACTCACAAAATCTCTACAATACCAAAATTCTACGAAGTTCTTCTATACTAATACTCAATTTCTATCTTAGGGATATGTTCTCTAATCAGAGTTTATCTAAATCTAGCTCCCAATGTTTGTACTAAACTTCCTCTAATACCAACTGTAACGCCCCGACCCCAGTTACCCAGAGTCGGTACATTATTATGTATCATTGGAATGATCACAAAGGATAAAGTCTCGAAAGACCGATTAGTTTAGTAGTCTTGGAAACACTAGATAAATTCATAAGTATTACATTACATCGTAAGGTAAAAAAACTACAACAACATCTTGTCTTTATATCCCCTCATTCTATCCCTGCAGGTCATTCATAAATTACTTCTTCACATCCTGGGAAAAATAAAACATTGAAAGGGGTGGACTCAGATGCTCAGTAAGGATAACAATATAGCATAATCTTTCAAAGATATGCATAAACACTTTAGTAAATGTATAAATAAAACAAAAGCCTTTCAAACTTGAACATCAGCATAATGTGGTAAAGATAAAGTGAAACAATTCCATTTACTTATTCACATGGATACTCTAATAGTCTAATAATCACATGCAATATAAATAACCACTTTCATAAGGATGGAATGCATAATGCCAAACTATCATAACCACGTACCAAGGACTCATGTCGAGACTACAAATAAGATTTTGTCAAGGCCTCGTGCCAAGACACTAGTTTATCTCATGAGACCTACTGATTCATCGAGTAGCTATATCGGGCTCCACCCGTCACTTACATAGTCCAATGTATTCCTCATATGAATAGGTTTAAACATAAAATAAACATTCATATTAAAACTAGCATACGAAATGTCAATACTTTAACCACAAACCATGAATGGAATAAAAATATCATATCCACAGTAATACATAACTCATTCGATACAATATCGATGATTGTATTGTATCATATTAACCACAATAGAAAATAATTAAGGATATTTACATAGATGAAAATAATCATCAAATCTATTAGAGAGAAATATTCCCATTTTTCTTGAAATCATTTAAAAGTCACACTCTTTGTCGAGAAGCCATTTAAAAATAGATTTTTGAATCAAAGTGTCCCATACCACTATAAAAATTTTAAAATTAATTTTATATTTAAAACATTAATCTCCATATAAATATATCCTTAAAACTAGTTTTAAAAAATGGACATTAATGAGAATGATTTATAAGAATAAATATTTAAAACATTTAAAAATGATATTTGAGTTAGAGTTTCTAACCAAAAGAGAGACACTTAAATACAAATAATTTAGGTAATCAAAACTTTGTAATATCATGATAATAAATGGATTCATGATATGCTATGTCAAAGTACATTATATACACCATATAAAAGTGAATTGGCGTATAACAACAAAGAAGTCTCAATGGAATGTAAATTGAGATGAAATCTCTTATAATGACAATATCCTTAGGTTAAGGATAAATAAACGACATAATTATTTGTGAAAAATATAAATACACTCAATATTATTGGATATTCAGTGTAAAACAATCAAAGGACATTCACACATATTGTTGTAAAAGCAACACCAATGAATTGGATGTTTAACTCAACAAATCGAGATAGAGTAAAAATTACTCTTATCAAGTTCATACCGATGACTTGAGAATTTATCAATGGAGTAATTATGTGTATCAAAATTATATCCACCAAAAGATGAGTGGAAATTATTACATAATCAAATGAATAGTGATTCCACACATAATCTTAGAGTAAAATAATCAATGAGGTATGCATAAAGCTGAATAAGTGGAAATTGAAATTTCAAATTTCCTTATCAATTTGGTAACATACAAGACATACACCCATGAAAGAAATATCATACAACGATGATGTAATTATCCACAAATTAAATTATATTATGCAATGAATACAATCATGGGTAGTACACACACCACATACAATAAATAAGTGGTGAACAATGGAAATCCCACAGAATTAAAAGTGAGATAAGAAACCCCTTACTTTGTACTTTTACCTTGGTCAACGGTATTTTAACCTCCTGTATAATGTTGAAATAATTTTTATTGAACTATAAAAAAATTATTTACATTAATATGATATCATATTTGATCTTTTAACATTGATTTGTTAATAATATCTTAGTATTATCGTCGTTTTGGGGTGTTAACGGATTCGTTTTCCTTTATATTATTTGTTATGGGAGCCGTATTTGTTATGTATGGGATGTATCTGATTCATATCCAGAATTATATCATGTCTCTAAAAATTATTTTTATTCATCAAATGAAATTCAGTCTTGAATGGATATGATGGGGAATGAATCTCATTGCGTTCGTGGAGACGGTAATCCGAACGTACGCACGAGCGAAAAAATGATTCTTTTGATATTAAAATAATATATAATTGGATGGTATATCATACATAGAGAATTATTATCATGTTATATTTATTATTTACATGAATTAAACATCATTATTATACCCATATAAATAATAATATATTTAATAACAATTACACCACAACGTAGAGACGGTAGGTCGTACGTATGCATGTATGGTGACAAGTCATTCAAGGGATGGATAGAATAATGAATTTCTTTCTTCCATAATTATAATAACATCAAACTATATAGAATATATAGGATTTATTATTTTAGAATGGAAATAACAAGGAAAGTAGAAGTTGAAGAAGAATGGAACTTTAAAGAGGGTGGTGAAGAAGTTACCTCTTTTTCGGTGTCTTCCTTTTGATTTGATCAAAAGGGCTCCATAGGTTGTCTTTCTGATCAAACTAAGGCCTATAGGTTAATTTGAGGGATGTTGGGAGGATATTTCGGTAGAGGTTGGCCGATCCAAAAGGCTTTTCAGGTGTGAAGATTTGGTTAGAAGTTGTGTCGTTTTATAAGGGGGGTCCTTTAGAAAAAACATAAAGTATTTTTTAATAATAAATTCATATTCGGTTTATAATGGATCAAAAGTGAATTATCCAATGTATAAGGTGTCTATGGCCCTAAAATAATTTCAACAAATATATTTTAGACTGTTTTGGGTCATTATATTAACCTTATCTTTTAGTTTTAACTCTTATTTAACTAGTTTGACATTTACCATGTCACATTTTATTTTATATTATATAGTTAATAAACTTACTATATATATCCAAGAGACCCCCAAGTGGTCTATTAATGATACACCTATCATTATACAAGCCCTTTGGGCGAACCTTATATTTTTAGGAATTTAATATCAATTATTATATAATATTTGTTTTAAAAACTCTTTTTGTCAATTTTGAAACTATTTAGTATTTTATTTTTGTGAAAATCCTAACAGCATTATTACTTCGAACAAAGTTGATTAAATCAATACTATACTGTCATATTAAGCTATAAAATTCGTGTAATTAATTAAAAGTCTCAAATTATATTTATTTGGGTATGTATAATATCAATAATTTTAATATTTCACTAATAAGGTAGTTATTTCATCATCATTGTGTCATAAATAAGTTAAATTATTTAATTTCTAAAAATTATTAATAAAATACAATTATGTAGGAAATCTGTTATCTTTCTAATTAATATTTTTAGTTGAAAATATAACATATATATCCTTGTGTAAAAATTGTTTTTCTAAAAATATAGGCTTATGTCATTTTTGTATTTACTTTAACTTAATTAATATAAAGTGTCATTATCACTTACAAGTGGATCCATGTGGTCCAAAAATCGGCCCAAAGATGACCATGGTCGGACATGTATCAACCAATAGGGTTAGGACACGTTTTAGGGGAAATTAATATTATTATAATATTATTTGTTTACCCTTATTTACCGGATTTACCCTTTAACCATGGTAAATAAAATATTTATCGAAGTAATTATTCAAAATGTCTAAAAATAAGATTTATCTATTTACATAATTTGGACATCCTTATTCCAAATATGGAACCCATTTTTTCTAAATTCAGAACACAGAAGTGGCAGAAATTAATTTAAAATTATTTCCCGTTGTCACAACAGAAAGCGTGTTTTTAAGAAATAATAACTATCAAAAGATTGACACTTGTTTATGTCTGGTTTAAATTCGAAATTATGTCCAATGACCAAAATTTTATTAAATGGTAAAAATATATTATAAATATACTTTAAAACTATTAAAATTCATAATTTATCACTATTAATTATTTCTATTTAAAAAGATGTTTTTAATTAAAATTTAGTAATTTTGACTATTCATCAAAATATGAAAGTTATCCTAAAATTACCAAAATTTTACCCTAGTCTAATTTTGATATTCCAAATCCAAAAATTTAGTCCATTTTGAATGATAAAATGTATAAAATTTCAAAAAGTTGGTAATGATATTCATAATGGCTAGTTTTATTAGTTGTGGTGTGTGCTAGAACTTGAAGTTGTGTACAACACACACAACTGTATTATTCAGTGAGAAGCGTACCGTGGAAGGTTGGGGTGTTACAATCAGAGTGTTTTTATACCCTAGTTACAGGGATAGTAATAGGGTCCTATCACTATCCATGCATCTGTACCAACACCAAAATATATCGGTGTAGTTCTTTAGTTGTTGCTAATATTTAATGGTAGTTTAGAAATGTGTGCAGTGGAATATAAACCATTACATTTTCAGTCTTCACTATATACTCGAAGATGACTTCAATTGAATCAGGGATATGAGTACACATTTTTCCTCCTTATGAAATTTGAATATGACAATGGAATTCATGGATGGGGGTAAGGAAATGCAACCCCCCGCCCCCCTTCCTACTGCAAAAATAATCTCGTGGACTTATTCTGAGTGACCAAGGATATGAGCCTTCATGATGGTTACTTTTAGAATAGGCCATCATACATTATTAGAAGAAGTTTGTATACGATCCCTTGAATTATTATCCAAATAATTACATGCCCAATTTTTCTTCCTTTTTTCTTATACATGGGTATTAGAGGTGGAAGTTTTTCATGTGATACCCTCATCGAGAAACTAAATAGCCCTGATGGGGTGGTGCGGTTGACAGCGGTTGATAGGATACCTCCTCGATAGCACCAGAACAAGAATGGATCCACAGTTGACTCCTTCAATCAACTTCATCAACTACTGATGTTCGTAAATGTCACACTCCAAGGATAAGATCCTAAAGTGGTTTTAATTAGTGATGAGTTCCACTATCATTACTGGATCCTTATTTGGATGATGTGGGATCATCAGTTTCAAAACTAGAAGACCCTTATTGAATTCCATAAGGATTAGGATGATACCATTTTTATGGTATTCCCATTCCATTTCATTTTCCACCCTATGGAAAATATATTGGGTAAGATATGTCATTCTAAGTCCCACAGGGTTGCAATTGTATCCAATTTTATAGAACAATCACTAGATAAAGACATAATATCAGATCAGGGTGTTGTTTGTGAGATAATTGTATGTAGTCATGGAGACAACAAGGAATAATGTCAGTAATCAGTTCATCATTGAATAATTATATGTGATTAATTAGTTATTAATGGGTAACACAATTTTATTTTATTTTTGTATACATTCATTTGGCTCATGTGGACTTATCAAAGAGATGATGGACTAATTTCATAAGAACCTTAACTTCATAGGGTCCATCATTAGATTCATGTAATATTTCCCATGTTTTCAATGGTTATGAAAACAACAGGGAACAACACGTACTAAACCATTCATTCAATTATTTGAGAGATTTACTGTGGGTTCACCCTTTGTTTTGTTGAAAATAACATAACTGGGAACCTTTATGATAGGAATGAGATAGTCTGATTAAAATTTTGTAGTTTATCATTTTTATCTTGTGAATGATATTCTTTTTTTAATGAGATTGTGTCAGGTTCATGATTATTTTCTTTCCTCAGAAAAGATAAAACTACAATGCATTTGGTTTTACCAAAAAATTCATTGGGGGGTTTTCAATGGCTTGTACAACTATTTTTGTCGGGTTCACCATTATTTTTCTTAATATAATCTCATAATGGTTCCCACATCTATCGCTAGGTACATTACTATTTCCAAAGGTTGGTGGAAAGATGGGGTTTCAAATCCAATGGCACTTAGGAACTCATATTGGTCAATGGGATGGCAGGTCGAGCGCATAACACACATTGGGGGGGGGGGATTTTTGCCTACTATGGGACCCTCTAACAGATTTATGAAATATTCATGAATATCTTACTAATCCCTATAAGGGACTAGTTACCCTATCAAAATGATCATATGTTTAATCCCGGTAACTATAAAGGGGAATATTTTTTTGAGTCCATCCATATGTATTTGAGGTTATTAAAACATTTCTTGGTAACATAAATCTACATATATATTAACTCCATATCCCCATGAAATTTGGAATTTACTACCATATAGAGAGATAATTAATATGTTGGGGATGGGATTGAGCCATTATGAGGAATCATATGTATCAATTTAATGATAATAATCAAATAACACAAATTTTGTTAAAACCATATAGTTTTACATCATACAACAATGAAATATGTGAGCGAAATTTGGAACCAGTTATTGAGCTCAATCCTTAAGAATACATCCTACGTATATTGGTTATGGAACAATAAGAGTCTCCATAGATTGATCACGCCCTTGGGATTTATCTTAATGTCGATGAACATATATGGGATTAGTCATATCATTACATTCATTGGTTATTACAGACTCACATCACCTGGGACGGTGGAGAATTATAATTTAAATAATATGATCATTGAAAATTCCTAAGAAAATTGGATCCATGATCAGTGTAAGAAACAATGGATATAATGTAATCAATCTCCCCACATATAAATGCAGGTATAATGTGTTGGGATATCCCTTTGGATGTTTAATATGGATCTTGGTCCTTAGGAAGGTATCATATGTATCATAGGTATGAAAATAATCAGATTCATCAAAGATCGATGAATTTCACAGTTCATTGATGGATGATGTAGAATGATTATCCCATTGGAACGGTTGGGTCTATATGGTTGAAATGTTGAATACATGGGGTAAATACATTGTTGTGGTATTTTATTTGATATCAGGTTTTATGAAGTTGTCCTATGTATTCTAGTGATTACATGAATCATAGTTCTCATAGTTTATTTTATTGAGGATTATGCACATATGTTTCCCAAATATGTGGGTAGTCATATCATGCCACTAGTTGAGGCTCACACACTAAGGATTACCTTATATTAGGATAGTTATATCATGCCCCTGTTTGGGTCTTACACAATGATATTTCCCTAATATGTGGTAAATGTCATATTATGCCACAGATCAATCGATACACAATGATATTTTCCTAATATGTGTACTAGAAAAGGTTATCATGTCTTCGGATACCTACATGACCAAAATTGATTTTCTTCCAAACCTTATTGATTATCTTCCTAACATGTACTGATTGAAATCCTAACAAGTTTGAAGAAGTATTAACGTATCTATTTGTATTGTGGACATGTAAAAATACAAACACATGACCCAGTTGACTTTTCTGAAGGATTTCACCCAATATGAATGGATTCTATGATGGTCATCACACGATCATGGATGACTTGTTCAGATGATATTAAACCACCTAGCATACTTTTCATGGAGACCATCACATGATCTGCTTGAAATGTATAGAGTACATCATAAAACATGGATGAACTGTCCTAGAGACCATCTCATGATCTTGCTGACATATCTTGGTGTCATCATGAAACATTATTTATATTTTTGGAGGGTTTTTCTAAACATAAATGATAAGTATGGAGGAATTTGAAATACATATATGATACACACTAGAACTGTCGCATAATATGGGTGACCAATCTAAGAAAATTATAAGATATATATGGTGATCCTATAGGGCTCCATGAGACTCAAGTGTAATGCTTGATGATCACCATGATACTTTCTTGGGCATGTCTGAGGTACATCATGTGATCCAAATACTATGTCAAAGGAGCGTCCATTAATTTGATTGATGTGTCCCAATGTTATCACATGATCTAGATGTTCTATACGAATCAAATGAGGATCAGTAAATATGTTATTTATTTTAGCCCCTCATATTTAGCCTTTTATCCCAATTTTTCTTTCTCATTTTCCTTAAATGTTTTCATTATTTTAGCAATTTTAGGTTTCATGTTACCAAGATGACATACAATGTGTCCTTTACATGATATAATCATCATTCCAGAACCACTTTTCATAATATTAAGTGATCCAGAGACATTTATATGAATTTGTCATGATATTTTATGTTTTCCCCAAATTTTATCTAGGGAAAACCTTTTCGATCCTAATATTGGATGCTCTGAGATTTCAACTCTAATGCCTAAATGTACCAGTGTGTGGATCCAAAGATCTATTTTTAGTGGTAAGGGGGTGGGAATTTATAGGCCTTTCCACCACATTTATATTATTTAATTTGAAGCATATATCTCATGGATTCAGACCATATTTGGTGGAGAGAATTAGTATCATGTGTTTCTCATTACATAGTTTTGCGTTATTCAAGGGGCATCACCTGATTTTCAGTGATCACAAGCCTATCTGATCAATGGCCCATTTATTGAATTTTAGTTATTTAAAGGGGTATTTCTTAATAATGTGGGAATGTAATTATGCTTTTACAATGTTAGGTCAATATTTCTGAGGTCCTTCACCATATTTGGATGCTTATTTAAAGGATGTCACAGGATCTAAGAATCACTGTACAAGACCTTCGGTGAGACAATGGTGGCTTGGTTGGAGTTCTTGTGATATCATGATAGCCCGTTGTGGTGGATTCACATGATCGATTATGATTTTCTAGCGTGTATAAATATTTTCACATTAAATCATCATATCTTCCCCAAGTGATAAACTCATACATTTCCCTTTTTACATCCTTTTATATTTAACAATATTTGGAGGCATCATAGCTTGAGATGAATGTTATCATTGAAAATTAATCTCCCCATAAATGATGTGTCACATGAAAAACAATGGATCCCATGGATATTTTTTATAATTTATCAAGTACAGACATTTTATTTGTCTTTGGAGCCATCGGAGGAGTGCATGACCACTTAGACAATTCTGAATTTGTTCACGTGATAATGGGGACATGCTAGTGGGCTCTTTCCCAATAGGGAAAACATATCCTGAGGGATTATATGGAATATTTATAACCCCATGGGTGAATTTCATGAATATTGACCATCCAGATTGGACTCTACCTTTTTTTATATTCTTCTTCTCATTTTACATATATTTTTAGATATTCTTTCAGGAGCCCACTGACTGGAAAGTCATGAGAAACAAGGGATTTCACTTGGAATCTACCATATGATCACCGAATTTCTTGGAAATACTTTCAAGAACTAGGGAATTTTATAATGGTCCTATTCAGTATTTGAAGAGGTTACTACACTATTATTTTCCCATTCAGTTTAATTTTTGAAGGCCATGTGATTGTGTATACTTTGGAGTTTTATATGATCCCCATGTTATGATCGACCACTTCTCCATTTTCATTGTAGATAATATAATACCCATGCTTTGGGTATATTTTCCCTTATAGATTTTCCAATTCTCTTTTTTGGGGAATCAAAAATAATTTTCAAAAACTTTAGTTTTTTCTAATATGGTGATTAAATTATGGAAATTAGAATTTTTGTAAATCCTTCATTTTTGACTAAAAAACAACCATTTTAGGAAATTATAAAATGTTTATAATAAGAGAATTTTGATACAATAAACTCAAAAATATTTTTTATTTTATCATATTAAAAATTAAAAAAAATATGATATAAATTCATTAATCGAAAATGGAAAATATTTGAAGACTGATTTAATAAAAAATAATCATTTTCAACATTTAGTCATATTAACTATTTAACTTATAAAGGTAGTGATTTTTAATTTTTTTGTAATGAAATATGTGTTAATAAATATATATTTATTTTTTAAAAAATCATATTAGATTCCATATTTAAATAATTTAATTTGAATTTATTTTATATAAATTTATTGATATTAGTAAAACAATAGTATTAAAATAAATATTTCATTATAATCATGTTAATTAACATTAATCATAGAAATCTAAATTATATACCCAAAAATAAAATTAATAAAATTAAATATTATGAATATTATTATATCATGTATAAAAATTATTTTATTAAATTATCATTCTTTGTGTAGACAAATTAATCCAAATGTTAGTTCATATAATGTGTAAAACCCTATTCTTAAAAAAATATATTTTATAAATAAAGTGTTTATAAATGAAGAAAAATTCAATTTTATTTATTCTAATGATATTAAGAATATTCTTTGTGTTTAAAGAATAGTTATTTCTTATTATAATTAATCAAAAACTAATTTCCACATTTGTAAATTTAATTAAAATAATGGAAGAAAAATTGTTTTCATAAAATATAACATGATTTTATTAATGTAATAATGAATAATGGTTTACCATATTAGTGATTATTATATATTTATTAAGAAAGTTTCGTTAATATGTTGTATTTTTTCATTGGGTGTATTGTTTCAATCAATTTATAAACCATGGTATGTATTTTAAAGGATCCAAAAGGGTTATTACATGATTATAGTGATAGATAATTTTATGAAACATATTTTGTTTTATACTATAATATGATAATATAATTTCCCTATGGATTCACTTTATACCATCAGTCTAAGTCACCACCATCTAGTGTATGGGGATATGTGCATGAGGTTACATAGTACTCCAATTAGGTTACTGTAGACTGAGTCATGTTAAGAAATTAAAATATAATATCATAGAATTAATTCATTTGTCTTACAATTTGGGATGTGATAGAGTAGAGATAGGATTGTTTGGAACATTTGATTAAGGATATATTTTTTCTTCCCTACGGTTTCTATGACATGAATTTTATGCTACCATGGATTTGGGATTTCAATATTAAATTTTGATGGAATACTTGGGTTAAATATTGTCGAGTATATTTTTTGAGTTATTAGATTTATAGCATTATTTATTTCTCTTGGGTGGAAAGAGAGTATGAGTTTATAAATCATATCAGGTATGTAGTTTCACAAGACATGTAAAATATCAGGTTACATTGTGATACAATTTATGTAAAATAATTTTTTTTAATTTATTTAATGTGAACAATAATTTATTTAGTGTTTTATCAAATAACTTATCAGGTGTATTCAACTTTTCAAAATTGTATGGTTCTGATTTTCCAAATACGTATCATCATTGGGTAATGTTTTTACTATGGGATGTGTATTAAAATTATTTTCTTGTGATTTATATAGCTTAAGGATACAATAATGGAAATTCATCCTTAATAAGGAGTTTGATCATACATTAGTTTCAATGTTGTCTAGTGTTCATATGATATAACACAACACTATATTTCACCCAACATAGTGTGTGAAATTTTAGGGAACTACAACATCATCCTAATATAGTTTCATTGGGTTTGAACTAAAGTGTTTATTATTCACATCTTAATCATTAATAAAGAATGTTGAATGAATAAAATAATTGAATGTGACATATGGGTGCCATAAGATGGAACCTGATACATTCAATATAACTAATTATATTCTTTACATGAAGTTTGTTGACAATGTCTATACAAATAGATGTGATCCATCTTGGTTGTGTTTCCTTTTCATGTAATCCAAAAAATCTCTCTTCCTTATGTTATAATCATTTATCAATAATAGTGAATGTGTTTCCAGCCTTATAGATGTATGAGAATCCTCATGTAACAAATTGGAATCCTTTATCCGGTATAATCTGTAACACCCCGAGCTTCCACGATACGCTTCTCATTAGATAATGCAATAGCTTGCATTGTACGCAAGTTCGAGTTCTAACACACCGCAACTAATCAAAATAGCCGTTATGAATAGTAATAACCACTTTTTAAAATTATAGAAATTTTATATTTCAAAATGGACTTCATTTTTGTATTCGTAATATCGAAATTAGCCTATGTTGAATTTTTGGTATTTTTCTGAGAACTTCTAATTTTTTATGAATAGTGAAAAATACATAAAAACAACTTTTTTAATCAAAATAATTTATACAGATAAATTATACTATTTAGTGGTTTTAAGGTATAATTAGAAAATATTTTTACCATTTTATCCAATGGTGGTCATTAGAATTAATTTAACATTGAAATTGGACATAAACAATTGCCAAACTTTTGATATAAATTGTTTCTTAAAAACACGCTATTTGTTGTAACAGCGGGAATTAATTATGAAATTAATTAATACAACTTATATGTTTGGAATTTTTTAAAATAGACATCATTTTTGAATTCGGAATATCAATTATAGCTTAGGGTGAAATTTTGGCCTTATTCTGAAAAACTTCAATTTTTGATGAATAGTGAAACCACTAAGTGGTAGTTAAATAACTGATTTTTCGTTTAAATGAAATATTACAACTTCTGTGATTTTATTTTCAAAAATCCGACATACATGGTTGTCATTAAGAAGTAAAATGTGGTTCAATGAGATCAAAATAATTTTTTGGTGAATAGTAACTTTTAAGTTCTTAATCGCGATTAGTGGTAATTAGTGTAGTTTAAGGTATAAATAATACATTAATAATATGAAATGACCTAGACACATGTCCCAACCTCATTGGTTGAGTCATGGCCGACCAAGACAAGCCATGGCCTAACTTGGGGACCCCATGGATCCACTTTTGTTGGGAAATAACATAAATTACTTTTTATTTAATGTTAAAGTGAAAATGACACTAACATAAATTGTTCTACTAAAACAATTTTTAATTGGGGTTATACAAGTCCAAATTTTGATTATAAATAGTCATTGGAAAGCTAAAAAGCTTTCCTACATCATAGTATTTTTTTTATAATTTTTAGACATTAAATAAATTAAATTATTTATGACATCATTATGATGCAGCGATGACCTCATTATTTAACGATTTTAATAAAATGAATAGATAATGTAAAATCCAAGGCTTACACTTGTCCAAAGCCAATTGGATGAGGAGATTTCGAAACCTTATCACCTTAGCCTCGACATATATAGATGTGGGACCTTTAGAATCCGAAAAGCATTTTGAAATAATGTAACATTTCATTACTTTCCAAAAGTGCCCCTCCTCTCCACTTATAAAAGGCCCCCACCTCTCCCACCTTATTCACACCATCAAGCCATTTGGCTCGGCCAACCTCTGCCCAAATACTCTCCCAACATTCCTTCCTTACTCCTAGAAACCTCACTTTGGGCAGAACTCTTCCCAAGGAAGCCTTTAGCTCAAATCAAAAAGAGTTACCCGATTTTGAGGTAATGTCTTTTCTAATGTTGTTTTGTTTTATTTTTCTTCTCCAACCCCCTAAACTCTTTTTATTCATTTCTTTTGTAACAACACCAGTATCCTCAATATACTAGGATGTTGTTATAAGAAGGATTAGAGCTACACTTACACACACCTACATCTAATGGTTAAAGAACATACGGTTTCTGTGGATGGCGAATTTCTGCCTCACGAAACGATGATTGTTCAACACTCATATAACATCTCCAAAGGTGGCCATTAAGATGTCACTATTTTTATATATGATATATAATATGTTTTTGTTTTACTTATGCTTCTGTATTTCTCATTTATGGCATACTTTATGATTTCCATTATGGGTAAAACGCGATAATTTCATTTTAGGAAGTGCGGACTACCGCCCCCTCAAAGTGATTTGAATCGTTAATGCCATGTGTGGGATGTATAAAGGATGGAGTAAATGGTATTATACACTATATTATACTGGAATTATATTATACATTTATATCATTATGATTTCATTCCATTAAATATGAAATTGAAATGAAAGTAGCGTTCATGCGTACGTACGGCTTACCGTCTCCATGAACGGTGCATTTCATTTCTTACCTCTAAATGTTACGTAATATTATAAATGAATGTATATACTGTATATATATGATATATATGATATCTACATCATTAATATAATTCTGGATATAATGGATATTTCACCACATGAACAACTTATAATTATAAGAAGTTTATTGTTGACTCATGTACCAAAGATCGACAAAACGACCGTTATTAACTTAAATAATTACATAATGTTCATAACATTGTAATAAGTGATATAAAAAGGATAATGAAATTGAAAATGGTTCTTAATAAGGTAGATATTAACTCTAGTTTATTATTCAGGAGGTTAAAGAACGGTTGAGTCAAGTCGGACACAAGGTAAGGGAACTTCTTAACCCAACTTCCATTCTTTGGGTTAATCTCCTACTTTCCAATTATGTCATGATATTATAATGTATTATTTTGTATTTTTACTTTCTTTATGTGTACCTATAATGAATACACATAATAGATCTATTTTATTTTAAAAATGATCTTTTTAAGGACTTCGTCTCAATCTCCTTTCATTGAGGCATATTTGGTTTTATACACAACTTTCTTTTATACGGTGTATAAACCCCTTTGACTTTTACGTTTGTACAAAAGGAATCTTTTTATACGAAGCGTTTTGCTAAACGAAAAAAGGGAATGTTTTTTTCTTTCCGTACTTATGCGGCGACAATGACTTCTCCGCCGCCGTGACCATTATTTGAGTTTCTGCTTCCTTTACAATCCATCACTTTTTTTTAATGAAAAATAAATACAAAGTTTTAACATTCTTTTATTTTGGTATTGAAAATGGTTTTGAAAGTGTTTTTATATCAATGTGTTGTATTGATATCTTGTGAATGAAATGTGGAAATGTTATGTTTCCTTTATGCATGTTTTATGTGATACGATTATGTTATGGTTTATAATATGTTTAAACCTATTCATATGAGGAATGCATTGGACTTAATAAGTGACGGGTGGAGCCCGCTATAGCTCCTCGATGCATCGGCAGGTCTCATGAGACAAACTAGTGTCTTGGCACAAGGCCTTGACAAAATCTTATTTGTAGTCTTGGCACGAGGCCTTGGCTATGTGGTTATGATAGTCTGGCATTATGCATTCCATCATTATGAAAGTGGTTATTGATATTGCATGTGATTATTCGACCAGTAGAATATCCATGTGAAGAAGTAAATGGCATTATTTCATTTTACTTTTGCCATATTATGTTGAAGTTCATGTTTAAAAGGCTTTTGTTTTAGTTATACATTGCCTTAAATGTTAATGTTTATTTATGAAAGCTTCCGCATTATTGTTATCCTTACTGAGCATCTGAGCTCACCCCTTTCAATGTTTTAATATTTTTCCAGGATGTGAAGAAGTATTTTATGAATGACCTGCAGGGATAGTCGGAAGAGGATAGAAGTGTGGACTATGGAGACTATGTTATTATAGTTTTTCACTTTGTGATGTAACGTAACATTTATGAATGTATCTAGTGTTTCCAAGGCTACTAAACTAATCGGTCATTCGAGACTTGATCTTTTGTGATCATGCCAATGTTACGAAGTAATGCACCGACTCTGGGTAGCTGGGGTCGGGGCGTTACAGTTGGTATCAGAGGCAGTTTAGTACTAACCTTGGAAGCTAGATTTAGATAAACTCTGATTAGAGCACATAGCCCAAAGATAGACTTTGAGGATTAGTATAGAAGAACTTCCTAGAATTTTGGTATTATAGAGATGTTATGAGTTTTCCGAGAAATACATCCCTGTCTGGATACGAGCAGGTAGAGGCGGCTCTGGCACAGATGTACCTAGGGGTAAAACCCGAAAACACCGCTTTGAGCTAGACTCGAACGGGAACTGGTGCACGACAACGGGCCTTGCTGCACTCTTGGTTACGACACTCCCGGGGGATATGCTTAGGATAATTCTCATTTTACTTACAAACCACTATGAAGGGTTATGAGTACATACTTACTCAAAGAAAACATTTCTTTTTATGATTATGGATTATATCCATAAATAGTTCAATTTATGTAAAGTGTTTTACAAGTATGGAATTATGTATTTTGATTCATAAACTAACCTAGTTTATGCCGTTGTATAGAAATGGAGCCCAGTAGAAGGAATGTGAACTCCAGCAGTACGTATGATCCAAAGAGTAAGAAGGATAGTATCTTTCACGGTATTAAGCCAACATTTCGAAGGGAAATAGTCTCCCATGTGTTCTCAACATATGAAGAAATAGTATCATGTGTTAATAGGATAAGTAAAGAATTCTCTGAGTCCTATGGATTTGAAGGGAAGCAAGAGACGAAAGGGATGGAAGAGAGAATGATGGATAAAGGGATGAGGGGAAAGAAGAATTTTCCAATATGTGGTAATTGTGGGAAGAAACATCATGGAACTTGCCTAAAGGGAATGGGAGTTTGTTATAAGTGTAGAGAAAAAGGACACAAAGTGCGTGACTGCAAGGGTAAGAAAATGGTTTCAAATGTACAATGCTTCTTCTGCAAGGATTGGGGACACTACGCAAACCAATGTCCAAATCATCAGAGCATGCCCCAAATGATGTTATTGGATAATAATCAAGTTATGATACTACCACAGATGAGGAGTAATGATTAGAGTTCTTATGTTGTTATCAAAGATTTTTTTTAATTTGAGTGTTGTATCAATGATGTACTGGTTATAATAATTATGGAGTATATAAGGATTGTACTGTAGTACTATTTCATCAAGGACTTGAGATTGTGTGGAACCAAGAAAAGTGACTCCACAGTAGGTTAAATTTTTGGAAAATATATGGTTGAGAGAAAGATAAACCATAATATGGTTTTGATACTGAGATTGTGATTTTGGAATAAGACGTGATTGATTTGGATAAATTATATTGGATATACTTAACTTCCTTGAAACTGATTGATGTTTTGTATACATTTTTGGATAGAAGGAGTATATCTAGTATTCTATAAGGAATAAGGGATCATGGTAATTCAGTATGTTTAAAAAGAATACATGATGAAGGTGTTCACATGTTGTTACGTGGGATAAAGGATCTTCATTATGTTTACCTTCCTTATAAAATTTGGACTGTGAGTTGGACAGAAGTATTTTGGATAACTATTAAGGTTGGAATGGATTAATTTGAACCATGGATAGTATTGTTTAAGGTTAAAGAATTTCTGAAGATTATTTTTGGAATATTATAATACTATAGTTTTAGGAAAAAGGACAACCTGCAGGGTGGGGCATAAACCGTCACGTCGGACAAAGCTGCAGGAATCGAACCCACAACCATAGTGCGACAAGCCTTTATTTCCTACCACTAGCCTACAGGAAGTCCCTGGTTATTACAAAATCGTTTTACTAATCTAAATGGTATGTGTTAACATTTGGAACCTTATACAATTAGGATAAATAGAATATTTTTGAGTTCCGTTACCATTTGGAGTAAAAGTTGGGTTTGTGGTAAAAATTTATTAACGAATGAAAGTATACATAACAAGTATGTATATTCCCCTACGTTCTTAGTAAATCTCATAAATAAATTCCTCAACATTATAAAAGGTAACTTAAAACAAAAATGTTGTCGGTTAACTTTTCCAACTGGGGATTCAATGACCGTTTAACCAATCACAAGTTTGTGATTTTCTTGTGGTTAAACATTCTCCTAATCCTGTTTTCTATAACTCTCCATCAGACCTTGATGGTTTGTTTCTCCTCCATATCCATATTTTCATAGAATCCTAGAATGGGCTATATCGGGTGACCTTTGTACTTATCCTGCTTTCTTTTAATGTTATATATTTATTAACCTTATTTCTGATGTGGGTTTTCCACAAAGGTATTTTCTATTTTCAGCCTTTTATTATCAAAGAAAAATTTCAAATTGCGAGGACGCAATTTATTGAAGGAGGGGAGAATGTAACACCCCGAGCTTCCACGATACGCTTCTCATTAGATAATGCAATAGCTTGCATTGTACGCAAGTTCGAGTTCTAACACACCGCAACTAATCAAAATAGCCGTTATGAATAGTAATAACCACTTTTTAAAATTATAGAAATTTTATATTTCAAAATGGACTTCATTTTTGTATTCGTAATATCGAAATTAGCCTATGTTGAATTTTTGGTATTTTTCTGAGAACTTCTAATTTTTTATGAATAGTGAAAAATACATAAAAACAACTTTTTTAATAAAAATAATTTATACAGATAAATTATACTATTTAGTGGTTTTAAGGTATAATTAGAAAATATTTTTACCATTTTATCCAATGGTGGTCATTAGAATTAATTTAACATTGAAATTGGACATAAACAATTGCCAAACTTTTGATATAAATTGTTTCTTAAAAACACGCTATTTGTTGTAACAGCGGGAATTAATTATGAAATTAATTAATACAACTTATATGTTTGGAATTTTTTAAAATAGACATCATTTTTGAATTCGGAATATCAATTATAGCTTAGGGTGAAATTTTGGCCTTATTCTGAAAAACTTCAATTTTTGATGAATAGTGAAACCACTAAGTGGTAGTTAAATAACTGATTTTTCGTTTAAATGAAATATTACAACATCTGTGATTTGATTTTCAAAAATCCGACATACATGGTTGTCATTAAGAAGTAAAATGTGGTTCAATGAGATCAAAATAATTTTTTGGTGAATAGTAACTTTTAAGTTCTTAATCGCGATTAGTGGTAATTAGTGTAGTTTAAGGTATAAATAATACATTAATAATATGAAATGACCTAGACACATGTCCCAACCTCATTGGTTGAGTCATGGCCGACCAAGACAAGCCATGGCCTAACTTGGGGACCCCATGGATCCACTTTTGTTGGGAAATAACATAAATTACTTTTTATTTAATGTTAAAGTGAAAATGACACTAACATAAATTGTTCTACTAAAACAATTTTTAATTGGGGTTATACAAGTCCAAATTTTGATTATAAATAGTCATTGGAAAGCTAAAAAGCTTTCCTACATCATAGTATTTTTTTTATAATTTTTAGACATTAAATAAATTAAATTATTTATGACATCATTATGATGCAGCGATGACCTCATTATTTAACGATTTTAATAAAATGAATAGATAATGTAAAATCCAAGGCTTACACTTGTCCAAAGCCAATTGGATGAGGAGATTTCGAAACCTTATCACCTTAGCCTCGAATTATATAGATGTGGGACCTTTAGAATCCGAAAAGCATTTTGAAATAATGTAACATTTCATTACTTTCCAAAAGTGCCCCTCCTCTCCACTTATAAAAGGCCCCCACCTCTCCCACCTTATTCACACCATCAAGCCATTTGGCTCGGCCAACCTCTGCCCAAATACTCTCCCAACATTCCTTCCTTACTCCTAGAAACCTCACTTTGGGCAGAACTCTTCCCAAGGAAGCCTTTAGCTCAAATCAAAAAGAGTTACCCGATTTTGAGGTAATGTCTTTTCTAATGTTGTTTTGTTTTATTTTTCTTCTCCAACCCCCTAAACTCTTTTTATTCATTTCTTTTGTAACAACACCAGTATCCTCAATATACTAGGATGTTGTTATAAGAAGGATTCGAGCTACACTTACACACACCTACATCTAATGGTTAAAGAACATACGGTTTCTGTGGATGGCGAATTTCTGCCTCACGAAACGATGATTGTTCAACACTCATATAACACCTCCAAAGGTGGCCATTAAGATGTCACTATTTTTATATATGATATATAATATGTTTTTGTTTTACTTATGCTTCTGTATTTCTCATTTATGGCATACTTTATGATTTCCATTATGGGTA
Source organism: Viscum album (assembly GCA_963277665.1). NCBI lineage: Eukaryota > Viridiplantae > Streptophyta > Magnoliopsida > Santalales > Viscaceae > Viscum > Viscum album. The sequence continues at coordinate 1,390,745,733 of OY728159.1, forward strand.
AAACGCGATAATTTCATTTTAGGAAGTGCGGACTACCGCCCCCTCAAAGTGATTTGAATCGTTAATGCCATGTGTGGGATGTATAAAGGATGGAGTAAATGGTATTATACACTATATTATACTGGAATTATATTATACATTTATATCATTATGATTTCATTCCATTAAATATGAAATTGAAATGAAAGTAGCGTTCATGCGTACGTACGGCTTACCGTCTCCATGAACGGTGCATTTCATTTCTTACCTCTAAATGTTACGTAATATTATAAATGAATGTATATACTGTATATATATGATATATATGATATCTACATCATTAATATAATTCTGGATATAATGGATATTTCACCACATGAACAACTTATAATTATAAGAAGTTTATTGTTGACTCATGTACCAAAGATCGACAAAACGACCGTTATTAACTTAAATAATTACATAATGTTCATAACATTGTAATAAGTGATATAAAAAGGATAATGAAATTGAAAATGGTTCTTAATAAGGTAGATATTAACTCTAGTTTATTATTCAGGAGGTTAAAGAACGGTTGAGTCAAGTCGGACACAAGGTAAGGGAACTTCTTAACCCAACTTCCATTCTTTGGGTTAATCTCCTACTTTCCAATTATGTCATGATATTATAATGTATTATTTTGTATTTTTACTTTCTTTATGTGTACCTATAATGAATACACATAATAGATCTATTTTATTTTAAAAATGATCTTTTTAAGGACTTCGTCTCAATCTCCTTTCATTGAGGCATATTTGGTTTTATACACAACTTTCTTTTATACGGTGTATAAACCCCTTTGACTTTTACGTTTGTACAAAAGGAATCTTTTTATACGAAGCGTTTTGCTAAACGAAAAAAGGGAATGTTTTTTTCTTTCCGTACTTATGCGGCGACAATGACTTCTCCGCCGCCGTGACCATTATTTGAGTTTCTGCTTCCTTTACAATCCATCACTTTTTTTTAATGAAAAATAAATACAAAGTTTTAACATTCTTTTATTTTGGTATTGAAAATGGTTTTGAAAGTGTTTTTATATCAATGTGTTGTATTGATATCTTGTGAATGAAATGTGGAAATGTTATGTTTCCTTTATGCATGTTTTATGTGATACGATTATGTTATGGTTTATAATATGTTTAAACCTATTCATATGAGGAATGCATTGGACTTAATAAGTGACGGGTGGAGCCCGCTATAGCTCCTCGATGCATCGGCAGGTCTCATGAGACAAACTAGTGTCTTGGCACAAGGCCTTGACAAAATCTTATTTGTAGTCTTGGCACGAGGCCTTGGCTATGTGGTTATGATAGTCTGGCATTATGCATTCCATCATTATGAAAGTGGTTATTGATATTGCATGTGATTATTCGACCAGTAGAATATCCATGTGAAGAAGTAAATGGCATTATTTCATTTTACTTTTGCCATATTATGTTGAAGTTCATGTTTAAAAGGCTTTTGTTTTAGTTATACATTGCCTTAAATGTTAATGTTTATTTATGAAAGCTTCCGCATTATTGTTATCCTTACTGAGCATCTGAGCTCACCCCTTTCAATGTTTTAATATTTTTCCAGGATGTGAAGAAGTATTTTATGAATGACCTGCAGGGATAGTCGGAAGAGGATAGAAGTGTGGACTATGGAGACTATGTTATTATAGTTTTTCACTTTGTGATGTAACGTAACATTTATGAATGTATCTAGTGTTTCCAAGGCTACTAAACTAATCGGTCTTTCGAGACTTGATCTTTTGTGATCATGCCAATGTTACGAAGTAATGCACCGACTCTGGGTAGCTGGGGTCGGGGCGTTACATAATCCCTTCATGGTATGAAGCAGATATTACTTTTAATTATTAATTAATAATTCATATTATGAAGTAGAAAATATTTATTATTTTATTAAATGGGTATATAAGGTCTTCATAAAGCCTTACATAAAAATATTATCGATGATATATCTGAAATACATTGGTTTTCTTATGTAATGATGTTTATTTTTTGAACACCCAAATCCCATCAATTGTATCATAAAATCTTTCTTTAGGGGATCTATGTGTTATTCAAACTGGTGTAAATAAGAACATATTTTACATAGTATAAACTGTATCTAACCCACATTACAATATATTAAGTGTTAATGTATGTTCAAAAGAGTCTCTTGGGTTATGTTTATATGATAAGGTATCATGAGTTTCATCTTTAAAATTACATTATTTGTCTAATGTAATGAGATTTGGGACTTGACATTACAATAATTAATTAATAAAGGATGGATTGTGAGGTGAAAATATGATATTAAGATAATTTATCTTCCATCATGTTCCATGAAAAAAGAGTATCTAATTTGGTCTACATAATGTTATATTGATAGTAAATGTATTTTTTGGTACTCACTCTACAATACACTGACTATCTATATATATTTTGGTAGTGGGTTTGACAATACATTGTCATAAAACATAATTTTAAGTGTGGAATGCACCATAATAATACTTTGTAACACAATGTAGTTGTTTTTGATGCCTTCGTCAGGGCGCGAGGGCACATCCGTCATGCAGGGGAGGACGCCCGGCTTGTGGCCTTGCATTCCTACTTTCCATAGGAGGGCAACATTTGTTCCTTGTTCTGGGACGTCTTCTCCTTGATTGAAACCGGGATGATGGGATGTCGATTCTTCCTTTTGTGGATTCCTCCTCAGAGCTTGTCACCCATTCCAGGGCTCCCTCATAGATTTAATACGTATTTGTGAATCTTGTTCCTGGTGCCACATCTTCATGGACACCAGTTAATTACGCTGCTTCTGTTGAGACGCTCCAAGGTGTCTGGTCGAGGAAGCAATCTTCGGTGAGAAGAGTGGTCACATTGAGGCATCGTTGGCATGTCTTGATGCTGGGGGATTGGAATGTCTGTCTTCGGTCCCTTATTATTGGGATTCATGAGGGCACGGAGGCCCGAGGCATCCCACATCGAACGCGGGGAATTGCATTCAATAGGCATGTATCTGATGTTTTCCTCAGCTTCCCATGTCTAACACAGGGTATGCCACGAGTTTAAAGTCTAGTGGAGATAGATCGGACTGATCGGAACACTGAGAGTGGATCAGATTAGAGAACCCCATAGAGGGAACACCGATGTTGGGGCCAGAACGTGGGCAGCTTCCCTGATACTATGGAGTGGAATAAGGTGGCATGACCCCACCAGGATGTGGCGGCCCGGGTAAGGATCAGGATGGGTGATGAAGTGAAGAGGTGTTTTAACCTCAGTGAGGCTTCCTACGTATCTCTGTGGTAGGGAATCGAATTATGCGTAGTTCAATGATATGGTGGGGCACCAGAAAAGGAGACCCGTGAGGATGAATGCATGGATGGGACTCAGAGGGAGTAAGGCCTCTGGGATAGGGCATGAGCTACCCGAGACACGTGGGCTCGATGGAGAGGTTAGGATGGGACATGGCTGTTGGGCTTGAACCTCATGAAGGTTTCCTACATACCATGCCTTAGCATGGATCAAAGTCCTCATAGTTCATGTTTTATGGGGATTACACTCTATGGCGGCCCAACGTGCATATGTGGCTTATGATCTGAGGCGGCCGATGGTGGATATGGGGCTTACGCTCTGAGGCGGCCCAAGGTGGATATGGGGATTACGCTCTGAGGCGGCCCAACGTGGATATGGGGCTTAGGCTCTGAGGCGGCCCATGAGGTTGGTGAACCGATGCGAATGGGTCGAAACGACCGGGTGGTGGGATTGAACCTCATGGAGGCTTCCTACGCACCATGCCTTAGCACAGATCAAAGTCCATGTAGTTCTTGAGATATAGTTTAACGTCATGTGGGAAGGTGCAAACAGTTTAACATCATTTGGATGGCATACAGTTTAACTTTATGTGGGATGGGGCAGAAAGTTTAACGTCGTGATAGACGGAATTTGGGGCCTATGCTCGGAGGTGGCCCATGGAGTTGGAAAACCGACGTGAAGAGGTCAGAACGACCAGGTGGTGGGCTTGAACTTCATGGAGGCTTCCTACGTATCCCCGTGGTAGGGAATCAAAGTCCTCGTAGTTCTCTGGGATGGGGCTTACACTCTGAGGCATCCCATTAAGTTGGTGAATCGACGCGAAGGGGTCGGAAAGACCGGCTAGTGGGCTTGAACCTCGTGGAGACATCCTACGTATCCCCGTGGTAGGGAATCAAAGTCCTCGTAGTTCACCGGAATGGGGCTTATGCTCTGGGGCAGTCCATAAGATCATTTCATGGTTGATTCTCACTCTAAGCCTATGTGAGTCATGCTTGGTGTGAGAAACAAGAGGTATCAGGGACCAGACGATCACGTCTCGAAAGGTGCGTCTGCGGGAAGTGGAAGAAGGGCTTACGTGTTGAGCAGCCCATGGTGCCAGGACTTACTCCAGGATAGAGGACCTAGGTGCGACAAAGCATAGAGGGAGACGGATTTGGGACTGAACAAAGTATATTCCTCATTCCCTATCACGCCCTCCCCTGGCCATGGCAGTGGGGAGGTACGGAGGTGCATGGGTGCTACCTTCCGCAATAGAGGCTAGGGGCTTACCCCAAGGTGGATGCCCTTCCCCCATGGAAAGACTCCACTCTTAGAGGGAGGATATCATTCCATATAAGGGTGATCTCATCCCCATGGAGACGATCGGCGTAAAGAATGTCCGAGCTGGGGAGACCCTGCGTGCGAGGCACGGGGTTTGATCACAGTTTAACGTCATGTGTTTAGGACGAGGAGCTTGGCAGTTTAACATCATGTAGGTCGGACGAGGTGGGTTCACTCCACACCCCTAGGACTTACATGACTGGTACCCTTTGCTACTTGTGGGAGGGAAGGTACTGGAAAGGCCGTTGTGAAGGGGTGGCAATGGTGGATGCGGATTACGCATGGAAGCTGCCCAGGAGCCACTAAGGAGTGGAAAAGATGGATGGGGCTTACATGTGGAAGAATCTCGTAATGTCTTCTTCATGTATGGCCATGAGGGAATCCCAACTCACTAGTGGGATGAGGCATGTGATTGAGGTCTACACTTATACGCTAGTGCGCAAGCGGGATAATTCCAAGGGCATTAGAATCGGCCCAAACAAAGGGATATGAAAAGTGTGAATCACATTCCCAGCATTCGGAATGCAATGAGGGTGGTGTGGCGAAAGTGGATAACTGCTGACCATGTTCGCAACACATCATCCTGTCATGTTAGCCTAAAATGGGGACAAAAAAATGAGGTTCGACTGCTGAACATCTTCAAAACACAAGAACTGACTCATAGTGTCTCCCAATGTCTTCCAGGGTGTTGGGCCAAGACGGTAGGTGAGCCGATGCGGCATGTGACCAGGCCGTTAGGGGGTCCCTCCAGACTTGGAAGTGGATGCAGATCCGAATGAAGGAGACACAAAGCGTGAGGTGGAGTGATGGAATGTTTGAACGGATTCCAACGCTCATGAAACTATACCACTATAATCATGGCATTAGGCATCTTATTCTTGTCACATAAGGAATATCTTGTTTAGAACAAGAGGAATCATATTATTGAATGATAGGGCATTCTACTCAGGGGAATTTATGATGAGAATCCCAACTCACAACATCGGAAATGAACCAAGATGAATATGTAAACTCAAGGTGTTTCATGGTGTGTGAAAGAGTATCTTAAAACATGGTCTTCCCTAGGTGGAAGGTGGTTGCGCATAAGTACGCAATGGAAAATCCCGACATCCCGTCCCAAAAAGTTCACGGTGCGACTCTCCATTTTTCATAGGCGTCAGTGACGGTAGCGAAGGGACCGGTGGGTGTTGTCTTAGGAACTATTGCGCGTAATAGGATCGACACGCAGGACGGGCTGCTTGCAAGAAGGAGGGATTGCATGCAATAGAAAAGTCCTACGCACAATAGGGCAGGAGTGCACGCAATACGAGACATGTGTGCGGAAAACAAAGCGATGGCGCGCAATTCAGAATCACACACGAAAACAAAACTGGTCGGCACGCAAAAGGAATTGTGAACCCAAGACCTAATTGCATGCAATCGGAAGAAATTGTGCGCAAGGGGAAGACCCCGAAGGGATTGGAGTTTAGTCTAAGCCAAAGGGGATCTCGCCAAAGGCGGACCCTGTGAATGGGCGCGAAAAAAACCAATCCTGAAGGCCATACTGCACGTGTGGAAGTCCTATTTCATGCATGAGAGCTGGTTCAAATTCCACCAACACAATACGAAAGGGTTATCCTTCTATTTATAGGCCTCTGAAATCATAGAATCCAGGAAGCGTGTGAAATTTTGCGCGCCAAAGACGGTGGCGCGAAAAGTTATCCACGGGGGCGCGGGCGCACAATTATTGCGCCTCGGCGCTGGGGACTCTTCGTGAATCCCAGAATCCTTTTGTGTGGGCAACATTTTTTTCGTGTTCCTCCTTTATTTCACGCAACACCTTTGGGCCCTCCGGACTGGGTCTCTGAGTCTGAATATGACTTCACTTCATCATTTTGAATCTTCATTTAGTAGTAAAGGACTTTTTAGGCGTCTATAGTTGTGTCACTCACCAACATGAAATTACATTTAGGGATACCATATTTTCATGTTGTAGTGAAAAAATTCAATTAAATTATTGTATATTTATTTAATAATACTTATAATTTATAAATTATTTAAAAATGATAAGTGTTTGAAATATTATAATGAGATCTTATAGGCCTAAATTAAATATAAACAATCCATATTTTTAACTCATGTTTTGGAAAATAAAAAAATTAATATTAATTAATTAAATTATTTTAATATTCAAATTTAGTAAAAAAATAAAAAATTACTATTTTTTATAAAAAACTGTGTAATAAATTCTGTCTATGAGATATATATAAGAATTACAATTTATGTGTGACTGCATAAGATTTATTTTTCGTCGAACTTAGTCACAATTTTTTCAGTGTTTTGATCAGGAGAGTAGTTATAAAATATATTTTTTTTATATTATCTTTTATTGATATCATGAATTGATTTCTATTTTGAGTGATGTCTCTTTAGGTAGAGGGACTTGGGGTTGGATTACCCACTAGAATAGAAGTTTGTAACATGTTATAGAAAAGTGATGGGTTACCTATCTATCACTCTGAGAATACTCATTTTGATATTATTAATCTCAAATTACTCTATAACATTACATGAAATATATATGTTCCTTATAAATTAGATTAATTAAAATATTGATGAATATGTAAAGATTTTTTTTGTATGTAACATAATCTTGTGGGTTTTGTAAATAGTTACACAATTAAATGATGTGATAAGATTAATTTAATTAATGGAATAGGTTTCCAAAACTAAATCATTATAACCATGCATACATATAGAAATAATACATGAGATAATGAATATTTCATTTTATGTACTATGTTAAACAATCATGAGATATATATTAAACTCGAGAGATTTTTTAATAAAATAGATATAACCATGGTAGACCATGTTGGAATCTAGGGATGTGTTGTGTTTATTGAAAATCGTTTTTTAGTATTTTCTATGTGTTTAAATTCAATGGGATATTTTTATTATATTTTGAATCTGTCAGTCTGGTAGAATAAGTCCAATGATGTTTTTGAAGAAAATAGAGAAAGTCCCAAAAACTCTATGGAATTCCATTCTTGTCAAAGTTTATCTTTAAAATTTATAACTACGCTAGTTAGTTTCATAAATATCTAATGTTTTCTCACTAATTAGGGAGTGACCCATGCCTTGGTTAGTAACTCACTAAAATAGAATCAATGTGAATATAGTATGTAGGTGGAGTAACACACATACTGTGTAAGGTGTGGTTCCACATTAATGAAAGTTCTCAATGTTTCTTGAAGGTTGGGGTTTCCATATAAATAGTAACTTAAACATTAATTAACATGTAATGACTATTTCCATGAAATATAAAGGGCTATCTCCATATGTAATTTATTCTCACATGAACTAGTTTTGACTGAAACATCTCGGGGAAATTATAAAAAATAGGGTTTTATAAATATAGTTCCATGGACTAGGTTGAGAAAAGTACTTGTGAAATACATACTTTAGAGAATCTATAAGAGTTCAATAGTTTCATTGTGTAGGATCCAAGTGTATGTGTTTTGGGAAATATAACATGAGTGCACAATTTTAATGAATAATTGCCTTATATTGGGAGTTACATAAAGTATAACCTTATCATAGGAGTTACAAAAAAAATACATAAGTTAAGGGACCATAGAGAATGGGACCTATGAGAAAATACATATGTGGATATAACATACCAAAGAGAATATAATGGGGTGAAGTTTACCTGAGTGAAGAGGAAAAATATCAAAAAATATTATGGGGTTCATTGGATAATAAAATTTGGTCACAAATGATACAACTCATAAACATCATTACCATTAATTTTGAAGTTTTCTTTAGGTTTTGAAATTAATAATACATCATCCAAAGTAATGATTAAGGATAAGATGAAAAAGGTAATCCAAGAGAGGTGAAGTTTTGTCCCTAAATCAATTTAAAATAGAAATTATCCTTTAATTGAGTGAATGTATCTAAATAATCTTATCAAAAAAACTAGGGAATATTAGTGGATTATTATACACTAAAAAAATGTTGTGTGTATGCTTCTTGGAGAATCACATGGTGCTAAACCTTGTAAAATTAATATGTATTATTATCCATTCCTCATTTGTTTTATAGTTATTTTTTAACAAACTATGAATGGTTTAATTAATTCATACCAATTTTTCCACAAGAACAAAAAAATGGAAATTATCCCACCCCAATTCCCCCTCCCATATAAGTGAGTCTCTGGTTATAACATTTTTTACAAAATCCATGATTACATGTGTCAAATCTATTATTAGATGATTGGTATGAAGGAAAATGTGTATGATAAATGGGTTATATTTTTTGGTTTAAATAATTATCATATTTCAAATAACCTAATGATACTACACTTATGATCGACTTGTTAAGAAATTTTCTGTATTACAATAAATTTTATACAAGTTAGTGATACATCCAAATCGTTAATAATTGAAACAGATAGAACACTGCTCAATGATAATGCCAATGAAAAAATTATTATATCAGGATCTCTTTTAAATCAATCATATATGATTCTTAGAAGTTAAATCAATTAAAATTACATATTGGATAAGATTTCTAACATATATTAATTTGATATTAATGTGACGGAAACTAAGCTTCATGTGCTTCACAAAAATATTGATGCTTTTAAATTATGATCTAGTGAATGTTTTGATAGCTTCCTCAGCCAAATTACTGAGTCTGTTAGAGCTCTTTCCACAATTCAAGACAGCTAAAGGATATTTACATTTTCAAGAAAATATAATGGCATTTTTCACCTCTATAAAATCCAAATGTTCTAACTAATATTGAATAATATTGGACTAAGAAATAATTGGACGTCTTTTCAAATAGTTTAGTGGTTTTTGAAATATAATATATTCCTGGAAAGAAATTAACTCATGAACTGAAGTATATAACAATCAAATACATATAAAATAGCAATATAAATGATATTTTAAATTAAGGGTAATAAATTTATAATGAACTTATATTTTTTGTGGCTAGAATATTCATAAGGTAATAAGGTTGATTCAAATAAAGTATCTCATTAGAATTTTTCTAATGTGTAATGGTTGATCACTTTTAAAAAAGGGTTTTAGTTATATTTTTATGATTATAGAGGTGAAGAATATGTTTTTCCAAATCAATAAATAAAATTCCTTCCCAAAAAAGATATTAAAACCCTGAAATTCATAAGGAATAATGTTTCATAGGATGTGATTGGTGATAATGGATGAAGATGACAATGAAAACTACATGAATTTGGTGTAAAAAATGGAATTATACAGTAAATATTCTATTAGGGATACCATTATAAAGTAAAAATCCTAAAATAGGGAAGAAAATTTACCTGAAGGCATTACTGATCTTATAAAAAAAGACAAGAGAGATGTCACAGATCTAGATATTCATATAAAGAAAAATAGAAGTAATAATGAATTACTAAAGGAATCTATTGAGTATTTGTATCTACATGAATTTTAGATTAATTGACTTAAAATACATAATGTTCAATAAGTCTATATTGTTAATTACAAAGAAGTTTTGAATTTCACTATATACTTTAAAAACATATTAAGGTGATTGGTGACTTTAATTATTTAATATAGGATGGAGATAAGAATTAAGAATTTATTTTAGAATATATTTTACATTGATAAATAAATTAAAAATAAAAATAAAATTGTAATATTCAAAAAATATGATTAAATTTGGTAGATTTATAGATAGTTAACCACTTTTAAGGGATAATCAAGGAACAAATGTTTTTGAGATAAGTCTAAATGAAAATATTCTCATATTCTTTGGTAAAAGTCGACTCTTCTATGATAACTATATAATAAAATTAGTGATAGTAATGGATAATAAAAAATGGAAGTATAAAACATCACATTTTGATGTCAACAATAGAACACGTGTTTCCCAAAAAAATATTTCTCCTATAAATAGAAATCAATGAGTTTGAAACACTACTCAATCTGTGAGGATCAATCAACAATCGAGGATATTTATGAAGTACAAATACATGTGGATGAATAAAAGAGATTGTATATTCTATTTTATTAAATATTAATTATATGATTTCATGGACATATTATATAATAATTTAAATAGGTAATGGGAATTTTGAATGGATAAACACTTCTAATTTAACAAAGACAAACATGACTATATACTCTATCACAAAAAATAAATTATTTCTACTAATATTTCAATCACTATTATCATTTTTGGAATATATATATTGATTTCAGGAGGATAAGACATAAAAAACTAACCTATATCAATATCAAAATCACTAGGGTTATCCCACCATCAAGACTAAATCATGTTCCTAATTATAATGAGTTGATGGAAAGAACCAAGTCATTAAAATATAACCTTTAGGAAAAGTTTCAACCTAAATTCTATAACTAAAACACATTAATTACTCCTATAATTTAAGCATGACCTATATATAACTCATACACACACTCAAAAAAATAAATAGTTTCAACTATATAAATAATAAAATAGAACATTATCAAAACAATAACAATAGGTGTAACAATCATTAACTCATAAAAATTAATCCAAGAACACAAACCAACTGATAAGAAACACTCATAAATAAATGATACTAAAAATATAGTCAAGGCCAAATAGGATGATGAAAAATTACATCGGAATCAATTGATATCCAAAAATGGTCCCCACAATCCGAGCTACATCTTGAGAACCTATCAACACCAGAAATATATTTAGGTGGGATAATTAAAATAAGAATAACTATTATACTATAAGACATTGTTTAATTTACATATATTTTTAAAAATTAATTCATCATACACCCGATGGTATATGTAGTGAATTAAGTAAATCCTTGTGGGATACCACTAGGATATTTCAAAATACTTTTCACAATACAACATTTAGTATGTGTATGAAAAAGTATATTTAAAATCAATTTCATCTAAAACCATTTCCTTGAAAACATTTTGTTTTTATAAATAATATGATACCAATGAAAATATAATATAAATCATGTAATATATAGGAAAATATGGTAAATATTGAAAAATAAACATCATCATAAATATAATTAAAATGGGAAAAAATCATAACATGTCTCAATAGGCTCAACATATGTGTAACATAGGGGGAGATCAAAAAAATGTTCCAAAGGTAATTATGACTCACTCATCCAGAACTGGACAAAATATGTGATACTTTACAATGAAGTTATCCTAGTTCCTCATGAGGCCTCACAAAAATTACCCTTGTCTAGTTCATTTTGAAAGTTATGGTATTACATATAGAGTCACAAAACTACCAAAAATCTCTCATCTATCCAAAAATATTACATCCATTCCATAATCAATACCCAAAACAACAATAATTTTTTAAAATAATATGAAAAATACTAAAAACATATCATTTAATACCCATTTAAAGAAACTTTTTATATTATATGTTCTCTTTGGAAATATTTTAGAAACATCTTGTATAATAAAAATTGACTTCTAATTAAAATACTTGATGTGGTACCAAATTTTAAATATAATTAAATTATAATGATGAAATCATATATAAAATCTCTTCAAAATTCCTTTTATAATAATTTCATCAATAAAAAACTGAAATTTCAAGAACACTATGTTTAACAATCGAATCATCATGTTACGATGAGAAACCAAAAAAAGATTCGATGAAACTTCATCACCTTCATCCAAAATAAAAAAACATTAAAAAATAAGTCCTTATGAGCCTTAAAATATAATAAATTCACATAATAACACAATATTATCCTTGTTATTGGAACCTCATCCACTAATAAGGATTACATTCTCATAGGAAATTGAATAATGATGTAGGTGAAGAATGAAGAAGGGGAGATATAAGAGAAATAGTTTTTTAACTAAACATTTCCACTCAAAATTAATGTAAAATAATCAAGGGAGAGGGATGAATAAAGTCCCATGTATATAACAATGTAGTAAACATTAATGGTATTATAAACCCGTCTTCATTCTATTGGGATTAGGTTAATGGTTAATACTAACTCAATGCCTAGGTCTACCACCTCAAAAATCTCACAATTATGATCATTAACTCCTAATAAATTAATGAATAAATTTAATAAAATTAAAACCAAAAATTAATACACATGAATGATCTAATATATGTCACCAAGGAATTTGTGGTTACCACTATAGAAGTAAAAGGAAATAAAATTATATATAACCAAATATAATAGAATGGAAAATAGATACACCCCACTATGACATTAAGGGATGTATGATTATTCATATTTTCCTAAAGAAAAATATTAAATATAATCTTATTAATTAACATAACCAAGAATTTTTTAGAAGTAAATTGACAACAGATAATGGGAAAATCTAATAGGTATCATCCTTAAAGATACTAAAAAAATGACACAAAAATCCTTGATAGTGAGCACTCATCCTAAATAATAGGTAATATAAATTTCTGTAAAATTTGATTGAAAAAATCAATGAAATTGTTAATTTAGGAAATTATGGAGCTTTCATAATTAATGTAAATGGTGACACATCATTGTAAGGTAATATGTTGAGGAAAATTAAAGTTATCTATGTGGATGGATTGTAACAAAACCTCTAAAGTGTGAGTCATATTTTTGAATTTGGACTTGGGATCACATTTAACAAAATTGGATGTGCTATCAAAGTTATTAATAAGAACTCATTAATAAATTATTTGAGGATAAATGGTAATATGTACCATGTTTATAACAAAAACAAACCTTCTCTCTTAATTTTAGAAGAGTAGAGTAACTTTTTCAATAAAAGAATGGCCATATTTACTAATGGAGAAATGATAATTTATCAAAACTCAATCCTGTAGTGGATATTTCAAGTCTCAAATGAGATCATGAGAATACCTACAATTCTTGTTTTCTAGAAATAATTTTCCCAAACCTATATTTTATAATGAAGAAAAGGGAATAAAATCCCATCTACCTAGTCTAAACTGAAATATATATCCCATTGAATATATCAAGACCATATATAGAAAGGTATTTCATAATTTTTGTTGAATATTATATTATAATATCTTGCATAATATCATTCGAAGAAATATGTAATTGATGAACTACATGAAGAGGTATATCAAAAGAGAAAAAATGATATCAGATGAAAAGTCAACAATATATGATCTCATAATGAAATCAAATAAATGTCTATTAAATTTGAAAACAACCTCATAAATCATGTAATTAAGCATGAGGTCTCATCAATATGAACATAGAAATATAATAAAGAACATAAACGAATAATTGTGTAGTGAAATAATAAGGTTAACACATTTCACATTGAAAGTGGTATCTCTTGCCACTATTACAAGGATGTAGTGAATCTTATGGTGTAAACACAAAATATGGTGGTGTTTATCCCAAGAGAAGAGTGGAAACTAAATGAAATGTTTCTTCAAAATAATATTAAATTATAACATTAGATCATTTTTAGATATATATTCTACATTCAAAACAAATAAGGAAATTAGGGAATGTTATAAGTCCTTAGTGGTAAAAAATACATAATCTTGAGTTTTAGTCAATAATTAACTTTCTTCAACATTAAGGATATTTTTGGGTATAGATTTTTATATAATTAGTACATATTTCATACATAGAATCTCACACCTATAAAAAGTGGATACTTTTAAAATAATATCTATTTATCCCAAAATATAAAACATTTAAAATTAAACATGGTTTATTATCATGTTCAATTATCATAATTTTCTCATTGAACTCATCATTATCCCTATTTTCCCTTAAGTCCCTTGAAAAACATTTTAAAACATCGGATGTGAAAAAAATAGTAGTAAGGGATATAAAAGGAAATGAAATTGTTAGTTCATGAAAAAACTTGAGAACACATGAAAAATACTTTTCATGAAAACATTACATTTACCTATAAAATTAATTAACCTTCCTATAAAAGATAATTTATTTTACATTTTTAAAATTAATGATTCCCCTAAAAACTCATTAGAAATAAATGAAAATTAATGTAGGTACCATGGGACATCATCACATAGAACCCTTACAAAACCAATATAGATTGGAATAAAAAAATATTTGACAAATAATTTTTGGCATAAAAAAATTATTACCCAAAAAAGTTTGAGGCAGATATAGGTCCCACCCATCAAATAATGAAAACCTTATATATGAGTTCTATAAGAACATAAATCATTCATTATATCAAAACCTATAAAAAGAAATATGTTTCATAAACATCATTTCATAACCCATGGAATATAAATGGGTGTCATATTTATAAACATTAATAATCCATCAAAACATAATGATAATATAATTGATTATTATCCCAAATAAATCATAAGCGACATAAAATAATGTCATCCTAGATGGAAATTAATTTTGACAGATCCTTTGAATTAATTTTGGAGAAAAATATACATTCTATTTTGAAAATTTCCTTTTAAATTTTGAATTATTTGGAAAACATTTTTCATATAAAATAACCTACAAAAATATAAAGGAGTATTTTAAAACCAATTGTAAAAATTATTGAAATTATTTTCATTGAATATTCTTAAATCTTCATTTAAAATCATTTTTTGGAATATTTTTTGAAAACATGACTTTTGAATATAAAAACTTTTGATCAAAGCGAGAATAACATTAAATTAATCATATAATACCATTAAAATAATTATATTCATCTTACATAATTTCAATTGGAAATATATACACCTCATAAAACAATATAGGAGAACAAAAACACATGTGTCTCAAAGAAGCAAGATAGAGACAAAATTACCATATTGATTTCGTAACTTTTGAAATGTAAACCCCATGAAAGTGAAATAATAAAATGGATATATAAAAGCCCATAAATTAAAGGATAAGGATAATATATTATAACATTCATTTTTACTATGTACACCACACAAAAATAAGTGGTGAATAAGGCATAAACTGTACCAAATAAAAATTTGAGTTGAGAAACCCATACAAACTACTTATAAATGATGTAAGAATTTTTGAATGGGGTGATTGTGTATAGAAACATTATATCCAAAAAAATGAAAGTTTAAATTAAAACATAAATAAATAAACAAATATTCCACACATAATCATGGCATAATATAATAAAGATATTATGTGTAAAACCTAATGAGTGGAGGTTGATTTAATAAATTCCCTTACCATGCATTTTATATCCATAAAATTTGTTCACACCTCCCGTATAATTTTATAAATAATATTATTTTCTCATTATAGAATTAAATTAATATTTATAGTACCTTATATGATGATTTTATAACATATTATGACCCATTTATTAATAATATTTCATTGTTTTCTTTATTTTGGGTGAGGTTGTTTTGTAGTTTCATTATCAATTCATATGTTTATAATTATAGACGTTATTTTCAAATGAGATTAAATGACTAGAATTGTAATAAAATAGTATTAACATTCTTATAGAAGTATAAATGGTCCTAGATATCATTTATATTTCTTACTTGAGGAAAAATCATTACCTAAAATATTAATGATAATCATTTAGTTTAGTTTAGAAGTTTATCCAAACACCATGAACTAGTTTCAAATTTTTACTATTATGAGTATATATTTTGTAATTTTCATTTCATTAAATTGAATAAATTATGGATTTAATAGAGGATATTTCTGCAATGTATTAAATTGGGATCCAATTGCTTTTGACATAAGTAAAAATGGGTTATGAATATAATTCTCTATGATGCCTCCAAGAGTTTATATATTATTCTTATGGGTTTATAAGGATTTATTTTAGAAAAAAGTATGGTTTCTATACTGACATGATTCATTTTATATAATCAAATAATAATAATTAATTTTAAATATTTTAGTTGTGTGTTTTCATTTTTTCACTGTATAAATGGTTTTCTTTGTTTTATATCCCTTTCAAAAAAAATGTGTGGTCATCCAACATTTTCAAATGTATTTAATAATGCTTCAGGATGAGTATTGATAAAGAAGATGTTATGTAGAAATCCATAATAATATTTCATGAAAAGAACAATTGTTTCATTATAAATGTTTTATAGTGTTTTAATGATTCATACTAAGTGGAAGATTCTATTGTTTAATATATAGGATTATTGTGTATTATTTATGACCTCATTCTCTAAAACTCCAAACCATATCAATCATCCAAACACAATAATGTGAATAATTTTTTAAAATATTATGAAATTTTTTACATTATGGACTATATAGTTTGTATCATAAAAAAATAACTATATAAATTTAGATGTTAATAATTTAAATAGAATAACCTTAAGTGGATCTGACTTACGGATATGTGGAAATGGTAAAGAATTTGGAGATTACCCTATAGCTTAATCTAATTTATGTAGATTCAAAAGTTTTACCATATGAGGAAATATAAAATATGGAGAAGTTTGGTGTCAAGAAGAAAATTTACTGCCATATAAATATCTTGGAATGGTTATAATTGGAAAAATATTTTTATGGATCATTTTACACAAGCTATAAATAGTTATGGAATACATGGTTGAGATAAACTAAATATACCACATAGGAGTATGTCGATTGTTGATAATTTTATGAAATTTAACCCTCAACCATTTTTTGGAACTTAATATCTAATGGTATCCAAATAATTTATCAAATAAGCTAGATATTATATTCAAATTCATTGATGTTCATAATTTTAGAAGGGAACTTTGTCCATATATCATTTTGTTGATGAATATTTTTTATGGTTGCAATTGTTTAAGAATACCTGAGAGACAGGGGATCATAATTCCATGGAATTCAATACATATAAAAATATTTTCCTACGTAAATATTTCTTTTTGATTTTATTATTTAAAATGAAGAAATAATTCTTACAATTGATTCAAAAGGAGGAGGATCCATTACCTGAATATGAAGAAAATATTACAATATTGTCCATGTTCACAAAGAATAATATTCACAACCATAATATAATATTTAATATATTTTACTCAATATTAAAACAAATTAAAATATAATTGGCCTCATGGGAATTTAAAATCTAATAGAATTTTTTTCATTATGATAAGAAAAATACGATAGAGTTTTTTGGCATGTATGTGCCTCATGATGACAAGAGTAAGAAGTGGTTAATGTGGTGTGTAGTAGATAAGATTTCAACTAAGAAATATGGAGTAATTTCCCCAACATAATCCAAGTGTCATAAAATAAATTTATATAGTTTTTAATAATATTTGTAAAGTGTTGTTGATGTGGTAAGTGTGGTCATATTGCTTGTGACTCTAAAAATAAGAGTTTTAAAAATTCCAAGAATGGGGTAACATATTTCCAGCCAATGGTGGGATGTTTTAATTTCAATTAGATGGGGTATTAATATAACATGTTTCAAAAGTAGTTACTCAGGGTGGAAATTATCTACATCTAAAGAAAAATATGAGTGTAAAAATCATTTTCTACCATGGCAATTGTTGTTTTTCTGTCTAATGAAGTGGTGAAAGGTATGTTACATAATTATCAGAATTATGGGAATTCAAATTTTTACTCTAGATCATCGCCTTCCAATATTTTTTGAGAAAATATCTTGTAAAATTGGATTACATTTCCTAAAAATAAGTTAGAGATTTTGGTGGTAAATATGGGTGGAAGTATTAAATAAGACAACATTTATTGGAATATATATATTATTATCAGTGTGATGGTTGTTACCTACAAATATTATTGAACTACCCATGGTATATTTTATATTATTATTGGTATGGATTAAATATTAATTTATCACTCTAACATGGATTTTAGAGATAAGAATAATATATTAAATGATTTAAAACCATTAATAACTTATCAAGGATCTAATAAATTGTTTAAATATTTTAGTTAACCTTGCCTAGAACATGTTATTTGAAAAAAATGAAATTGTTCAAATTAGTGATTTTCAAGTCCAAAATGAATATATGAATCTATTTCCTATGGATTTTATTTTTACTATTTCAAATAAGAAGGTATGATATTCTATATACCTATTTCTAGATGATAATATAATTTTAAAACCCCCATATCGAAAGGATCAATATGAACATTTAAAATTGAAAAAATAGTTAAAGGAGCTACTTGTTAAAGGATTAATTAATACGAGAACTTTACCATGGGGTTCTCTTATTTTATTTTTCAAAAATAATTATTGTTTAATGAGGCATTTTCTTGATTATAGAGTCTTGAATAATATCACATCTTAGAATAGGTATCCTTGGTCTCATATTGAGGATTTTTTTCTCATCTCTAGAGACCTATCATGACCTGAACCACTGGGGCCTAATACATGACTCCCCCAAACCCTCTCCTAATAAGACAAGGGCTAGCGACTAGGGTTGAATATGATTATCACACATAAGGGAGGACATATCTTATGGTACCTATATAAACACCCCCACATACATATCCATTTATAATTTAAAAGATAATAAACTAAAACTATAAATGCATCCATACATCTATCCCTCAACATAGTACAAAAAATTAAAAAACCATAAAAATTAAATCCCACAAATAACTATAAAAAAATCCAACCTACTCAGATATAAGGGACCACTATCAAATGAAACCACCACAATCACCTTGTTCGAGAAGTAGTATACACCTCAGTCTGTTGAGATCTCTAAGCTCCGCCTTTTGAGGGCCCTCCTAGAACTCTATCATAAGGTATGTTTTATGCACAAGTTATGACATATGTGGGAAAATATTTTTCAGGGTTGAATTTAAAAATACCCAGTACGATCCCAAAAAAACAAAATAAAATCTATAAACTAAAAGGAAAAAATCTTCTCAAACTAGCTAGGGGAGTAAACCCAAAAGAGAGAGAAATGTCATCCCTATCACTCCTCAATAATAAATGCCTAGTTATCTCTATCCACATGTTGTTTCAAAAAATATATTTGACTAAACAACAATGTATCCCATAAAAAACATGCAAATATACATTTCTCATATTCAAATTATCATGAGGTCCAACCTCATAGTCAACCATGAGTTTCTACTTGAGGATCGAAGGTAACACACATCCAGAAGAACATTCTCCACATTCAAGGCTATCCTAGAATGACTCTCATATGAATGATACTCACCATTGAGTGTCCTTAAGTGGATGTAATTTCCCTACAATCCGAAGTGGCATATATCTGAGAGAAAATGACCGTTAGAAATTGACACAAAGTAAGTCAATATAGAACCCAACTGATCTCAATACTCAAATAAGGACCTCACCAATCCATTATGAGGAGCACCTGTAACCCTTATCATCACATAGAAAGGGATCACTCCTTGTATGACAGGGTGACACTATGAACCCATTCGGGAAGACTAGAGATCTCATAATATTAGATAAGATATGACACCAAAGGCCAATGGGGGACACCATGAACCCAATATGGTGACTCATAAGATCTCAATCAGATAGAGTATCACACCCATCCTAGGTGGGGGAAACCAAAAACCCAATATGATACACATGAGATCATATCACTCTTATTGGGGATCATCTCCCTTGTAGTGTTTATCATGATGATTCCACATACTTCACTTGGTACAACTCGCTGTGTAGAGGATCATATACCAAATGATGCCACAAACCCTACTAATATCGCCCCTACATAGGGTATCATATAACCAATGATTCCACAAACCCGACTAGGATTTCCAAATTGGTAAGAGATCAATTACTATGTTGAGTTGGTCATGAAGATATCACAATCCTAATCTTGGGAAGTCAATACGATAGAGGATCCCACACTGAAATCCCGGATGAATACATCAACTCTATCTGACCTCATCTTAAAATGGGGATCACAATCTTTTACTATGGATATAATGCCACATTGTACACTCAGAGAGGTAAACCAAGGGACAAACTCGACTAATACTAGTCCTTATGTATCTAACCAAAGTGACCCACAACCATCACCTTGTTTCGAATCTCTAATGCCAAAACCATGTTTTCCATCACCTCTGACATGGAAAAAAACTTTGGATAGGCTACTCATGGGTCTCTTTATTAGTAATGAAGATAAATATTCATGAGGGAGTAAAATATACATGGTTTTTACCCATATTACATTGTTTGTATCAAAACACCATCCCCTTATTAGGTTCCCTCTCATTTCTCAGCATGCCGAATGAGACCACACGACCTGTACCAGCTCCCCTTGGTTTGTGTCTCTAGTAAATCTCTTGCTCATTCCCTCACCCTTATATGTTCGTATGGCCATGTAGATCCACAAGGAAGGTACCCCGGGTACACGTCATTTTTTGGATATCTATCCACTTGGCCATGTCCTCAACTCATTTCTATTTTGGGAATCATGTGTCCTAGTACACTAGTTGTGTATTGTCAAAGGGCCATGTCCCTTAACAGATCTATCATGTCTATATCTCTTTTCCTTGCGACCTAGGATCACTACACATTAAGTACCCATAGTACATGATATGTATTCCACAAAATCTCATCTTCCAAAAATTGGAATAACACATGAAATGTGACCCCACACTACAATTCATGTGATCAGTAATTCCAAATTATAATTTCTAGTGAGCCAAACGAATCTCCCTGGTTTCCACCAAAACCCACAGACTAACCATAAAAGGGTCTGTAGTAGTTATAAAAGGACTCCAAAACCATAAAAAATGCATATGAAGTGGATCATGACTTAAAAAAAATCCAACATCCACATGGTGAAATGGTGAAGCATTGGGGTTAAATACAAACTATGAAGACAATGCACCATGATCTAAGAGTTATATCCATAATGATAGAAGATCATTTCCACCACCTCTCCTTGGTTCTACCTTGGATATTACATTACTCAAGGAGAGGAGGATCCCCCTTGAATCCATTGAAACATAATAGGGGACATGTATTTTTTTAATTTTACTAAATCAATAACCATCATTTATCACTCCTCCAACGTGGTATCAACTAAGCACCTGATGCTGAAAAATCTTATGTCGCCTCTAGGTTAAAAACATGTTTAGTAATAAACTATAGTCTCAGATTATAAATCTGAGACTACTTTCAATAATTACTCCATATTTAAAAAAACTATGTGTGCATGATAAAATATATTTAATATTATTAATATGATCAAACCGAGGATCTTTAGGCCCTAGAATTCCATACTGACTCGGCACCTGGCTCTAGAAATATTCTTATAAATATTCTAATTTATTATAGGATAAAACCTAACTCGCTACATCATCCCCATCTTAATAATTTTAATCTGCAAAAATAAAAAACCTACTCATAGGGGAAAAATATACATCTCCACAAAACTCCTATGCCAGTGATTTCACCAAAGGTTTCACATGCAAACTACAAGAAAAAACATTGGGAACCCCAAAAGTTAAAAATATACCCAATTTACAACTTAAAATAGGTTGATATCATTCAATAAAATGGAACATATCTCTTTAGTTGTCACAGGTGCGAAAAAACCAAGAAACTCATCCATCTACGGTCATAGGGTCTAGCAGTACACCACCTCACTAACCTAACACAACTAATACTGTAAAACGACCATTATTGAATTTCCCTAAATGAACCATGCCACACCATCCTCAAATATTTTGTGTAAATCCTTATTTCAGGCACATGAGTGTACTAATGAACATTATAGGGCTGCCCAAGTTTCCACACTAAGTCTTACGAAACCTTTCGTCTGAAACCACCCACTACACCATAAATCAAAAAGTTCCATGAGAGTCTACTAATATGATGATGCAAATATAGATGAAAATCTTTTATTCCATTAAAATAAGACAACAAAACATAGTGGGATGTAAACCTAGAACACCAACTGGTAGGAATCCACAACCTCACCACTACTATAGGAAACCAAAAATTCATAGCAACACTGCTTCATGGGTCATACTAGCTATCTGATAAAATTAGGTTGCACCAACCCACACAAGATCTCATCCATCTAATCTTGGGAGCAATTCTCTCAAAAGGAGGAAACACATAATTTCACAAGCTCGTGACATTTCAAGTCCCACTAGTATAAAACCATCTGATCACAGATAGTTAACATCCAATCCACACTCTGGAAATATCATACGACTTCTATATTCCACTATGGAAAGATTAAATTTGAATCTCTCCCTCCATAAAATCCTCAAAGATTATGGGTTAACATAAAATTATCCATTGGTAACACTAGGTCCTACTCCAAAACTCCAACACATAACCCTACACCGAACACCTATGTCAAAGGATGTTTTCCACCAAACCTCAGCATTATCTTATTCAGGTGGAATTATCTCTTATTAAAATTTTATTATCGCACTACAAGGACATGTATCAATGGGATAATTTTCCCTCTTACTCATGATTATGAATATTTATTAATCATTAATATCATAGAGTTTTAATGAAGCCCCTCGTTACCCTAGATAAACATTGAGAAAAAAATTTCATGAATAGAGTACCTCATCACTGTGTCTAACATCACTACAGTAAAAATAATAAATAACATAGGGAGTCCCTCTAATAATCCTATAATCCCTCGGGTCATAGGCCTCTACATCCTACCATTTTTCTCACCCTCAACC
The DNA here is from genome assembly GCA_963277665.1 of Viscum album. NCBI lineage: Eukaryota > Viridiplantae > Streptophyta > Magnoliopsida > Santalales > Viscaceae > Viscum > Viscum album. The sequence continues at coordinate 1,390,768,980 of OY728159.1, forward strand.
TCTAGTTCCATGAGTCATGTAGAGACCGTCTGAGGGTGGTGCGGGAAACATCATAAACCATATGACACCTCATTCCACTCTCCCAGATCCTGCACTATGCCCTCCATCATGTGGAACTCTATGAAAAAAATTCCAAATTTTATAGAGTCGTCCATAAATATTATCCATATCAGAATCACGGTGGGTCCAAAAATCATATGGAGGAAGTAGGAATCCATCACAAGAAAAACATCACCTCTCTAATGGATGGCTAGATCCGACCTCGAAGCGTTGTGTTCTAGTCCCTTCATATTGGGATCATCTCTTAAAGAGAATCAAATTCCATGATCCATCAAAGTTCCTTTAGTTGTCAACTTTTTAGTTCCCAAGTCTTGTGTTCCAAGAACTAATAGTGAAATTCTACTTAGTAACAAATCACTTCACTACCAGGGCTCACTAGAGCACTCCAGTATAGGTGGGAATGCGCATTGATATCACTAATTAATGGATCTATCATTATAATACGTACTAGAAATTCATTTCTCTGAAAAATTTATATTGAACCAGATATAGGGAGTATCGTTCATCTTTTGTGAACCTCGCTAATTACTCTAACATAGTGATGCTATCTAATTGAAGGTGTAGAAGCTCTTGGAGACACACTGATCTCAACATGGTTTGATGAAACTTATCCATGAAAAACCTCTCAAAATATTTCCAAGTGAGAGTCACCTTTTAATGGGTCGATGTCTTTAGAATAAACAATCTATTGGATGAGTTCTAAATATGACTTACCATTAGGACCAACATTGATCAAGAGGTGTTCTTGAATGGTGGAAAACAAATGTGACTTCCTCAAGATAGTCATCAGCTGCCTGGGGGATTTGGATCACATAGATACCTGGGAGGTCTCTATCTTTAAAACTCATGCATCACACTAATCCTAAAATAATCCTCATCATACACTACTAGAACAACATGTTACTCGATGGGTGGTATCTCAACTAGAGGAAATACTAAAATATTGGTCTATACCAAGGCATATATTCCAAAGGATTATGAAAAATATTGGAATTGATTTGATATACTTACAGTTTTAATTACACTATTGGTATATCATCCCTGAAATCTGATTATGTTGTTCTCATCCCATGACCCCTTTCAAACCCTCCTCACCCATGAAAAACCTCTCCACCAAAATCCTTCTCTCCCACCAATCCATCCTCTATTATCCATTTCACTCATCCCAAACACCAAACCTTTTCTCTCATGCCTTTGCCTCCAAGACCCCATCCCTTCTCGGCTCCCTCTCCTCTGGTGTCATCCCCCTCACTTGTTGTCTCCCTCTCCTCTGCCGAGCCCCCCCCCTCTCTCGGCTCACTCTCCTCTGATGTCGTCCTCCGGCCCCCCATGCCTTCCTCTCCTCTACCGACGTCCCCTAGCCCCTTATCCTCTCCAGTCACGCATGACACCCCCCATGGCCGAACACCACACTGGAAGTCTCCCTCTCTCAGCTCCCTCTCCTCCCTCCATTTCTCCATAATTTCATAAATCATTTTGGCATGTACTTCTAGGTAAACATATATCTTCTTGAATTCTTCAATTTCTAATATTTCTACTCTCCCTCATTGTCAGGTTTCACTCATCCGAACCATAGTGGTATTTAGGTTATCTGATTCTAAATTTGATCCTAGTTTCTAGGGTGTATCATGGTTTTTCAAGTCCACCTCAGACAAGATTTGGAATCCACTACCGAAGTAAAATCAGTTTGTGTCATCTTGGTTCATCTACCACCATTCTCCCCCATTTGAATCTGGTTTATTCTTACCTCTTTGTTTGGACCAATTGATTTGACTCTATTGATTCTCTTAAAAGATATTTATTTATTATTTGTAAAAGTTTTATTGTACAATCCACCCAAGAAGATGTCCAAAAAAATTAACTAAAAATTATATTAATGAACCATAGCGAGTGATCAATCTGATCATCCTAAAACATGTAGCTGTTATAATGAATTTCATCTTTCTCTAGGATAATATGTTTCACCTGCATCTATGCTGGTTGTACCTGATTGAACTTAGAGGGATTCCAAATAATATCATTCATAAGAATATCATCAGTATAAATCATGATCATTATATGGTGTGAATGATCTTGAATAGGTAGTGGAATAATTGTACAATATTTTGAAACTTTTTGAATTCATGGATATGATCGCTTCCTTTAAGGTACAGTGAATTGTATTCAAGTTTTATGGGCCTTGTTGGATATTGTAAGGAGTGATAGTTATTCTATTGATGAATTAGTTACTGAAGTGAGAATTCCTTATGATTATTTTTACAGAGAAATAATTAATATTTCCAATTTCTTTGGCTATTTCTAAAGAGTACCTTCACCTTAAACAATGTTATAAGACAACAACTCACAATGAAAATAGTTTTTATGAACAATCCCATTTATCCCAAAATGAAGTATTGATTGAGAAGCTAGTAGCATGATGGTTTTTGTTGTTTATTTATCATATATCTGGTCTCATGTAATTATTTGGAATCATTAATTTTATCCATATGTTCTTGATATATATTTGTTGGTTAAAATTGATCTAGCTTGTATGTGAGTATATAATAAAATTAATCCTACTCACATAGGTAGATTTAGTGGTTCCATTAAAGGAATGATGATGAATGATGAATCTCATGGTGGAAAAGGTACATATGGTCCTTAATATAAAGAATTATATAAAATGGTTGCAGTGTATACTGAAGGTTCACTGACTTGTTACCAATATTCAGTGGTTGGGCATTAAATGTATATGTGCATAAAGATCTCGAAGATCTAAAGCTCTTACAATTACTAATTTCAATTATATAGTTATTTTTCTGAGTTTATACCATTATTCATACTAGTATGGGGTTTTCTATACCAAGAGGATATGAGGGATTTTAAAATAAAATTAATATGATCCAAATAGAACTAAATAAAATTAAAATAAACTAATATCAATTGAAATAAATATTAATTCACTTGAACTATAAATAAATATAACTACAAATAAACTAGAAATGTAAAAAACACTCTAAACCATATTGTGTTGAATTTAATTGCACAAAATGGAATCGAATGGAACCCAACCTAAATGATTGGAATTTAATTGAAACGAACCAAAATTGAATTTAATCAATCTTTCCAAATAAGACTTGAATTAAACACCACAACAAAACTATAAATTGAGCCAAACCAAAATAAAAAAAATCAAAATTAACCTAAACTAAGCTAGAACAAACAAAAAAATCAAATTTTATCAAACTAAACTAAACTAGAATATTTTATTCATAACTAAATAAAAAGAATAATTGGATATAGAACTTCCAAATTAACCTTAGTAGTTCATACTCATACTGATCTCGCGTAAAAATATTTAAAAAAATACAAAATGAATAAATATTAATTGGACTAAAATGAATTAAACCAATAAAACCCAATCCAATATAGTAATAATTTATATTGGTTTGGTTCCAAACCCACTACCTAAGGGAATTCCCAAAATAGTTTTATAGTTCTTTATAGTGACCTATATATTTCATATTCCCTCATTAGTAGGTTTTTGTTCAATAATTTCATAGGCCAATGATCTTGGTTCCCATCCCTTTTTAACAGCTTCACCGCCCATTACTCCTTACATGGGACCACTAAGAAATAGCTATGGGTTCCCTAAAAACCCATTTGTTGTTTCCTTCTAGGATATAATGTATCTTATAGTGACCATGATTCCCCCTTCTAGAATGTTATTTATATTATATAAGATTTTAATATGATCTATCCTTGGATTGGTTATTTTTTAATACACACTCCTTGACCTAAAATAGAAAGAATGATATTATATAGGTCATGCTTACTTCCCAGTACATGTTTATTAGCCTCTGATTCCTTCACAACCACTTATGTTGTTTTAAGTATTTTTAGGCTTATATATATCAAATTCCATACTTCTTGTACACATCTCTTATCCCATGGAAATGCATAATAATGAACATTATTTGTCTTGTGTATATCACTATTCTATAAGAAGATACATGGCTGATTGATTTAAAAATCATGGAAGATTACTACTACGGAGTCTCTTGTTCATTGATCAAGGATTTATGTTCAACATAGGGAGGAATGGATTCCCTTGTTTTTCATCAAAACCACCACTCATTGGACAATAATATGTGTTCATCAAGAGTAGTAGGTGTTTAGTCACCACTAAATGTCAGTAACCAAACACGTTCATCATCATTATGGATAACCACCAATGTTAAATTCATAGATAAGTAAAAAATTAGAAAATAATAGCACATGAAAACCCTATTTTATATAAAAATATTAAATAGAATACATAATAATATTTCAAGTTTATCTTTCACAAGAGGCCCTTTCTGCTCTCCCACCCAAGACAGTGGTCTGATTCCATCATAATATTTTCAGCCCCACTCTCTCTCCATTCCTCTTATAACAGCCTCACCTCACCTTATTCCTCACGTGGGAATCCTAAATAATAGTTTTGGGGGGGCATGAAAAAAAACCTGGATGGGTTTTTTATTTATATACTATAGTTTATCATATAGGGGCCGTTGTTCCCATTCTATAATGTCTTTTTGGGTTGTAGGAGTGCTAAAATCTTTGTCATTGGCTTCTTTATTTTATCATGCACAATGTTTGTCCTGAACTAGAAAGAATGGTAGTCTCTTAAGCTTGTGTATTTTCCAATACAAAATTTTTTTCATGTGATTCTACCATAACCTCCAATTATGCTTTAATATACTCTACATGGCCTGTATATGTAACATTCCACACTTCTAGTGCACATTTATTTCCATGTGTACAAACATCATAGTACACACTAATTGACCTGTGTATATCACGTTTCTACATCATAGTGCACAATAAACTAAATTATAAAGAATGATAGATTACTTTTTGGAGTCTCTAGTTTAATGATTCGAGACTTAAATTCAATAAAAAGAGAAATATAGTATCTATTTATTCATCAAAAACTACACAATTTCCAGTAATAAGCATTAAATATGAGTAGGAGGTGTTTATTTATCAATTATTATTAGTAAAAAAACTCATTCATCTTCATTTTAGTAACCACTTACATTCATATTCATTAAGGCCATGGTATGTAGGACATCCAACACATCCCACCCCGTACCAGTCATGTCTTCTATGTTTTCCCGCACTTCTAAGGCCATGATAACTGTAGTTCAGTCTCATAAGATATTTTTTAACAAGATCATACTTGACCTAGATAAATTAGATATTAAGGGAGAGGAAATGGATCAAACCATTTTTTATTTTACTTAATTGGATTGATCAATGTTCTGTGTTGTCTGGGCATTGCAAGTTTTAGGTGCAAGAATTTGTTTGCAAGTGTTCTGTGCAATTGTTCTGTGTCTTCTGGTCATTTCATGTTGCAATGGGATAGTAGGTTAATGTAAGTGTTTGTCTATATTGGGGTTAGGAATTTCATAGTGTTATTGAATTATTGTGTGTTCTGTGCAAGTTTTCTGGTGGTGTCCTCAATGGATGAGACTCTTATTATTTTCTTGGTCTAGATGATATTGGTTTTATATTGGATTACCAATACACTGGAGCCAAATTCAAATAATCTATAATATGAGAGTAGTGGTCTTTAACTATTTTGATCTCTTTATACACTTTACATATTGTACGTGAATCATCAAAAGGATCCCTATAAATAGAATCTACAGATATACCCTTACCACATTGTTCAATTTTAGGAAGTCGTTGATCCTTCTCATTATTTATATTTTCTAAGTTCTTTTGTGTATTCATTAAATTATATTTTGATACTTTTATTTCAAATTCATCAGAGATGGAGACATAATTATTAATTATATATTATTATATAAAAATCTCAAAAATACTCTTTAACATTAGGTATCCTAGGTATTTTTTTAAATCAACCTATAATTTTCACCCCCTACTCTCTCCAAACCTCCCTTTTTAACAGCCTATCCTCCCATTATTCCTCACATGGGACCACTAGAAAATAGTTATGGGGACCTTGAGAAACCCATTTTTTGTTTATTTCCAGGATATAGTTTCTTATGTAGTGAGTATGATTCCCCCTTCTATAATGTGATTTCTAGTATATAAGAGTGCCACATGCTCTATCATTGTCCTGCTTATTCTTGGGTGTACTCTACTTAGAAAAAAATAGAAAGAATGTTATTATGTGGGGACTTTTTATTTCCCGGTACATGCTTCTAAGCCTCTGATTTTATCACAAGCTCATATTCTATTTGAGTTAAAGTTTTTCTATAGTGAATGTATTGGATATGTATTTTTTAGGGCCTATTTTGTGAAAGCTATATATCCCAAAACTTATACCAATGTTCCAAAGAGAACCATTATGATAACTATCTATGTCAAGTGAATGAAATTTTCCAAGCAAATATAAACAAAAACAAGACACACGAAATCTAATGAAAATGTACCAAACTAAATTGAATCGAACAAAACCAAAATGAGTTTAAACATTAGTCAAATTGATTATATACTATTAATATGAAGAGTAATTTTTAATTAATAAGAGTGTACTATTTGATAATATCATTTTGAAATGTAAATTGGTTTCCCCCTTCCTTGGAGGAACATAATTTGACCCATGCGGCGTTGTGATTCTTATATGTTAAACGGTGACATGTATAGTCATAGGAGATAGGTATGTTGTAGTTCAGTTTTTATTTTAGTGTCTTCATCGCATCAGCCACAAAGGCCTTTTACTACTTTCTATGGATGGAGGGTAGTTATATTCTATAAAGGGTGGAAAAAAGGCACTGGAGGTGGCTACAGTGTTTTCTTTATAGGTTAGGGAGATCAGGGTAGTGGAGAGATTAATTAGTGTGTTTCATTTTTTCCCTCCTTTATACAATGTTTCTTATATTCATTTTCTTTTCTTTTGGTGTGGATGACCAACTTATTGATTGTTCATGCTGAAATGATGTTGACCTTGTAGAAAAGTTTTTTGATATTCCTTACTATGGTAATGAGGATAGTGATGTCTATGAATAAATATTCAAATTACAAGAAATATAAGAGGATGACTAAAGAAAAAAATTATTTAATAAAAAGAACCTACTTTTTCATGTGGAAAATAACTTAAAATTGATGTGGAAGAAATGAAGGATATAAATTTTTTTAAATAATATGTTATCGTGGATATTGTGGATAAATATAAGATGAAGGGATAAAACAATGGTGATGAAGGATGCGTGGTAGGGAGAGTGGATCGCAAAAAATAGTTAGAATCTTCACATGATGAAATAGGCATTTTGTGATCTACCACCACGAAAGATATTGGATTTATTTCATTATTCCAAACACTTTAAGAAACATTATAAAGAAGAGATATTTGTGTCAAATGTGTAATTTTAAAATCTAATATATGAAAATAAAAAAATATAAAAGAATTTTGTTGAGTAAAATCTCAATATCTATTATAAAACAATAATTATGAATGGTTTTACTAACATAGTGAAAGATGGATTCGAGTATATTAATGATTTTGAGCATGATGTATTTTATTCCTACTAAAAAGTTAAAGATTAGTGTATAAGTTTGACTTGTGGAATGATATCAGAAATCATCTCAAAAATTATATAGTGAAGCTAAATGGGAGTCATTGAGGGAAAGAAAGGAATTTAGAGGATTTTTCAATGTAGAAAATAAAATTAGAATCGATACTATGGTATAGTTATAAATCATAAATAGAAGGTAGTGGTGGTTTATAATAATCTATAATCACCCACCCCAAATATAATGGTTTATTCGTGCTTGATTTATAATAAGAACATTTAAAGAATCCAAAATAACACCATTTTTGTATAAAGGACACATAACCGTGAACCATAAATCATGTGGTATTATTGTGTATGGGACACTCTTAGAAATCATGTTCCACAACTAAGAGGTATAGGAGGGAATATGATCAACACATTATGCTAGGAAAAGTTCAAGATTACATTTATTGTTTGAATGGAAACTATTTTTTAGTGTGAGATAATGTTATATGGATATTTATTAATCAATGATGAGATAAGGTAATATACATATAAAGACTCATCATGGTTACATGATATAGCGCAACGGTTCATCATGTAGTGTAAAAAAACAAAATATATCTTCTTTATTGAAATATAAATTTGGTCCATCATATTAAAAGGAAGATAAAATGTTAATGTCATCACCAGGTGTGAATCAAAAAAAAATTGTTCAAAAAGAAAATAGATGACAAAGAAGTGGATATATATATTCTACTAAGATTATCAGATCATGTATAATCTTGAATTCTTTAATTCAGATATACAACCAATATTATGTGAATAAATAATATAATTACATTCCTTACATATTAAAAATAAGGTGTTTCGCAATATGGTAATGATGAATGCTTGAAAAATATTGAATTAGGAAAATACAATTTTGGGGGAAAGGTAATAATATGTGATCATGTCATGTTGGTTGATGGTTCAGGTCATATCTATATATGTTTAATTCACTTATGCAACTCAATAAATGTAGTACAATGAAATTGTTTCAAAGATATTGATAAAAATTGGAATTGAGTTCAAGGTAAGCCTGATGAGTTTTAAGAAATTATAAAGAATCATACATGGGAGATTATTTCAAGGCCAATGGATAATAATATGTTTGGGAACAAACCATTTTTCTATAAAAACTAAATAAATATAAAATATTTATTTGAATAAAAGCATGAATTTTTTCAAAGGGATACTCCTAGATTGAAGGTATATTTTTAAATAAGTTATTTTATCATATGGGTAGACTAGAAACAATTCATGTATAATTTGATATGATTATGTAGAGGGGATTAATGGTATTCCATATGAACATAAAATTTTATTTTATAAATGGTTTATCATCATTATTCTTTATTTAAAAATATGGAAAGATGAAATGTGTACATCGAGAGAGAGTGGACTAGGGGGGCTGGAAGTAATGGATACTGAGAGAATCCCCTCTAATAATGTTAACCCCTCGGGATTCAAATGGTTGATGTTAGGAAAATAGGATGTACCTAGGCCATGCATAGCAATATTATCCATATGACCATCCACTTTACTTCCCTCACGGCATGTGTGAGTCAATCGAATGTTGTTGGAGATAAGAGTGTGACACTTACTGATGTTATACCAGATCGACTGGGGAACTTGACCAATGACCATAAGTGCATTGAAATTAATCTGAGAGTCCTTTTCTTCTTACACAATATCAATGCTGCCTTGACTGGATAAAGTAAGGCCTAACAAAAAGGCATGGTCCTCCACTTGCAGGGAGGATCCACTTCTTAGTTACATTGTGAAAGGAAACATGAAGGTGCCTTTAGAGTCTTGGATCACCCCACCTCCCCGCAGGACACCCACAATACAAGATCATTTAGTATTCGGTTTTAGGCATGAGTGAGATGATTTCTAACCGATCCATTGGCTGTGAGCAATAGAGGGAGCAGGATTCACATGGTCCATCATTTTCAATATATGGAGGGAAGGAGAAACCCACTAATTATCAATAAACCTGGTCATATCTAGTGTCATACTATGGGTATGAGAAATAATTTCTCTCCTAGTATAAATAATTCCCCCATACCTCGCTCTATTATGTGCATGCCAGAGACTCCAAAAACCGGCATGTAAAATGATCGCTCTGGCCAGACGTTCAACACATGTGTTTCCTGAACCATTAAACTAGTGCTCAAAGAAGGTGATAGCCGATAGAGGATGCACCTGGATAGTAGTAAAACCACATAAGGAGATCCAAACCTCATGATCCCATTCTCCCTTGAAGAATAGGTGATCACTACTCTTCTATTTATGAACAGAGCAATATAAGAAGTCGGAGGCCATTGAGATTCCATATTTCTTAATGTTTTCATCTATAAAAACTACACCAGGCCAAAGCCTCTATGTGAGGAATTTTAGCTTTTTTGGGACACTCATGGTCCATAGGGTTCCATTCTATTGTTTATCATGTGGGTGGGAAGCCAAGATACGATGACAGTCCCTAGAATAAAATGTGCCTGAGGCTGAGGGGTGAAACACAACTATAGGGTACCACGTTAATGGTGATAAGGTGGATGGGGGATTTCTGGTCCTTATTGAGAATAGAATTCATGTAGGCCAGAAACCTTATAGCCTCTTCATGAATGATGTTATAGTCTAGGCACCCTACGAATCCTAGAATACATTAGGCCCAGTTGACATTCCAAAATGGCACTTTTCCTTCCCTAATGATCCAACGATCATGAGACTGGATAGCAGTGAATAGGGGGAGAATAATAGCCATGAAGGGAGACATATGACCCTTAACCATCAATGATGCGTCCATATAATTTTTTCCCGTACTCTTTCCCCATAGGGCCCGATGCTAATGAAGTTCCCAGTCTATTTTAGCAAGCATTTAAAGAAGAGTGTCAACAGGACTACGAACATTGATCCCACCTTCCTAAATGGGCCTCTCCATGATCCCCCAAGAGACCCAAGAATGTTTTCCCTCATACTGGGCATCCTAAATGATGTGGGAGAGGGTAATTTTAATTTTATAGATCACCCCCTCTGGATCCTTCACACAAGAGAGCATGTGGACGGGTGTGGTCGGAAGTATACTATTCACCAAAGCGATATGGCCCGCAAATGAAAGGTTGCTATTTTTTCAATTGAGTTCTCTATCATTGATTCAGCTAACAATATGATCGAAATACTTAATTAAAAGATATATTAAAGATAGAAAAACCCCCAAATAATTCATAGGAAGGCTACTACTTTGTATGTTAAGAAGGTGACAAATCTGGACAGCCCTGTTGGGGGAACACTTGCTTGATATGAATAAGTTACTTTTTCTCTTTTTTATGACATTACCACTCCAATGAAAATATTCCTTTAAAACCAATATTATTCCATGGATGGATAAATTAGTATCATTCACAAAAATAAGGGTGTCATCAAAAAACATGAGGTAGGAGATAGGGGGGACATTCCATTTTCTTGTAAGGGAGGATCATGCCGATGTCCATACATTGATGAAGGAGACGACTAAGGATCTCTTGGGATAGGAGAAAAAGGATCAAGGAGATTACTTCACCCTGTCATAAACCCTGATAAGCCTTTAAGAAACCAATATATTTTCCTATAAAGTGAATATACATTTAGGAAGAACTAAAGCAACGTAAAACAGATCAGAAAACCAAGGGAGAAATCCATACCGAAAAGTACCTTATTGATGAATCCCAGAAAAATTTGGTCATAGGCCTTATTCATGTCTAGATTGACCGCCAAATCTGAGCCATGAGATCTAGTGTTGATGTCGGGGATCATTTCTAGTGCGAGGGTGATCGCACCCTGAATTGAACCGCCCTTCACAAATCTATGATGCTCAATAAAAATCCATCATGGAAGAAACTCCACAAATCTAGCATTGAGGATGGTTTCAATGACTTTATTGGGGAAATTGTACATGTTAACTGGACGATAGTGTGAGATATAAGTGGGGTTTTCACTTTAGGAATAACAACCAAGTCCATGGATTAAGCCACTCTTGGAAGGTTTCCACCCCACAAATAGTTTTGAATATAACATATATCATTATGTTTGACCAATTCCCGTGAATATTTCTAAAAAGTTCCTGATAAGGCATTTGATCCTAGGGAACTGTCGCTATTAAGGTGAAAAAAACTTTGTGGATTTCAATTTCCTTCGGGATAGCTTCCATAAGTTCATTTTCCTTAGTAACTTGGTTGGAAATGGCATCCATAAAGACAACCTCTCCACCCTAGTAACCATCAAGCATACAAGGGTTAAGGCCTTCCAATAGATCCTTGAAGTAATAATAGGTCAGGTGACTTACTTCTTCTCTATCATTCTAGAAAGACCAATCCTCTAATTGAATGTGTGTTGAAACATGTGTTTACTTTCTTTGATTCATTCATTGAAGAATGTAGTATTTTTTTCAACTTTAGTAATCCATTTAATCTGTGATCTCTCACTCACTATCCACTCCTGTCAAAGAATCATATCAGAAAAACATTCCTTTTTCCGTGAAATCTATTCAAAAACCCTCTCATCCTAGTTTCATTCAAGACTATCGCCCATATGATCAATATCTTGCCTGGAAATTTCCATCTCTCTATCACTCGAGGGAAATGATTTCACCTAGTCCTGAAACCTACTTCTGATCCTTTTGATCATGTTATGGAGTGTTATCCATGTCTTACCCTAGGTGGGCGCATGTCGTGCTTTGTTATGAAATTCTTGAAAACCAGGGAGTTTCGCCCAATGTTGATAATATCTAAAATTTTAGGAGTTTTCTATCTCAAGGAAAGAGTGATAAGAATTGGGAAATAGTTAGGGACACCGAGTGTCAAGTGCCTAGCTGTATTACTAGGAAACGATGTGATGGAATGAATGTTGGAAATATAGCGGTCGAGGAGACTCCCTGAAAGACAGGATCCACATTGGTTGTTTCACCATGTAAAACGAGCTCTATTGAATCTGAGATCCATGAGATCGTTGGCTTCCATGAAATGAGAAAACACCAAACTCGCATTGATGGGGAACAGACACCTTCCCTTCTTTTCTTCGGGTGCAGAAATTACGTTGAAATACCATCCTAGAAACCAGGGAACATTTCTAGGTCTGAAAAAGTATAATTCATGCCATAAGACCTTGCACTGCATGTTTTCATAGATCCCATAGACAAATATAGTGAATAAGGATCCATTATCATGAGAGATCATGGTGGTAATATGTTGGTCACCTGATTGAATGAGGTCCACCGAGATGCTACGATGCCCGAAGATCTGTATGTTCTTATTTAAAGACTACACATGCATGTACTCATGCATCATTAGCCTTCCGGAGTAATCATCAATTATGGAAGGATTTTTCTTATGTTCGAGAATGTCTATGAGATGAACCCTATGTATACGAGCTTATGAGGTGTGGAAGTCCAACATAACCCATGCTCTGAGGCCACATGCAATCTAGATAATGAAAGGAATCATTGAACAGAGGATTTCCCATTACTTTCCTTAGGACTCGTGGCCATCGGTGAGAAAGAGGGAGAGGTCTCCTTTAATTTATGAGATTGATCTAGGGTGAATCTACCTTCACTAATAGTAGTATGTGGAGGAGATGTAAAGGGAACCTTCAAAAGAAGTGGGAACTCGTGTTCTGTCCATGAGATGAAAACACGGTATGAGGATTAATATAGGAAGGCTTGTTGGAGAGAGGATTTGGAATAGGGGATGACGGAAGAGACGAAGGAGGTTTAGGTAAAGGGGGAGAAATAGGGGAACCAGAGAGAGGAATGGCAGGGAAGGAGGCCTCGGGGGATAGAAAATATAATAATAGGGGCTTGGGGATTGGAAATGTGGGAAACTAAGGAGATTAGAGTAAATGAGGAGGCCTGAGGGGGAGGAGGAAGGATGGCAGGGAGCCAGTCATGAGGGACCTTTGGAGCTTCAGAATCAGAGGGGAAAAGGGAGAAATTGGGTAGTCAGGCCAGGAAAAATGGATAGGGACTAAAGAAACCTCCTGGAATGAAAGTAAAATAGAAGGAAACACCATGGACACTAAAGGTGGGATAGGGTCTTCCAAGGTTGATCCCACCACAACACTTGTGGGAAAGGCCATGCCCACATAAAGAGTATAGGACGTTGATGGCTGGCTACACACCGGAACATTATGAGGGGGACGATGCCATCCACCTTGATTTTATTTCCTGCAAACTTTAGAGGAGTGGATCTGAATAGAACATGAAGAGAATTATATCCGATACACTAGATAGAGGATGGGCTGCAACCAAGAAAAGGAGTCCTTCACTCGGATGAAAATATGATCTGGAGGGGGGCACGATGTGATCATTTCCATACAGATATAAGTTACAGAGGCATCTGAAAAACTCAATGTATGATCATCCAAACACAATAAACCCCCTAATGAATTACTGATGACCATGAGGAAACCATCATTTTTAAAGGGAAGCATAATTCCTAGATGATGCACCCAAACCGTAGCAAAAGTGCTTTCCCTCCCATTATGAACATCTAGAAACGAATAAACAAAATTGATGCACCACATTCCATGGGATATGGGATCCCTACACCAATATTTAACAAAAACATCATCTAAGATAAAGACAATGCAGAAGGAATTATGTTGGAGCGTCAAGATATTGCTGGAGAGATTTTACCCCACGATCCAACAAAACATTGGAAGATCGAGACCAGAGGATTCCCACCAACATAATGGACAACGAACATTATTTTGAGGCATGCTTATGCTTCTGTAAAGTCTACCGCTGGTACCTCAATTGATTGATGCATACCATATTTTGAAACCATCGAAGGGGGAGGGGACAATGCTAGAAAGAAAGGTCGGTTAGAGACTCAAAATGGAGCAAAAATAGCATCTTTGAAGGAGAGTCCACAGCTAGGTGTCCAATGGGAGGAGCTAGGATTGAAGACCTTCAGAGGAGGTGACATAGGCACATTGCATCCCGAATAGGGAGAAATAAATGGAGGAATTTGAAAAATGGGAGGCGCATGATGTGCGTTCTCCATAGAGCTGAGCGAAGCCATTTTCATTTTAAAATGCTCTAATTTTTTATAATAATAATTTATAAATGGATTATATAAATAATAATTATACATCGAGTAGCTAGATAATATTTTTATTCATAAAGGCCAGGAAAATTTTATTAGATGTTTAAGGAACTATATTGGATAATTTATTAACCAATAGAATGATATTATTGACCAGACTAGTAGTTGAAAAAGATCTATTTCATATATGATGGGTTTTATTCTAATATGTTTATCTAGAAGAGTATCTGGATTACATATTTATAATTGGAGGTTTACACGTGATTTGGAAGACTCGAAAAGGATTAGTTTATAGTGGGGTTTCCAGCTTAAGAGGTGCAGGTTTAGAGCAGGTTTAAGAGGTGCAGATTTACAATGTGGTTCCCAACATTGGAAGACTATGGTGTAGGTTTTGGTTTATAGCGGCTTTAAGAGGTGTTGGTTTACAGTGGGGGTTTCCCGGCTTTGGAAGACCGAGGTGTAGGTTTTTTTAAGCTTATGTTTGTTTTTGGAGTAGAGGTTAGACCAATGGTTTAATGAACTGTTGTTATACTATGCATATACACCAACGGTTCAAAAAAAATTAGAATAGGTTAGATGCTGGATAGTATGTATACCAATGGTTCAAGAACTTTTGGTACACATATATACCAATAGTTTTACTTAAAACCGTTAGCATAGATTACATTCAGACTACCTATAACAATGGTTTCTAATAATCCTTTGGTATAGGGCTATTCCAACTTCAAACATACCAAACGTTCTTGAAAATATTGGGATAGGCTATCCCAACGGTTTCAGAACCTATCCCAATGGTTTGAAACCATTGGGATATGTGAAATTTTCAGTAGTGAGGACCACTATGAGGTACTTCCTAATGCCTAGTTATTTTGTAATGAAGCCTTGTTATTGAGAGAATCATCATAAAAATACTTCCATGAAACTCTATCTAGCTGTCATCGTGGTGTTAAAATGAAATCAAATCCATATGCACTATGGTAAACGAGTATATCTGGGGATATGACTTAAGAAGTACCTAGAACCCACATCCCACTAATATATGATGCATGTACCACAATGTACCTATGATTCGTACCTAATTATACTCAGTCAAAAAGAAGGTTATCTGAAACCTAGTGAATGGATATGTCGACTACTGAACCAACAAAAGGAGTCTCATACTAGAAAGTCAAACTTGAAATACCTTACCATTGCCTCTATAAAAGACAAAAAAATATCACATAGTATGGTCTTATGGTATTACCGAAAACATTTATACACTCTTTCATGACCCAACCCACCAGAGCCTGATCCATGACTATCCCAATCCCACCTCCAATAGGCTAGGAGATGGTGACCAATATAGATTATTATTATCACACATATAGGAGGATTTATCCAATGGTACTTATATGCATGCAAACACATACATCACCTCCCATGTAGTGTTGGTCCTGATGATTCCAAAAACTCCACTTGGTACATACATCTCTAACAAAAGTGACCCATAACTATAACCTCGCATAACATATCTAACATCAAAACCATGGCTACCATCATATCTGATGTGTAAAACCGCTATGGAAAGCTACTTGTGGGCCTCCATATGAATCATAAATATGGATATGCAAGAGGGAGAAACCCCTCCAAGGGAAGTACACATCATGTATCCACGATACACATCATGTCCAAAGACACAAACCCCTAGACATGTTCACTCTCACCACCTAGCCTCTAGAGTTATACTACAAAGAATGTACCTTTTCCACATGGTGTGGGACTCTAGAAAATCTTCTGGTTATTCTTGTTCCCTTACACATTTGGATGGCCTTGTCACTCAACATTGTGTGTACCCAAGATACACATTGTGTCATGGATATACGGTCACATTCCCATGTACTCATTCTATTTCCATGTCATGTATCTCGTTCCCATGTAATCTGGTTGTGTATTATGGCTTCCTTGGTCATGTACTATGGCCACGCAACCTGTGATCACTACACAACATGTACCCACAATAAAATTTTTATAGTCCTAGAAAGTTAATCTCAACTGAAATGGAAGAACATTTGAAGTTTAACCCTACACTACACATTGTTTGATCAAGAATTCCTAATAAGAATTCCCTATAATCCACTCGAATCACCACGGTTTCCAACTAAACCAAAATATCAGCCATCTCCGGGTCCCTAGTATTCTTTTAAGGGATATAAAAATTTAAAAAACCTATATAAATTTTATTGGGACTTCAAACTAAAATCTCCATAACTCTTGGTGAAACATAAAACATTTTAGGTCACATTCATGCACTGAATCGAATTCACCACTATCTGGGAGATATCTATATCAAGATCGAAGATTGCTAGTGTCTTATCTACAAGGTTATGCCTTAGTTCATCCTTCACCCAAAGGGGGAGGGGTTCCTCCTTGCTTCCATGATAACACAAGGGGTTTAGGTATTTATTTAGTTTTATTAAATTAATTACCTTTATTTAATACCCTTCCAATATTGCCTCAACCGAGCACCCGACACTGAAAAATATTATGTCACGCTTAAGGTAAACTCAACATTTGGGACTCAACTGTGGACTCTAATTTCTTATCCAAGACACCACTCGAGTGTCACTTCATATTTTAAAATAATTTTTTCAGGTGTTAAACAATATATATAATAGTTTTTATATTCATCTCATTGAGGCTCTTCGGGTCCTGGAATCCCACACTAACTCAAAACCAAGCTATAAAAATATTCCTAGAAATATTGTAGAATCATATAGGTAAAACCCCAAATTTAAATAATAGTAGTATTTTCTGGAATATTTATCTTCTTATAGGGTATAATCAGTTCAAGGTGAACAAGGATGATATTTCTATTATGATATTTCTTACTAGATAAGTGTATTGTTATTTTTTATGCACTTTGTGTTGTCTAATTAATTAGATGTATCCATGGATCATATGAACATATTTTTTCATGGATATTTGGGTATGTTTATGTTAGTGTTTATTGATCATATTTTGGTATATTCTAAAATCCAAGAGGATCATGAAAGAATTTATTTTTCTCAAAAGCTTGAAATAAAAAAAATTATATATAAAATTTTGTAAATGTGGATTTTGGTTAAATCAAATTTATTCCCTCATGGTAATGTATATATATATCGAATAATTATTCATCATACTAAAACTAAATTGGTTTAGTAATGGTCAAGTCCTGTAGAATTCATAATGATTAATAGTTTTCTGAGGTAATTCGGTTATTATGGGTACTTTTTTGAAGACATTGGTCAGTTATCTAGAACACTAACTAAGTAAACTCGAAAATTATTTAAATTCTTCTAAAAAAATAGTGTGATTAATATTTTTAGGAACACAAAATAAGTTTAATGAATTATCCAATTTTTTCCTCTATAATTAGTGAATTTTTCATTATCAATGATTCTTCTTTGAAGGGACTTTCTTGTGTTCTAAAGCATAATTATCAAGTAATTTCTTAATCTTCAAATCAGTTGAAACATCATGAACTAAATTATCTTGCGTGAGATCTGGAACTATCTTCTATAATTTTTTCCATTAAAAATATTTTTAATTGATTTATATGGATTATTGTGTGAAATATATACAAATCTTAGTGGTTTGAAAAAAATATTAAACTAAATAGAGTTGAACATGATGTAGAAAAATTGGATTAAACTAATAAAATACTATTATTTCATGATTATTTACTATATAGGAAAAGTATAAAAAAGAAGATGATTCATGAATTCACAAACACAGTGCATAAAAACCAAGATACATTTGTAACATGGTCCTTTGTTAAATTATTTATCAAATTATAGACTAGAATTTTTTCATTCATAGACATCCAATATTTTTTTCCATGTTTTAATGAATTTTTCATTTACATCTCAAATTAATAATTCTTAGAAGGATGAAATTGATTTGATGGAAAAGGTGTAGGTGATAAATAAATGTATGTTACCTTAATTAAACATTAATAGTGAAGGTGTATTGAGATTTGGAAAAAAGGTATTTTGTGCCAGAAATTTCCTAATTGAAAAATGAATTTTTTAGTGAAGCTCAGATCACTCCTTTCTCTATTCTTTCCATTTGTACTAATATGTATGGAGAACATTAGGGGAACTATAAATGAGATGGAATAAATAGTGTTATTGTAGATTATAAAATTAAATAATTAAATTGTAAATACCTAAAATTGAAACGAAAATTACTAAAATGGATTATTTAACCTTTTCCAATGCTGGTTTAGAAATGAGAAAACATGTATGAAGATTTCATAGAGGTATTTATGATGAAATATTAAGGAAATAATGTTGAATATGTTAATTTTTAGGGATTGTCAAAATTATACACATTTTTTGTATTTGATATATGATGACCATAGATTAGTTTTCTAAACTATATCTCAAAGAGATATTTATGTTATATATATTACATCATTCCCTTGTATCTGATCATAATCTTGTGTATAGTTCTAATATTTTTAAAGGAATTAACAAGTCTTTGGGTACTGAAATAAATTTCAGTACATATTTTTATACTAAATAAGATGGATGGTAAAATAGAATGATTCAGACATTGGATGACATGATTTGATCATGTTTAGTAGATATAAATGTAATTTGGGATTATAATCAATCATTAATTTTTTTAAATTATAATAGTTTTCATTACAATACCAAAATAATACCATTTGGGGAATAACATGGAATGTGAGGTCAGTCCCTAACTTTTTTGCGATGAATTTGGTGAAAGGAAGTTAGTGTGACCATAATTGGTAGAATAAAATGTTGAAAAGTTAAATATGATTAAAAATCGAATGATGTCAGCTCAATGTATAAAAAAGAGTCATATATATAATATTTGTAAAGACATTTCATTATAGGTTGGAATTAATATTTTTATTAAATTATTTCCATGGAAAACTATTATGTGATTTGGTAAAATGTGAAAGTTATGAACAAGGATCATTAAATCATATTAAATATTCAATAAATTAATATTATTTTTTATTTATTATAGTTTTCTCTAATTTTTTCCAATTTATATGATCTGTTTAATGTTTCATTATTAGGGATATATGTATCGAATGCATCACAAATTTTGAGTCAAAAATTTGGAAAGTTGGAAGTGAGTCTCTTGTATGAAGAATACCACATTTATATTCTTTAACATTTAGATTAGGTGTTTTGGAATATGATTATTCATAAATATAATGTTTTTTGGGGAAAAACATATGATTCAATAAACAAAATGATAATCATAAAATGTTGAGGAAGCAAAATTTCATCACATCTATAACAAGTAAATAAAATTGTGAGGATGTGGCTTTCAAAAGGGTTTTAGAATTTCTAACCTAGTTTATGGTAAACCAATTTAATATCTTATTAATATTTATGAATTAAATTTTAAATATTTAAAATCACTATAAGACTATTAATTAATTTTTAGATCAATAAATAAATAATTTACTTGTAGTAAATTTATTTTTGTAATATATGATTTTTTTCATATTTTTTATTTCTAAATTTTAGAAATTTAACTGAAAAAATAAACTTTTTTTCAAATACACCTCTTAATATTATCTTATTATGAATTTTTTTTAATTTTCTATAAAGATTTATTTTTAAGTGATTATTGAAATATATCAATTTTGGTAAAACTGTCATTTATTTCCATTAAAAAAAATATTATAAATGTACCATAATATTTAAATTTTATATTAAATTAATATAATTATACATTATTTTAAAATAATTTATTTAATTACGTAATTATTATAATTATACCTTATTTTTTATGAGTTAATTTTCTTTCTAAAAATGCATTTGAAAAAACCATTTTTTTATTATGTTTTATGAAAATATAATAAAATTGATTTGATCCAATTATGTAAATTGAATAATGTTAAATATATTACAAATTTTGAATCTGGAGGGGAAATTTTTGTAAATATTTATATTTCATTTTTTATCAATATGAATAGCAATTGTAGTAAATATTTATCATCACAGAAAGGGTAAAACAGGTAAACATGATTAAAAATATGTAATAAGAACATAAAACCTCCTAAACACATTGATTTAATTCAGATTAATTATTTTTTATAATGACTATACATTTATTTTAAGTTTTCCAATTTCTCACCACTTTTCATTGACAGTGATGTAAAATGATTTTAAGTAAAGAATAAAAACAAATTATCACTATATTTGTTTTAATAAATCAAATATTTTATCATAGGGATAAATAAAATATATATTAAATCATAAAAATTTTATTTAAATATGATTAAATATTTTATCATGGTAATTTATTTTTTATTTTTAATTATGGAATATTTATCATAAATGTATCTGCAACATCGATATATTTTGGGTTTATGTAATTGAAAAGACATGTAAATAATTTTTAAAATAATTGAAACAAATAAATATTGGATGAATTATTAAATCCCATATATATTTTTGATAAATATAACATAATATTCATATTTTACATTTTTATGATCTAATTCCATTAGCATGTTGATTTCATTAATGTCTAGTAATGTGAGTAGTCCAAAAATGACTTTAATTGTATATTATGTTAAATAATATTTTATTAAATAATTTTGATTCCAAAATAATATTATATTTGTATTATTAATTGGATATGGTCTATAATGCAAACTATTTTCTACTTATGGGTCACTTTTCCTATTATTGTAGCTTTCTTAAATTTTATATAGTAATAATATTGATATTAGGGTAATCATTTAATGGGTTAAGTTTTGGTTAAAACTAAAAGATAACATTGAAAACATCACCTAAACATAGATAAATTTTATATTATGTGTGTATCTAGATTCATAATCATGCTACCTACTAAATATTAAAAAAAATCCACATGAACATTAAAACGTATTTTTATCATTTTAATACATTGATTAATACCAATGTTGTCCCTACCATGACTTATACAAGAGAACAAAAACATGTCTCCTCCTCGCACCATTTGGGAACTAATATATAGAAAATGACTGCCCAAATTTCTCCCTAATACCCAAACCAATGTATTATAGTTCCTTTTCTCACTAAAATAAAACCCCTTGAAAGATTATTGTGTTATCCAAAGAGTTTATCTAAGGATAAGGTATAAGTCCAAACAAGACTATTTAATGTTCATTTATTTTTATAAATTATTCATATATCCATTAACCATGATGAAACAGATAGTATCATTTTCTTAAATAAATTGAAATAGTATTAGGATTAATATATATTCCTTTTTCACCTTCATTTCCATCCAATGTGAAATGAAAACATTACTTAGGTGTATGTCTGGATTACCACCTCCATGAGGCGACTTGTTTCGTTTTTCATCACCACATCATAAATATGTTTATTAATATAGATTTAATTAATTCATATTATATTCATGACATAATTATCATTATATAAATATAATCAATCATATATTTTCATACCTTTCCATCTATTTAAAGATGATAACTTCATTTTTGACTTTGTGTGGACTACCACCTTTACAATGTGATGTGAGTCATTTTTCATTTAAAAATTTCATGGATGGATATGATTTTTTGTTTAATGTATAAAAATGATATTGTTTTCATGGTTATGTTTATTTATTTAATGGAATAATGACAACGTAGACCATATTAATCCAAATACAGTTATTTTGGGAATATGAAACAAACATCCTCAAAACATCTAATATAAACTTAACTGATTAAATAACATAATAAAACATGGTCACAAATGACCTAAAACGGATAATGATAATTTAATGTATATGAGAATGGTTATTATGTAATTAAATAATAAATAAAATTTTTTTGGAGTTAAATAATGTATGATGTCGAACAGTGTCTAACGTTATGGAGTCTCCCTTTAAACCATATTTTAAATATTTAAAAGAGTTTATTATATTTTTCTTACATATCAATGTTTATTAAAATGATTCAAATATATTCTTATCTAATCATCAAGAACTATTAATTTTAATTGTAAACTACCATTAATTTATTTAAATGGTTTAAAAATGAAACATCTTGTCATTTTCGAAATAACGTACTTTAACAAAATTTGTTAATGGTATCAATATTTCAACTTTTACGAAATAAATATATTTTCATGCCAACATGTATTCCCATTTGTTTGAATATTAATTTAAAATATTATATTATTAATTTCGAAAAAATCATTTCCACTATAATTTTTAAATGTTTTAAAATTAAATATATTTCAAAAGAAGCCACATTTCCACTTATTTAATGAGAAAATTGAATGTTCTAAGATTATGGGTTCCAAAGAGTTTTACAATTGATTCATGATGAAAAAAATAGAAGATTTAAAAAAATATGGTACATGAGGATCACATATTATTATGAATGACCATGATATACCTTATTTGATTGGTGACACCGATAAAACTTATATGATTGGTGAGACCAATATTGGTGTCAAATGCATTGGATAATGTTCCATATCTATGAAGTCATAAAGGTTGGATTGAATAGTGGTGGTTTCTACTTTGGATTTAATTGGCCTCTGGATATTTATAACATGAGTTAACATGAGTTATGAATATTTTTCATTAATATTCATACAAGGCTTTATACATTCATGTAATGGGTTTTAATTTTTTTTCTTTGAGAAAAAAGTATGTTTTCCATGTGGATATAATTTATTGTATATGCTCAAATGATGATATGAAAAACATAAAAATTATATAGATTTTTATTTTTATTAATAGAATAATGTATTTTTGTACTTTATATACCTTACAGATTATTTTTTCCTCATCCAAAATTTTCAATAAAATCACACGTTTTATGTATGAGTATGAGCCAATAATAAGTAAATTTGAAAATCATAAAGATTTTACATGAAAAGAATGCTTGTTTAATTTTAAAAAAATTACAATGTGGGAAATTTGGGTCGTTATTGGAAGTTTACACTTCATAATATATGATTTTTTAAATCAAAATTGATGAATTAATTCAGTAAAACTCTAAACAATAATGATTATAAAAATGTAAGAAAGTGAGTTCTTTTTTAAAGACTCAAGATTATGAAATTTTTTAAGGATGAGTAATTATATCGGGGGGTATTAATGGGATTAAAATTGATTATATGGAATTTTATTCCATAAAATGGTGATTTATGGCATAAATGGTTATATTTAGGATCACCCCCATCCCTGGTTGAATGATTCATGATGTGGAGACATGATCCATGTTGTGACCCAATTTTTTAGATTTAAAAATCATAAACAATTACATACATTTATATTTTAGTATTAAATCTATTATGTTTTTTTCTACCCCATTCACCCCCATGATGCACAAAATCTCTCCCCCCTAAGTTCTCCTACCTTTATTAAGTTTATTATTTTTGTTTATTTAATACTTAAAGTCATACACTCAAGGTAATCTCATCCTTACTCTCTCATTTAATTCACACCTTCATCTTCTTCCTTTCATTCTCAATATTGGTCTTGGTGACATAGATAATCATGTTGACTCAGTTTTTTTGGTATTTTCTTCATTTTATGGTTCAAAAATTTTTATTATAGGTATTTCTATTCTACTGGTAGATTATTAACACTTCAATTTACATATGAAACTTTGATCAATCAGTTTGAGCTATATATTCCATTGTATTGGCACTATAAATTCTAGAATAATGATTTATTTTCTATTTATAGTCTTTTTGATATAAAATGATAATATTTAATATAAAAAAAGTTTATTGAAATTAAAATAATGTACAAAATGATTTTAATTTCAATGAATCAGTTTTTCTCAATTCTAAAACATGGTGAATTTTTTTTAAATTAACCTTGAAAACTATGTTATTGGAAAATTGCATGAATAGATTTTCTAAAGGGATTTTAAAATCCCAAATATTTTTTAACCATTATATTTTTTTAAAGTCACTACATGGGTTTCAATGGTGTTATTTTTATTTAAATGGTTATGTTTCATTTACAAATGTGTTTTAAATATTTCTTGTTGTTGGGAAAATGGATTTATAAATGGTTTTATGAACAATTATTTTAATGTATGAGTGGATGGCCTAGTTTCCACTCTTTAAATTGTCATTATATGATTGAAGACAAACTTTAGACTACACCTCGTTTTATTTTTTAAAAATTATTAATTTTTTAATATCATTAAACATTTTTGACCAAAAGGGGATGCTTCCGTAGAAGGTTTTGGGTGTGATGCCTCATTTATTGTTTTGATTTGTGTGATTATATAAGTATAAAAATGTATTTATCTTTTTCCATGGTTTTTATCAATGTATATCCCCCCCCCCCCGAAATTTTTTATGTCATGGGAACTATAAGTGGATAGTTGAATTTCCAAGAGAAAATTATATACTAGTTTAGGAACCCACTCTAACAGGTGGGACTTACTATGGATCACACACAAGTTTGGAGATTTCCCTATAGTTATTCATGTTATGGTATTAAAATTTTTAGTTTGGTATGGTTTAGTCACTCACATTTATAAGATGTATCCTTCATATTATTTTACTATGCATTAACCCAATCACTTAAATCCTCCCATGATCACAGGGAATATAGTTATTTAATATTGGAAATGTTTCCTTTATTCTTGATATAATACTTGGATATTTCCTTCTCATTTCCCTTCTAGATGTTTATTTTTTATTTTAAAATTATTTTCATTTCACACTTCCTCTATCATTTTTATTTAAAACTAATATATGGTTTAAATTTTTTGGAAATTATGTTAAACATCTTCAAAAAAAATTCAAAAAGATATTTCTTAATCAAAATTTATTTTTACCCATTAATTAAAATGAACCTATTTTAAAGGGAAGGTAAATAAACAAATTTTTAATTTTCAATTCAAAATGAAAAACATATATTGTGTAAAGTATATTTTAAAGCATAATGAGATAGAACCTTAACTAAAAGAAAATGAAATGTGTTGTTCTTTTATATCAATAATGAAGAATTTTATACTCACACTTATCATATTTCAGTTTTATGTATAGTTTTCTATTCCACAAGAATTATTGGGTTTTTTATTGAATAGAGACTAATAGACTCATGTAGTGACTTTATTTGGTAATTTTTTGATTTCTTTTTCACAGTTTTCTCTATATCATTCAAAATGGTATTTGTGGGATTTGAGATCCCATTTTAGTTAAATAAAGATTATGTTGAGTTGTTCCATTATTTTAATTTTCTTTGTTTGGTTCCACTTTTTTATATTTCTTCTTTTCTACAGAAGCATGGAACTTTGATGTAAGGAGTAGTCATTCCAAAAATTTTGGAGAAATTAATCTATGTGTTTAAAATTATTTAAGAAGAAAACTATTCCCACCATATGTACTCTAGTTCACTA
This sequence comes from Viscum album, assembly GCA_963277665.1. Taxonomy (NCBI): domain Eukaryota; kingdom Viridiplantae; phylum Streptophyta; class Magnoliopsida; order Santalales; family Viscaceae; genus Viscum; species Viscum album. The sequence goes on from OY728159.1 coordinate 1,390,795,034, forward strand.
GTACTACTTTAATGATAGGGGTGACTGAAAATGTTTCGAGGGAATATTGTGGTCCTTCTCATGAATAACGACCCAATATTTCCATACATATATATTACATATGTGTAGATGAATATTCATTGAATTATACAAATAAATTTCTCAGGATTTTAAGGTATAGTGCCTTTGTAAATAATGAAATGTTAACAATTAGTTTATAATATATCTGAATCATATCAAATATATTTCTTCATAATTAGATCCCTTTTTAGAATATCGCACTAATCACCTTTCTTTATATCATGTGAAAAGGAAACATAAGAAAATAGGGATTTGAGATTCTATGAAAGGGTAAACAAAGAAGATATAAATTTAATATCTAATGAAATCATAAGATAAGAAACATATTTATTTGATCTTGATGATAACATACAATGTTCATACACAACACTTTATTGATCATAAAAACTATTCATCGCATAAAACATTAATATTTCAGAATATAAGAATCATAAGAATTAAAGAAATATCATAACATAATCAAGAAACATAATTTATAGTAATAAATGTGTTTTCAATCATTATAAATATAGGAAAAAATTCATATATCAAATTTAACTACAAATACTCTCAACCTAGAATATATCACATTTCTCCTATAACAGATCAATCACAATGACTTGTTTCCCTCCATGTATCAATCTAAATGACTTGTTCCCCCTAACTATCTCTTGAGATATAATTAATTACCAAATTAGTTGGATGGAGATGTACTTCCCACAAATAATATAATTAAAACCATACATATTTGTGACACAAAACCATAAATAATTTACCATCTTAAAACCCATTTAACAAAATGATTTTCATAAACACGGCATCATAAAATAACTCATGGAAAAGAAATAGGATTCATAAATAAAATAAAAATATATCATTGAAATAAAAAATAATAATTTTTTTCCATTAGTTATATCTCTAGTAAAACATAAGTAATATATAATAATTTCATCTTAGATGAAATTTTTTTTGAATGATTACATGAAATGATTCTTGAGAAAAATATACTTTCCTTTATGAAATAATTTTTTAATGAGCCCAAAAATTATAAATGAAAATATTTTTCTAAAAAATAAACTTATGATATTATAAAAGAATATTAAATGCTTAAGATAACATGATGGTGGAAAATTTAATTCACGCCATATGAGTTAACGAAACATGCCTTCCATATATTGTTTTTGGAAAATTCACAAATATTTTTGTGTAGAAAATAAAAAAATATATTATTTTCCAACTATTTCATAAAATGTAAAAAAATTTAAATTTACATTAAATATTCATATAATAATAATAATAACCATTTTGAAAACATTTTTATGAATCATGAACATGGAAGATAAATATTTCCCAACATAGACATAAAACAACTATACTAAGTATTGATGTGATTGTGAAATAAATTTATACCGCTTTATAATCAGTTGAATCTTATGCCCCATGAAATAAATAAAATTATATGGATATGGAAATACATTAATATTTACTATAACACACGTAAAAAATTCATGGGATTTCTATATTGTAACACTCTGACCCCAGTTACCCAGATTCAGTGCATTATTTTAATACATTAGCATGATACTAGGAATAATGTTCTAAAAGACTTATTAGTTTAGGAATCTTGGAAAATAGATTACATAAAAGAACATTACATTAAAATTTATATCACAAAACAAAACAAAAACAATACTTTTATAAAGAGATTATTCCCCTATAATAACCCTCTATATCAATCATAATACACTTCTTGGCATCTTGGGAAAATATAACACAAGAAATGGGAGATCTAAGATGCTATGTAAGGGTAAATAATTCAGAAAAAGTTGTTAACTTTTATAGAAAGATTTATAAGAAAAAAATATCTTTTAAAACATAAAAATGAATAAAATATTGTAAAAATAAATCAAACATTACTATATAATCATGCACATGGATATTCTACTATTTAAATAATTACATGTAATAATTAATCTCATAATGAGGGAATGCATAATGTCGGACATAATAACAACTACATCAAAGCATTGTTCCAAGAATATTCACAAATATTCATCAAGGCCTTCTTCCAAGACACTCGTTTGTCTCGTGAGACCTGCTGATGCATCGTGGGGTTATAGTAGGCAACACCTGTCACTTGCTAAGTATAATGCATTACTCATATGAAAAGGGGTGAAACATAAAATAAACATTCATATTAAAACAGTAATACAAAAATGATAATACTTTAATCATAAACCATTAATGTTATAAAAATAGCACATCCACATTCAAACCTATCGTAACTCTATCAATACAATATGGAATATAGTATTATAATAAATAAACCTCAATCAAGAATAATATCCAATAAAGGATGTTGACAGAGTTAAAAATAATCAGTAAAACTCTTTGAGGGAAATATCCCTTTTTCATGAAATCATTTAAAAGTCTCAAAATTTATAAAAAATTCCATTTAAAATAGATTTTGGAATCAACGTGTCCCATACCACTTTGATACTTTTGAAGGAATTAACATTTTAAAACAATTATTTCCATATAAATAAATCCTTAAAATCATTTTGAAAAAATATACATTAATTAAATATATTTATATGAATAAAATATTCAAAATATTAAGAATGATGATATAGATAAATAGTAACTTCCATAAAACATAAAATATTGTTTTTAAAAAAAAATTATGAAATAGGGTCATGGATGATAAATTTCTCCCATAAAATACTTACACAAAAACAATATAAGATAATAATGAGATTGAGGAATAAACCCTTACCTTCTACATACCCTTAGTCGAGGGTATGTTAACCTAATGTTTAATGGTTACATAATTATTATTAAATTATACACGAACCACATACATTAATATGATATCATATATGATCATATAATATTTCTTTGTTAATAATATTTCTGTAGTATCATTATTTTAGGTGTTACTGATTAATTTTCCATTGTATGTTTTGTTACGTAAGTAAGGTTTATTATGGATAAGATGTATTTGATTCATATAAAAAATGATTTTTATTTCATAGAATTAGTTCATTAATCATCAAATGAAAATCATTCTTTAATGGTTACAATGGGGAATGAGATCTTATCACGTCGTAGGGACGGTATGTCGTACGTATGTATGGGAATAATAACCTTCTATTGATGGTGAAATAATATGTAATTGGATGTTATAACATATATAAAAGAGAATTAAAATGTTATATTTATTATTTACATCAATTATACTCATTATTATACCAATCCCAATAACTAAATTCTTAATAACAAACTACACCACGATGTGGAGAGGGCAAGTCGTACATACACACGTATGGTGACTTTGTCATTCATAGGATGTATATAATAATCAATGTGGTTGTACAATATTTATAATAACAATTAATTATATAAAAGTTACTGGAGTTATTATTTTTTTATGGAAACAAAAAATAAAGATAAAGTAGAAGAAGAAAAGAACATTGAAAGAGGTGATAAAATAATTACTTCTTCTTCGGGTGCTTCCTTTTTATTTGAACAAAATGGATCCCTAGATTGGCTTTATGATAAAATTATTCACTCTAGGTTGATGTGAGTGTTGTTTAAAGGAGATTTGAGAAGGTTTTGGCCGAGAATAATGGATTTGGAGGTGTGAATTTAAGAGAATAGGAAACACCCTTTTATAAGAGAGGTGATGGGCACTTTAGGAAAAACCTAAAATATTACTTTATTATAAAATAATATTCGGTTTAAAATAGATAAAAAAGGATTTATTTAGAGGATATGGTGTTTATGGGTCGAAATCCTCTCAGACAATATTTTTTATTCATGTTTATGTCACCATATTAACCTTATCTTTTAGATTTAATTCTTAGTTAAATAGTTTAACTTTTACCATGTCTTCTGGTATTTTTATATTACATGGTTAATGTAGTTACTATAAAATTCCAAGAGATCCTAAAGTGGTTCTTTAAAAAAATATATAACAATATATAAGTCATTTTTTCAAAAATTATACTTTTAGGACTATTATATCAATTAATAAAATAGTATTTGTTCTAAAAACTCAATAATGTCAATTTTGACACCATATAGTAATTGTTTTTTTTAAATCATAAAAACATTATTCCTTCGATCCAATGGATTTATATCATACCTAATATGTCAATTTAATCCATAAACTTATTTTATGGCATCAAAACATTCAAATAATATTTATTTTAATATTTATAATTTCATTTTTTTTAATCATTCATCAATTAGATAATTATTGCATCATCATTGTGTCATAAATATATTTAATTATTTAGTGTATAAATAATATAAATAAGATACCATGATATAGGAAACCATTATATATTTCTAATTAATATTTATAATCAATCTTATCTTATACATAACCCTATATCAAAAAATGGTTTATTTATTAAAATTTGAATTTAACATTTTTTACTCTTCTTTAAATAAAATTTAATAAATGTCCTAATCTAACCCAAGTGAATAAAAAAGGATAATATTTTTTCCTAAGGTATATTTTTTTTCAAAAAAACTTACCCAATAGAATTAGGACATGTGTTGGGTTAATTTAAAATTATTATAATATTATTTTTACATTTTATTACCATATTTAACTTTAACTGTGGTAAATAAAATTCAAATGTTATTATTCACCAAAAATTATTTTCATTCTATTGAACCACATTTTACTTACTGATTACAACCATGTCTATCAGATTTTTGAAAATCAATTCACATAAGTGGTAAAATTACGTTTTATGAAAATTTACAAATGTTCCTAGAAGGTGGGTAAAAGACATTAAAAAGTTCAATGAAATTTTATATATATATTATTATTATAAAATGACTCAAATGAAATATATATGAAAATATATTTATTATTTATATATTTTAACTTTTTGATAAATTTTAATTAAAAATAATTATTTAAATAAAAAGTCGGTTTTTATGTACTATGTGGTATTTTTCACTATTCATCAAAAATGGAATATTTTCATAAAAATACCAAAAATTAACACGAAGATAATTTTGAAATTCCGGATTCAAAAATAAATTATATTTTACCAAATTAAATTTTTATTAGGGTCTAAGATTATTTCTATTATAGTTCACAAAAGGATATAAAAAGTAGTTCTTTTAAGAAAATTGTTTTTCTAATATATATAACTACATTAACAAAACTGATTAATTTCATTATAACTATGTTTTATTTGTGTGAAAAATTTACAAATAAAATTTAAAATTTATTCATTACTATTAATATTACAATATTTAATTTATAAATAAATATATGATTTAAATAAATATAATACTAATGTGTTGTTTCACAGAAACTCAATCTTGTGTATAATGCAAGCCAAGTCAGTGTTTCTTGGAATATAAGCTATTAAATTACATTAAGTAGATAATGTACTATGAAATATTGGGTTTTTACATTCTCCCCTCCTTTAATAAATTGTGTCCTCCCAATTTTAAGTTGTTCTTTGAAAATAAAATTTTGAAAATAGAAAATACTTTTGCGGAAAACCCACATCAGAAATAGGGTTAATAAAATTTACTCGTAATAAGAGAGAAAGTGAAATGAAAACAATTCACCACCAAATTATGATTTTTAATATGATAACATTGGTGGAAGTTAGATACACATAATTACATTGAAAAGGAAAATATTTATTGGGTGTGATAGAGGTCATCAATCCCAAACAAGTGAAAAATAAATGTAAAATTGATGGCCTCAAAGCCATATATCTATGATGATTTAAAGTATCAGTAGTTAAAAAGAACATAATTTAGTAGGATAACACAATTTTTTAGATACTTTTTCTTGAATGGGAGGGATTAATTTAATATCAAGGTACGAACTCAAGAAAACATACTTGATTTCATTACCTGTTATAACCATAATCTCAACATTTGGTTGTGCTTCAATCAATTTTCACTTTATCCCTTACACTTGGAAATGATTATTCAAAAATTATTTTTTTATGACCGAAGCGCATTTGATAAATCATAAGGTCTTCAAGTATTTCCTAAATCCTATATATATTTACTGAAATCCAAAAGGTTAGGCCAGATTATCCAATAAATTATACTTTAACCTCTAACAAAATATCAAGTTCTCAACTTACTCCATTCCAACCGTTATACTTATCCCAGATAATTATGCCCAAAATCACATTACAAAAATATATATAGGGTTTAAACATAATGAATATGTTTTTTCACATAATAAAATATGACTACCTTCATCGTGTATTCTTTTAAAACATGGTAACAACCTGAATTGTCAGATATCCTTATTGAAAACATGCATGTTTCCTTGTTCCAAAACCTTGTGGATTATTCCATAAGTCCCAAAAATTTGTATACTTCATCCAGGATTGCACAAACCCTGTGTCAAAAAATCCATAATTAGTTATCAATAAACTATCAACATCAGAATTACTTGTTCCTATCAAACATATGTTTATCCAAACATCATTATCTAAACATAAATAACATATCAAGGGTTATAATTACCTTATTCATATGTTTTCCAAATATAATCTTACCCTTAAATCAATTTTCTTGTGTAATATAAAAATACAACATGTTCTTGAAAATCATTAGTGAAAAATATAAACTTAATAATCCTTATATAATTCACATATTTATAATTAAAAGATCCATATAAATGAATACTTCAAGCCTTCCAATTTAATGGTTGGAATAGAATAGGTCATTCCTTCATTTAGAGGTATATTCTTATATATGTGTATTGAGTTGGGTAATGCACTTGATTTCCATAGATGAGACATTTAACTATATAACAATTGGTCACTCTATGACCCTTTTTCCAATAGAGATAACATCCCCCCTCTATTTCTGGTATTTCTCAAGGTTCTTCTTCCCTTCCTCGTGACAAGTTGGAAATAAAATCTTATTTCTTCTATGTTTCTTAAAATTTGAACATTTATAAATATTCAACTTCCTCTTTTGCAATGTGTTATCAATTCCATCAAAGATAACATTGTTAATCATATATCCTGATAATTGATTCGGAATAATCACAGCATCTATCTGTGTAGTCATTATCTGATTTTTTTGATCAAAATCAACATATTTTCAATTAAATTCAATGTTAATCCAATTCCTTCTTATTTACTCCATTAACTAATACCAGAAATATCATGGTGAGAAACAGATCTAATTGAAGAAAACCACATAATCATGGGAATTTATTTTCAGTCTATAATATCTTAGGTTTTATACTACGTTATCAATGATCATTACCAAAATTCATGAGGGTTCTTCTATACTTATCCTTAATGTCAATCGTAGAGTAATGATCCCTAATCTACGTTTTCCAAATCTAATTCCAAATTTGTTGCGAAAAATACTATGATACCAACTTTAACGTCCTGACCCCAGTTACCCAGAGTCACTGCATTTTTTTAATACATTATCATGATATAACGAATCATATCCCGAAGGACCGATCAGTTTAGCAGTCTTGGAAAATAGCTTATATACATGAACATTACATTAAAATTTATATCCTAAAACAATACATGAATAATCCTTTGTGAAATACAGTATTCCCCGAGCTTAACCCTACATTTCAATCATAATACATTTCTAGGAATCCTGGGAAAATAAGACATAAGAAATGGTTGTGGTCAGATGCTCAGTAAGGGTAAATAATTCAACGGAAACTATAAACTTTTAAGGAAATATGTATAATAAAAACAACAAACTTTTAAAACATAAACTAGAACATGATATATTAAAAATAAATCAAACCTTAACATATAAATATGCACAGGGATATTCTACTAGTCTAATAATCACATTTAATATCTAATCTCATAATGAGGTAATGCAGAATGTTGGACATAGTAACTACTACGTCAAGGGCTTGTTCCAAGACCATTCACAAATATTCTGTCAAGACACTAGTTTGTCTCATTAGAGCAACCGATGCATCGAGGGGCTATAGTGGACCTCTCTAATCTCTTACTATTTCCAATGCATTTCTTATATGATAGGGGTGAAACATAACATAGTCATTCGTATTAAAACTAGAATACTAAATGTTAATATATTAATCATAATCCATGAATGGTTAAAAAATATAACATCCATTGTCAAACATATCATAACTCATTCAATACAATATGGAAGATTGTATTATAATAAATCAACCTCAATCAAGAATAATATCTAATAAAGGATTTTATCATAGTTGAAAATAATCAGTAAAACTATTTGGGGGAGATATCCCTTTTTCATTAAATCATTTAAAAGTCACACAATTTATAAAATATTACATTTAATAGAGATTTTTGAATCAAAGTGTCCCATACCACATTAAAAAATTTGAGCATAATTGACATTTTAAAACAATCATGTCCATGTAAATAAAACCTTAAAATCTTTTTGAAAACATGGTCATTAATTGAAGAGATTAAGAAAAATAAATCATTAAAACATTTAAAATGATAATCTAATTAAAGATTGGATTCGATAAAACATAAAATATTCCCTTTGAAAACATTTTTATAAAACATGTACATGGATGATAAATATGTCCCAAAAAATACTTACACATTAACAAGCTTGGATAATAATGAGATTGAAGAATTAACCCTCAGTTTGTACTTCTTATAAGTCTTGGGTACATTAAACTCCTTTAAAATGGTTAAATAATTTTTATTAAAATATTCAAGAACCACATACATAAATATTATATCATATAAGATCCTCTAATATTTCTTTGTTAATAATATTTCAGTAGTATCATTGTTACGGGTGCTATTGATTTGTTTTCCATTATATAATTTGTTATGGAAGACATGTTTGTTATGGATAGAATGCATTTAATTAATTTACAGAATGATATTATGATTTTAAACATTATTCTTTAATCATCAAATGAAAATTATTTTTGAATGGTTACGATGGGGAAAGAAATCTCCTCACGTCGTGGAGACTGTAAGTCGTACGTACGCACGAGCGACAATATAATTCTATTTATGGAGAAATAGTATGTAATAGGATGATATATTATATATACCTAATCATTAACATGATATATTTATTATTTAAATCAACTATACTCATTATTATACCCATCCAAATAATGAAGTTTTGAACAACAAACCACACCATGATGTGGAGACGGTAAGCGGTGCGTACACACGTATGGTGACTTTTTCATTCATAGGATGGATAAAATAATGAATATGGATGTAACATAACTATAATAAAATATTATTATTAAAACGTTAATGGTGTGTTTATTTTAGAATGGAAACAAAAAATAAATAGGAAGTATAAGAAGAGATGAACATTGAAAGAGGTGATAAAATAATTACCTCTTCTTTGGGTGCTTCCTTTTGATTTGAACACAATGGATCCATAGGTTGGAATTATAATCAAAGTATGGCCTCTAAGATGAATTCAGGTTTTTTGGGTGGATATTTGAGCATGGTTTGGCTGATACAAATGGCTTTGGTGGTGTGAATTTATGATAAGGGTAAGTACCCTTTTATAATAATGTTGAGGGGCACTTTACGAAATGTTTGAAATATTAATATATTAAAAACTGATTTTTGGTTTATCATATATCCAAATGGATTTATATCGAGTATTAGGTGATTATGGGTCCAAATCCCCTCAACCAATAGGTTTTATACAAGTTTAGGTCAACATATTAACATTATATTTTAGATTTAACTCTCAGTTAAATAGTTTAACTTTTACCATTTATGCCTGTATTTTTATACTACAATGTCAATATAGTAACTATAAAATTCCAACTGAACCTAAAGGGGTTAATTAAGGATATATCTGAAATTATAGAAGATATTTGGACTAATATTATATTTTTATGACTATTATATCATTAAATAAAATAGTATTTGTTTTAAAAACTAATTTATGTCAATTTTGACAGTATATAGTAATTTATTTTTTTAAGTCATAAAAACATTATTCCTTCATTAGAATGAAATTAAATCATACCACATATTTCAATTTAATCCATAAAATTCGTGGATGGCATCAAAACCTTCAAATTGTATTTGTTTTAATATTTATAATATCATTTGATTTAATTTTTTACTATTAAGATAATTACTTCATCATCATTGTGTCATAAATAAATTTATTTATTTATTGTCCAAAAATTATAAATAAAATACCATAATGTAGGAAATATTTTTATCTTTCTAATTAATATTTATAGTCAAATTTATCTTATGAAAAACCCTATATTAAAAATTATTAAGTTATAAAAATTTGAAATTAACACTTTTCACTCTTCTTTAAATAAAATATATTGAATTTCCTAATCTGACCCATGTGAATCAAAAAAGGATCATTTTTTTCCTAAGGTTTATTTTGTTCAAAAAACACTTATTCAATAGAATTAGTTCATCTATTGGAGTAATTTGAAATTATTATAATATTATTTTTACCTTGAATTACAATATTTACTTTTAACCGCGGTAAATAAAATTAAAAAGTTACTATTCACCAAAATTTATTTTCATCTTATTGAACTAAATTTTACTTACTGATGAAAAAGAAATTTGTTGGATATTTTAAATTCAATTCACAGAAATGGTAAGATTAAATTTTATGCAAAGTTTCAAATGTGCCTACAAGGTGGGTAAAAGACGTTAAAATGTTCAATGAAATTTTATATATGTAATCTTATTATAAAATATATAAATTTCTTATATTCGACTAATATATGTATCATGTATCTAATCATAATTTAAGATAATTTTTAATTAAAAAATTTATTTAAATAAAAAAGTCTGTTTTTATGTACTATAAAGTATTTTTCAATATTTTTCAAAAATTGAACGTTTTTAGAAAAAATACCAAAAATTCAACCTAATCTAATTTTGATATTACATATTCAAAAATGAAGTTTATTTTTCAAAACTCAATTTATAGGAGTGTCTAAAATTAATTCTATTATTGTTCACAAAAAGAAATAAAAAGTAGTTCTTTTAAGAAAATATTTTTTTCTAAATATATAAATATTTTAACAAAACATATACATTTCCTTATAAATATGCTTTATTTATGAGAAAAAATTATAAATAACTTTTATAATATATTCATTACTATTAATATTATAATATTTAAATGATAAATTAATATATCGTTTAAATAATTATAATACTAATGTGTTGTTGCGCAAAATCTCAATCTTGCATATAACGCAAGCCAAGTCAGTGTTGTGTGCAATATAACAATTAAATTAATTTAGAGAGATAAATTACCTTAAAATCTTCTGTTGTTACATATACACTACAAATGAAATATGTAGTTTATATGGACATTTCCCCACAAAAATAAAATTGAGACAAATATCCCTTACATCAAATCTTGGATTTCATTTTTCACGTTCAAACGTCATATAAAAAAATATAGATTTTCCCATAATTTATTACATAACCATATATAAATCATACAATGTATTATTATTTTATAACACCTTTCCACCCATTTATAAATAATTAAAATCACTATTCTAGGTGATATCTCCTTCATTTTCCATGCATGTTTCGATTCGGCGATCACAATCCATGTACGTTGAACAATGTACCATTATTTCTAGAATAATTATTATTTTAAATATATCATATATATTCATAAAATTAATCCTTATAAACAACCATGTAAAATATAGAAAAAACTTAATCACGTTGCATCGTGGATATTGTAATCCATACATACATACAAGCGACTTTATCATTTCCCAAAAGATTAAATGGTGAAAAGGTAGATATTATATTATCATTCCAAAAGTATAATAATTTCGTAAAATAATATATATATATATATATACATATATTAAACCCATCATAATTCTCACTCATAAAATATGGTGATTTAAACTAAATTTTATCACTACATGGAGATGGTTAGTGATACGTACGCACGAGTGATACATTCACTTCTTATTCGAGGGGAAAGTGATATATAGTGGTGTGTTCATAATAATAATAAAATTTAAGATTATTTATAATTTTGATTTTATTATTTTAGGATATATTTCATATATTTATAAGAGGTATATAAGATTAGTAAAAGAGAGTGATCGGTTAGAGAGATTACCTTTTCTTCCAAACAACACCTTTAGAGCTCTTCTAAAATACACTAGAGTTGGTCCTATTGAAAAAAAATACCTCTATAATGTAGATAGGGATGTGGAGAAGACAATTTTTTATATTTTTTTCGAGATAAAATACTCAATATGGTGGAATGAGATGAGGTAGGAGGTGTCCTTTTATAATAAATGTGAGGGGAACTTTAGGAATTTCTCAAAATATTAATTTATAATAATTTAAATATCAATCCAAATACATTAAAAGGAAATTTATTAACATATAACGTGGGATAGGGTGGTCATACCATTAACCAATATATTTTATACAATTTCTGTTTTATTTTTAAACTTTGTCATTTTGATGAAACCATAGGTCACCAATTTTAATTTTAATAATAATAAAAACATTTTCAATATTAAAAGGAGAATATTATTAATTATAAATTGTTAATTGTACTATAAACAGTCCATTTATGATATATTCAAAAATAAATCATACTAATTCAACTTAGTTAGGATTATTATTATTTTTTAATAATTTAATAAAATAATATTTTCATAAAATATCGTTAGTGTTAATTTTTAAACTATTCATTACATTGACTTTGAGAAAGTTATTAAAACATTATAACTCTCAATGAATAATTTAATACACACTCAATATGTCATATTAAACTAAAAAATTATTATATCACAATAATTAATTAAAATTATTTTTCTTTTTATATTTTTAATGGCACATAATTTATTTTTTTCATTAGTTGAATAATTACAGCATCATCATTATTTAATTATTTATAATAATTATTTTTCTTCAAAAATAAAAAAAATTACCATGAAATAGATAATAATTTTATATTTAATAATATTATTTATAGTTTATTATATATACTATTTATCCTAATACTAATAATATTATACTTATTAAAATAAAGAGTGTGACATTTTTTAACATTCCTTGATTTTGATAATAAATAAGTAATTTTCATGGAAAAGTTTCAATTAAATTATTAAATTTATATTATTATGTTTTCATTTTAGATTTTAATTCATTTAATAAAATTTGGTCTAGTTTTAGGGATATCTTATATTTCTGATCACTTTATTTTTAATCTAAATTATCTAAATTAGCCTTTACCTTGATAAAAAAAATTACCAATGTTACTATTTATATTGGACAAAAATAAAAAGGAACTATTTAATAAAATTTAACCTAATACTTGAAAATATATAATCCATTTTTTAAAATTTCAAAACCCAAAAGAGGATAAAATTAATGTAATGTTAATCTCGTATATTGGGTGAGAAAGCGGGTTTTAAAAGTAATAATATTCAAAATGGTTGAAATGTTTTTGTGTCCTAAATCAATATGAAAAATATTCCAATGAAATTAATTGGATTAATATATTTATAATTAATCTACTTTTACTTTATAAACAATTTAAAATATAATTTAATATCATAAATTATTTAGATGAAAGTTCATTTTTCAATTAAAATGCAGTATTTTTCATTATTCATCAAAAAATGGAATATACTAGAAAAATAAAAAAAATAAAACCAAAGTAAATTTTGATATTATTATTTCAAAATAAATTATTTTTTTAAATAGAATTTATAATAGTGTCAAAACTTATTTTTAAAATTGGTGCGCTATTAAAAGGGTGAGAAAACAGCCTTTAGAATAATATATAATTTTTTGAGAAAGAATTAGATTTATTCTTGAAAACATTTCATTGAATATATAATATATAAATTCATTATGTAATTAATAATATTAATTACTATAAATTTAAATTATAGTTTGTAATAATTAGATAATTATATTTCATTTTTTATGCAGGGTGTTGTGTTCAACATAACTATTAAAAGATTTAAATCTAAAAAGGGGCATATTGTAAAATCATTGGGAATTAAATTATACCTCCATTTAAATGAATTTATCCTTAAAAATTCATCATTAATATACAAACATATAAGGAAATATCTACCTCATCGCCCCTATAAGTTTCCATGTTAGTTACACAAATTAGTGGTTTTTCAACAAAACATTAACCATATGAGTGGTCTTGTTTCATAGAGTTTTTCTATACGATCCAAAATCTCTACCAGGTGTCCCTTATAATAAATATGTTGTTTCTTTGATACTACCTATGTTTTTATTAATTGTGAATAATTAGTTTTATACTTCCTTGGGAGAGATATAACTAACACATCCTCATCATAAGAAAGATTTATTAGAAGAGAAAATGGCTAATCTATCGTCTCGATATGATCAATAATTTCAAAAGAATCGATATACCTAGGGCTTAGATTTGCCTTAATTCCAAATATCATTACTCTATTCTAGTGATATATTCATAGAAATAACTTTTCTCCCACTTTAACCTCGATTTATTTTAGTTTATTTTCAATATAATATTTTTGCCTACTATGGGATCCTCTTATGTGTTATTGAATATATCTCACATTTTAATCCATTGCCACAACTAGATAAGGTCTCAATAGCTTTCGTTAACTAAAAAAATTATAGAATATTGGTGTTGTACACATCTTACCATAGATGGATTCATAATGATCCATCTGAATTCTAGAGAAAAATATATTGTTAAAGGAAAATTATACCGAACGAATGTGTCAATCCCAACAAACTTTGAAATCCATAGAACACACTCTCAACATGTCTTATAGAGTTTTAATTTTCATATCATACTGACCATCTATCTATGGATGATGATAAATGATAAAAACTAACATTGTTTTCATATCCTATTAAAGAATTCTCCAAAACATTGAGGTAAACTTTGGATTATGATCAAATATAATAAGAGGTGGTACTCTATGAAATCTTAATCCTTCTTTAATATATATTCCAGAAATCTAATGAAGAAAAAAATATTCTCTAATTGAAATGAAGTGTGTCGACTTCGTAAGGTGTTCAATTATAACCCTTATTTCATTGTAGCTTTTGATGTTTTTGGAATCCCATTGCAAAACTCTATAATGATGCTTTTACATTTCTATTTGGGTGTGGTTAATAGTTGTAACATCCCCTTAGATTTTTATCTCATAGCCTTGAATTGTTGAAATAAATCATCTAGGAATACACTATACAATATCTTTATTTATTCTATCCACTATAAGTATTCATTCATGTCTCTATGCAAATTTTTACATCAAGCATGAATATAGAATGATGAACTATGAGCCTCATCCAATAGTTCCTTCATCAGATCTGGTTTAGGAGGAACACTTAAATGGATCCTGAACCTTATTTTCATCATAATTATGGTCAAACTCATGACCATTTTTAACCATATTTTAAAAGTCCACATCCCACTTTTATAACTATTTAATATTCACATAGATATATGGTTGAAAATTCATTTTTTCAAGATTATATTTCTCCCTTTCCTTTATTATTTCCATATTGATCCTTTGAAAAAATAGAAATGTTGATTATTTTTTATCCAAATTATAGAAAATATAGAGTGGTCCTTTTGACTCAAAGCATCTACCACCTTGTTCTCTTTCCCTGTATGTTAATGTAATGATCAATCATGATATTTAATTAGTTCCAACCACCCTCTCTGTCACATATTGAATTCCTTATATGTTAATATATATGTTAATATTTTTATATCAGTATATATATCAAACTTTTATCTATTAAGATAATTCCACCAAAAATTTAATTAAAATATTTCCACAACTAACTCTAAATCATGGTTTGGGTAATTTTATCATTAACCTTCAGTTGTAGTGATGAATAAGCTATAACCATATCATTTTTTCATAATAACATACCTCAATCCCTTCTTTTATGAACGAATATAATTTTATACAACCTTCTCTACTAAAGTGTAATATCTGCATTGGGGAATTGACTAATCTTACCTTTAGTTACTTAAAATTTTCATCACATTCATTTGTCTATGGGAACTTTGAACCCTTCCAAGTTAACATTGTTAGTGGATTGGAAAGATGATAGAAATCCTCCACATGGGGATGATAATATTTATCCAAATAATGAAAAATACAGATTTTAGTTATCATGGTTGGTCTAGGTCAATTCTTAATAAAATCTATCTTTGAAGGATCATCTAATATACCCTAAATTGAGATTATATGTCCCATAAATGATACATTCAGAATAAACATTTTGCAGTTGAAATAATTTTCATACAACTTCACCTTTCTTAGGGTATTCATCACATTCCTAAATTTATATTAACATTCATAATTTATCATTGAATATAAAACAATATTATTTATGAATACTTCTATACACTAATTAAGATAGTCTCTAGACACGCTATTCATCAAGTCCATGAAGAAAGTTGTGGAATTAGTATGACCAAAAGGCATCATATAAATGAATAGTATACTTACCTTGTTCGAAATTCTACCATGGGTATATCCACCTTATTAATCATCAATTGATAATATCTATAATTATATTCAATTTAATAAAATCATTGAGCCCCATGTAGTTGATCAAATAAATTATTGATACATGGAAAAGTATTCTTGTTCATGATATTAATTTTCTCAAGATCATGATAATAAATGAAAAGATGCATTGATCCATATTTATTCTTAACAAACAGAAAATATAAGCCCCAATGTGACTAACTAGTTCATATTAATTCCTTATCAATATTATCCAAGTGTTCCTAATTTAATTTTAAAAACTCAATTGGGGAATGTTTATATGTAGTCTTTAGAATATGCATAGAAAAAGGTATGAGTTCTTTTGAAAAATCAACTATACAATTTCGTAAAAGACCTAAACAATATTCTAGAAAAAAATAAACAAACTAACTCACAATAGGTGTATTCTTAATGTTTATTTTCTCCCCAACTAGCTAGGATAGATAACCTAATTTATGTGAATTAAGAACCAAAATATGAATGAAATTTCAATTGGATTTTTGTATTCATATTTTCATCGCTGAATGATTATAGGTTCATTTGGAATATAAAATCTAACATACCTTAATTGTAAATTAATATTATATCAATATAGTGAAATCCAATCCATGCTAAGAAAAACATCTAATTAAATTATTGGGAGAATCATGAAATTTTCAAGGATTAATTTCCCAAAAACACAAATTAGAGAGAACTATAAAGATCAGATGATAATATTGTACCATTTAGAGTATTTATAGCTAGCTCATAATCTATTTTTTCAAATGATTACATGATTCCCTAAGAAAATTATTTATAAATAAAAGAGTTGGTGGATCCAGAATGAAATAATACATTAGTTTTTTTATAGTGGATAATAAATATACCTTGCACCACTTCATTCTCGTAACCCACATCAACAGTCATGATCACAATAGATTCCCCTTTTTATTTGGGATTTATAGGTTGTTGTAATTTATCATAAAAACATTTAGATTCATGAGCTAGTTGTAAATATGCTCGTAAGGGATTGGGGGCTCATTCTATTGAAACCCTTGCTTCCTCACTCCCAAAGTTTACTATTTTAATTCCTCATTCTTGTGTTGCGATTAGTCCAAATCTAGGTTTTTACCACTCCCCTGTGGGTGTAAAATTCTATCCAGCCATGTAGAGCCCTAGAAAACACTTCTCTCTTGCTTTTGATCTTCCATATTTTGTCTTCCATTCTCCTTCCTTTGTTCTGAGGGCGTCGAATGGTTACGGGAAGGGTTAGGACATCATGGTTTCCGGGGGCATTGGACCATATTATGCCAATGTATTCAATGGTGTGGTGACTTCCCATGTTAGGGTAAATTACCTAACATTGAAAACATTCCCCACAGTCGATGGATCCAAAAGGGAATGTCAATGCTATTGTTGGTTTTCCTGAGTAAAATATAGAAAAAATTTTCACTTCACCCTCGAATGCACCAGTGGTTACCCATAATCTGTTTGTAACCCATATGGAAACAATCATCCCAAAAGGATGAAAAATGGAGTGGTAATACAAGATAGTTTTCCATACGTGGTGTTTCTGAGAAGGAATTTGGTAGGAAAAAGGTGCCACATAGGCATGGTAGGATGCGCACTCGCTCTATCTGCGGAGAATCAGGTATCATGTCTGAGGATTCAGTAATTGATTTTGAGAGGGAGTGGAATTTTTTTGAATTTGGGTATGAGGATTATTTTTGGGTGTAACTTATGGTTATCACTCAACCAAAAAGTGATTCATATAAAATTAAAAATAATTATGGTTGATTGGCATAATGTCCATACTCCTTTGAATTTATAGCATTAGAGCATGGGTGGTGTATTACGTGGTATTTTCATTTCCACCATTTCATTAACCAAAATGTTCATTGACTTTTTAAATTCACGATTTTATAACTCACCTTTTTACATTTAAATAACCTCTATGTTCTATTTAAACACCTCCATTTATTTTTCATCCCACATTTTTGGCATATATTTGGCTTGAATTTCTTTCCCCCATGTGATTTGTTCATGTTTATAGGAGACTTTTTCATTATTTTCATATCAAAAATTTGATAATGGTGGGTACCTCCAATTTCCATTTCCCCCTTAAAATTACAATGAACAACTTCATCATAGCTACTGAGTTCTCTTATGGGTGAATTCTTTTTGAGATTTGGTTCTAATCCACTAAATAATTTTTCATCCTTAATTTCAGGTTAGATAATAATATGAATAGAAAACCACTCAAGTTTTTTAAAATTTTCCTCATAGTGTAAAATAGATTCATCTTCCATTTTATTTAGCTCAAAGAGTTCCTTCTCCAAATTCATATGATGAAATTACGTACTGATAATTTTCTTGAACTCATCACATTCCATGGATCCAATATATTTATTTTTCATCATATTCTTGGAAATATTCCACAATTTTTTTTCTTCTCCTTCAAGATGATAAATATCTATGAAAACCTTTTCATTTTTTAAGTATTGAAGAATATAAAATATCATATCAATGGTGTTGATCCATATCTTAATCACTAGTGGGACAAAAGAACCACTAAAATAAGTTGATGTTGCCTCATGAAATATTCAAAACAATTTTGTTCTATTCATTGAACATTTTAAAAATCAGTATGTTTCTTATCATGAGAATATTTTGTTTGTATGAAAGCGTGGTTACACATTCCATCTCCCAAAAAATTGGGTTTCATAGGTGGAAAATCATTGCATTTTGCATCACATTTGGAATTAACATGATTCTTTCATGTTATATCCACTGACTAAAACCAAAATTAATTTTTTGATAAATGAAAACAATAATTCGGAATCCTGAAAACAAATTTAAAATATTTCTTAAATCATGAAACCATCTATGAAACCTTATGTGTAACCTAGTTCATTCGTATTCATTTCCAAAATTATAGTATTGTATCCTATAAATAGACTATCATTAGGTTTATTAATAAGGTTTCTTATTCCTATTTTACAAAGGTTAAATAATCACATTCCTTTGTTACCAACTATATCTACCCATGCTTTTCATACATAGATATTATATATTTTTTCATGAGTATTTATTACATTATAAAAATATAGGCCTAAGGATTATAAAGGTATAGTTCCTTTGAAAAATTATAAACATAAAAATAATGGTTTATAATATATCTACATCTTCTCCAACATATTTTATCATTATTACATCCATTTTTATCATATCACACTTAACACCATTCTTTATATCCTGTAGAAAGAAAATAAAAGAAAATAGTGAGCTTAGATGATCAGTAAAGTTAAACATAGTAGTTATAAATTTATTATCTTATAAAATAATTATATAATAAATAACGGTATGTGATCCTGAGAATAACTTACAATGTTCATACCCAACCTGTCACTGATCATAAACATGATTCATGTCAAAAAAATTAACATTTAAGAGGACATGAATCATAAGAATAAAACATCATCTTAACTCAATATTGAATGACAAGTTTTACCCATAAATTTTTATGGAATTATCGTAAGAGTATAAAACCATTTTATATATCATGTTTTACCACCAAAACTCTAGGATCATGCCATATCACATGTTTTTTATAACTGTTCAAGAACATCGACTTGTTACCTATTACAGATCATGAACATCGACTTGTTTCTTCTAGATATCTCATGATATGAAATTTATTAACGAATGAATTGGGGTAGATATGGGTCTCACCATTCACTTACATATGTTTTCTATATGACCATAAATCATTCATCATCTCATAACCCATATGAAGAAATGAGTTTCACAAACACTTCATCATTACATAACTCATGGAAAAAGAATATATATAGTAAATATAATAAACATAAAACATTCATATAAATAATAAGAATGGTATCCTTGGCTCATATCCCGACTTAAACATAAATAAAATAAAAATATTTTTATTTAATATGGAAAAATTATTTTTTGAAAGATCACATCAAAAAATTCTTCATAGAAACATCATTTCATTTATAAAAATTTATTTTTTTAAAGAGAAGTGAAATTGTAAAAGAAAAAAATTTATTTGGAAAAAGTATTTTAGCATTTTAATGGATGGTTCAAATCATTAATGTCTTATGATGGGGGGAAATTATTTTTGTTTCATATATGTTAAAAAACATTCCATTGTAAATTTTTGTTTGAAAAGGCAAAAATATCCTTGTTTAGAAAATCAAAAACAAATTCCTATCAAACCAATTCATTAAATGTAAAACAAGGGTAAAAATATTTTAAAATATTTTTAGTAGAATAGTAAAAACCATTTATAAAACATTTTTAGAAAACATTTACATGGAAGATAAATATTCCCCAATGGATACTTAAAACCAAATAATTCTAAATATTAATGAGATTATGAAATAAATCCTTGCTACTTTATAATCAGTTAAATCATATAACGCATGAAATAATTAAATTTATATGGTTATTAAAATAGCATTATATTCTAGATAATTCATATAAAATATTCATGGTATGTATATACACTACGCAAAATAATGAAGTAGTTTATATGGAATGCGTCTTGCATAAAGAAAAGTGAGACAAATATCCCTTAACTCAAGTATCACCTTTCGTTTTTCACATTCAATGATATTTTATAACAAATATGGATTCATTAAACAATTATTACATTACCATATAACAATAATAATATTTATTATTTTTTATAAAATCTTTTCATCCGTTTATTAAAAATTTAAATCATTGTTCTATGTGATACTTATACTTTGTTTTCCAAGCATGATTTTGTTCATCAATACTATTACTTATACATTTATCAGGGTATCATAATTTTTATAATAGTTATTATTTTAAATATATCTTATATATTCATAAAATTCATCCTTATTTCAACCCATTTAAATATAAATGAAAAATGGGCCACATCACATCGAGGAGATGGTACGACAAATGTATGTACGAGTGATGTTTTCATTTCCCAAATTATTATTTGGTGAAAATATAGATATGATAGTATCGTTGATATTTATAATTTTTTCATAAATATTAGATATAAACACTATACTACTTATAATTCTCACTCATATAATATGGTGATAGAAAAATAATTGTATCTCTATATGGAGATGGTAGGTCGTACATGCACACGAGCGATACTTTCACTTCTTATTCGATGGGAAAGGGGGTGAAAAATGGTGTGTTAATAATAATAAAAAAATTAAAGAATACATTAGATAATTTATTTATTATTTTATTATATATATCATAGATTTATATGTCGAAAAGAAGATTAGAAAAAGAAAGTGATCATTAATAGATATTACCTCCTCTTCAAAACACGTCTTCTAGATCTCCTCTATTGGACTCTAGAGTTTGTCCTTTGGGAAGAACCACACCATCAAGCCATTTGGCTCGGCCAACCTCTGCCCAAATACTCTCCCAACATTCCTTCCTTACTCCTAGAAACCTCACTTTGGGCAGAACTCTTCCCAAGGAAGCCTTTAGCTCAAATCAAAAAGAGTTACCCGATTTTGAGGTAATGTCTTTTCTAATGTTGTTTTGTTTTATTTTTCTTCTCCAACCCCCTAAACTCTTTTTATTCATTTCTTTTGTAACAACACCAGTATCCTCAATATACTAGGATGTTGTTATAAGAAGGATTCGAGCTACACTTACACACACCTACATCTAATGGTTAAAGAACATACGGTTTCTGTGGATGGCGAATTTCTGCCTCACGAAACGATGATTGTTCAACACTCATATAACACCTCCAAAGGTGGCCATTAAGATGTCACTATTTTTATATATGATATATAATATGTTTTTGTTTTACTTATGCTTCTGTATTTCTCATTTATGGCATACTTTATGATTTCCATTATGGGTAAAACGCGATAATTTCATTTTAGGAAGTGCGGACTACCGCCCCCTCAAAGTGATTTGAATCGTTAATGCCATGTGTGGGATGTATAAAGGATGGAGTAAATGGTATTATACACTATATTATACTGGAATTATATTATACATTTATATCATTATGATTTCATTCCATTAAATATGAAATTGAAATGAAAGTAGCGTTCATGCGTACGTACGGCTTACCGTCTCCATGAACGGTGCATTTCATTTCTTACCTCTAAATGTTACGTAATATTATAAATGAATGTATATACTGTATATATATGATATATATGATATCTACATCATTAATATAATTCTGGATATAATGGATATTTCACCACATGAACAACTTATAATTATAAGAAGTTTATTGTTGACTCATGTACCAAAGATCGACAAAACGACCGTTATTAACTTAAATAATTACATAATGTTCATAACATTGTAATAAGTGATATAAAAAGGATAATGAAATTGAAAATGGTTCTTAATAAGGTAGATATTAACTCTAGTTTATTATTCAGGAGGTTAAAGAACGGTTGAGTCAAGTCGGACACAAGGTAAGGGAACTTCTTAACCCAACTTCCATTCTTTGGGTTAATCTCCTACTTTCCAATTATGTCATGATATTATAATGTATTATTTTGTATTTTTACTTTCTTTATGTGTACCTATAATGAATACACATAATAGATCTATTTTATTTTAAAAATGATCTTTTTAAGGACTTCGTCTCAATCTCCTTTCATTGAGGCATATTTGGTTTTATACACAACTTTCTTTTATACGGTGTATAAACCCCTTTGACTTTTACGTTTGTACAAAAGGAATCTTTTTATACGAAGCGTTTTGCTAAACGAAAAAAGGGAATGTTTTTTTCTTTCCGTACTTATGCGGCGACAATGACTTCTCCGCCGCCGTGACCATTATTTGAGTTTCTGCTTCCTTTACAATCCATCACTTTTTTTTAATGAAAAATAAATACAAAGTTTTAACATTCTTTTATTTTGGTATTGAAAATGGTTTTGAAAGTGTTTTTATATCAATGTGTTGTATTGATATCTTGTGAATGAAATGTGGAAATGTTATGTTTCCTTTATGCATGTTTTATGTGATACGATTATGTTATGGTTTATAATATGTTTAAACCTATTCATATGAGGAATGCATTGGACTTAATAAGTGACGGGTGGAGCCCGCTATAGCTCCTCGATGCATCGGCAGGTCTCATGAGACAAACTAGTGTCTTGGCACAAGGCCTTGACAAAATCTTATTTGTAGTCTTGGCACGAGGCCTTGGCTATGTGGTTATGATAGTCTGGCATTATGCATTCCATCATTATGAAAGTGGTTATTGATATTGCATGTGATTATTCGACCAGTAGAATATCCATGTGAAGAAGTAAATGGCATTATTTCATTTTACTTTTGCCATATTATGTTGAAGTTCATGTTTAAAAGGCTTTTGTTTTAGTTATACATTGCCTTAAATGTTAATGTTTATTTATGAAAGCTTCCGCATTATTGTTATCCTTACTGAGCATCTGAGCTCACCCCTTTCAATGTTTTAATATTTTTCCAGGATGTGAAGAAGTATTTTATGAATGACCTGCAGGGATAGTCGGAAGAGGATAGAAGTGTGGACTATGGAGACTATGTTATTATAGTTTTTCACTTTGTGATGTAACGTAACATTTATGAATGTATCTAGTGTTTCCAAGGCTACTAAACTAATCGGTCTTTCGAGACTTGATCTTTTGTGATCATGCCAATGTTACGAAGTAATGCACCGACTCTGGGTAGCTGGGGTCGGGGCGTTACATAATCCCTTCATGGTATGAAGCAGATATTACTTTTAATTATTAATTAATAATTCATATTATGAAGTATAAAATATTTATTATTTTATTAAATGGGTATATAAGGTCTTCATAAAGCCTTACATAAAAATATTATCGATGATATATCTGAAATACATTGGTTTTCTTATGTAATGATGTTTATTTTTTGAACACCCAAATCCCATCAATTGTATCATAAAATCTTTCTTTAGGGGATCTATGTGTTATTCAAACTGGTGTAAATAAGAACATATTTTACATAGTATAAACTGTATCTAACCCACATTACAATATATTAAGTGTTAATGTATGTTCAAAAGAGTCTCTTGGGTTATGTTTATATGATAAGGTATCATGAGTTTCATCTTTAAAATTACATTATTTGTCTAATGTAATGAGATTTGGGACTTGACATTACAATAATTAATTAATAAAGGATGGATTGTGAGGTGAAAATATGATATTAAGATAATTTATCTTCCATCATGTTCCATGAAAAAAGAGTATCTAATTTGGTCTACATAATGTTATATTGATAGTAAATGTATTTTTTGGTACTCACTCTACAATACACTGACTATCTATATATATTTTGGTAGTGGGTTTGACAATACATTGTCATAAAACATAATTTTAAGTGTGGAATGCACCATAATAATACTTTGTAACACAATGTAGTTGTTTTTGATGCCTTCGTCAGGGCGCGAGGGCACATCCGTCATGCAGGGGAGGACGCCCGGCTTGTGGCCTTGCATTCCTACTTTCCATAGGAGGGCAACATTTGTTCCTTGTTCTGGGACGTCTTCTCCTTGATTGAAACCGGGATGATGGGATGTCGATTCTTCCTTTTGTGGATTCCTCCTCAGAGCTTGTCACCCATTCCAGGGCTCCCTCATAGATTTAATACGTATTTGTGAATCTTGTTCCTGGTGCCACATCTTCATGGACACCAGTTAATTACGCTGCTTCTGTTGAGACGCTCCAAGGTGTCTGGTCGAGGAAGCAATCTTCGGTGAGAAGAGTGGTCACAATGAGGCATCGTTGGCATGTCTTGATGCTGGGGGATTGGAATGTCTGTCTTCGGTCCCTTATTATTGGGATTCATGAGGGCACGGAGGCCCGAGGCATCCCACATCGAACGCGGGGAATTGCATTCAATAGGCATGTATCTGATGTTTTCCTCAGCTTCCCATGTCTAACACAGGGTATGCCACGAGTTTAAAGTCTAGTGGAGATAGATCGGACTGATCGGAACACTGAGAGTGGATCAGATTAGAGAACCCCATAGAGGGAACACCGATGTTGGGGCCAGAACGTGGGCAGCTTCCCTGATACTATGGAGTGGAATAAGGTGGCATGACCCCACCAGGATGTGGCGGCCCGGGTAAGGATCAGGATGGGTGATGAAGTGAAGAGGTGTTTTAACCTCAGTGAGGCTTCCTACGTATCTCTGTGGTAGGGAATCGAATTATGCGTAGTTCAATGATATGGTGGGGCACCAGAAAAGGAGACCCGTGAGGATGAATGCATGGATGGGACTCAGAGGGAGTAAGGCCTCTGGGATAGGGCATGAGCTACCCGAGACACGTGGGCTCGATGGAGAGGTTAGGATGGGACATGGCTGTTGGGCTTGAACCTCATGAAGGTTTCCTACATACCATGCCTTAGCATGGATCAAAGTCCTCATAGTTCATGTTTTATGGGGATTACACTCTATGGCGGCCCAACGTGCATATGTGGCTTATGATCTGAGGCGGCCGATGGTGGATATGGGGCTTACGCTCTGAGGCGGCCCAAGGTGGATATGGGGATTACGCTCTGAGGCGGCCCAACGTGGATATGGGGCTTAGGCTCTGAGGCGGCCCATGAGGTTGGTGAACCGATGCGAATGGGTCGAAACGACCGGGTGGTGGGATTGAACCTCATGGAGGCTTCCTACGCACCATGCCTTAGCACAGATCAAAGTCCATGTAGTTCTTGAGATATAGTTTAACGTCATGTGGGAAGGTGCAAACAGTTTAACATCATTTGGATGGCATACAGTTTAACTTTATGTGGGATGGGGCAGAAAGTTTAACGTCGTGATAGACGGAATTTGGGGCCTATGCTCGGAGGTGGCCCATGGAGTTGGAAAACCGACGTGAAGAGGTCAGAACGACCAGGTGGTGGGCTTGAACTTCATGGAGGCTTCCTACGTATCCCCGTGGTAGGGAATCAAAGTCCTCGTAGTTCTCTGGGATGGGGCTTACACTCTGAGGCATCCCATTAAGTTGGTGAATCGACGCGAAGGGGTCGGAAAGACCGGCTAGTGGGCTTGAACCTCGTGGAGACATCCTACGTATCCCCGTGGTAGGGAATCAAAGTCCTCGTAGTTCACCGGAATGGGGCTTATGCTCTGGGGCAGTCCATAAGATCATTTCATGGTTGATTCTCACTCTAAGCCTATGTGAGTCATGCTTGGTGTGAGAAACAAGAGGTATCAGGGACCAGACGATCACGTCTCGAAAGGTGCGTCTGCGGGAAGTGGAAGAAGGGCTTACGTGTTGAGCAGCCCATGGTGCCAGGACTTACTCCAGGATAGAGGACCTAGGTGCGACAAAGCATAGAGGGAGACGGATTTGGGACTGAACAAAGTATATTCCTCATTCCCTATCACGCCCTCCCCTGGCCATGGCAGTGGGGAGGTACGGAGGTGCATGGGTGCTACCTTCCGCAATAGAGGCTAGGGGCTTACCCCAAGGTGGATGCCCTTCCCCCATGGAAAGACTCCACTCTTAGAGGGAGGATATCATTCCATATAAGGGTGATCTCATCCCCATGGAGACGATCGGCGTAAAGAATGTCCGAGCTGGGGAGACCCTGCGTGCGAGGCACGGGGTTTGATCACAGTTTAACGTCATGTGTTTAGGACGAGGAGCTTGGCAGTTTAACATCATGTAGGTCGGACGAGGTGGGTTCACTCCACACCCCTAGGACTTACATGACTGGTACCCTTTGCTACTTGTGGGAGGGAAGGTACTGGAAAGGCCGTTGTGAAGGGGTGGCAATGGTGGATGCGGATTACGCATGGAAGCTGCCCAGGAGCCACTAAGGAGTGGAAAAGATGGATGGGGCTTACATGTGGAAGAATCTCGTAATGTCTTCTTCATGTATGGCCATGAGGGAATCCCAACTCACTAGTGGGATGAGGCATGTGATTGAGGTCTACACTTATACGCTAGTGCGCAAGCGGGATAATTCCAAGGGCATTAGAATCGGCCCAAACAAAGGGATATGAAAAGTGTGAATCACATTCCCAGCATTCGGAATGCAATGAGGGTGGTGTGGCGAAAGTGGATAACTGCTGACCATGTTCGCAACACATCATCCTGTCATGTTAGCCTAAAATGGGGACAAAAAAATGAGGTTCGACTGCTGACCATCTTCAAAACACAAGAACTGACTCATAGTGTCTCCCAATGTCTTCCAGGGTGTTGGGCCAAGACGGTAGGTGAGCCGATGCGGCATGTGACCAGGCCGTTAGGGGGTCCCTCCAGACTTGGAAGTGGATGCAGATCCGAATGAAGGAGACACAAAGCGTGAGGTGGAGTGATGGAATGTTTGAACGGATTCCAACGCTCATGAAACTATACCACTATAATCATGGCATTAGGCATCTTATTCTTGTCACATAAGGAATATCTTGTTTAGAACAAGAGGAATCATATTATTGAATGATAGGGCATTCTACTCAGGGGAATTTATGATGAGAATCCCAACTCACAACATCGGAAATGAACCAAGATGAATATGTAAACTCAAGGTGTTTCATGGTGTGTGAAAGAGTATCTTAAAACATGGTCTTCCCTAGGTGGAAGGTGGTTGCGCATAAGTACGCAATGGAAAATCCCGACATCCCGTCCCAAAAAGTTCACGGTGCGACTCTCCATTTTTCATAGGCGTCAGTGACGGTAGCGAAGGGACCGGTGGGTGTTGTCTTAGGAACTATTGCGCGTAATAGGATCGACACGCAGGACGGGCTGCTTGCAAGAAGGAGGGATTGCATGCAATAGAAAAGTCCTACGCACAATAGGGCAGGAGTGCACGCAATACGAGACATGTGTGCGGAAAACAAAGCGATGGCGCGCAATTCAGAATCACACACGAAAACAAAACTGGTCGGCACGCAAAAGGAATTGTGAACCCAAGACCTAATTGCATGCAATCGGAAGAAATTGTGCGCAAGGGGAAGACCCCGAAGGGATTGGAGTTTAGTCTAAGCCAAAGGGGATCTCGCCAAAGGCGGACCCTGTGAATGGGCGCGAAAAAAACCAATCCTGAAGGCCATACTGCACGTGTGGAAGTCCTATTTCATGCATGAGAGCTGGTTCAAATTCCACCAACACAATACGAAAGGGTTATCCTTCTATTTATAGGCCTCTGAAATCATAGAATCCAGGAAGCGTGTGAAATTTTGCGCGCCAAAGACGGTGGCGCGAAAAGTTATCCACGGGGGCGCGGGCGCACAATTATTGCGCCTCGGCGCTGGGGACTCTTCGTGAATCCCAGAATCCTTTTGTGTGGGCAACATTTTTTTCGTGTTCCTCCTTTATTTCACGCAACACCTTTGGGCCCTCCGGACTGGGTCTCTGAGTCTGAATATGACTTCACTTCATCATTTTGAATCTTCATTTAGTAGTAAAGGACTTTTTAGGCGTCTATAGTTGTGTCACTCACCAACATGAAATTACATTTAGGGATACCATATTTTCATGTTGTAGTGAAAAAATTCAATTAAATTATTGTATATTTATTTAATAATACTTATAATTTATAAATTATTTAAAAATGATAAGTGTTTGAAATATTATAATGAGATCTTATAGGCCTAAATTAAATATAAACAATCCATATTTTTAACTCATGTTTTGGAAAATAAAAAAATTAATATTAATTAATTAAATTATTTTAATATTCAAATTTAGTAAAAAAATAAAAAATTACTATTTTTTATAAAAAACTGTGTAATAAATTCTGTCTATGAGATATATATAAGAATTACAATTTATGTGTGACTGCATAAGATTTATTTTTCGTCGAACTTAGTCACAATTTTTTCAGTGTTTTGATCAGGAGAGTAGTTATAAAATATATTTTTTTTATATTATCTTTTATTGATATCATGAATTGATTTCTATTTTGAGTGATGTCTCTTTAGGTAGAGGGACTTGGGGTTGGATTACCCACTAGAATAGAAGTTTGTAACATGTTATAGAAAAGTGATGGGTTACCTATCTATCACTCTGAGAATACTCATTTTGATATTATTAATCTCAAATTACTCTATAACATTACATGAAATATATATGTTCCTTATAAATTAGATTAATTAAAATATTGATGAATATGTAAAGATTTTTTTTGTATGTAACATAATCTTGTGGGTTTTGTAAATAGTTACACAATTAAATGATGTGATAAGATTAATTTAATTAATGGAATAGGTTTCCAAAACTAAATCATTATAACCATGCATACATATAGAAATAATACATGAGATAATGAATATTTCATTTTATGTACTATGTTAAACAATCATGAGATATATATTAAACTCGAGAGATTTTTTAATAAAATAGATATAACCATGGTAGACCATGTTGGAATCTAGGGATGTGTTGTGTTTATTGAAAATCGTTTTTTAGTATTTTCTATGTGTTTAAATTCAATGGGATATTTTTATTATATTTTGAATCTGTCAGTCTGGTAGAATAAGTCCAATGATGTTTTTGAAGAAAATAGAGAAAGTCCCAAAAACTCTATGGAATTCCATTCTTGTCAAAGTTTATCTTTAAAATTTATAACTACGCTAGTTAGTTTCATAAATATCTAATGTTTTCTCACTAATTAGGGAGTGACCCATGCCTTGGTTAGTAACTCACTAAAATAGAATCAATGTGAATATAGTATGTAGGTGGAGTAACACACATACTGTGTAAGGTGTGGTTCCACATTAATGAAAGTTCTCAATGTTTCTTGAAGGTTGGGGTTTCCATATAAATAGTAACTTAAACATTAATTAACATGTAATGACTATTTCCATGAAATATAAAGGGCTATCTCCATATGTAATTTATTCTCACATGAACTAGTTTTGACTGAAACATCTCGGGGAAATTATAAAAAATAGGGTTTTATAAATATAGTTCCATGGACTAGGTTGAGAAAAGTACTTGTGAAATACATACTTTAGAGAATCTATAAGAGTTCAATAGTTTCATTGTGTAGGATCCAAGTGTATGTGTTTTGGGAAATATAACATGAGTGCACAATTTTAATGAATAATTGCCTTATATTGGGAGTTACATAAAGTATAACCTTATCATAGGAGTTACAAAAAAAATACATAAGTTAAGGGACCATAGAGAATGGGACCTATGAGAAAATACATATGTGGATATAACATACCAAAGAGAATATAATGGGGTGAAGTTTACCTGAGTGAAGAGGAAAAATATCAAAAAATATTATGGGGTTCATTGGATAATAAAATTTGGTCACAAATGATACAACTCATAAACATCATTACCATTAATTTTGAAGTTTTCTTTAGGTTTTGAAATTAATAATACATCATCCAAAGTAATGATTAAGGATAAGATGAAAAAGGTAATCCAAGAGAGGTGAAGTTTTGTCCCTAAATCAATTTAAAATAGAAATTATCCTTTAATTGAGTGAATGTATCTAAATAATCTTATCAAAAAAACTAGGGAATATTAGTGGATTATTATACACTAAAAAAATGTTGTGTGTATGCTTCTTGGAGAATCACATGGTGCTAAACCTTGTAAAATTAATATGTATTATTATCCATTCCTCATTTGTTTTATAGTTATTTTTTAACAAACTATGAATGGTTTAATTAATTCATACCAATTTTTCCACAAGAACAAAAAAATGGAAATTATCCCACCCCAATTCCCCCTCCCATATAAGTGAGTCTCTGGTTATAACATTTTTTACAAAATCCATGATTACATGTGTCAAATCTATTATTAGATGATTGGTATGAAGGAAAATGTGTATGATAAATGGGTTATATTTTTTGGTTTAAATAATTATCATATTTCAAATAACCTAATGATACTACACTTATGATCGACTTGTTAAGAAATTTTCTGTATTACAATAAATTTTATACAAGTTAGTGATACATCCAAATCGTTAATAATTGAAACAGATAGAACACTGCTCAATGATAATGCCAATGAAAAAATTATTATATCAGGATCTCTTTTAAATCAATCATATATGATTCTTAGAAGTTAAATCAATTAAAATTACATATTGGATAAGATTTCTAACATATATTAATTTGATATTAATGTGACGGAAACTAAGCTTCATGTGCTTCACAAAAATATTGATGCTTTTAAATTATGATCTAGTGAATGTTTTGATAGCTTCCTCAGCCAAATTACTGAGTCTGTTAGAGCTCTTTCCACAATTCAAGACAGCTAAAGGATATTTACATTTTCAAGAAAATATAATGGCATTTTTCACCTCTATAAAATCCAAATGTTCTAACTAATATTGAATAATATTGGACTAAGAAATAATTGGACGTCTTTTCAAATAGTTTAGTGGTTTTTGAAATATAATATATTCCTGGAAAGAAATTAACTCATGAACTGAAGTATATAACAATCAAATACATATAAAATAGCAATATAAATGATATTTTAAATTAAGGGTAATAAATTTATAATGAACTTATATTTTTTGTGGCTAGAATATTCATAAGGTAATAAGGTTGATTCAAATAAAGTATCTCATTAGAATTTTTCTAATGTGTAATGGTTGATCACTTTTAAAAAAGGGTTTTAGTTATATTTTTATGATTATAGAGGTGAAGAATATGTTTTTCCAAATCAATAAATAAAATTCCTTCCCAAAAAAGATATTAAAACCCTGAAATTCATAAGGAATAATGTTTCATAGGATGTGATTGGTGATAATGGATGAAGATGACAATGAAAACTACATGAATTTGGTGTAAAAAATGGAATTATACAGTAAATATTCTATTAGGGATACCATTATAAAGTAAAAATCCTAAAATAGGGAAGAAAATTTACCTGAAGGCATTACTGATCTTATAAAAAAAGACAAGAGAGATGTCACAGATCTAGATATTCATATAAAGAAAAATAGAAGTAATAATGAATTACTAAAGGAATCTATTGAGTATTTGTATCTACATGAATTTTAGATTAATTGACTTAAAATACATAATGTTCAATAAGTCTATATTGTTAATTACAAAGAAGTTTTGAATTTCACTATATACTTTAAAAACATATTAAGGTGATTGGTGACTTTAATTATTTAATATAGGATGGAGATAAGAATTAAGAATTTATTTTAGAATATATTTTACATTGATAAATAAATTAAAAATAAAAATAAAATTGTAATATTCAAAAAATATGATTAAATTTGGTAGATTTATAGATAGTTAACCACTTTTAAGGGATAATCAAGGAACAAATGTTTTTGAGATAAGTCTAAATGAAAATATTCTCATATTCTTTGGTAAAAGTCGACTCTTCTATGATAACTATATAATAAAATTAGTGATAGTAATGGATAATAAAAAATGGAAGTATAAAACATCACATTTTGATGTCAACAATAGAACACGTGTTTCCCAAAAAAATATTTCTCCTATAAATAGAAATCAATGAGTTTGAAACACTACTCAATCTGTGAGGATCAATCAACAATCGAGGATATTTATGAAGTACAAATACATGTGGATGAATAAAAGAGATTGTATATTCTATTTTATTAAATATTAATTATATGATTTCATGGACATATTATATAATAATTTAAATAGGTAATGGGAATTTTGAATGGATAAACACTTCTAATTTAACAAAGACAAACATGACTATATACTCTATCACAAAAAATAAATTATTTCTACTAATATTTCAATCACTATTATCATTTTTGGAATATATATATTGATTTCAGGAGGATAAGACATAAAAAACTAACCTATATCAATATCAAAATCACTAGGGTTATCCCACCATCAAGACTAAATCATGTTCCTAATTATAATGAGTTGATGGAAAGAACCAAGTCATTAAAATATAACCTTTAGGAAAAGTTTCAACCTAAATTCTATAACTAAAACACATTAATTACTCCTATAATTTAAGCATGACCTATATATAACTCATACACACACTCAAAAAAATAAATAGTTTCAACTATATAAATAATAAAATAGAACATTATCAAAACAATAACAATAGGTGTAACAATCATTAACTCATAAAAATTAATCCAAGAACACAAACCAACTGATAAGAAACACTCATAAATAAATGATACTAAAAATATAGTCAAGGCCAAATAGGATGATGAAAAATTACATCGGAATCAATTGATATCCAAAAATGGTCCCCACAATCCGAGCTACATCTTGAGAACCTATCAACACCAGAAATATATTTAGGTGGGATAATTAAAATAAGAATAACTATTATACTATAAGACATTGTTTAATTTACATATATTTTTAAAAATTAATTCATCATACACCCGATGGTATATGTAGTGAATTAAGTAAATCCTTGTGGGATACCACTAGGATATTTCAAAATACTTTTCACAATACAACATTTAGTATGTGTATGAAAAAGTATATTTAAAATCAATTTCATCTAAAACCATTTCCTTGAAAACATTTTGTTTTTATAAATAATATGATACCAATGAAAATATAATATAAATCATGTAATATATAGGAAAATATGGTAAATATTGAAAAATAAACATCATCATAAATATAATTAAAATGGGAAAAAATCATAACATGTCTCAATAGGCTCAACATATGTGTAACATAGGGGGAGATCAAAAAAATGTTCCAAAGGTAATTATGACTCACTCATCCAGAACTGGACAAAATATGTGATACTTTACAATGAAGTTATCCTAGTTCCTCATGAGGCCTCACAAAAATTACCCTTGTCTAGTTCATTTTGAAAGTTATGGTATTACATATAGAGTCACAAAACTACCAAAAATATCTCATCTATCCAAAAATATTACATCCATTCCATAATCAATACCCAAAACAACAATAATTTTTTAAAATAATATGAAAAATACTAAAAACATATCATTTAATACCCATTTAAAGAAACTTTTTATATTATATGTTCTCTTTGGAAATATTTTAGAAACATCTTGTATAATAAAAATTGACTTCTAATTAAAATACTTGATGTGGTACCAAATTTTAAATATAATTAAATTATAATGATGAAATCATATATAAAATCTCTTCAAAATTCCTTTTATAATAATTTCATCAATAAAAAACTGAAATTTCAAGAACACTATGTTTAACAATCGAATCATCATGTTACGATGAGAAACCAAAAAAAGATTCGATGAAACTTCATCACCTTCATCCAAAATAAAAAAACATTAAAAAATAAGTCCTTATGAGCCTTAAAATATAATAAATTCACATAATAACACAATCTTATCCTTGTTATTGGAACCTCATCCACTAATAAGGATTACATTCTCATAGGAAATTGAATAATGATGTAGGTGAAGAATGAAGAAGGGGAGATATAAGAGAAATAGTTTTTTAACTAAACATTTCCACTCAAAATTAATGTAAAATAATCAAGGGAGAGGGATGAATAAAGTCCCATGTATATAACAATGTAGTAAACATTAATGGTATTATAAACCCGTCTTCATTCTATTGGGATTAGGTTAATGGTTAATACTAACTCAATTCCTAGGTCTACCACCTCAAAAATCTCACAATTATGATCATTAACTCCTAATAAATTAATGAATAAATTTAATAAAATTAAAACCAAAAATTAATACACATGAATGATCTAATATATGTCACCAAAGAATTTGTGGTTACCACTATAGAAGTAAAAGGAAATAAAATTATATATAACCAAATATAATAGAATGGAAAATAGATACACCCCACTATGACATTAAGGGATGTATGATTATTCATATTTTCCTAAAGAAAAATATTAAATATAATCTTATTAATTAACATAACCAAGAATTTTTTAGAAGTAAATTGACAACAGATAATGGGAAAATCTAATAGGGATCATCCTTAAAGATACTAAAAAAATGACACAAAAATCCTTGATAGTGAGCACTCATCCTAAATAATAGGTAATATAAATTTCTGTAAAATTTGATTGAAAAAATCAATGAAATTGTTAATTTAGGAAATTATGGAGCTTTCATAATTAATGTAAATGGTGACACATCATTGTAAGGTAATATGTTGAGGAAAATTAAAGTTATCTATGTGGATGGATTGTAACAAAACCTCTAAAGTGTGAGTCATATTTTTGAATTTGGACTTGGGATCACATTTAACAAAATTGGATGTGCTATCAAAGTTATTAATAAGAACTCATTAATAAATTATTTGAGGATAAATGGTAATATGTACCATGTTTATAACAAAAACAAACCTTCTCTCTTAATTTTAGAAGAGTAGAGTAACTTTTTCAATAAAAGAATGGCCATATTTACTAATGGAGAAATGATAATTTATCAAAACTCAATCCTGTAGTGGATATTTCAAGTCTCAAATGAGATCATGAGAATACCTACAATTCTTGTTTTCTAGAAATAATTTTCCCAAACCTATATTTTATAATGAAGAAAAGGGAATAAAATCCCATCTACCTAGTCTAAACTGAAATATATATCCCATTGAATATATCAAGACCATATATAGAAAGGTATTTCATAATTTTTGTTGAATATTATATTATAATATCTTGCATAATATCATTCGAAGAAATATGTAATTGATGAACTACATGAAGAGGTATATCAAAAGAGAAAAAATGATATCAGATGAAAAGTCAACAATATATGATCTCATAATGAAATCAAATAAATGTCTATTAAATTTGAAAACAACCTCATAAATCATGTAATTAAGCATGAGGTCTCATCAATATGAACATAGAAATATAATAAAGAACATAAACGAATAATTGTGTAGTGAAATAATAAGGTTAACACATTTCACATTGAAAGTGGTATCTCTTGCCACTATTACAAGGATGTAGTGAATCTTATGGTGTAAACACAAAATATGGTGGTGTTTATCCCAAGAGAAGAGTGGAAACTAAATGAAATGTTTCTTCAAAATAATATTAAATTATAACATTAGATCATTTTTAGATATATATTCTACATTCAAAACAAATAAGGAAATTAGGGAATGTTATAAGTCCTTAGTGGTAAAAAATACATAATCTTGAGTTTTAGTCAATAATTAACTTTCTTCAACATTAAGGATATTTTTGGGTATAGATTTTTATATAATTAGTACATATTTCATACATAGAATCTCACACCTATAAAAAGTGGATACTTTTAAAATAATATCTATTTATCCCAAAATATAAAACATTTAAAATTAAACATGGTTTATTATCATGTTCAATTATCATAATTTTCTCATTGAACTCATCATTATCCCTATTTTCCCTTAAGTCCCTTGAAAAACATTTTAAAACATCGGATGTGAAAAAAATAGTAGTAAGGGATATAAAAGGAAATGAAATTGTTAGTTCATGAAAAAACTTGAGAACACATGAAAAATACTTTTCATGAAAACATTACATTTACCTATAAAATTAATTAACCTTCCTATAAAAGATAATTTATTTTACATTTTTAAAATTAATGATTCCCCTAAAAACTCATTAGAAATAAATGAAAATTAATGTAGGTACCATGGGACATCATCACATAGAACCCTTACAAAACCAATATAGATTGGAATAAAAAAATATTTGACAAATAATTTTTGGCATAAAAAAATTATTACCCAAAAAAGTTTGAGGCAGATATAGGTCCCACCCATCAAATAATGAAAACCTTATATATGAGTTCTATAAGAACATAAATCATTCATTATATCAAAACCTATAAAAAGAAATATGTTTCATAAACATCATTTCATAACCCATGGAATATAAATGGGTGTCATATTTATAAACATTAATAATCCATCAAAACATAATGATAATATAATTGATTATTATCCCAAATAAATCATAAGCGACATAAAATAATGTCATCCTAGATGGAAATTAATTTTGACAGATCCTTTGAATTAATTTTGGAGAAAAATATACATTCTATTTTGAAAATTTCCTTTTAAATTTTGAATTATTTGGAAAACATTTTTCATATAAAATAACCTACAAAAATATAAAGGAGTATTTTAAAACCAATTGTAAAAATTATTGAAATTATTTTCATTGAATATTCTTAAATCTTCATTTAAAATCATTTTTTGGAATATTTTTTGAAAACATGACTTTTGAATATAAAAACTTTTGATCAAAGCGAGAATAACATTAAATTAATCATATAATACCATTAAAATAATTATATTCATCTTACATAATTTCAATTGGAAATATATACACCTCATAAAACAATATAGGAGAACAAAAACACATGTGTCTCAAAGAAGCAAGATAGAGACAAAATTACCATATTGATTTCGTAACTTTTGAAATGTAAACCCCATGAAAGTGAAATAATAAAATGGATATATAAAAGCCCATAAATTAAAGGATAAGGATAATATATTATAACATTCATTTTTACTATGTACACCACACAAAAATAAGTGGTGAATAAGGCATAAACTGTACCAAATAAAAATTTGAGTTGAGAAACCCATACAAACTACTTATAAATGATGTAAGAATTTTTGAATGGGGTGATTGTGTATAGAAACATTATATCCAAAAAAATGAAAGTTTAAATTAAAACATAAATAAATAAACAAATATTCCACACATAATCATGGCATAATATAATAAAGATATTATGTGTAAAACCTAATGAGTGGAGGTTGATTTAATAAATTCCCTTACCATGCATTTTATATCCATAAAATTTGTTCACACCTCCCGTATAATTTTATAAATAATATTATTTTCTCATTATAGAATTAAATTAATATTTATAGTACCTTATATGATGATTTTATAACATATTATGACCCATTTATTAATAATATTTCATTGTTTTCTTTATTTTGGGTGAGGTTGTTTTGTAGTTTCATTATCAATTCATATGTTTATAATTATAGACGTTATTTTCAAATGAGATTAAATGACTAGAATTGTAATAAAATAGTATTAACATTCTTATAGAAGTATAAATGGTCCTAGATATCATTTATATTTCTTACTTGAGGAAAAATCATTACCTAAAATATTAATGATAATCATTTAGTTTAGTTTAGAAGTTTATCCAAACACCATGAACTAGTTTCAAATTTTTACTATTATGAGTATATATTTTGTAATTTTCATTTCATTAAATTGAATAAATTATGGATTTAATAGAGGATATTTCTGCAATGTATTAAATTGGGATCCAATTGCTTTTGACATAAGTAAAAATGGGTTATGAATATAATTCTCTATGATGCCTCCAAGAGTTTATATATTATTCTTATGGGTTTATAAGGATTTATTTTAGAAAAAAGTATGGTTTCTATACTGACATGATTCATTTTATATAATCAAATAATAATAATTAATTTTAAATATTTTAGTTGTGTGTTTTCATTTTTTCACTGTATAAATGGTTTTCTTTGTTTTATATCCCTTTCAAAAAAAATGTGTGGTCATCCAACATTTTCAAATGTATTTAATAATGCTTCAGGATGAGTATTGATAAAGAAGATGTTATGTAGAAATCCATAATAATATTTCATGAAAAGAACAATTGTTTCATTATAAATGTTTTATAGTGTTTTAAT
Source organism: Viscum album (assembly GCA_963277665.1). Lineage (NCBI taxonomy): Eukaryota > Viridiplantae > Streptophyta > Magnoliopsida > Santalales > Viscaceae > Viscum > Viscum album. The sequence continues at coordinate 1,390,834,227 of OY728159.1, forward strand.
GATTCATACTAAGTGGAAGATTCTATTGTTTAATATATAGGATTATTGTGTATTATTTATGACCTCATTCTCTAAAACTCCAAACCATATCAATCATCCAAACACAATAATGTGAATAATTTTTTAAAATATTATGAAATTTTTTACATTATGGACTATATAGTTTGTATCATAAAAAAATAACTATATAAATTTAGATGTTAATAATTTAAATAGAATAACCTTAAGTGGATCTGACTTACGGATATGTGGAAATGGTAAAGAATTTGGAGATTACCCTATAGCTTAATCTAATTTATGTAGATTCAAAAGTTTTACCATATGAGGAAATATAAAATATGGAGAAGTTTGGTGTCAAGAAGAAAATTTACTGCCATATAAATATCTTGGAATGGTTATAATTGGAAAAATATTTTTATGGATCATTTTACACAAGCTATAAATAGTTATGGAATACATGGTTGAGATAAACTAAATATACCACATAGGAGTATGTCGATTGTTGATAATTTTATGAAATTTAACCCTCAACCATTTTTTGGAACTTAATATCTAATGGTATCCAAATAATTTATCAAATAAACTAGATATTATATTCAAATTCATTGATGTTCATAATTTTAGAAGGGAACTTTGTCCATATATCATTTTGTTGATGAATATTTTTTATGGTTGCAATTGTTTAAGAATACCTGAGAGACAGGGGATCATAATTCCATGGAATTCAATACATATAAAAATATTTTCCTACGTAAATATTTCTTTTTGATTTTATTATTTAAAATGAAGAAATAATTCTTACAATTGATTCAAAAGGAGGAGGATCCATTACCTGAATATGAAGAAAATATTACAATATTGTCCATGTTCACAAAGAATAATATTCACAACCATAATATAATATTTAATATATTTTACTCAATATTAAAACAAATTAAAATATAATTGGCCTCATGGGAATTTAAAATCTAATAGAATTTTTTTCATTATGATAAGAAAAATACGATAGAGTTTTTTGGCATGTATGTGCCTCATGATGACAAGAGTAAGAAGTGGTTAATGTGGTGTGTAGTAGATAAGATTTCAACTAAGAAATATGGAGTAATTTCCCCAACATAATCCAAGTGTCATAAAATAAATTTATATAGTTTTTAATAATATTTGTAAAGTGTTGTTGATGTGGTAAGTGTGGTCATATTGCTTGTGACTCTAAAAATAAGAGTTTTAAAAATTCCAAGAATGGGGTAACATATTTCCAGCCAATGGTGGGATGTTTTAATTTCAATTAGATGGGGTATTAATATAACATGTTTCAAAAGTAGTTACTCAGGGTGGAAATTATCTACATCTAAAGAAAAATATGAGTGTAAAAATCATTTTCTACCATGGCAATTGTTGTTTTTCTGTCTAATGAAGTGGTGAAAGGTATGTTACATAATTATCAGAATTATGGGAATTCAAATTTTTACTCTAGATCATCGCCTTCCAATATTTTTTGAGAAAATATCTTGTAAAATTGGATTACATTTCCTAAAAATAAGTTAGAGATTTTGGTGGTAAATATGGGTGGAAGTATTAAATAAGACAACATTTATTGGAATATATATATTATTATCAGTGTGATGGTTGTTACCTACAAATATTATTGAACTACCCATGGTATATTTTATATTATTATTGGTATGGATTAAATATTAATTTATCACTCTAACATGGATTTTAGAGATAAGAATAATATATTAAATGATTTAAAACCATTAATAACTTATCAAGGATCTAATAAATTGTTTAAATATTTTAGTTAACCTTGCCTAGAACATGTTATTTGAAAAAAATGAAATTGTTCAAATTAGTGATTTTCAAGTCCAAAATGAATATATGAATCTATTTCCTATGGATTTTATTTTTACTATTTCAAATAAGAAGGTATGATATTCTATATACCTATTTCTAGATGATAATATAATTTTAAAACCCCCATATCGAAAGGATCAATATGAACATTTAAAATTGAAAAAATAGTTAAAGGAGCTACTTGTTAAAGGATTAATTAATACGAGAACTTTACCATGGGGTTCTCTTATTTTATTTTTCAAAAATAATTATTGTTTAATGAGGCATTTTCTTGATTATAGAGTCTTGAATAATATCACATCTTAGAATAGGTATCCTTGGTCTCATATTGAGGATTTTTTTCTCATCTCTAGAGACCTATCATGACCTGAACCACTGGGGCCTAATACATGACTCCCCCAAACCCTCTCCTAATAAGACAAGGGCTAGCGACTAGGGTTGAATATGATTATCACACATAAGGGAGGACATATCTTATGGTACCTATATAAACACCCCCACATACATATCCATTTATAATTTAAAAGATAATAAACTAAAACTATAAATGCATCCATACATCTATCCCTCAACATAGTACAAAAAATTAAAAAACCATAAAAATTAAATCCCACAAATAACTATAAAAAAATCCAACCTACTCAGATATAAGGGACCACTATCAAATGAAACCACCACAATCACCTTGTTCGAGAAGTAGTATACACCTCAGTCTGTTGAGATCTCTAAGCTCCGCCTTTTGAGGGCCCTCCTAGAACTCTATCATAAGGTATGTTTTATGCACAAGTTATGACATATGTGGGAAAATATTTTTCAGGGTTGAATTTAAAAATACCCAGTACGATCCCAAAAAAACAAAATAAAATCTATAAACTAAAAGGAAAAAATCTTCTCAAACTAGCTAGGGGAGTAAACCCAAAAGAGAGAGAAATGTCATCCCTATCACTCCTCAATAATAAATGCCTAGTTATCTCTATCCACATGTTGTTTCAAAAAATATATTTGACTAAACAACAATGTATCCCATAAAAAACATGCAAATATACATTTCTCATATTCAAATTATCATGAGGTCCAACCTCATAGTCAACCATGAGTTTCTACTTGAGGATCGAAGGTAACACACATCCAGAAGAACATTCTCCACATTCAAGGCTATCCTAGAATGACTCTCATATGAATGATACTCACCATTGAGTGTCCTTAAGTGGATGTAATTTCCCTACAATCCGAAGTGGCATATATCTGAGAGAAAATGACCGTTAGAAATTGACACAAAGTAAGTCAATATAGAACCCAACTGATCTCAATACTCAAATAAGGACCTCACCAATCCATTATGAGGAGCACCTGTAACCCTTATCATCACATAGAAAGGGATCACTCCTTGTATGACAGGGTGACACTATGAACCCATTCGGGAAGACTAGAGATCTCATAATATTAGATAAGATATGACACCAAAGGCCAATGGGGGACACCATGAACCCAATATGGTGACTCATAAGATCTCAATCAGATAGAGTATCACACCCATCCTAGGTGGGGGAAACCAAAAACCCAATATGATACACATGAGATCATATCACTCTTATTGGGGATCATCTCCCTTGTAGTGTTTATCATGATGATTCCACATACTTCACTTGGTACAACTCGCTGTGTAGAGGATCATATACCAAATGATGCCACAAACCCTACTAATATCGCCCCTACATAGGGTATCATATAACCAATGATTCCACAAACCCGACTAGGATTTCCAAATTGGTAAGAGATCAATTACTATGTTGAGTTGGTCATGAAGATATCACAATCCTAATCTTGGGAAGTCAATACGATAGAGGATCCCACACTGAAATCCCGGATGAATACATCAACTCTATCTGACCTCATCTTAAAATGGGGATCACAATCTTTTACTATGGATATAATGCCACATTGTACACTCAGAGAGGTAAACCAAGGGACAAACTCGACTAATACTAGTCCTTATGTATCTAACCAAAGTGACCCACAACCATCACCTTGTTTCGAATCTCTAATGCCAAAACCATGTTTTCCATCACCTCTGACATGGAAAAAAACTTTGGATAGGCTACTCATGGGTCTCTTTATTAGTAATGAAGATAAATATTCATGAGGGAGTAAAATATACATGGTTTTTACCCATATTACATTGTTTGTATCAAAACACCATCCCCTTATTAGGTTCCCTCTCATTTCTCAGCATGCCGAATGAGACCACACGACCTGTACCAGCTCCCCTTGGTTTGTGTCTCTAGTAAATCTCTTGCTCATTCCCTCACCCTTATATGTTCGTATGGCCATGTAGATCCACAAGGAAGGTACCCCGGGTACACGTCATTTTTTGGATATCTATCCACTTGGCCATGTCCTCAACTCATTTCTATTTTGGGAATCATGTGTCCTAGTACACTAGTTGTGTATTGTCAAAGGGCCATGTCCCTTAACAGATCTATCATGTCTATATCTCTTTTCCTTGCGACCTAGGATCACTACACATTAAGTACCCATAGTACATGATATGTATTCCACAAAATCTCATCTTCCAAAAATTGGAATAACACATGAAATGTGACCCCACACTACAATTCATGTGATCAGTAATTCCAAATTATAATTTCTAGTGAGCCAAACGAATCTCCCTGGTTTCCACCAAAACCCACAGACTAACCATAAAAGGGTCTGTAGTAGTTATAAAAGGACTCCAAAACCATAAAAAATGCATATGAAGTGGATCATGACTTAAAAAAAATCCAACATCCACATGGTGAAATGGTGAAGCATTGGGGTTAAATACAAACTATGAAGACAATGCACCATGATCTAAGAGTTATATCCATAATGATAGAAGATCATTTCCACCACCTCTCCTTGGTTCTACCTTGGATATTACATTACTCAAGGAGAGGAGGATCCCCCTTGAATCCATTGAAACATAATAGGGGACATGTATTTTTTTAATTTTACTAAATCAATAACCATCATTTATCACTCCTCCAACGTGGTATCAACTAAGCACCTGATGCTGAAAAATCTTATGTCGCCTCTAGGTTAAAAACATGTTTAGTAATAAACTATAGTCTCAGATTATAAATCTGAGACTACTTTCAATAATTACTCCATATTTAAAAAAACTATGTGTGCATGATAAAATATATTTAATATTATTAATATGATCAAACCGAGGATCTTTAGGCCCTAGAATTCCATACTGACTCGGCACCTGGCTCTAGAAATATTCTTATAAATATTCTAATTTATTATAGGAGAAAACCTAACTCGCTACATCATCCCCATCTTAATAATTTTAATCTGCAAAAATAAAAAACCTACTCATAGGGGAAAAATATACATCTCCACAAAACTCCTATGCCAGTGATTTCACCAAAGGTTTCACATGCAAACTACAAGAAAAAACATTGGGAACCCCAAAAGTTAAAAATATACCCAATTTACAACTTAAAATAGGTTGATATCATTCAATAAAATGGAACATATCTCTTTAGTTGTCACAGGTGCGAAAAAACCAAGAAACTCATCCATCTACGGTCATAGGGTCTAGCAGTACACCACCTCACTAACCTAACACAACTAATACTGTAAAACGACCATTATTGAATTTCCCTAAATGAACCATGCCACACCATCCTCAAATATTTTGTGTAAATCCTTATTTCAGGCACATGAGTGTACTAATGAACATTATAGGGCTGCCCAAGTTTCCACACTAAGTCTTACGAAACCTTTCGTCTGAAACCACCCACTACACCATAAATCAAAAAGTTCCATGAGAGTCTACTAATATGATGATGCAAATATAGATGAAAATCTTTTATTCCATTAAAATAAGACAACAAAACATAGTGGGATGTAAACCTAGAACACCAACTGGTAGGAATCCACAACCTCACCACTACTATAGGAAACCAAAAATTCATAGCAACACTGCTTCATGGGTCATACTAGCTATCTGATAAAATTAGGTTGCACCAACCCACACAAGATCTCATCCATCTAATCTTGGGAGCAATTCTCTCAAAAGGAGGAAACACATAATTTCACAAGCTCGTGACATTTCAAGTCCCACTAGTATAAAACCATCTGATCACAGATAGTTAACATCCAATCCACACTCTGGAAATATCATACGACTTCTATATTCCACTATGGAAAGATTAAATTTGAATCTCTCCCTCCATAAAATCCTCAAAGATTATGGGTTAACATAAAATTATCCATTGGTAACACTAGTTCCTACTCCAAAACTCCAACACATAACCCTACACCGAACACCTATGTCAAAGGATGTTTTCCACCAAACCTCAGCATTATCTTATTCAGGTGGAATTATCTCTTATTAAAATTTTATTATCGCACTACAAGGACATGTATCAATGGGATAATTTTCCCTCTTACTCATGATTATGAATATTTATTAATCATTAATATCATAGAGTTTTAATGAAGCCCCTCGTTACCCTAGATAAACATTGAGAAAAAAATTTCATGAATAGAGTACCTCATCACTGTGTCTAACATCACTACAGTAAAAATAATAAATAACATAGGGAGTCCCTCTAATAATCCTATAATCCCTCGGGTCATAGGCCTCTACATCCTACCATTTTTCTCACCCTCAACCTCTAGTTCCATGAGTCATGTAGAGACCGTCTGAGGGTGGTGCGGGAAACATCATAAACCATATGACACCTCATTCCACTCTCCCAGATCCTGCACTATGCCCTCCATCATGTGGAACTCTATGAAAAAAATTCCAAATTTTATAGAGTCGTCCATAAATATTATCCATATCAGAATCACGGTGGGTCCAAAAATCATATGGAGGAAGTAGGAATCCATCACAAGAAAAACATCACCTCTCTAATGGATGGCTAGATCCGACCTCGAAGCGTTGTGTTCTAGTCCCTTCATATTGGGATCATCTCTTAAAGAGAATCAAATTCCATGATCCATCAAAGTTCCTTTAGTTGTCAACTTTTTAGTTCCCAAGTCTTGTGTTCCAAGAACTAATAGTGAAATTCTACTTAGTAACAAATCACTTCACTACCAGGGCTCACTAGAGCACTCCAGTATAGGTGGGAATGCGCATTGATATCACTAATTAATGGATCTATCATTATAATACGTACTAGAAATTCATTTCTCTGAAAAATTTATATTGAACCAGATATAGGGAGTATCGTTCATCTTTTGTGAACCTCGCTAATTACTCTAACATAGTGATGCTATCTAATTGAAGGTGTAGAAGCTCTTGGAGACACACTGATCTCAACATGGTTTGATGAAACTTATCCATGAAAAACCTCTCAAAATATTTCCAAGTGAGAGTCACCTTTTAATGGGTCGATGTCTTTAGAATAAACAATCTATTGGATGAGTTCTAAATATGACTTACCATTAGGACCAACATTGATCAAGAGGTGTTCTTGAATGGTGGAAAACAAATGTGACTTCCTCAAGATAGTCATCAGCTGCCTGGGGGATTTGGATCACATAGATACCTGGGAGGTCTCTATCTTTAAAACTCATGCATCACACTAATCCTAAAATAATCCTCATCATACACTACTAGAACAACATGTTACTCGATGGGTGGTATCTCAACTAGAGGAAATACTAAAATATTGGTCTATACCAAGGCATATATTCCAAAGGATTATGAAAAATATTGGAATTGATTTGATATACTTACAGTTTTAATTACACTATTGGTATATCATCCCTGAAATCTGATTATGTTGTTCTCATCCCATGACCCCTTTCAAACCCTCCTCACCCATGAAAAACCTCTCCACCAAAATCCTTCTCTCCCACCAATCCATCCTCTATTATCCATTTCACTCATCCCAAACACCAAACCTTTTCTCTCATGCCTTTGCCTCCAAGACCCCATCCCTTCTCGGCTCCCTCTCCTCTGGTGTCATCCCCCTCACTTGTTGTCTCCCTCTCCTCTGCCGAGCCCCCCCCCCCCCTCTCTCGGCTCACTCTCCTCTGATGTCGTCCTCCGGCCCCCCATGCCTTCCTCTCCTCTACCGATGTCCCCTAGCCCCTTATCCTCTCCAGTCACGCATGACACCCCCCATGGCCGAACACCACACTGGAAGTCTCCCTCTCTCAGCTCCCTCTCCTCCCTCCATTTCTCCATAATTTCATAAATCATTTTGGCATGTACTTCTAGGTAAACATATATCTTCTTGAATTCTTCAATTTCTAATATTTCTACTCTCCCTCATTGTCAGGTTTCACTCATCCGAACCATAGTGGTATTTAGGTTATCTGATTCTAAATTTGATCCTAGTTTCTAGGGTGTATCATGGTTTTTCAAGTCCACCTCAGACAAGATTTGGAATCCACTACCGAAGTAAAATCAGTTTGTGTCATCTTGGTTCATCTACCACCATTCTCCCCCATTTGAATCTGGTTTATTCTTACCTCTTTGTTTGGACCAATTGATTTGACTCTATTGATTCTCTTAAAAGATATTTATTTATTATTTGTAAAAGTTTTATTGTACAATCCACCCAAGAAGATGTCCAAAAAAATTAACTAAAAATTATATTAATGAACCATAGCGAGTGATCAATCTGATCATCCTAAAACATGTAGCTGTTATAATGAATTTCATCTTTCTCTAGGATAATATGTTTCACCTGCATCTATGCTGGTTGTACCTGATTGAACTTAGAGGGATTCCAAATAATATCATTCATAAGAATATCATCAGTATAAATCATGATCATTATATGGTGTGAATGATCTTGAATAGGTAGTGGAATAATTGTACAATATTTTGAAACTTTTTGAATTCATGGATATGATCGCTTCCTTTAAGGTACAGTGAATTGTATTCAAGTTTTATGGGCCTTGTTGGATATTGTAAGGAGTGATAGTTATTCTATTGATGAATTAGTTACTGAAGTGAGAATTCCTTATGATTATTTTTACAGAGAAATAATTAATATTTCCAATTTCTTTGGCTATTTCTAAAGAGTACCTTCACCTTAAACAATGTTATAAGACAACAACTCACAATGAAAATAGTTTTTATGAACAATCCCATTTATCCCAAAATGAAGTATTGATTGAGAAGCTAGTAGCATGATGGTTTTTGTTGTTTATTTATCATATATCTGGTCTCATGTAATTATTTGGAATCATTAATTTTATCCATATGTTCTTGATATATATTTGTTGGTTAAAATTGATCTAGCTTGTATGTGAGTATATAATAAAATTAATCCTACTCACATAGGTAGATTTAGTGGTTCCATTAAAGGAATGATGATGAATGATGAATCTCATGGTGGAAAAGGTACATATGGTCCTTAATATAAAGAATTATATAAAATGGTTGCAGTGTATACTGAAGGTTCACTGACTTGTTACCAATATTCAGTGGTTGGGCATTAAATGTATATGTGCATAAAGATCTCGAAGATCTAAAGCTCTTACAATTACTAATTTCAATTATATAGTTATTTTTCTGAGTTTATACCATTATTCATACTAGTATGGGGTTTTCTATACCAAGAGGATATGAGGGATTTTAAAATAAAATTAATATGATCCAAATAGAACTAAATAAAATTAAAATAAACTAATATCAATTGAAATAAATATTAATTCACTTGAACTATAAATAAATATAACTACAAATAAACTAGAAATGTAAAAAACACTCTAAACCATATTGTGTTGAATTTAATTGCACAAAATGGAATCGAATGGAACCCAACCTAAATGATTGGAATTTAATTGAAACGAACCAAAATTGAATTTAATCAATCTTTCCAAATAAGACTTGAATTAAACACCACAACAAAACTATAAATTGAGCCAAACCAAAATAAAAAAAATCAAAATTAACCTAAACTAAGCTAGAACAAACAAAAAAATCAAATTTTATCAAACTAAACTAAACTAGAATATTTTATTCATAACTAAATAAAAAGAATAATTGGATATAGAACTTCCAAATTAACCTTAGTAGTTCATACTCATACTGATCTCGCGTAAAAATATTTAAAAAAATACAAAATGAATAAATATTAATTGGACTAAAATGAATTAAACCAATAAAACCCAATCCAATATAGTAATAATTTATATTGGTTTGGTTCCAAACCCACTACCTAAGGGAATTCCCAAAATAGTTTTATAGTTCTTTATAGTGACCTATATATTTCATATTCCCTCATTAGTAGGTTTTTGTTCAATAATTTCATAGGCCAATGATCTTGGTTCCCATCCCTTTTTAACAGCTTCACCGCCCATTACTCCTTACATGGGACCACTAAGAAATAGCTATGGGTTCCCTAAAAACCCATTTGTTGTTTCCTTCTAGGATATAATGTATCTTATAGTGACCATGATTCCCCCTTCTAGAATGTTATTTATATTATATAAGATTTTAATATGATCTATCCTTGGATTGGTTATTTTTTAATACACACTCCTTGACCTAAAATAGAAAGAATGATATTATATAGGTCATGCTTACTTCCCAGTACATGTTTATTAGCCTCTGATTCCTTCACAACCACTTATGTTGTTTTAAGTATTTTTAGGCTTATATATATCAAATTCCATACTTCTTGTACACATCTCTTATCCCATGGAAATGCATAATAATGAACATTATTTGTCTTGTGTATATCACTATTCTATAAGAAGATACATGGCTGATTGATTTAAAAATCATGGAAGATTACTACTACGGAGTCTCTTGTTCATTGATCAAGGATTTATGTTCAACATAGGGAGGAATGGATTCCCTTGTTTTTCATCAAAACCACCACTCATTGGACAATAATATGTGTTCATCAAGAGTAGTAGGTGTTTAGTCACCACTAAATGTCAGTAACCAAACACGTTCATCATCATTATGGATAACCACCAATGTTAAATTCATAGATAAGTAAAAAATTAGAAAATAATAGCACATGAAAACCCTATTTTATATAAAAATATTAAATAGAATACATAATAATATTTCAAGTTTATCTTTCACAAGAGGCCCTTTCTGCTCTCCCACCCAAGACAGTGGTCTGATTCCATCATAATATTTTCAGCCCCACTCTCTCTCCATTCCTCTTATAACAGCCTCACCTCACCTTATTCCTCACGTGGGAATCCTAAATAATAGTTTTGGGGGGGCATGAAAAAAAACCTGGATGGGTTTTTTATTTATATACTATAGTTTATCATATAGGGGCCGTTGTTCCCATTCTATAATGTCTTTTTGGGTTGTAGGAGTGCTAAAATCTTTGTCATTGGCTTCTTTATTTTATCATGCACAATGTTTGTCCTGAACTAGAAAGAATGGTAGTCTCTTAAGCTTGTGTATTTTCCAATACAAAATTTTTTTCATGTGATTCTACCATAACCTCCAATTATGCTTTAATATACTCTACATGGCCTGTATATGTAACATTCCACACTTCTAGTGCACATTTATTTCCATGTGTACAAACATCATAGTACACACTAATTGACCTGTGTATATCACGTTTCTACATCATAGTGCACAATAAACTAAATTATAAAGAATGATAGATTACTTTTTGGAGTCTCTAGTTTAATGATTCGAGACTTAAATTCAATAAAAAGAGAAATATAGTATCTATTTATTCATCAAAAACTACACAATTTCCAGTAATAAGCATTAAATATGAGTAGGAGGTGTTTATTTATCAATTATTATTAGTAAAAAAACTCATTCATCTTCATTTTAGTAACCACTTACATTCATATTCATTAAGGCCATGGTATGTAGGACATCCAACACATCCCACCCCGTACCAGTCATGTCTTCTATGTTTTCCCGCACTTCTAAGGCCATGATAACTGTAGTTCAGTCTCATAAGATATTTTTTAACAAGATCATACTTGACCTAGATAAATTAGATATTAAGGGAGAGGAAATGGATCAAACCATTTTTTATTTTACTTAATTGGATTGATCAATGTTCTGTGTTGTCTGGGCATTGCAAGTTTTAGGTGCAAGAATTTGTTTGCAAGTGTTCTGTGCAATTGTTCTGTGTCTTCTGGTCATTTCATGTTGCAATGGGATAGTAGGTTAATGTAAGTGTTTGTCTATATTGGGGTTAGGAATTTCATAGTGTTATTGAATTATTGTGTGTTCTGTGCAAGTTTTCTGGTGGTGTCCTCACTGGATGAGACTCTTATTATTTTCTTGGTCTAGATGATATTGGTTTTATATTGGATTACCAATACACTGGAGCCAAATTCAAATAATCTATAATATGAGAGTAGTGGTCTTTAACTATTTTGATCTCTTTATACACTTTACATATTGTACGTGAATCATCAAAAGGATCCCTATAAATAGAATCTACAGATATACCCTTACCACATTGTTCAATTTTAGGAAGTCGTTGATCCTTCTCATTATTTATATTTTCTAAGTTCTTTTGTGTATTCATTAAATTATATTTTGATACTTTTATTTCAAATTCATCAGAGATGGAGACATAATTATTAATTATATATTATTATATAAAAATCTCAAAAATACTCTTTAACATTAGGTATCCTAGGTATTTTTTTAAATCAACCTATAATTTTCACCCCCTACTCTCTCCAAACCTCCCTTTTTAACAGCCTATCCTCCCATTATTCCTCACATGGGACCACTAGAAAATAGTTATGGGGACCTTGAGAAACCCATTTTTTGTTTATTTCCAGGATATAGTTTCTTATGTAGTGAGTATGATTCCCCCTTCTATAATGTGATTTCTAGTATATAAGAGTGCCACATGCTCTATCATTGTCCTGCTTATTCTTGGGTGTACTCTACTTAGAAAAAAATAGAAAGAATGTTATTATGTGGGGACTTTTTATTTCCCGGTACATGCTTCTAAGCCTCTGATTTTATCACAAGCTCATATTCTATTTGAGTTAAAGTTTTTCTATAGTGAATGTATTGGATATGTATTTTTTAGGGCCTATTTTGTGAAAGCTATATATCCCAAAACTTATACCAATGTTCCAAAGAGAACCATTATGATAACTATCTATGTCAAGTGAATGAAATTTTCCAAGCAAATATAAACAAAAACAAGACACACGAAATCTAATGAAAATGTACCAAACTAAATTGAATCGAACAAAACCAAAATGAATTTAAACATTAGTCAAATTGATTATATACTATTAATATGAAGAGTAATTTTTAATTAATAAGAGTGTACTATTTGATAATATCATTTTGAAATGTAAATTGGTTTCCCCCTTCCTTGGAGGAACATAATTTGACCCATGCGGCGTTGTGATTCTTATATGTTAAACGGTGACATGTATAGTCATAGGAGATAGGTATGTTGTAGTTCAGTTTTTATTTTAGTGTCTTCATCGCATCAGCCACAAAGGCCTTTTACTACTTTCTATGGATGGAGGGTAGTTATATTCTATAAAGGGTGGAAAAAAGGCACTGGAGGTGGCTACAGTGTTTTCTTTATAGGTTAGGGAGATCAGGGTAGTGGAGAGATTAATTAGTGTGTTTCATTTTTTCCCTCCTTTATACAATGTTTCTTATATTCATTTTCTTTTCTTTTGGTGTGGATGACCAACTTATTGATTGTTCATGCTGAAATGATGTTGACCTTGTAGAAAAGTTTTTTGATATTCCTTACTATGGTAATGAGGATAGTGATGTCTATGAATAAATATTCAAATTACAAGAAATATAAGAGGATGACTAAAGAAAAAAATTATTTAATAAAAAGAACCTACTTTTTCATGTGGAAAATAACTTAAAATTGATGTGGAAGAAATGAAGGATATAAATTTTTTTAAATAATATGTTATCGTGGATATTGTGGATAAATATAAGATGAAGGGATAAAACAATGGTGATGAAGGATGCGTGGTAGGGAGAGTGGATCGCAAAAAATAGTTAGAATCTTCACATGATGAAATAGGCATTTTGTGATCTACCACCACGAAAGATATTGGATTTATTTCATTATTCCAAACACTTTAAGAAACATTATAAAGAAGAGATATTTGTGTCAAATGTGTAATTTTAAAATCTAATATATGAAAATAAAAAAATATAAAAGAATTTTGTTGAGTAAAATCTCAATATCTATTATAAAACAATAATTATGAATGGTTTTACTAACATAGTGAAAGATGGATTCGAGTATATTAATGATTTTGAGCATGATGTATTTTATTCCTACTAAAAAGTTAAAGATTAGTGTATAAGTTTGACTTGTGGAATGATATCAGAAATCATCTCAAAAATTATATAGTGAAGCTAAATGGGAGTCATTGAGGGAAAGAAAGGAATTTAGAGGATTTTTCAATGTAGAAAATAAAATTAGAATCGATACTATGGTATAGTTATAAATCATAAATAGAAGGTAGTGGTGGTTTATAATAATCTATAATCACCCACCCCAAATATAATGGTTTATTCGTGCTTGATTTATAATAAGAACATTTAAAGAATCCAAAATAACACCATTTTTGTATAAAGGACACATAACCGTGAACCATAAATCATGTGGTATTATTGTGTATGGGACACTCTTAGAAATCATGTTCCACAACTAAGAGGTATAGGAGGGAATATGATCAACACATTATGCTAGGAAAAGTTCAAGATTACATTTATTGTTTGAATGGAAACTATTTTTTAGTGTGAGATAATGTTATATGGATATTTATTAATCAATGATGAGATAAGGTAATATACATATAAAGACTCATCATGGTTACATGATATAGCGCAACGGTTCATCATGTAGTGTAAAAAAACAAAATATATCTTCTTTATTGAAATATAAATTTGGTCCATCATATTAAAAGGAAGATAAAATGTTAATGTCATCACCAGGTGTGAATCAAAAAAAAATTGTTCAAAAAGAAAATAGATGACAAAGAAGTGGATATATATATTCTACTAAGATTATCAGATCATGTATAATCTTGAATTCTTTAATTCAGATATACAACCAATATTATGTGAATAAATAATATAATTACATTCCTTACATATTAAAAATAAGGTGTTTCGCAATATGGTAATGATGAATGCTTGAAAAATATTGAATTAGGAAAATACAATTTTGGGGGAAAGGTAATAATATGTGATCATGTCATGTTGGTTGATGGTTCAGGTCATATCTATATATGTTTAATTCACTTATGCAACTCAATAAATGTAGTACAATGAAATTGTTTCAAAGATATTGATAAAAATTGGAATTGAGTTCAAGGTAAGCCTGATGAGTTTTAAGAAATTATAAAGAATCATACATGGGAGATTATTTCAAGGCCAATGGATAATAATATGTTTGGGAACAAACCATTTTTCTATAAAAACTAAATAAATATAAAATATTTATTTGAATAAAAGCATGAATTTTTTCAAAGGGATACTCCTAGATTGAAGGTATATTTTTAAATAAGTTATTTTATCATATGGGTAGACTAGAAACAATTCATGTATAATTTGATATGATTATGTAGAGGGGATTAATGGTATTCCATATGAACATAAAATTTTATTTTATAAATGGTTTATCATCATTATTCTTTATTTAAAAATATGGAAAGATGAAATGTGTACATCGAGAGAGAGTGGACTAGGGGGGCTGGAAGTAATGGATACTGAGAGAATCCCCTCTAATAATGTTAACCCCTCGGGATTCAAATGGTTGATGTTAGGAAAATAGGATGTACCTAGGCCATGCATAGCAATATTATCCATATGACCATCCACTTTACTTCCCTCACGGCATGTGTGAGTCAATCGAATGTTGTTGGAGATAAGAGTGTGACACTTACTGATGTTATACCAGATCGACTGGGGAACTTGACCAATGACCATAAGTGCATTGAAATTAATCTGAGAGTCCTTTTCTTCTTACACAATATCAATGCTGCCTTGACTGGATAAAGTAAGGCCTAACAAAAAGGCATGGTCCTCCACTTGCAGGGAGGATCCACTTCTTAGTTACATTGTGAAAGGAAACATGAAGGTGCCTTTAGAGTCTTGGATCACCCCACCTCCCCGCAGGACACCCACAATACAAGATCATTTAGTATTCGGTTTTAGGCATGAGTGAGATGATTTCTAACCGATCCATTGGCTGTGAGCAATAGAGGGAGCAGGATTCACATGGTCCATCATTTTCAATATATGGAGGGAAGGAGAAACCCACTAATTATCAATAAACCTGGTCATATCTAGTGTCATACTATGGGTATGAGAAATAATTTCTCTCCTAGTATAAATAATTCCCCCATACCTCGCTCTATTATGTGCATGCCAGAGACTCCAAAAACCGGCATGTAAAATGATCGCTCTGGCCAGACGTTCAACACATGTGTTTCCTGAACCATTAAACTAGTGCTCAAAGAAGGTGATAGCCGATAGAGGATGCACCTGGATAGTAGTAAAACCACATAAGGAGATCCAAACCTCATGATCCCATTCTCCCTTGAAGAATAGGTGATCACTACTCTTCTATTTATGAACAGAGCAATATAAGAAGTCGGAGGCCATTGAGATTCCATATTTCTTAATGTTTTCATCTATAAAAACTACACCAGGCCAAAGCCTCTATGTGAGGAATTTTAGCTTTTTTGGGACACTCATGGTCCATAGGGTTCCATTCTATTGTTTATCATGTGGGTGGGAAGCCAAGATACGATGACAGTCCCTAGAATAAAATGTGCCTGAGGCTGAGGGGTGAAACACAACTATAGGGTACCACGTTAATGGTGATAAGGTGGATGGGGGATTTCTGGTCCTTATTGAGAATAGAATTCATGTAGGCCAGAAACCTTATAGCCTCTTCATGAATGATGTTATAGTCTAGGCACCCTACGAATCCTAGAATACATTAGGCCCAGTTGACATTCCAAAATGGCACTTTTCCTTCCCTAATGATCCAACGATCATGAGACTGGATAGCAGTGAATAGGGGGAGAATAATAGCCATGAAGGGAGACATATGACCCTTAACCATCAATGATGCGTCCATATAATTTTTTCCCGTACTCTTTCCCCATAGGGCCCGATGCTAATGAAGTTCCCAGTCTATTTTAGCAAGCATTTAAAGAAGAGTGTCAACAGGACTACGAACATTGATCCCACCTTCCTAAATGGGCCTCTCCATGATCCCCCAAGAGACCCAAGAATGTTTTCCCTCATACTGGGCATCCTAAATGATGTGGGAGAGGGTAATTTTAATTTTATAGATCACCCCCTCTGGATCCTTCACACAAGAGAGCATGTGGACGGGTGTGGTCGGAAGTATACTATTCACCAAAGCGATATGGCCCGCAAATGAAAGGTTGCTATTTTTTCAATTGAGTTCTCTATCATTGATTCAGCTAACAATATGATCGAAATACTTAATTAAAAGATATATTAAAGATAGAAAAACCCCCAAATAATTCATAGGAAGGCTACTACTTTGTATGTTAAGAAGGTGACAAATCTGGACAGCCCTGTTGGGGGAACACTTGCTTGATATGAATAAGTTACTTTTTCTCTTTTTTATGACATTACCACTCCAATGAAAATATTCCTTTAAAACCAATATTATTCCATGGATGGATAAATTAGTATCATTCACAAAAATAAGGGTGTCATCAAAAAACATGAGGTAGGAGATAGGGGGGACATTCCATTTTCTTGTAAGGGAGGATCATGCCGATGTCCATACATTGATGAAGGAGACGACTAAGGATCTCTTGGGATAGGAGAAAAAGGATCAAGGAGATTACTTCACCCTGTCATAAACCCTGATAAGCCTTTAAGAAACCAATATATTTTCCTATAAAGTGAATATACATTTAGGAAGAACTAAAGCAACGTAAAACAGATCAGAAAACCAAGGGAGAAATCCATACCGAAAAGTACCTTATTGATGAATCCCAGAAAAATTTGGTCATAGGCCTTATTCATGTCTAGATTGACCGCCAAATCTGAGCCATGAGATCTAGTGTTGATGTCGGGGATCATTTCTAGTGCGAGGGTGATCGCACCCTGAATTGAACCGCCCTTCACAAATCTATGATGCTCAATAAAAATCCATCATGGAAGAAACTCCACAAATCTAGCATTGAGGATGGTTTCAATGACTTTATTGGGGAAATTGTACATGTTAACTGGACGATAGTGTGAGATATAAGTGGGGTTTTCACTTTAGGAATAACAACCAAGTCCATGGATTAAGCCACTCTTGGAAGGTTTCCACCCCACAAATAGTTTTGAATATAACATATATCATTATGTTTGACCAATTCCCGTGAATATTTCTAAAAAGTTCCTGATAAGGCATTTGATCCTAGGGAACTGTCGCTATTAAGGTGAAAAAAACTTTGTGGATTTCAATTTCCTTCGGGATAGCTTCCATAAGTTCATTTTCCTTAGTAACTTGGTTGGAAATGGCATCCATAAAGACAACCTCTCCACCCTAGTAACCATCAAGCATACAAGGGTTAAGGCCTTCCAATAGATCCTTGAAGTAATAATAGGTCAGGTGACTTACTTCTTCTCTATCATTCTAGAAAGACCAATCCTCTAATTGAATGTGTGTTGAAACATGTGTTTACTTTCTTTGATTCATTCATTGAAGAATGTAGTATTTTTTTCAACTTTAGTAATCCATTTAATCTGTGATCTCTCACTCACTATCCACTCCTGTCAAAGAATCATATCAGAAAAACATTCCTTTTTCCGTGAAATCTATTCAAAAACCCTCTCATCCTAGTTTCATTCAAGACTATCGCCCATATGATCAATATCTTGCCTGGAAATTTCCATCTCTCTATCACTCGAGGGAAATGATTTCACCTAGTCCTGAAACCTACTTCTGATCCTTTTGATCATGTTATGGAGTGTTATCCATGTCTTACCCTAGGTGGGCGCATGTCGTGCTTTGTTATGAAATTCTTGAAAACCAGGGAGTTTCGCCCAATGTTGATAATATCTAAAATTTTAGGAGTTTTCTATCTCAAGGAAAGAGTGATAAGAATTGGGAAATAGTTAGGGACACCGAGTGTCAAGTGCCTAGCTGTATTACTAGGAAACGATGTGATGGAATGAATGTTGGAAATATAGCGGTCGAGGAGACTCCCTGAAAGACAGGATCCACATTGGTTGTTTCACCATGTAAAACGAGCTCTATTGAATCTGAGATCCATGAGATCGTTGGCTTCCATGAAATGAGAAAACACCAAACTCGCATTGATGGGGAACAGACACCTTCCCTTCTTTTCTTCGGGTGCAGAAATTACGTTGAAATACCATCCTAGAAACCAGGGAACATTTCTAGGTCTGAAAAAGTATAATTCATGCCATAAGACCTTGCACTGCATGTTTTCATAGATCCCATAGACAAATATAGTGAATAAGGATCCATTATCATGAGAGATCATGGTGGTAATATGTTGGTCACCTGATTGAATGAGGTCCACCGAGATGCTACGATGCCCGAAGATCTGTATGTTCTTATTTAAAGACTACACATGCATGTACTCATGCATCATTAGCCTTCCGGAGTAATCATCAATTATGGAAGGATTTTTCTTATGTTCGAGAATGTCTATGAGATGAACCCTATGTATACGAGCTTATGAGGTGTGGAAGTCCAACATAACCCATGCTCTGAGGCCACATGCAATCTAGATAATGAAAGGAATCATTGAACAGAGGATTTCCCATTACTTTCCTTAGGACTCGTGGCCATCGGTGAGAAAGAGGGAGAGGTCTCCTTTAATTTATGAGATTGATCTAGGGTGAATCTACCTTCACTAATAGTAGTATGTGGAGGAGATGTAAAGGGAACCTTCAAAAGAAGTGGGAACTCGTGTTCTGTCCATGAGATGAAAACACGGTATGAGGATTAATATAGGAAGGCTTGTTGGAGAGAGGATTTGGAATAGGGGATGACGGAAGAGACGAAGGAGGTTTAGGTAAAGGGGGAGAAATAGGGGAACCAGAGAGAGGAATGGCAGGGAAGGAGGCCTCGGGGGATAGAAAATATAATAATAGGGGCTTGGGGATTGGAAATGTGGGAAACTAAGGAGATTAGAGTAAATGAGGAGGCCTGAGGGGGAGGAGGAAGGATGGCAGGGAGCCAGTCATGAGGGACCTTTGGAGCTTCAGAATCAGAGGGGAAAAGGGAGAAATTGGGTAGTCAGGCCAGGAAAAATGGATAGGGACTAAAGAAACCTCCTGGAATGAAAGTAAAATAGAAGGAAACACCATGGACACTAAAGGTGGGATAGGGTCTTCCAAGGTTGATCCCACCACAACACTTGTGGGAAAGGCCATGCCCACATAAAGAGTATAGGACGTTGATGGCTGGCTACACACCGGAACATTATGAGGGGGACGATGCCATCCACCTTGATTTTATTTCCTGCAAACTTTAGAGGAGTGGATCTGAATAGAACATGAAGAGAATTATATCCGATACACTAGATAGAGGATGGGCTGCAACCAAGAAAAGGAGTCCTTCACTCGGATGAAAATATGATCTGGAGGGGGGCACGATGTGATCATTTCCATACAGATATAAGTTACAGAGGCATCTGAAAAACTCAATGTATGATCATCCAAACACAATAAACCCCCTAATGAATTACTGATGACCATGAGGAAACCATCATTTTTAAAGGGAAGCATAATTCCTAGATGATGCACCCAAACCGTAGCAAAAGTGCTTTCCCTCCCATTATGAACATCTAGAAACGAATAAACAAAATTGATGCACCACATTCCATGGGATATGGGATCCCTACACCAATATTTAACAAAAACATCATCTAAGATAAAGACAATGCAGAAGGAATTATGTTGGAGCGTCAAGATATTGCTGGAGAGATTTTACCCCACGATCCAACAAAACATTGGAAGATCGAGACCAGAGGATTCCCACCAACATAATGGACAACGAACATTATTTTGAGGCATGCTTATGCTTCTGTAAAGTCTACCGCTGGTACCTCAATTGATTGATGCATACCATATTTTGAAACCATCGAAGGGGGAGGGGACAATGCTAGAAAGAAAGGTCGGTTAGAGACTCAAAATGGAGCAAAAATAGCATCTTTGAAGGAGAGTCCACAGCTAGGTGTCCAATGGGAGGAGCTAGGATTGAAGACCTTCAGAGGAGGTGACATAGGCACATTGCATCCCGAATAGGGAGAAATAAATGGAGGAATTTGAAAAATGGGAGGCGCATGATGTGCGTTCTCCATAGAGCTGAGCGAAGCCATTTTCATTTTAAAATGCTCTAATTTTTTATAATAATAATTTATAAATGGATTATATAAATAATAATTATACATCGAGTAGCTAGATAATATTTTTATTCATAAAGGCCAGGAAAATTTTATTAGATGTGTAAGGAACTATATTGGATAATTTATTAACCAATAGAATGATATTATTGACCAGACTAGTAGTTGAAAAAGATCTATTTCATATATGATGGGTTTTATTCTAATATGTTTATCTAGAAGAGTATCTGGATTACATATTTATAATTGGAGGTTTACACGTGATTTGGAAGACTCGAAAAGGATTAGTTTATAGTGGGGTTTCCAGCTTAAGAGGTGCAGGTTTAGAGCAGGTTTAAGAGGTGCAGATTTACAATGTGGTTCCCAACATTGGAAGACTATGGTGTAGGTTTTGGTTTATAGCGGCTTTAAGAGGTGTTGGTTTACAGTGGGGGTTTCCCGGCTTTGGAAGACCGAGGTGTAGGTTTTTTTAAGCTTATGTTTGTTTTTGGAGTAGAGGTTAGACCAATGGTTTAATGAACTGTTGTTATACTATGCATATACACCAACGGTTCAAAAAAAATTAGAATAGGTTAGATGCTGGATAGTATGTATACCAATGGTTCAAGAACTTTTGGTACACATATATACCAATAGTTTTACTTAAAACCGTTAGCATAGATTACATTCAGACTACCTATAACAATGGTTTCTAATAATCCTTTGGTATAGGGCTATTCCAACTTCAAACATACCAAACGTTCTTGAAAATATTGGGATAGGCTATCCCAACGGTTTCAGAACCTATCCCAATGGTTTGAAACCATTGGGATATGTGAAATTTTCAGTAGTGAGGACCACTATGAGGTACTTCCTAATGCCTAGTTATTTTGTAATGAAGCCTTGTTATTGAGAGAATCATCATAAAAATACTTCCATGAAACTCTATCTAGCTGTCATCGTGGTGTTAAAATGAAATCAAATCCATATGCACTATGGTAAACGAGTATATCTGGGGATATGACTTAAGAAGTACCTAGAACCCACATCCCACTAATATATGATGCATGTACCACAATGTACCTATGATTCGTACCTAATTATACTCAGTCAAAAAGAAGGTTATCTGAAACCTAGTGAATGGATATGTCGACTACTGAACCAACAAAAGGAGTCTCATACTAGAAAGTCAAACTTGAAATACCTTACCATTGCCTCTATAAAAGACAAAAAAATATCACATAGTATGGTCTTATGGTATTACCGAAAACATTTATACACTCTTTCATGACCCAACCCACCAGAGCCTGATCCATGACTATCCCAATCCCACCTCCAATAGGCTAGGAGATGGTGACCAATATAGATTATTATTATCACACATATAGGAGGATTTATCCAATGGTACTTATATGCATGCAAACACATACATCACCTCCCATGTAGTGTTGGTCCTGATGATTCCAAAAACTCCACTTGGTACATACATCTCTAACAAAAGTGACCCATAACTATAACCTCGCATAACATATCTAACATCAAAACCATGGCTACCATCATATCTGATGTGTAAAACCGCTATGGAAAGCTACTTGTGGGCCTCCATATGAATCATAAATATGGATATGCAAGAGGGAGAAACCCCTCCAAGGGAAGTACACATCATGTATCCACGATACACATCATGTCCAAAGACACAAACCCCTAGACATGTTCACTCTCACCACCTAGCCTCTAGAGTTATACTACAAAGAATGTACCTTTTCCACATGGTGTGGGACTCTAGAAAATCTTCTGGTTATTCTTGTTCCCTTACACATTTGGATGGCCTTGTCACTCAACATTGTGTGTACCCAAGATACACATTGTGTCATGGATATACGGTCACATTCCCATGTACTCATTCTATTTCCATGTCATGTATCTCGTTCCCATGTAATCTGGTTGTGTATTATGGCTTCCTTGGTCATGTACTATGGCCACGCAACCTGTGATCACTACACAACATGTACCCACAATAAAATTTTTATAGTCCTAGAAAGTTAATCTCAACTGAAATGGAAGAACATTTGAAGTTTAACCCTACACTACACATTGTTTGATCAAGAATTCCTAATAAGAATTCCCTATAATCCACTCGAATCACCACGGTTTCCAACTAAACCAAAATATCAGCCATCTCCGGGTCCCTAGTATTCTTTTAAGGGATATAAAAATTTAAAAAACCTATATAAATTTTATTGGGACTTCAAACTAAAATCTCCATAACTCTTGGTGAAACATAAAACATTTTAGGTCACATTCATGCACTGAATCGAATTCACCACTATCTGGGAGATATCTATATCAAGATCGAAGATTGCTAGTGTCTTATCTACAAGGTTATGCCTTAGTTCATCCTTCACCCAAAGGGGGAGGGGTTCCTCCTTGCTTCCATGATAACACAAGGGGTTTAGGTATTTATTTAGTTTTATTAAATTAATTACCTTTATTTAATACCCTTCCAATATTGCCTCAACCGAGCACCCGACACTGAAAAATATTATGTCACGCTTAAGGTAAACTCAACATTTGGGACTCAACTGTGGACTCTAATTTCTTATCCAAGACACCACTCGAGTGTCACTTCATATTTTAAAATAATTTTTTCAGGTGTTAAACAATATATATAATAGTTTTTATATTCATCTCATTGAGGCTCTTCGGGTCCTGGAATCCCACACTAACTCAAAACCAAGCTATAAAAATATTCCTAGAAATATTGTAGAATCATATAGGTAAAACCCCAAATTTAAATAATAGTAGTATTTTCTGGAATATTTATCTTCTTATAGGGTATAATCAGTTCAAGGTGAACAAGGATGATATTTCTATTATGATATTTCTTACTAGATAAGTGTATTGTTATTTTTTATGCACTTTGTGTTGTCTAATTAATTAGATGTATCCATGGATCATATGAACATATTTTTTCATGGATATTTGGGTATGTTTATGTTAGTGTTTATTGATCATATTTTGGTATATTCTAAAATCCAAGAGGATCATGAAAGAATTTATTTTTCTCAAAAGCTTGAAATAAAAAAAATTATATATAAAATTTTGTAAATGTGGATTTTGGTTAAATCAAATTTATTCCCTCATGGTAATGTATATATATATCGAATAATTATTCATCATACTAAAACTAAATTGGTTTAGTAATGGTCAAGTCCTGTAGAATTCATAATGATTAATAGTTTTCTGAGGTAATTCGGTTATTATGGGTACTTTTTTGAAGACATTGGTCAGTTATCTAGAACACTAACTAAGTAAACTCGAAAATTATTTAAATTCTTCTAAAAAAATAGTGTGATTAATATTTTTAGGAACACAAAATAAGTTTAATGAATTATCCAATTTTTTCCTCTATAATTAGTGAATTTTTCATTATCAATGATTCTTCTTTGAAGGGACTTTCTTGTGTTCTAAAGCATAATTATCAAGTAATTTCTTAATCTTCAAATCAGTTGAAACATCATGAACTAAATTATCTTGCGTGAGATCTGGAACTATCTTCTATAATTTTTTCCATTAAAAATATTTTTAATTGATTTATATGGATTATTGTGTGAAATATATACAAATCTTAGTGGTTTGAAAAAAATATTAAACTAAATAGAGTTGAACATGATGTAGAAAAATTGGATTAAACTAATAAAATACTATTATTTCATGATTATTTACTATATAGGAAAAGTATAAAAAAGAAGATGATTCATGAATTCACAAACACAGTGCATAAAAACCAAGATACATTTGTAACATGGTCCTTTGTTAAATTATTTATCAAATTATAGACTAGAATTTTTTCATTCATAGACATCCAATATTTTTTTCCATGTTTTAATGAATTTTTCATTTACATCTCAAATTAATAATTCTTAGAAGGATGAAATTGATTTGATGGAAAAGGTGTAGGTGATAAATAAATGTATGTTACCTTAATTAAACATTAATAGTGAAGGTGTATTGAGATTTGGAAAAAAGGTATTTTGTGCCAGAAATTTCCTAATTGAAAAATGAATTTTTTAGTGAAGCTCAGATCACTCCTTTCTCTATTCTTTCCATTTGTACTAATATGTATGGAGAACATTAGGGGAACTATAAATGAGATGGAATAAATAGTGTTATTGTAGATTATAAAATTAAATAATTAAATTGTAAATACCTAAAATTTAAACGAAAATTACTAAAATGGATTATTTAACCTTTTCCAATGCTGGTTTAGAAATGAGAAAACATGTATGAAGATTTCATAGAGGTATTTATGATGAAATATTAAGGAAATAATGTTGAATATGTTAATTTTTAGGGATTGTCAAAATTATACACATTTTTTGTATTTGATATATGATGACCATAGATTAGTTTTCTAAACTATATCTCAAAGAGATATTTATGTTATATATATTACATCATTCCCTTGTATCTGATCATAATCTTGTGTATAGTTCTAATATTTTTAAAGGAATTAACAAGTCTTTGGGTACTGAAATAAATTTCAGTACATATTTTTATACTAAATAAGATGGATGGTAAAATAGAATGATTCAGACATTGGATGACATGATTTGATCATGTTTAGTAGATATAAATGTAATTTGGGATTATAATCAATCATTAATTTTTTTAAATTATAATAGTTTTCATTACAATACCAAAATAATACCATTTGGGGAATAACATGGAATGTGAGGTCAGTCCCTAACTTTTTTGCGATGAATTTGGTGAAAGGAAGTTAGTGTGACCATAATTGGTAGAATAAAATGTTGAAAAGTTAAATATGATTAAAAATCTGATGATGTCAGCTCAATGTATAAAAAAGAGTCATATATATAATATTTGTAAAGACATTTCATTATAGGTTGGAATTAATATTTTTATTAAATTATTTCCATGGAAAACTATTATGTGATTTGGTAAAATGTGAAAGTTATGAACAAGGATCATTAAATCATATTAAATATTCAATAAATTAATATTATTTTTTATTTATTATAGTTTTCTCTAATTTTTTCCAATTTATATGATCTGTTTAATGTTTCATTATTAGGGATATATGTATCGAATGCATCACAAATTTTGAGTCAAAAATTTGGAAAGTTGGAAGTGAGTCTCTTGTATGAAGAATACCACATTTATATTCTTTAACATTTAGATTAGGTGTTTTGGAATATGATTATTCATAAATATAATGTTTTTTGGGGAAAAACATATGATTCAATAAACAAAATGATAATCATAAAATGTTGAGGAAGCAAAATTTCATCACATCTATAACAAGTAAATAAAATTGTGAGGATGTGGCTTTCAAAAGGGTTTTAGAATTTCTAACCTAGTTTATGGTAAACCAATTTAATATCTTATTAATATTTATGAATTAAATTTTAAATATTTAAAATCACTATAAGACTATTAATTAATTTTTAGATCAATAAATAAATAATTTACTTGTAGTAAATTTATTTTTGTAATATATGATTTTTTTCATATTTTTTATTTCTAAATTTTAGAAATTTAACTGAAAAAATAAACTTTTTTTCAAATACACCTCTTAATATTATCTTATTATGAATTTTTTTTAATTTTCTATAAAGATTTATTTTTAAGTGATTATTGAAATATATCAATTTTGGTAAAACTGTCATTTATTTCCATTAAAAAAAATATTATAAATGTACCATAATATTTAAATTTTATATTAAATTAATATAATTATACATTATTTTAAAATAATTTATTTAATTACGTAATTATTATAATTATACCTTATTTTTTATGAGTTAATTTTCTTTCTAAAAATGCATTTGAAAAAACCATTTTTTTATTATGTTTTATGAAAATATAATAAAATTGATTTGATCCAATTATGTAAATTGAATAATGTTAAATATATTACAAATTTTGAATCTGGAGGGGAAATTTTTGTAAATATTTATATTTCATTTTTTATCAATATGAATAGCAATTGTAGTAAATATTTATCATCACAGAAAGGGTAAAACAGGTAAACATGATTAAAAATATGTAATAAGAACATAAAACCTCCTAAACACATTGATTTAATTCAGATTAATTATTTTTTATAATGACTATACATTTATTTTAAGTTTTCCAATTTCTCACCACTTTTCATTGACAGTGATGTAAAATGATTTTAAGTAAAGAATAAAAACAAATTATCACTATATTTGTTTTAATAAATCAAATATTTTATCATAGGGATAAATAAAATATATATTAAATCATAAAAATTTTATTTAAATATGATTAAATATTTTATCATGGTAATTTATTTTTTATTTTTAATTATGGAATATTTATCATAAATGTATCTGCAACATCGATATATTTTGGGTTTATGTAATTGAAAAGACATGTAAATAATTTTTAAAATAATTGAAACAAATAAATATTGGATGAATTATTAAATCCCATATATATTTTTGATAAATATAACATAATATTCATATTTTACATTTTTATGATCTAATTCCATTAGCATGTTGATTTCATTAATGTCTAGTAATGTGAGTAGTCCAAAAATGACTTTAATTGTATATTATGTTAAATAATATTTTATTAAATAATTTTGATTCCAAAATAATATTATATTTGTATTATTAATTGGATATGGTCTATAATGCAAACTATTTTCTACTTATGGGTCACTTTTCCTATTATTGTAGCTTTCTTAAATTTTATATAGTAATAATATTGATATTAGGGTAATCATTTAATGGGTTAAGTTTTGGTTAAAACTAAAAGATAACATTGAAAACATCACCTAAACATAGATAAATTTTATATTATGTGTGTATCTAGATTCATAATCATGCTACCTACTAAATATTAAAAAAATCCACATGAACATTAAAACGTATTTTTATCATTTTAATACATTGATTAATACCAATGTTGTCCCTACCATGACTTATACAAGAGAACAAAAACATGTCTCCTCCTCGCACCATTTGGGAACTAATATATAGAAAATGACTGCCCAAATTTCTCCCTAATACCCAAACCAATGTATTATAGTTCCTTTTCTCACTAAAATAAAACCCCTTGAAAGATTATTGTGTTATCCAAAGAGTTTATCTAAGGATAAGGTATAAGTCCAAACAAGACTATTTAATGTTCATTTATTTTTATAAATTATTCATATATCCATTAACCATGATGAAACAGATAGTATCATTTTCTTAAATAAATTGAAATAGTATTAGGATTAATATATATTCCTTTTTCACCTTCATTTCCATCCAATGTGAAATGAAAACATTACTTAGGTGTATGTCTGGATTACCACCTCCATGAGGCGACTTGTTTCGTTTTTCATCACCACATCATAAATATGTTTATTAATATAGATTTAATTAATTCATATTATATTCATGACATAATTATCATTATATAAATATAATCAATCATATATTTTCATACCTTTCCATCTATTTAAAGATGATAACTTCATTTTTGACTTTGTGTGGACTACCACCTTTACAATGTGATGTGAGTCATTTTTCATTTAAAAATTTCATGGATGGATATGATTTTTTGTTTAATGTATAAAAATGATATTGTTTTCATGGTTATGTTTATTTATTTAATGGAATAATGACAACGTAGACCATATTAATCCAAATACAGTTATTTTGGGAATATGAAACAAACATCCTCAAAACATCTAATATAAACTTAACTGATTAAATAACATAATAAAACATGGTCACAAATGACCTAAAACGGATAATGATAATTTAATGTATATGAGAATGGTTATTATGTAATTAAATAATAAATAAAATTTTTTTGGAGTTAAATAATGTATGATGTCGAACAGTGTCTAACGTTATGGAGTCTCCCTTTAAACCATATTTTAAATATTTAAAAGAGTTTATTATATTTTTCTTACATATCAATGTTTATTAAAATGATTCAAATATATTCTTATCTAATCATCAAGAACTATTAATTTTAATTGTAAACTACCATTAATTTATTTAAATGGTTTAAAAATGAAACATCTTGTCATTTTCGAAATAACGTACTTTAACAAAATTTGTTAATGGTATCAATATTTCAACTTTTACGAAATAAATATATTTTCATGCCAACATGTATTCCCATTTGTTTGAATATTAATTTAAAATATTATATTATTAATTTCGAAAAAATCATTTCCACTATAATTTTTAAATGTTTTAAAATTAAATATATTTCAAAAGAAGCCACATTTCCACTTATTTAATGAGAAAATTGAATGTTCTAAGATTATGGGTTCCAAAGAGTTTTACAATTGATTCATGATGAAAAAAATAGAAGATTTAAAAAAATATGGTACATGAGGATCACATATTATTATGAATGACCATGATATACCTTATTTGATTGGTGACACCGATAAAACTTATATGATTGGTGAGACCAATATTGGTGTCAAATGCATTGGATAATGTTCCATATCTATGAAGTCATAAAGGTTGGATTGAATAGTGGTGGTTTCTACTTTGGATTTAATTGGCCTCTGGATATTTATAACATGAGTTAACATGAGTTATGAATATTTTTCATTAATATTCATACAAGGCTTTATACATTCATGTAATGGGTTTTAATTTTTTTTCTTTGAGAAAAAAGTATGTTTTCCATGTGGATATAATTTATTGTATATGCTCAAATGATGATATGAAAAACATAAAAATTATATAGATTTTTATTTTTATTAATAGAATAATGTATTTTTGTACTTTATATACCTTACAGATTATTTTTTCCTCATCCAAAATTTTCAATAAAATCACACGTTTTATGTATGAGTATGAGCCAATAATAAGTAAATTTGAAAATCATAAAGATTTTACATGAAAAGAATGCTTGTTTAATTTTAAAAAAATTACAACGTGGGAAATTTGGGTCGTTATTGGAAGTTTACACTTCATAATATATGATTTTTTAAATCAAAATTGATGAATTAATTCAGTAAAACTCTAAACAATAATGATTATAAAAATGTAAGAAAGTGAGTTCTTTTTTAAAGACTCAAGATTATGAAATTTTTTAAGGATGAGTAATTATATCGGGGGGTATTAATGGGATTAAAATTGATTATATGGAATTTTATTCCATAAAATGGTGATTTATGGCATAAATGGTTATATTTAGGATCACCCCCATCCCTGGTTGAATGATTCATGATGTGGAGACATGATCCATGTTGTGACCCAATTTTTTAGATTTAAAAATCATAAACAATTACATACATTTATATTTTAGTATTAAATCTATTATGTTTTTTTCTACCCCATTCACCCCCATGATGCACAAAATCTCTCCCCCCTAAGTTCTCCTACCTTTATTAAGTTTATTATTTTTGTTTATTTAATACTTAAAGTCATACACTCAAGGTAATCTCATCCTTACTCTCTCATTTAATTCACACCTTCATCTTCTTCCTTTCATTCTCAATATTGGTCTTGGTGACATAGATAATCATGTTGACTCAGTTTTTTTGGTATTTTCTTCATTTTATGGTTCAAAAATTTTTATTATAGGTATTTCTATTCTACTGGTAGATTATTAACACTTCAATTTACATATGAAACTTTGATCAATCAGTTTGAGCTATATATTCCATTGTATTGGCACTATAAATTCTAGAATAATGATTTATTTTCTATTTATAGTCTTTTTGATATAAAATGATAATATTTAATATAAAAAAAGTTTATTGAAATTAAAATAATGTACAAAATGATTTTAATTTCAATGAATCAGTTTTTCTCAATTCTAAAACATGGTGAATTTTTTTTAAATTAACCTTGAAAACTATGTTATTGGAAAATTGCATGAATAGATTTTCTAAAGGGATTTTAAAATCCCAAATATTTTTTAACCATTATATTTTTTTAAAGTCACTACATGGGTTTCAATGGTGTTATTTTTATTTAAATGGTTATGTTTCATTTACAAATGTGTTTTAAATATTTCTTGTTGTTGGGAAAATGGATTTATAAATGGTTTTATGAACAATTATTTTAATGTATGAGTGGATGGCCTAGTTTCCACTCTTTAAATTGTCATTATATGATTGAAGACAAACTTTAGACTACACCTCGTTTTATTTTTTAAAAATTATTAATTTTTTAATATCATTAAACATTTTTGACCAAAAGGGGATGCTTCCGTAGAAGGTTTTGGGTGTGATGCCTCATTTATTGTTTTGATTTGTGTGATTATATAAGTATAAAAATGTATTTATCTTTTTCCATGGTTTTTATCAATGTATATCCCCCCCCCCGAAATTTTTTATGTCATGGGAACTATAAGTGGATAGTTGAATTTCCAAGAGAAAATTATATACTAGTTTAGGAACCCACTCTAACAGGTGGGACTTACTATGGATCACACACAAGTTTGGAGATTTCCCTATAGTTATTCATGTTATGGTATTAAAATTTTTAGTTTGGTATGGTTTAGTCACTCACATTTATAAGATGTATCCTTCATATTATTTTACTATGCATTAACCCAATCACTTAAATCCTCCCATGATCACAGGGAATATAGTTATTTAATATTGGAAATGTTTCCTTTATTCTTGATATAATACTTGGATATTTCCTTCTCATTTCCCTTCTAGATGTTTATTTTTTATTTTAAAATTATTTTCATTTCACACTTCCTCTATCATTTTTATTTAAAACTAATATATGGTTTAAATTTTTTGGAAATTATGTTGAACATCTTCAAAAAAAATTCAAAAAGATATTTCTTAATCAAAATTTATTTTTACCCATTAATTAAAATGAACCTATTTTAAAGGGAAGGTAAATAAACAAATTTTTAATTTTCAATTCAAAATGAAAAACATATATTGTGTAAAGTATATTTTAAAGCATAATGAGATAGAACCTTAACTAAAAGAAAATGAAATGTGTTGTTCTTTTATATCAATAATGAAGAATTTTATACTCACACTTATCATATTTCAGTTTTATGTATAGTTTTCTATTCCACAAGAATTATTGGGTTTTTTATTGAATAGAGACTAATAGACTCATGTAGTGACTTTATTTGGTAATTTTTTGATTTCTTTTTCACAGTTTTCTCTATATCATTCAAAATGGTATTTGTGGGATTTGAGATCCCATTTTAGTTAAATAAAGATTATGTTGAGTTGTTCCATTATTTTAATTTTCTTTGTTTGGTTCCACTTTTTTATATTTCTTCTTTTCTACAGAAGCATGGAACTTTGATGTAAGGAGTAGTCATTCCAAAAATTTTGGAGAAATTAATCTATGTGTTTAAAATTATTTAAGAAGAAAACTATTCCCACCATATGTACTCTAGTTCACTAGTACTACTTTAATGATAGGGGTGACTGAAAATGTTTCGAGGGAATATTGTGGTCCTTCTCATGAATAACGACCCAATATTTCCATACATATATATTACATATGTGTAGATGAATATTCATTGAATTATACAAATAAATTTCTCAGGATTTTAAGGTATAGTGCCTTTGTAAATAATGAAATGTTAACAATTAGTTTATAATATATCTGAATCATATCAAATATATTTCTTCATAATTAGATCCCTTTTTAGAATATCGCACTAATCACCTTTCTTTATATCATGTGAAAAGGAAACATAAGAAAATAGGGATTTGAGATTCTATGAAAGGGTAAACAAAGAAGATATAAATTTAATATCTAATGAAATCATAAGATAAGAAACATATTTATTTGATCTTGATGATAACATACAATGTTCATACACAACACTTTATTGATCATAAAAACTATTCATCGCATAAAACATTAATATTTCAGAATATAAGAATCATAAGAATTAAAGAAATATCATAACATAATCAAGAAACATAATTTATAGTAATAAATGTGTTTTCAATCATTATAAATATAGGAAAAAATTCATATATCAAATTTAACTACAAATACTCTCAACCTAGAATATATCACATTTCTCCTATAACAGATCAATCACAATGACTTGTTTCCCTCCATGTATCAATCTAAATGACTTGTTCCCCCTAACTATCTCTTGAGATATAATTAATTACCAAATTAGTTGGATGGAGATGTACTTCCCACAAATAATATAATTAAAACCATACATATTTGTGACACAAAACCATAAATAATTTACCATCTTAAAACCCATTTAACAAAATGATTTTCATAAACACGGCATCATAAAATAACTCATGGAAAAGAAATAGGATTCATAAATAAAATAAAAATATATCATTGAAATAAAAAATAATAATTTTTTTCCATTAGTTATATCTCTAGTAAAACATAAGTAATATATAATAATTTCATCTTAGATGAAATTTTTTTTGAATGATTACATGAAATGATTCTTGAGAAAAATATACTTTCCTTTATGAAATAATTTTTTAATGAGCCCAAAAATTATAAATGAAAATATTTTTCTAAAAAATAAACTTATGATATTATAAAAGAATATTAAATGCTTAAGATAACATGATGGTGGAAAATTTAATTCACGCCATATGAGTTAACGAAACATGCCTTCCATATATTGTTTTTGGAAAATTCACAAAGATTTTTGTGTAGAAAATAAAAAAATATATTATTTTCCAACTATTTCATAAAATGTAAAAAAATTTAAATTTACATTAAATATTCATATAATAATAATAATAACCATTTTGAAAACATTTTTATGAATCATGAACATGGAAGATAAATATTTCCCAACATAGACATAAAACAACTATACTAAGTATTGATGTGATTGTGAAATAAATTTATACCGCTTTATAATCAGTTGAATCTTATGCCCCATGAAATAAATAAAATTATATGGATATGGAAATACATTAATATTTACTATAACACACGTAAAAAATTCATGGGATTTCTATATTGTAACACTCTGACCCCAGTTACCCAGATTCAGTGCATTATTTTAATACATTAGCATGATACTAGGAATAATGTTCTAAAAGACTTATTAGTTTAGGAATCATGGAAAATAGATTACATAAAAGAACATTACATTAAAATTTATATCACAAAACAAAACAAAAACAATACTTTTATAAAGAGATTATTCCCCTATAATAACCCTCTATATCAATCATAATACACTTCTTGGCATCTTGGGAAAATATAACACAAGAAATGGGAGATCTAAGATGCTATGTAAGGGTAAATAATTCAGAAAAAGTTGTTAACTTTTATAGAAAGATTTATAAGAAAAAAATATCTTTTAAAACATAAAAATGAATAAAATATTGTAAAAATAAATCAAACATTACTATATAATCATGCACATGGATATTCTACTATTTAAATAATTACATGTAATAATTAATCTCATAATGAGGGAATGCATAATGTCGGACATAATAACAACTACATCAAAGCATTGTTCCAAGAATATTCACAAATATTCATCAAGGCCTTCTTCCAAGACACTCGTTTGTCTCGTGAGACCTGCTGATGCATCGTGGGGTTATAGTAGGCAACACCTGTCACTTGCTAAGTATAATGCATTACTCATATGAAAAGGGGTGAAACATAAAATAAACATTCATATTAAAACAGTAATACAAAAATGATAATACTTTAATCATAAACCATTAATGTTATAAAAATAGCACATCCACATTCAAACCTATCGTAACTCTATCAATACAATATGGAATATAGTATTATAATAAATAAACCTCAATCAAGAATAATATCCAATAAAGGATGTTGACAGAGTTAAAAATAATCAGTAAAACTCTTTGAGGGAAATATCCCTTTTTCATGAAATCATTTAAAAGTCTCAAAATTTATAAAAAATTCCATTTAAAATAGATTTTGGAATCAACGTGTCCCATACCACTTTGATACTTTTGAAGGAATTAACATTTTAAAACAATTATTTCCATATAAATAAATCCTTAAAATCATTTTGAAAAAATATACATTAATTAAATATATTTATATGAATAAAATATTCAAAATATTAAGAATGATGATATAGATAAATAGTAACTTCCATAAAACATAAAATATTGTTTTTAAAAAAAAATTATGAAATAGGGTCATGGATGATAAATTTCTCCCATAAAATACTTACACAAAAACAATATAAGATAATAATGAGATTGAGGAATAAACCCTTACCTTCTACATACCCTTAGTCGAGGGTATGTTAACCTAATGTTTAATGGTTACATAATTATTATTAAATTATACACGAACCACATACATTAATATGATATCATATATGATCATATAATATTTCTTTGTTAATAATATTTCTGTAGTATCATTATTTTAGGTGTTACTGATTAATTTTCCATTGTATGTTTTGTTACGTAAGTAAGGTTTATTATGGATAAGATGTATTTGATTCATATAAAAAATGATTTTTATTTCATAGAATTAGTTCATTAATCATCAAATGAAAATCATTCTTTAATGGTTACAATGGGGAATGAGATCTTATCACGTCGTAGGGACGGTATGTCGTACGTATGTATGGGAATAATAACCTTCTATTGATGGTGAAATAATATGTAATTGGATGTTATAACATATATAAAAGAGAATTAAAATGTTATATTTATTATTTACATCAATTATACTCATTATTATACCAATCCCAATAACTAAATTCTTAATAACAAACTACACCACGATGTGGAGAGGGCAAGTCGTACATACACACGTATGGTGACTTTGTCATTCATAGGATGTATATAATAATCAATGTGGTTGTACAATATTTATAATAACAATTAATTATATAAAAGTTACTGGAGTTATTATTTTTTTATGGAAACAAAAAATAAAGATAAAGTAGAAGAAGAAAAGAACATTGAAAGAGGTGATAAAATAATTACTTCTTCTTCGGGTGCTTCCTTTTTATTTGAACAAAATGGATCCCTAGATTGGCTTTATGATAAAATTATTCACTCTAGGTTGATGTGAGTGTTGTTTAAAGGAGATTTGAGAAGGTTTTGGCCGAGAATAATGGATTTGGAGGTGTGAATTTAAGAGAATAGGAAACACCCTTTTATAAGAGAGGTGATGGGCACTTTAGGAAAAACCTAAAATATTACTTTATTATAAAATAATATTCGGTTTAAAATAGATAAAAAAGGATTTATTTAGAGGATATGGTGTTTATGGGTCGAAATCCTCTCAGACAATATTTTTTATTCATGTTTATGTCACCATATTAACCTTATCTTTTAGATTTAATTCTTAGTTAAATAGTTTAACTTTTACCATGTCTTCTGGTATTTTTATATTACATGGTTAATGTAGTTACTATAAAATTCCAAGAGATCCTAAAGTGGTTCTTTAAAAAAATATATAACAATATATAAGTCATTTTTTCAAAAATTATACTTTTAGGACTATTATATCAATTAATAAAATAGTATTTGTTCTAAAAACTCAATAATGTCAATTTTGACACCATATAGTAATTGTTTTTTTTAAATCATAAAAACATTATTCCTTCGATCCAATGGATTTATATCATACCTAATATGTCAATTTAATCCATAAACTTATTTTATGGCATCAAAACATTCAAATAATATTTATTTTAATATTTATAATTTCATTTTTTTTAATCATTCATCAATTAGATAATTATTGCATCATCATTGTGTCATAAATATATTTAATTATTTAGTGTATAAATAATATAAATAAGATACCATGATATAGGAAACCATTATATATTTCTAATTAATATTTATAATCAATCTTATCTTATACATAACCCTATATCAAAAAATGGTTTATTTATTAAAATTTGAATTTAACATTTTTTACTCTTCTTTAAATAAAATTTAATAAATGTCCTAATCTAACCCAAGTGAATAAAAAAGGATAATATTTTTTCCTAAGGTATATTTTTTTTCAAAAAAACTTACCCAATAGAATTAGGACATGTGTTGGGTTAATTTAAAATTATTATAATATTATTTTTACATTTTATTACCATATTTAACTTTAACTGTGGTAAATAAAATTCAAATGTTATTATTCACCAAAAATTATTTTCATTCTATTGAACCACATTTTACTTACTGATTACAACCATGTCTATCAGATTTTTGAAAATCAATTCACATAAGTGGTAAAATTACGTTTTATGAAAATTTACAAATGTTCCTAGAAGGTGGGTAAAAGACATTAAAAAGTTCAATGAAATTTTATATATATATTATTATTATAAAATGACTCAAATGAAATATATATGAAAATATATTTATTATTTATATATTTTAACTTTTTGATAAATTTTAATTAAAAATAATTATTTAAATAAAAAGTCGGTTTTTATGTACTATGTGGTATTTTTCACTATTCATCAAAAATGGAATATTTTCATAAAAATACCAAAAATTAACACGAAGATAATTTTGAAATTCCGGATTCAAAAATAAATTATATTTTACCAAATTAAATTTTTATTAGGGTCTAAGATTATTTCTATTATAGTTCACAAAAGGATATAAAAAGTAGTTCTTTTAAGAAAATTGTTTTTCTAATATATATAACTACATTAACAAAACTGATTAATTTCATTATAACTATGTTTTATTTGTGTGAAAAATTTACAAATAAAATTTAAAATTTATTCATTACTATTAATATTACAATATTTAATTTATAAATAAATATATGATTTAAATAAATATAATACTAATGTGTTGTTTCACAGAAACTCAATCTTGTG
This sequence comes from Viscum album, assembly GCA_963277665.1. Taxonomy (NCBI): domain Eukaryota; kingdom Viridiplantae; phylum Streptophyta; class Magnoliopsida; order Santalales; family Viscaceae; genus Viscum; species Viscum album. The sequence goes on from OY728159.1 coordinate 1,390,872,198, forward strand.
TATAATGCAAGCCAAGTCAGTGTTTCTTGGAATATAAGCTATTAAATTACATTAAGTAGATAATGTACTATGAAATATTGGGTTTTTACATTCTCCCCTCCTTTAATAAATTGTGTCCTCCCAATTTTAAGTTGTTCTTTGAAAATAAAATTTTGAAAATAGAAAATACTTTTGCGGAAAACCCACATCAGAAATAGGGTTAATAAAATTTACTCGTAATAAGAGAGAAAGTGAAATGAAAACAATTCACCACCAAATTATGATTTTTAATATGATAACATTGGTGGAAGTTAGATACACATAATTACATTGAAAAGGAAAATATTTATTGGGTGTGATAGAGGTCATCAATCCCAAACAAGTGAAAAATAAATGTAAAATTGATGGCCTCAAAGCCATATATCTATGATGATTTAAAGTATCAGTAGTTAAAAAGAACATAATTTAGTAGGATAACACAATTTTTTAGATACTTTTTCTTGAATGGGAGGGATTAATTTAATATCAAGGTACGAACTCAAGAAAACATACTTGATTTCATTACCTGTTATAACCATAATCTCAACATTTGGTTGTGCTTCAATCAATTTTCACTTTATCCCTTACACTTGGAAATGATTATTCAAAAATTATTTTTTTATGACCGAAGCGCATTTGATAAATCATAAGGTCTTCAAGTATTTCCTAAATCCTATATATATTTACTGAAATCCAAAAGGTTAGGCCAGATTATCCAATAAATTATACTTTAACCTCTAACAAAATATCAAGTTCTCAACTTACTCCATTCCAACCGTTATACTTATCCCAGATAATTATGCCCAAAATCACATTACAAAAATATATATAGGGTTTAAACATAATGAATATGTTTTTTCACATAATAAAATATGACTACCTTCATCGTGTATTCTTTTAAAACATGGTAACAACCTGAATTGTCAGATATCCTTATTGAAAACATGCATGTTTCCTTGTTCCAAAACCTTGTGGATTATTCCATAAGTCCCAAAAATTTGTATACTTCATCCAGGATTGCACAAACCCTGTGTCAAAAAATCCATAATTAGTTATCAATAAACTATCAACATCAGAATTACTTGTTCCTATCAAACATATGTTTATCCAAACATCATTATCTAAACATAAATAACATATCAAGGGTTATAATTACCTTATTCATATGTTTTCCAAATATAATCTTACCCTTAAATCAATTTTCTTGTGTAATATAAAAATACAACATGTTCTTGAAAATCATTAGTGAAAAATATAAACTTAATAATCCTTATATAATTCACATATTTATAATTAAAAGATCCATATAAATGAATACTTCAAGCCTTCCAATTTAATGGTTGGAATAGAATAGGTCATTCCTTCATTTAGAGGTATATTCTTATATATGTGTATTGAGTTGGGTAATGCACTTGATTTCCATAGATGAGACATTTAACTATATAACAATTGGTCACTCTATGACCCTTTTTCCAATAGAGATAACATCCCCCCTCTATTTCTGGTATTTCTCAAGGTTCTTCTTCCCTTCCTCGTGACAAGTTGGAAATAAAATCTTATTTCTTCTATGTTTCTTAAAATTTGAACATTTATAAATATTCAACTTCCTCTTTTGCAATGTGTTATCAATTCCATCAAAGATAACATTGTTAATCATATATCCTGATAATTGATTCGGAATAATCACAGCATCTATCTGTGTAGTCATTATCTGATTTTTTTGATCAAAATCAACATATTTTCAATTAAATTCAATGTTAATCCAATTCCTTCTTATTTACTCCATTAACTAATACCAGAAATATCATGGTGAGAAACAGATCTAATTGAAGAAAACCACATAATCATGGGAATTTATTTTCAGTCTATAATATCTTAGGTTTTATACTACGTTATCAGTGATCATTACCAAAATTCATGAGGGTTCTTCTATACTTATCCTTAATGTCAATCGTAGAGTAATGATCCCTAATCTACGTTTTCCAAATCTAATTCCAAATTTGTTGCGAAAAATACTATGATACCAACTTTAACGTCCTGACCCCAGTTACCCAGAGTCACTGCATTTTTTTAATACATTATCATGATATAACGAATCATATCCCGAAGGACCGATCAGTTTAGCAGTCTTGGAAAATAGCTTATATACATGAACATTACATTAAAATTTATATCCTAAAACAATACATGAATAATCCTTTGTGAAATACAGTATTCCCCGAGCTTAACCCTACATTTCAATCATAATACATTTCTAGGAATCCTGGGAAAATAAGACATAAGAAATGGTTGTGGTCAGATGCTCAGTAAGGGTAAATAATTCAACGGAAACTATAAACTTTTAAGGAAATATGTATAATAAAAACAACAAACTTTTAAAACATAAACTAGAACATGATATATTAAAAATAAATCAAACCTTAACATATAAATATGCACAGGGATATTCTACTAGTCTAATAATCACATTTAATATCTAATCTCATAATGAGGTAATGCAGAATGTTGGACATAGTAACTACTACGTCAAGGGCTTGTTCCAAGACCATTCACAAATATTCTGTCAAGACACTAGTTTGTCTCATTAGAGCAACCGATGCATCGAGGGGCTATAGTGGACCTCTCTAATCTCTTACTATTTCCAATGCATTTCTTATATGATAGGGGTGAAACATAACATAGTCATTCGTATTAAAACTAGAATACTAAATGTTAATATATTAATCATAATCCATGAATGGTTAAAAAATATAACATCCATTGTCAAACATATCATAACTCATTCAATACAATATGGAAGATTGTATTATAATAAATCAACCTCAATCAAGAATAATATCTAATAAAGGATTTTATCATAGTTGAAAATAATCAGTAAAACTATTTGGGGGAGATATCCCTTTTTCATTAAATCATTTAAAAGTCACACAATTTATAAAATATTACATTTAATAGAGATTTTTGAATCAAAGTGTCCCATACCACATTAAAAAATTTGAGCATAATTGACATTTTAAAACAATCATGTCCATGTAAATAAAACCTTAAAATCTTTTTGAAAACATGGTCATTAATTGAAGAGATTAAGAAAAATAAATCATTAAAACATTTAAAATGATAATCTAATTAAAGATTGGATTCGATAAAACATAAAATATTCCCTTTGAAAACATTTTTATAAAACATGTACATGGATGATAAATATGTCCCAAAAAATACTTACACATTAACAAGCTTGGATAATAATGAGATTGAAGAATTAACCCTCAGTTTGTACTTCTTATAAGTCTTGGGTACATTAAACTCCTTTAAAATGGTTAAATAATTTTTATTAAAATATTCAAGAACCACATACATAAATATTATATCATATAAGATCCTCTAATATTTCTTTGTTAATAATATTTCAGTAGTATCATTGTTACGGGTGCTATTGATTTGTTTTCCATTATATAATTTGTTATGGAAGACATGTTTGTTATGGATAGAATGCATTTAATTAATTTACAGAATGATATTATGATTTTAAACATTATTCTTTAATCATCAAATGAAAATTATTTTTGAATGGTTACGATGGGGAAAGAAATCTCCTCACGTCGTGGAGACTGTAAGTCGTACGTACGCACGAGCGACAATATAATTCTATTTATGGAGAAATAGTATGTAATAGGATGATATATTATATATACCTAATCATTAACATGATATATTTATTATTTAAATCAACTATACTCATTATTATACCCATCCAAATAATGAAGTTTTGAACAACAAACCACACCATGATGTGGAGACGGTAAGCGGTGCGTACACACGTATGGTGACTTTTTCATTCATAGGATGGATAAAATAATGAATATGGATGTAACATAACTATAATAAAATATTATTATTAAAACGTTAATGGTGTGTTTATTTTAGAATGGAAACAAAAAATAAATAGGAAGTATAAGAAGAGATGAACATTGAAAGAGGTGATAAAATAATTACCTCTTCTTTGGGTGCTTCCTTTTGATTTGAACACAATGGATCCATAGGTTGGAATTATAATCAAAGTATGGCCTCTAAGATGAATTCAGGTTTTTTGGGTGGATATTTGAGCATGGTTTGGCTGATACAAATGGCTTTGGTGGTGTGAATTTATGATAAGGGTAAGTACCCTTTTATAATAATGTTGAGGGGCACTTTACGAAATGTTTGAAATATTAATATATTAAAAACTGATTTTTGGTTTATCATATATCCAAATGGATTTATATCGAGTATTAGGTGATTATGGGTCCAAATCCCCTCAACCAATAGGTTTTATACAAGTTTAGGTCAACATATTAACATTATATTTTAGATTTAACTCTCAGTTAAATAGTTTAACTTTTACCATTTATGCCTGTATTTTTATACTACAATGTCAATATAGTAACTATAAAATTCCAACTGAACCTAAAGGGGTTAATTAAGGATATATCTGAAATTATAGAAGATATTTGGACTAATATTATATTTTTATGACTATTATATCATTAAATAAAATAGTATTTGTTTTAAAAACTAATTTATGTCAATTTTGACAGTATATAGTAATTTATTTTTTTAAGTCATAAAAACATTATTCCTTCATTAGAATGAAATTAAATCATACCACATATTTCAATTTAATCCATAAAATTCGTGGATGGCATCAAAACCTTCAAATTGTATTTGTTTTAATATTTATAATATCATTTGATTTAATTTTTTACTATTAAGATAATTACTTCATCATCATTGTGTCATAAATAAATTTATTTATTTATTGTCCAAAAATTATAAATAAAATACCATAATGTAGGAAATATTTTTATCTTTCTAATTAATATTTATAGTCAAATTTATCTTATGAAAAACCCTATATTAAAAATTATTAAGTTATAAAAATTTGAAATTAACACTTTTCACTCTTCTTTAAATAAAATATATTGAATTTCCTAATCTGACCCATGTGAATCAAAAAAGGATCATTTTTTTCCTAAGGTTTATTTTGTTCAAAAAACACTTATTCAATAGAATTAGTTCATCTATTGGAGTAATTTGAAATTATTATAATATTATTTTTACCTTGAATTACAATATTTACTTTTAACCGCGGTAAATAAAATTAAAAAGTTACTATTCACCAAAATTTATTTTCATCTTATTGAACTAAATTTTACTTACTGATGAAAAAGAAATTTGTTGGATATTTTAAATTCAATTCACAGAAATGGTAAGATTAAATTTTATGCAAAGTTTCAAATGTGCCTACAAGGTGGGTAAAAGACGTTAAAATGTTCAATGAAATTTTATATATGTAATCTTATTATAAAATATATAAATTTCTTATATTCGACTAATATATGTATCATGTATCTAATCTTAATTTAAGATAATTTTTAATTAAAAAATTTATTTAAATAAAAAAGTCTGTTTTTATGTACTATAAAGTATTTTTCAATATTTTTCAAAAATTGAACGTTTTTAGAAAAAATACCAAAAATTCAACCTAATCTAATTTTGATATTACATATTCAAAAATGAAGTTTATTTTTCAAAACTCAATTTATAGGAGTGTCTAAAATTAATTCTATTATTGTTCACAAAAAGAAATAAAAAGTAGTTCTTTTAAGAAAATATTTTTTTCTAAATATATAAATATTTTAACAAAACATATACATTTCCTTATAAATATGCTTTATTTATGAGAAAAAATTATAAATAACTTTTATAATATATTCATTACTATTAATATTATAATATTTAAATGATAAATTAATATATCGTTTAAATAATTATAATACTAATGTGTTGTTGCGCAAAATCTCAATCTTGCATATAACGCAAGCCAAGTCAGTGTTGTGTGCAATATAACAATTAAATTAATTTAGAGAGATAAATTACCTTAAAATCTTCTGTTGTTACATATACACTACAAATGAAATATGTAGTTTATATGGACATTTCCCCACAAAAATAAAATTGAGACAAATATCCCTTACATCAAATCTTGGATTTCATTTTTCACGTTCAAACGTCATATAAAAAAATATAGATTTTTCCATAATTTATTACATAACCATATATAAATCATACAATGTATTATTATTTTATAACACCTTTCCACCCATTTATAAATAATTAAAATCACTATTCTAGGTGATATCTCCTTCATTTTCCATGCATGTTTCGATTCGGCGATCACAATCCATGTACGTTGAACAATGTACCATTATTTCTAGAATAATTATTATTTTAAATATATCATATATATTCATAAAATTAATCCTTATAAACAACCATGTAAAATATAGAAAAAACTTAATCACGTTGCATCGTGGATATTGTAATCCATACATACATACAAGCGACTTTATCATTTCCCAAAAGATTAAATGGTGAAAAGGTAGATATTATATTATCATTCCAAAAGTATAATAATTTCGTAAAATAATATATATATATATATATACATATATTAAACCCATCATAATTCTCACTCATAAAATATGGTGATTTAAACTAAATTTTATCACTACATGGAGATGGTTAGTGATACGTACGCACGAGTGATACATTCACTTCTTATTCGAGGGGAAAGTGATATATAGTGGTGTGTTCATAATAATAATAAAATTTAAGATTATTTATAATTTTGATTTTATTATTTTAGGATATATTTCATATATTTATAAGAGGTATATAAGATTAGTAAAAGAGAGTGATCGGTTAGAGAGATTACCTTTTCTTCCAAACAACACCTTTAGAGCTCTTCTAAAATACACTAGAGTTGGTCCTATTGAAAAAAAATACCTCTATAATGTAGATAGGGATGTGGAGAAGACAATTTTTTATATTTTTTTCGAGATAAAATACTCAATATGGTGGAATGAGATGAGGTAGGAGGTGTCCTTTTATAATAAATGTGAGGGGAACTTTAGGAATTTCTCAAAATATTAATTTATAATAATTTAAATATCAATCCAAATACATTAAAAGGAAATTTATTAACATATAACGTGGGATAGGGTGGTCATACCATTAACCAATATATTTTATACAATTTCTGTTTTATTTTTAAACTTTGTCATTTTGATGAAACCATAGGTCACCAATTTTAATTTTAATAATAATAAAAACATTTTCAATATTAAAAGGAGAATATTATTAATTATAAATTGTTAATTGTACTATAAACAGTCCATTTATGATATATTCAAAAATAAATCATACTAATTCAACTTAGTTAGGATTATTATTATTTTTTAATAATTTAATAAAATAATATTTTCATAAAATATCGTTAGTGTTAATTTTTAAACTATTCATTACATTGACTTTGAGAAAGTTATTAAAACATTATAACTCTCAATGAATAATTTAATACACACTCAATATGTCATATTAAACTAAAAAATTATTATATCACAATAATTAATTAAAATTATTTTTCTTTTTATATTTTTAATGGCACATAATTTATTTTTTTCATTAGTTGAATAATTACAGCATCATCATTATTTAATTATTTATAATAATTATTTTTCTTCAAAAATAAAAAAAATTACCATGAAATAGATAATAATTTTATATTTAATAATATTATTTATAGTTTATTATATATACTATTTATCCTAATACTAATAATATTATACTTATTAAAATAAAGAGTGTGACATTTTTTAACATTCCTTGATTTTGATAATAAATAAGTAATTTTCATGGAAAAGTTTCAATTAAATTATTAAATTTATATTATTATGTTTTCATTTTAGATTTTAATTCATTTAATAAAATTTGGTCTAGTTTTAGGGATATCTTATATTTCTGATCACTTTATTTTTAATCTAAATTATCTAAATTAGCCTTTACCTTGATAAAAAAAATTACCAATGTTACTATTTATATTGGACAAAAATAAAAAGGAACTATTTAATAAAATTTAACCTAATACTTGAAAATATATAATCCATTTTTTAAAATTTCAAAACCCAAAAGAGGATAAAATTAATGTAATGTTAATCTCGTATATTGGGTGAGAAAGCGGGTTTTAAAAGTAATAATATTCAAAATGGTTGAAATGTTTTTGTGTCCTAAATCAATATGAAAAATATTCCAATGAAATTAATTGGATTAATATATTTATAATTAATCTACTTTTACTTTATAAACAATTTAAAATATAATTTAATATCATAAATTATTTAGATGAAAGTTCATTTTTCAATTAAAATGCAGTATTTTTCATTATTCATCAAAAAATGGAATATACTAGAAAAATAAAAAAAATAAAACCAAAGTAAATTTTGATATTATTATTTCAAAATAAATTATTTTTTTAAATAGAATTTATAATAGTGTCAAAACTTATTTTTAAAATTGGTGCGCTATTAAAAGGGTGAGAAAACAGCCTTTAGAATAATATATAATTTTTTGAGAAAGAATTAGATTTATTCTTGAAAACATTTCATTGAATATATAATATATAAATTCATTATGTAATTAATAATATTAATTACTATAAATTTAAATTATAGTTTGTAATAATTAGATAATTATATTTCATTTTTTATGCAGGGTGTTGTGTTCAACATAACTATTAAAAGATTTAAATCTAAAAAGGGGCATATTGTAAAATCATTGGGAATTAAATTATACCTCCATTTAAATGAATTTATCCTTAAAAATTCATCATTAATATACAAACATATAAGGAAATATCTACCTCATCGCCCCTATAAGTTTCCATGTTAGTTACACAAATTAGTGGTTTTTCAACAAAACATTAACCATATGAGTGGTCTTGTTTCATAGAGTTTTTCTATACGATCCAAAATCTCTACCAGGTGTCCCTTATAATAAATATGTTGTTTCTTTGATACTACCTATGTTTTTATTAATTGTGAATAATTAGTTTTATACTTCCTTGGGAGAGATATAACTAACACATCCTCATCATAAGAAAGATTTATTAGAAGAGAAAATGGCTAATCTATCGTCTCGATATGATCAATAATTTCAAAAGAATCGATATACCTAGGGCTTAGATTTGCCTTAATTCCAAATATCATTACTCTATTCTAGTGATATATTCATAGAAATAACTTTTCTCCCACTTTAACCTCGATTTATTTTAGTTTATTTTCAATATAGTATTTTTGCCTACTATGGGATCCTCTTATGTGTTATTGAATATATCTCACATTTTAATCCATTGCCACAACTAGATAAGGTCTCAATAGCTTTCGTTAACTAAAAAAATTATAGAATATTGGTGTTGTACACATCTTACCATAGATGGATTCATAATGATCCATCTGAATTCTAGAGAAAAATATATTGTTAAAGGAAAATTATACCGAACGAATGTGTCAATCCCAACAAACTTTGAAATCCATAGAACACACTCTCAACATGTCTTATAGAGTTTTAATTTTCATATCATACTGACCATCTATCTATGGATGATGATAAATGATAAAAACTAACATTGTTTTCATATCCTATTAAAGAATTCTCCAAAACATTGAGGTAAACTTTGGATTATGATCAAATATAATAAGAGGTGGTACTCTATGAAATCTTAATCCTTCTTTAATATATATTCCAGAAATCTAATCAAGAAAAAAATATTCTCTAATTGAAATGAAGTGTGTCGACTTCGTAAGGTGTTCAATTATAACCCTTATTTCATTGTAGCTTTTGATGTTTTTGGAATCCCATTGCAAAACTCTATAATGATGCTTTTACATTTCTATTTGGGTGTGGTTAATAGTTGTAACATCCCCTTAGATTTTTATCTCATAGCCTTGAATTGTTGAAATAAATCATCTAGGAATACACTATACAATATCTTTATTTATTCTATCCACTATAAGTATTCATTCATGTCTCTATGCAAATTTTTACATCAAGCATGAATATAGAATGATGAACTATGAGCCTCATCCAATAGTTCCTTCATCAGATCTGGTTTAGGAGGAACACTTAAATGGATCCTGAACCTTATTTTCATCATAATTATGGTCAAACTCATGACCATTTTTAACCATATTTTAAAAGTCCACATCCCACTTTTATAACTATTTAATATTCACATAGATATATGGTTGAAAATTCATTTTTTCAAGATTATATTTCTCCCTTTCCTTTATTATTTCCATATTGATCCTTTGAAAAAATAGAAATGTTGATTATTTTTTATCCAAATTATAGAAAATATAGAGTGGTCCTTTTGACTCAAAGCATCTACCACCTTGTTCTCTTTCCCTGTATGTTAATGTAATGATCAATCATGATATTTAATTAGTTCCAACCACCCTCTCTGTCACATATTGAATTCCTTATATGTTAATATATATGTTAATATTTTTATATCAGTATATATATCAAACTTTTATCTATTAAGATAATTCCACCAAAAATTTAATTAAAATATTTCCACAACTAACTCTAAATCATGGTTTGGGTAATTTTATCATTAACCTTCAGTTGTAGTGATGAATAAGCTATAACCATATCATTTTTTCATAATAACATACCTCAATCCCTTCTTTTATGAACGAATATAATTTTATACAACCTTCTCTACTAAAGTGTAATATCTGCATTGGGGAATTGACTAATCTTACCTTTAGTTACTTAAAATTTTCATCACATTCATTTGTCTATGGGAACTTTGAACCCTTCCAAGTTAACATTGTTAGTGGATTGGAAAGATGATAGAAATCCTCCACATGGGGATGATAATATTTATCCAAATAATGAAAAATACAGATTTTAGTTATCATGGTTGGTCTAGGTCAATTCTTAATAAAATCTATCTTTGAAGGATCATCTAATATACCCTAAATTGAGATTATATGTCCCATAAATGATACATTCAGAATAAACATTTTGCAGTTGAAATAATTTTCATACAACTTCACCTTTCTTAGGGTATTCATCACATTCCTAAATTTATATTAACATTCATAATTTATCATTGAATATAAAACAATATTATTTATGAATACTTCTATACACTAATTAAGATAGTCTCTAGACACGCTATTCATCAAGTCCATGAAGAAAGTTGTGGAATTAGTATGACCAAAAGGCATCATATAAATGAATAGTATACTTACCTTGTTCGAAATTCTACCATGGGTATATCCACCTTATTAATCATCAATTGATAATATCTATAATTATATTCAATTTAATAAAATCATTGAGCCCCATGTAGTTGATCAAATAAATTATTGATACATGGAAAAGTATTCTTGTTCATGATATTAATTTTCTCAAGATCATGATAATAAATGAAAAGATGCATTGATCCATATTTATTCTTAACAAACAGAAAATATAAGCCCCAATGTGACTAACTAGTTCATATTAATTCCTTATCAATATTATCCAAGTGTTCCTAATTTAATTTTAAAAACTCAATTGGGGAATGTTTATATGTAGTCTTTAGAATATGCATAGAAAAAGGTATGAGTTCTTTTGAAAAATCAACTATACAATTTCGTAAAAGACCTAAACAATATTCTAGAAAAAAATAAACAAACTAACTCACAATAGGTGTATTCTTAATGTTTATTTTCTCCCCAACTAGCTAGGATAGATAACCTAATTTATGTGAATTAAGAACCAAAATATGAATGAAATTTCAATTGGATTTTTGTATTCATATTTTCATCGCTGAATGATTATAGGTTCATTTGGAATATAAAATCTAACATACCTTAATTGTAAATTAATATTATATCAATATAGTGAAATCCAATCCATGCTAAGAAAAACATCTAATTAAATTATTGGGAGAATCATGAAATTTTCAAGGATTAATTTCCCAAAAACACAAATTAGAGAGAACTATAAAGATCAGATGATAATATTGTACCATTTAGAGTATTTATAGCTAGCTCATAATCTATTTTTTCAAATGATTACATGATTCCCTAAGAAAATTATTTATAAATAAAAGAGTTGGTGGATCCAGAATGAAATAATACATTAGTTTTTTTATAGTGGATAATAAATATACCTTGCACCACTTCATTCTCGTAACCCACATCAACAGTCATGATCACAATAGATTCCCCTTTTTATTTGGGATTTATAGGTTGTTGTAATTTATCATAAAAACATTTAGATTCATGAGCTAGTTGTAAATATGCTCGTAAGGGATTGGGGGCTCATTCTATTGAAACCCTTGCTTCCTCACTCCCAAAGTTTACTATTTTAATTCCTCATTCTTGTGTTGCGATTAGTCCAAATCTAGGTTTTTACCACTCCCCTGTGGGTGTAAAATTCTATCCAGCCATGTAGAGCCCTAGAAAACACTTCTCTCTTGCTTTTGATCTTCCATATTTTGTCTTCCATTCTCCTTCCTTTGTTCTGAGGGCGTCGAATGGTTACGGGAAGGGTTAGGACATCATGGTTTCCGGGGGCATTGGACCATATTATGCCAATGTATTCAATGGTGTGGTGACTTCCCATGTTAGGGTAAATTACCTAACATTGAAAACATTCCCCACAGTCGATGGATCCAAAAGGGAATGTCAATGCTATTGTTGGTTTTCCTGAGTAAAATATAGAAAAAATTTTCACTTCACCCTCGAATGCACCAGTGGTTACCCATAATCTGTTTGTAACCCATATGGAAACAATCATCCCAAAAGGATGAAAAATGGAGTGGTAATACAAGATAGTTTTCCATACGTGGTGTTTCTGAGAAGGAATTTGGTAGGAAAAAGGTGCCACATAGGCATGGTAGGATGCGCACTCGCTCTATCTGCGGAGAATCAGGTATCATGTCTGAGGATTCAGTAATTGATTTTGAGAGGGAGTGGAATTTTTTTGAATTTGGGTATGAGGATTATTTTTGGGTGTAACTTATGGTTATCACTCAACCAAAAAGTGATTCATATAAAATTAAAAATAATTATGGTTGATTGGCATAATGTCCATACTCCTTTGAATTTATAGCATTAGAGCATGGGTGGTGTATTACGTGGTATTTTCATTTCCACCATTTCATTAACCAAAATGTTCATTGACTTTTTAAATTCACGATTTTATAACTCACCTTTTTACATTTAAATAACCTCTATGTTCTATTTAAACACCTCCATTTATTTTTCATCCCACATTTTTGGCATATATTTGGCTTGAATTTCTTTCCCCCATGTGATTTGTTCATGTTTATAGGAGACTTTTTCATTATTTTCATATCAAAAATTTGATAATGGTGGGTACCTCCAATTTCCATTTCCCCCTTAAAATTACAATGAACAACTTCATCATAGCTACTGAGTTCTCTTATGGGTGAATTCTTTTTGAGATTTGGTTCTAATCCACTAAATAATTTTTCATCCTTAATTTCAGGTTAGATAATAATATGAATAGAAAACCACTCAAGTTTTTTAAAATTTTCCTCATAGTGTAAAATAGATTCATCTTCCATTTTATTTAGCTCAAAGAGTTCCTTCTCCAAATTCATATGATGAAATTACGTACTGATAATTTTCTTGAACTCATCACATTCCATGGATCCAATATATTTATTTTTCATCATATTCTTGGAAATATTCCACAATTTTTTTTCTTCTCCTTCAAGATGATAAATATCTATGAAAACCTTTTCATTTTTTAAGTATTGAAGAATATAAAATATCATATCAATGGTGTTGATCCATATCTTAATCACTAGTGGGACAAAAGAACCACTAAAATAAGTTGATGTTGCCTCATGAAATATTCAAAACAATTTTGTTCTATTCATTGAACATTTTAAAAATCAGTATGTTTCTTATCATGAGAATATTTTGTTTGTATGAAAGCGTGGTTACACATTCCATCTCCCAAAAAATTGGGTTTCATAGGTGGAAAATCATTGCATTTTGCATCACATTTGGAATTAACATGATTCTTTCATGTTATATCCACTGACTAAAACCAAAATTAATTTTTTGATAAATGAAAACAATAATTCGGAATCCTGAAAACAAATTTAAAATATTTCTTAAATCATGAAACCATCTATGAAACCTTATGTGTAACCTAGTTCATTCGTATTCATTTCCAAAATTATAGTATTGTATCCTATAAATAGACTATCATTAGGTTTATTAATAAGGTTTCTTATTCCTATTTTACAAAGGTTAAATAATCACATTCCTTTGTTACCAACTATATCTACCCATGCTTTTCATACATAGATATTATATATTTTTTCATGAGTATTTATTACATTATAAAAATATAGGCCTAAGGATTATAAAGGTATAGTTCCTTTGAAAAATTATAAACATAAAAATAATGGTTTATAATATATCTACATCTTCTCCAACATATTTTATCATTATTACATCCATTTTTATCATATCACACTTAACACCATTCTTTATATCCTGTAGAAAGAAAATAAAAGAAAATAGTGAGCTTAGATGATCAGTAAAGTTAAACATAGTAGTTATAAATTTATTATCTTATAAAATAATTATATAATAAATAACGGTATGTGATCCTGAGAATAACTTACAATGTTCATACCCAACCTGTCACTGATCATAAACATGATTCATGTCAAAAAAATTAACATTTAAGAGGACATGAATCATAAGAATAAAACATCATCTTAACTCAATATTGAATGACAAGTTTTACCCATAAATTTTTATGGAATTATCGTAAGAGTATAAAACCATTTTATATATCATGTTTTACCACCAAAACTCTAGGATCATGACATATCACATGTTTTTTATAACTGTTCAAGAACATCGACTTGTTACCTATTACAGATCATGAACATCGACTTGTTTCTTCTAGATATCTCATGATATGAAATTTATTAACGAATGAATTGGGGTAGATATGGGTCTCACCATTCACTTACATATGTTTTCTATATGACCATAAATCATTCATCATCTCATAACCCATATGAAGAAATGAGTTTCACAAACACTTCATCATTACATAACTCATGGAAAAAGAATATATATAGTAAATATAATAAACATAAAACATTCATATAAATAATAAGAATGGTATCCTTGGCTCATATCCCGACTTAAACATAAATAAAATAAAAATATTTTTATTTAATATGGAAAAATTATTTTTTGAAAGATCACATCAAAAAATTCTTCATAGAAACATCATTTCATTTATAAAAATTTATTTTTTTAAAGAGAAGTGAAATTGTAAAAGAAAAAAATTTATTTGGAAAAAGTATTTTAGCATTTTAATGGATGGTTCAAATCATTAATGTCTTATGATGGGGGGAAATTATTTTTGTTTCATATATGTTAAAAAACATTCCATTGTAAATTTTTGTTTGAAAAGGCAAAAATATCCTTGTTTAGAAAATCAAAAACAAATTCCTATCAAACCAATTCATTAAATGTAAAACAAGGGTAAAAATATTTTAAAATATTTTTAGTAGAATAGTAAAAACCATTTATAAAACATTTTTAGAAAACATTTACATGGAAGATAAATATTCCCCAATGGATACTTAAAACCAAATAATTCTAAATATTAATGAGATTATGAAATAAATCCTTGCTACTTTATAATCAGTTAAATCATATAACGCATGAAATAATTAAATTTATATGGTTATTAAAATAGCATTATATTCTAGATAATTCATATAAAATATTCATGGTATGTATATACACTACGCAAAATAATGAAGTAGTTTATATGGAATGCGTCTTGCATAAAGAAAAGTGAGACAAATATCCCTTAACTCAAGTATCACCTTTCGTTTTTCACATTCAATGATATTTTATAACAAATATGGATTCATTAAACAATTATTACATTACCATATAACAATAATAATATTTATTATTTTTTATAAAATCTTTTCATCCGTTTATTAAAAATTTAAATCATTGTTCTATGTGATACTTATACTTTGTTTTCCAAGCATGATTTTGTTCATCAATACTATTACTTATACATTTATCAGGGTATCATAATTTTTATAATAGTTATTATTTTAAATATATCTTATATATTCATAAAATTCATCCTTATTTCAACCCATTTAAATATAAATGAAAAATGGGCCACATCACATCGAGGAGATGGTACGACAAATGTATGTACGAGTGATGTTTTCATTTCCCAAATTATTATTTGGTGAAAATATAGATATGATAGTATCGTTGATATTTATAATTTTTTCATAAATATTAGATATAAACACTATACTACTTATAATTCTCACTCATATAATATGGTGATAGAAAAATAATTGTATCTCTATATGGAGATGGTAGGTCGTACATGCACACGAGCGATACTTTCACTTCTTATTCGATGGGAAAGGGGGTGAAAAATGGTGTGTTAATAATAATAAAAAAATTAAAGAATACATTAGATAATTTATTTATTATTTTATTATATATATCATAGATTTATATGTCGAAAAGAAGATTAGAAAAAGAAAGTGATCATTAATAGATATTACCTCCTCTTCAAAACACGTCTTCTAGATCTCCTCTATTGGACTCTAGAGTTTGTCCTTTGGGAAGAACCACACCTCTAGAATGTATCTAGGTAAGTCTATAAGATAAATATTAAGATTTATTTCAATATATATGACTCAATATGGTGAAATGAGATGAAGTAGGAGGTGTCCTTTTATAATGAAGGTGAGCAGAACTTTTAGAATTTCCCAAAATATTAATCTATAATAAATTTTATTCTCAATCCAAATAAGTAAAAATGTAATGTTGTTATAAGATTATGTGGGAATTTTTGTAAATACCTTAAATATATATATTTTAAAATTTTTGGTTGAATTTTAAACCTTATCATTTAAATTAACCCTTAGTTAACCAATTTTAATTTTAACTATGGTAACAATAATATCAATGTTAAAAGTTTGATATATTTACTTATAAGGTGTAGATTAATAAATAAATGCTACATTTACAATATTTTAGAACATAATTTATCCTTTTGTCATTAATTATATTTTTTATTATTTTTCAATAATTTAATAAAATATTATTTTCAAAAAATATCATTACATTCAATTTTGATTTTATTCATTACATTGACATTAAGAAAATCAATACAGATAAACAAATTCAAAAAGAATCATTAAATAAAACCATAATATGTTATATTATCATAAATAATTTATTTATCACTAAATTTAATTCAAATTTTATTTCTTATAATATTTTTAATATTACTTAAATGGATTTTTCATTAAATGAATAATTACTGCATCATCATTGTTTAGTTATTTATGATATTTATCTATTAAAAAAAATATGTATAAAATATTTATATTTATATAAACATTCTAAATGTCATCATAATAAATACAGTCAATTATAATTTCTATTTAATCCCATATTAATAATATTATACTTATTAGAATAAAGAGTGTTAGAATTTTTCACTTCCATTGATTTTAATAATATCTAAGTTATTATCAACGATAAGTGTACATTAAATAATTAAGTTTCTATAATTATTTATTAAGAGTCACATTAACTTCATCCAATATCATTTGGTCTATTATTATAGTCAATGTATTTTTCATATGACTTTATTTTTTATCTTAAAATACCCAATTTCGCCTTCAATGTGGTAATAATATTTACCAATGTTACTATTCATAATGGAAAAAAATAAAATGGAATTTACTAAATTTGGAACTACGGATTCAAAATATTGAATTCATTTTTAAAACTTAATAACTCAAAATTGGAAAAAAAAATTAATCTCGTAGATGGAGTGGGAAAGTGGGTGTTTAAAGTGGAATGTTGAAAATATTGAAATGTTATTATATCCTAATTTAATATAAAAAATATTATATTTACCTAAATTATATTAATAGATTTATAATTTATATAATATCACTTTTAAATTTATTTAAAATCTATTTTAAAATGACAAATTATTTAGATGAAAAGTCAGTTTTCTATTAGAAGATCGGATTTTTCATTATTCATCAAAAAAATGAAACATATCAGAAAAATACTAAAAAATAAACCAAAGAGTATTTTGATATTACTATTTTAGAAATAAATATTATTTGGTAAAATATAATTTATAAATGTGTAAAAATTTATCATTAAAATAAATTTTCTATTAAAATGGGACAAACCCTCCTTTAGAAAAAGATTACTTTTTACGCAAAAAAAAATTGGATTTATTATTGAAATTTTTTGATTTAGTATATAATATATAAATTTTATAATGTTTTTAATAGTATTAATTATTACAAATATAATTTCTAACTTATAATTATTATATAATAATACTTCATTATCCATTTATGATGGGTGTTGTGTGCGTTATAACTATCAAAATATTTGAATCAATAAAGGGACATACCATAAATTCTTAGGGTGTTACATTGGTTGCATTGTTCATGGGTGTCCATGTGTTGGTTAGTGGAAAACTTTTATCACATAAAGCTTCTTTAAAGGGACCATGTTCCATAGTGCTCATTTTTATTTGAGGATTTGTGGTTGATTAGAGATAGAATTGTTTGGACATAAGGCACAGGTGTAATGAAGTGTCTGGAAAAAACATTTAGTATATGACTATCAGTTTCCATGGGATGTTATGTTTTTATTAATTTGAATTAAGGTTTTATTTTTCTTATTTAATATTGTAAATTAATTTATAGTGTTTTTATTTTGGTTTCAAAAAATATTTGGGATTTTTTTGTGTTTTTTTTCGGAGATGAAAATGGCAGTGAATTGGTGCTAAATGGTGAGCTTGTAGGGCTAAGAAATAAATTTGGAGCCATAGTTCATTATTTTATGAGACTCCCAAGAGTGGTTGTGGGGTTATAACATGGTCATCTAATCCCTTTGTCCTTGTTTCACAATTACATTATTCTATATTTTAGTTTTATATTGTACTTTTTAACTTTAAAATTTTTTTAACTATGATATATTCATGATATTTGGTGATTCATCTTTTTTTAAATTTCATTAAACCTGAGTTTAATAAATATTTGTTTAAAATGGTATGGTTTTTTTATTTTAAAATAATAATAAAAATTCAAATATATTTTTAAAAATATTAACTCGTGTTTTGGTCCATTAATGAAATTGTTTTCAAAAAATGGGTTTCTAATGTAGCCATTGGTGGTATATTTCATTTTTAATAGCAGGTGTGTTATAGTAAAATTTTTTAAAAAATATTTCTAAATATAATGTTTCGGTTTTAGGATAAAATTTTGGTTTTATAAAGGAATTAGGGGTGTTTTAAATAAATTAAGTAGCTTGTGTATAGTATTTTGAAATACTACATGGATGGAGGATTTTAAGGTTTGATTCAATGTTATTTTATGTTGAGATTAACTATTGGTTGGTTATTATTAGTGTCTAATTAATTTTTTATTGATTATTTGTTTTCTTTTTATTAAAATTATGATATAACAACATCCTCGTTTATTATCAATGGAAATTCATGGGTTTTTCAACACTAGTGATCCCTCTAGTTTATCATCTTTAAAATTTCCTTCATGAGTTTGGAAAGTTAAATATTTTCCTCCTCTATAGTTAACCAGATATTCATGAAGAAAATTAATGGATGTGTAACATTGATAAGACCTATAGACTTATTGAGTTTCGTCATTCACTAAATATTATGTTGACAAACATTATTCTTGGTGGACCAGGTTGAAAGTTGTGAAAGTCTGTCATTCATAATAATTTATAAGAAGACATTTCCTGTGAGAGTTCTAAATATTTATTCATGCATAATAATTTATTTGAGTCCATGAATATGGATAAGGCAATGTAGTATACTAAATATTTTGTTAGTTATTTCCATTCCTTCTGGAGTTTACCAGTTGTGATTACTCAAAGGCATAGTTTTTCAAAAAGGTTCTTTATACAGATCTTTAGTTTGGGGTGTTAGATTTTTTTCTAACATCTTATATTGTTGTCCTACGGTATGAAGATCTAGTTGAAGTCGTCATGGAAGTTGTTCTTATGGTGAATACTACTTCCAACATTGTTTTAAGAGGTGAATTGGACTTTGGTGAAAGAAAGTGGAATTATTCTATGTTGGTATATTTGGAATGTGATGACTCTATTAGTAGTATACCATGACTAGTGGTTTTTTTTTATTTCTACTTTTTTTACTTTCTACCTTGATATGTTCATAAAAATATGGATTATTTATTTGATTTTTACTATGGTGAGGATACCACCATGGTGACCCATTTATATGAAGTACTCTTATTTCAATATTTATATTTCATTGACCAGTTCATCCATTACTATAATTTTTGGACTATAAGACTCTACCCACTTTAGTGCAAAATTTTAGTGGATTTTTTCCATAGGAAATGATGTTGATAAATTGGATTAGTATGGATAGTTATGGAAGTAATAGCTTATTTGATTCCTAGTAATGATTTTTTGAGGATCATTAAAATACTTTTTTGGTACATTTATGTTGATTTATTAAGAATTTTCAGCATGGTGGTTGTGTTGTTCATTGGTTTAATGTTTTGAGGTATAATAAGAGGTTGAATATGGTTCTTTTTAACGATCATATAAATCCATTAAAGATTTATAGTGGTGTAAATTATTATGGTGAAGAGTTATACCACACCCCTACCATGATTTTTCTTTATTATTTAATTTATTTGTTGATGTTATTTAATATATTTTATGTATTCTTTTGTTACTATAATGGTTTAGGGTATCTTAGGAGATGAAAATAAAGGTCACATGATTTTAGACCATAGATGAGGGATTCAGGGTGTGAAAGGTTCATGGTAGGTTCACTCCCTCCCCTAGAGGAATGATTCATGGAAGAAACACTTATTTTGTGAATTGAATTAGTCTCGGAAGATTTAATATTTTCAAAATATTATATTTGTACCCATGTTAAGCTTAAACCACATGTAGGTCTTTTTCTGCACCATCTCTGATTATGCACCGCAGATCTACACTCTTGGTTCCATATCCTTCATTTATAAGGTTATTGTGATCAATTAAATATTATTGACCAAACTCTTATGAATCTTTCATATTTACCCTACTATTATTTCACTCCATCATTTTATTCCATGATTTTCCATAGCTAGAACAAGGTGGTCTAGGGATTCATTTTAGATCATTTTTATATAGGGTATTCTTTATTTAAGTCTTTTGGTTTTTATTGAATTTTTTTGGGGTATTAACACCACTCTTAAAAGAATTGACTTTGTTCAATCAGTTTGAGGAAGGTTATCCCTTGTATTTTTCCTTTAAATTCATGAAGTGTAATTTCTTTTCTATTTAAATTCTTTTTTTATCAACTTGTAATATTAAAAAAAATGGATTATTTCAAAGTGGAATAATTTTTTACATGATTCCCAATTCATTGAAAAGTACTTTTTTCATTTTGGAAACTTGTTGAAAACAATTTTTAGTTGAACACACACAAAAAGATAATGGAAAATTTCATTAATATATTTTATAAAATTGTATCAAATTCCTAAAAGTTTAGAATTTAATCTTATTTTAAATATACTACATGGGTTTTATGGATCAACTTTTTCTTCTTAATGTGGATGCTTCATTTACTAAAGTGTTTTAAAAGATTCATATTTTTTATAAAATTGTTTTAAGAATGGAATTGAAAACTATGATTTTAATATATCGTCGGATATCAATATTTTAACTCTATAAAGATGACTTTTATGAAGGAAAACACACTTGTGATGGTTCACCATATTATTATTTTAAAAAAATTTCTTTTCCTTTGTGTTGAATATGTTTTATAAAAAGGTGATAATTTCCATGATATGTGATCTGGGGTGAGACCTTGTTTATTGTTATAACATATGTAATTATATATATATATTTACACCATTGTTTTTTTGTTTAAATTTTCATACCCCCACTTTATGTGTTTCATGGGATCTAAGAGTATCTAGTACAGTTACTATGATATCATGTTATTCTATATTATAATGTCACTCTTACTAGTGGCCCTTAATATGGATCATTACCAACATTGGGATTTTTCAACACACATTGTTTGGTTTGGGTACAACCAAGTGTTTGGGTGGGATGAATGCATCAATCACACCAATAATATGGATGTTTTATAGTACTATTATAGAAAACACCTAAATCCCTTAGGTCCTCCCATAACTACATGGTTCCTACTTATTTTATATTAGTTATGTTTTCATTATTCTATATATAATAAATTTATATTTGATTCTTGTTTCCATTCTTATATTTATACTATTATTATTATTATTATTATCTACTTTAAATATCTCTTATCATTAAAAATTATATAGTGTTTAAATATCTGAAAACAATTTTGTGAAATATTCACAAAAATATTCAATAAGATATTTAATTTTAAAAAATAATCGTTTATTTTAAATAATACTATTTTAATGGGAATATGGGAAATAGATGGATATTTGAACATAATTTAAAAAGGGAAAACATTTATTTTTAATCTATAATTCAATATTGAGATTGATATTTTACATATAGGTAATTCATGAGGTATAGTTTCCTATTTAATTCTCATTGATTTTGGTACTCACTCCTATCATATTTATATTTTTTTAGTTTCCTTTCATCTTATGATTTACTTGGAGATATTTTGATTTTTAGCGTTGGATGATGACTTATGGAGTCATGTGGAAACCGTATTGCATATTCATTTTGTGTTTTATTTTTCATCATTATGTCTTTATTAATTAAAATAGAATTTCTTGGACATAAGATCCTAATTTAGTTTTATCTTCATTATATTGTGTTTTCCATTTATTTTATTATACTATCGGTGATTCTCATTTTTTATATTTCTTACTTTTTCTAATTCATGGAAATATTATGTATTAAGATGTCATGACAAAAAAATCATCAAAATTATGTTGCGTGTTAAACTTGTTTTAAGCATAAAACAATTCCCAGTGCAACTATTCTAATTCCCTATAAATTGTTTAAATCATGGGGTGATCGGAATAGATCCTATGTTATATTTTGGGCTAGCTTGAGTGCATAGATTTGGGTTTTCCTGTAGTTGGTTCATGATAATGAGCATGGTATTCTCAAATAAATTCTTGTTTAAATAAGCTATAATTTAAAATGGGTGTTTTTGATCACCATATTTTTGTATAATGGTCAATGAAATATAACTCTTGGTAATGGTCAAGGTAGATCACAACACTTTTTTTAGATATATATATTGAAATATTTGGATATATTTTATAGCCTGGTGAGTTTAGATTAAGATAAGTCTATGAAAAGTGAACATACATATTTTCTATGGCTATAGGTGATTCAAAATAATAATGTCATATTTATCTACTAGGCTACATATGTGTGGTAACCGATGATGAAATTTTACATCTATCATTCCAAACCAATGTTAACCCTTTTAACAGTTTCAACAAATCATGGAAAGTATGAGTATGGTATATCCATGGATCCCACATTATAAAGATTTATAATCAGAATCATTTTATATTTTACAACAACATAACTCTATGTTTGTTTCAAAATGTCTTTAATGACTTATTTCTAGAGTAATCCATAAAAGTAACATATTAAAATAGTTAAATGAATCATTGAATAAATTCATGTCTCTCTCAATTTTGGACTTCCCTATGCTTCTAGGAATAATCTTGAGGTATCAGTGTTTTACGATGCTGATTAGGTCAGTGATGTAGTATATCAAAATTCATTTATTTGTGGGAAATTAGTTATCGGATATAAATGTGTGGTATTTTTTATAATTAATTAAGATAGGAAATCTCTAAGAACAACATAGGAAAAAATTTAACACCCCAAGCTTCCACAGTACGCTTCTCTATGAATAATACAATAGTGTGGGTCGTACGCAACTTCGAGTTCTAACACACCGAAACCAATCAAACTAGCCATTGTGAATAGTAATAACCACTTTTTGAAATGTTATAAATTTTATTTTTCAAAATGGACGTCATTTTTGGATTTGGAATATCAAAATTAGCCTAGGGTGATTTTTTGGTATTTTTCTGAAAACTTTCAATTTATGATGAATAATGAAAAACACTGAGTTATTAGTTAAAACCGACTTGTTATTTAAATAATTATTTATTTTATTTAAATTTATTTTTGGTCAAAATATATAAATAATACCAATATAACTTAAATTTAATTAATTGGAGTCAATTTATATTAATTTTACATATATAAAAGTTTATTGAACTTTTCACCGTCTTTTACCCACCTCCTATGAGATTTTACAAATTTTCATAAAACATAATTTTACAGCTTCTATGAATTGAATTTCAAAAATCAGAGATACATGATTGATATATTCAAGTAAAATTTGGTTCAATGAGATGAAAATAATTTTTGGTGAATAGTAATGTTTTACTTTTGTTTACCACGGTTAAAAGTTAAAAGGGTAATTAAAAGTAAAAATGATATTATTTTTACCCTAAAAATGTCCTAATTATATTGGATATGTGTATCTCGACCAAAAACAACCGTAGGAATAAAATATTATCCTTTATGTCCCCTTGTATAAGATTAGGACATTTATTGTTATTTAATTCAAGAAGAGTTAAAAGAGTTAAAATCAAAAGTTTAATAACTAAAAAAAATTTAATATAAGGTTACACATAAGATAAATTCGATAATAAATATTAATTTGAAATATAAAATTATTTCCTACATAATGGTATTTTCTTTATAATTTTTATACATTAAATAATTTAATTTATTTATGACACAATGGTGATGGAGTAATTACATTTTTAATGAAATATTAAATTAATTGATATTAAAAATACCCAAATAAAAATAATTTGAGACATTTTATGAATTAAAATAATTTTATAGGTTAATATGACATGTTATTATTTATTTAAGTAAAACTTTTGGAGGTAATAATTATATAATTATTTTCACAAAACTCAATTTCCAAATAGTGTCAAAATTGACATAAAAGAGTTTTAAAAAAAAATATTATATTATAAATTTATATTCTATTCCTAAAAATATAAGGTTCTTCTAAGCGACTTATATAATCATAGGTGTATCATTAAAGATCCACTTGGGGTTCTCTTGGATGTATATAGTAATTTTATTAACCATATAATATAAAAATACAAAGAGACATGGTAAATGTCAAACTAATTAACTAAGAGTTGAAACTTAAAGGTAAGGTTAATATAGTGACCCAAACCTATCTAAAACCTATTTTTTTTGTTTTTAGACTCATCCCCACCTTAGCCTCTAAAGAAGTCACTTTGGAGCCTTTATAAACCGAATATGAATTTATTATAAAATAATATTTCTAGATTTTCCTAAGGTACCCCTCACCCCTCTTATAAAAGAGAACTCCCCATTCTCTCAATTTCACACCTTCAAAGCCATTTAGATCGGCCAAACCCTACCCAAATACTCTCTAAACGTTCCTTCATTCATCCTAGAGTCCTTTTTTTGATCAGAAATCCAACCAACGGAGCCATTTTGATCAAATCAAAAGGAAGAACTCGAAGAAGAGATAATGATTCCACCACCCTTTTTCAAGTTCCTTTCTTCTTCCACTTCATCATTCTTTGTTATTTCCATTCTAAAATAATAACTCAAGTATATTATATATATTTTGATGTCATTATAAATATGGTACAACCATATTCAGTATTCTATCCATCTTTTGAATAACATGTCACCCTACTTGCGTACGTACGGCCTACTGTCTCCACGTCGTGGTTTAATTGTTATTCAATACATTATTATTTGGATGGGTATAATAATGATGTTTAATTGATGTAAATAATAAATATAACATGATAATGGTTCTGTATATATGATATACCATCCAATTATATGTTATTTTAATATCAAAAGAATGATATTTTCGCTCGTGCGTACGTACGGAATACCCTCTTCACGAACGCGATGAGATTCATTCCCCATCTTATCTATTCAAGAATAATTTTAATTTGATGGTTAAAAATAATGTTTAAAGACTTAATATCATTCTGGATATGAATAAGATAAAACCTATACATAACAAACATGTCTTATGTAACAAATCATATAAAGGAAATCGAATTACTTAACACCCGAAAGGACGATAATAATAAAATATTATTAACAAATCATTATTAGAAGATCATATATGATATCATATTAATGAATATGATTCTTGTATAATTTAATAACAATTATTTCACCATTATACAGGAGGTTAAAATACCATCGACTAAGGAAAAGTACAAGTTAAGGGATAATCTCACAATCCCTTTATTATCCGAGATTGTTTTTAAATAAGTATCTACTGGGACATATTTATCATCCACTTCCATGTTTCTTAAAAATGTATTTCAAAACATTTATAATATTTAATAGAAAATGGGTTAAAGTCATCTATACCCTTGTTTGAATTTTTATAAGATTTTTTCAAAGAAATCATTCCGTCGTTTTCCAAACAAGGTCCTTTTTAACCTTTTAGACAAAATTAAGGTAAGAATGTATTTTTTTTAACTTATACGGCGGGTGCGGCTGTTTTCCGCCGTTATAAAATACGCAAATTTTCCCTTACATTTTTATAAGTATATTTTCATGATAAATGTTTTCTTTCATAATTATGTGACTATAAATGATTTCAAAAAAAGAAGGAGATATTTCTCTCAAGTAGTATTGATTTCATCCATATCAGCATCCTTTGATGGATTTGAAGCTTATTGGAAGTTGATTTATTACGATACAAAACATCCTTATTATATTGAAGGTTTTGTTATATGTTTTACTATGTATGTGTTATTTTTATACCATTCATGGTTTATGGATTAAGTATTGACAATTCGTATGCTAGTCTTAATACTAATGTTTATGTTATGTTTAAACCTTTTCATATAAAGAATGAATTGGACTTAGAAAGTGACGGTTGAAGCCTGTTATATTTCCTCGATGCATCGGTAGGTCTCATGAGACAAACTAGTGTCTCGGCACAAGGCCTTGACAAAATATTATTTGTAGTCTTGGCCCAAGGCCTTGACTGTATGGTTCTGATAGTCTGGCATTATGCATTCCATAATTATGAAAGTGGTTATTGTTATTGCATGTGATTATTCGATTAGTTGAATATCCATGTAAATAAGTAAATGGAATTATTTCATTTTATCTTTTACATATTACGCATATGTTCATGTTTAAAAGGTATTTTATTAGTTATAAATTACCTTAAATGTTTATGTTTATTTATGAAAGTTTCCGCTATATTGTTATCCTTACTGAGCGTCTGAGCTCACCCCTCTCAATGTTTTATTTTTTCAAGGATGTGAAGAATAATTTTATGCATGACCTGAAGGGATAGTATGAGGGTATATGATGAAGATATGTTGTTTTAGTTCTTCAATTTATGATGTAATGTAAGACTTATAAATATATCTACTGTTTCCAAGGCTACAAAAATGATCGGTCTTTCGGGATTTGATCCCTTCTGATCATGCCAATATTATGTAACAATGCACCGACTCTGGGTAACTGGGGTCGGGGTGTTATAGTTGGTATTAGAGGAAGATTAGTAATAATCCTTGGAAGTTAGATTTAGATAAATTATGATTAGAGAACATAGCCCTAAGAAAGACTTTGAGGATTGGTATAGAAGAAATTCCTAGAATTCTGGTATTGTATAGATTTTGTGAGTTTCCCAAGAAATAAATCCATGTCTAGATACGAGTAGGTAGAGGTAGCTCTTCCACAGATGTACCTTGGGGTAACACCCGAAATCACCTCTTTGAGCTAGACTCGAATGAGAACTGGTGCACGACAATGGACCTTGCAGCACTCTTGGTTACGACACTCCCGGAGGATATGCTTTGGATAATTCTCATTTTCTTTACAAACAATTATGAAGGGTTTATGAGTATATACTTCCGAAAAAAACCTTTTTATGATTATGGATTATATCCATAAACTGTTCAATTTATGTTAAGTTTTTTAAAAGTATGGAATTGTGTATTTCAATTCATTAACTAATCTAGTTTATGCCATTGTTTAGAAATGGAACCTAGTGGAAGAAATGGAAACTCTATCAATGCACGGACTTCATGTAGGGATTTCCCTCCTACTCAAGATAATTATAGTGGAGCTGGTGATACAAATGGTGCTGATTTGCTTATCACTATCTTGGAACAACTCACTTAGGTTATGAATAACAACCTTACCCGTATGAAGCACCCTGATCCGCAGCGTGGATGATCAATGTTAGATCGCTTCATGAGGAAAAAACCACCAACATTTAATGGGGGTAAAAATCCATTGGTAGCTGAGAAATGGTTATGTTACCTAGATAAAATATTCCAGGCTTTGGGGAGTAGCAAAAGGGAAAAAGTTTTCATGGCAGTTTACTGCCTCACCAGGGATACTGATCAATGGTGGTCTTTGATTCAAAATACAAAGGAATATTAAGAAGTATCAATTATGGAATAGAGGGAGTTTAATGAAATTTTCTTAAAAAAATTACTTTCCCTATGACCATAATGTAGATAGGGAAAGGAAATATCTCACTCTGAGGAAAAAGTAGGATGGGAATGTCTCTATGTATGAAGCTAACTTTACTAGGTTAGCGAGGCATGAAGCAGATTATATACATAACCTAAGTAGTAAGATTGATCATTTATTTGATGGGTTAAAACCATTTCTCCATAGATAATTAGTGTCACAATCTTTCTCAATGTATGAAGATATTATCTCATGAGCTATCAAGACAGAGAAGGAATTCTCTAAGTCTTATAACTTTAAAGCAAAGAAAGAGAAGAAGAGATCTGCTAATCACTCTGGAAACGGAAATAAGGGGAAGAAGGGAAAAGTGGAATATCCATCCGACAGTAAATATGGGAAGAAACACCCTGTTACTTTCTTGAAGTTAATGGGAATCTGTTACAAGTGTGATGAAAAACGCTACCAAGCTCATGAATGCAAGGGGAAGAATGAAGCTACCAATGTTTAGTGCTACAATTGCAGGGAGATGGGACATTATTCAAATGAATGTTCTATGTGTCAGGGAAACTTACCTCAGAAGAGGCCAAGGGATCAATTCCAAGCTTATACCATCACTACTGCTGAGATGGAAACTCAGAATGATGTAGTGATAGGTAATTTAATAGTTTCCTGAAGTTTATCCAATGCTTTATTTGATTCAGGGTCATCGCATTATTTCATATATTCCCAGTTTTTTATGAAAATTAGAAATTTCCAATTTGATTTAACAAAGGCGTTTTCAGTCAAAACTCCTAAGGGAAGTATCATTGTAACAAAGTTTTGTGAATCATTTCCCATTAAAGCATATAAATTTTTTTTATCTGCTGATCTCATCATCATACCCATGATGGAATTTAATATAATCCTCATTATGGATTTGATTTCGGACCATGATGTAAAAATTTATTGTAAGAAGAATGAGGTTACAATTTTTTATGATGATAAAGAGTAACTTATCTTTAGAGAAGAAACTTCACCACCTAATTTTTATCTAGATTCACCCCTAGTAGCTCAACTAAATTAAATTATTTTGGATGAAGAGAATAAAATAACTGTGGTTGAGGAATGTAATGTTCAAATACATGATTTACCTATTGTGAAAGAATATGTTGATGTTTTTTCAGAAGATTTAACTGGACATCCTCCAGAATGGGAAATTGAGTTTTCCATTGACTTAATTCTTGGTTCAATGCCCATATCAAAGTACCCATATTGAATGGCCACTGTGGAATTACTGGAACTAAATAAACAACTAGAGGAATTGAGTAATAAAGGATTTATTCACCCTAGTGTTTCTCCATGGGGTGCCCCTGTTCTTTTTTTTAAGAATAAAGATGGATCTATGAGGTTGTGAATTGACTACAGGAAGATCAATGCTATAACAATAAAGAACAAGTATCCCCAACCTTGCATTGATGATTTTTTCAACCAACTTCATGGAGCTCAATACTTTTCAAAGATTGAACTTCAATCTGGATATCATCAATTGTGTGTGAAGAAGGAAGAAATTCCAAAAATAGCATTTCGAACCAGGAACGGGCATTATGAGTTTACAGTAATGCCTTTTGGATTGACTAATGAACCCTCTATCTCCATGGATCTAATGAACATAGTTTTCAAGGAATATCTTGATTACTTTGTAGTGGTATTTAGTGATGATATCCTGGTATACTCCAAAAGCTACGAAGATCATGAAAATACCTTGAGCATTATTCTAAAGACTCTTAGAAGACATGAATTATATGGTATGTGTAGCAAGTGTGAATTCTGGCTTCAAGATATTTCTTTTCTTGGCCATATTGTCTCTAGGTATGGAATCTCTGTTGATCCTTCTAAGACAAGAAGAATCCAAGATTGGCTAGCACCAACGAGTATAACTGAGGTACGCAATTTTACTGGTTTAGCAGGTTATTATCGATGTTTCGTCTAGAATTTTTCTCGATTGGCAAACCCAGTAACGAAGCTCACATGTAAAGGGGTTAAATTTATTTGGACAAAAGATTGTGAAGAATGTTTCGAAGAATTGAAGAGAGGATTATTCAATGCTCTTATCTTGAATCTGCTATCTGGGAATGATGGATTTGTAATTTATAGTGATGCTTCAATAAAAGGACTTGGTTGTGTCCTTATGTAGAATGATAGGGTTATTGCCTATGCATCATGACAGCTAAAAATTCATGAGAAAAATTATCCTAATCATGATCTTGAGTTAGCAGTTGTAATCTTTTCTTTGAAAATATGGAGACATTATCTCTATGGTGAAAATGTGAGATATATATCGATCACAAAAGTTTGAAGTATATTTTCTCACAGAAAGAACTCAACATGAGACAGATAATATGGGTTGAATTACTCATGGATTATTATTGCACTATACTCTACCACCCAGGGAAGGAAAATAAGGTGGAAGATGATTTGAGTAGAAAGGATCATGGATTATTGAACAAGATTACAGTAGAAAGGGATCCTATTTTCATGGATCTAGTGAATATGGATGGGGGAATAACCATGGAAGGTGAAACATCGATACTTTTTCAAATGGTTGCCAAACCATATTTATTAGAAAGGATAAAGTGTTCTCAGACCGATGATAAAGAGTTTCAAAAGAAGGGTAAAGCTGTGAATGATGGGAGATTGAGTGACTTTGTGTATGAATATGGAATTTTGATATTTGGATAGCGACTTCGTGTCCCCAAAATACCTGGTCTAAAAACGGAATGGTTAGATGATGCTCATAGTTTCAATTTCTCTATACACCCAGGTAGCACTAAGATGCATAGATATTTGAAGGAACATTTTTAGTGGGGAAACATGAAGAGGGAGATTGCTGATTTTGTGTCCAGGTGTATGGTTTTTCAAAAAGTGAAAGCTGGAAGGCAATAGCCTGGAGGAGTCATGAAACCTCTTCCCATACCTGAGTGAAAATGGGATAATATTACGATGGACGTTTTTATGAGACTACCAAAAACTCCTTGAAGGAACGATGCAATATGGGTCATTACTGATCGTCTTACCAAGTCAGTGCATTTTTATGCTATAAGAGAAGATATACCACTTGAACGTCTAGCAAGAATATATATTAATGAATTTGTGAGACTTCATGGGGTACCTCTATCGATTGTTTCTAATCATGATCCACGTTTTACATCAAGATTCTGGAAAAGTATTCAGAAGGCCTTGTATACTGTACTTTGTTTTAGAACTTCCTACCACCCTCAAACATATGGGAAATCAGAACAAACTATTCAAATCTTAGAAGACATGTTGAAATTCTTCTCACATGACTTTCAGGGTATGTGGGATCAATATTCACCTCTGGTAGGATTTTCCTTTAACAATATCTTCCATTCAAGTATTCAGATGGCACCATATAAAGTGTTATACGGAAAGAGATGTCGTACACCAACCTATTGGGATGATGTTAGTGAAATAAAACATGTAGACCCAGAACTTGTGGAGCAAACGATGGAAAAGGTGAAGGTTATCCAAACCTATATCAAAGCAGCTCAAAGTATGCAGAAGAGCTATGCCGATAATCGAAGGAAGGAATTATAATTTCAAGTCAGTGAAAATGTTTTCCTGAAGGTATATCCATGGAATGGAGTTATACATTTCGATAATAAAGGTAAATTGAGTCCCGGGTACATCGGACCTTTCGAAATTCTGGAACGAATTGGGGCTATAGCTTACCGATTGGTAATGCCGCCAAGTCTCTCCAAAGTTCACAATGTGTTCCACATATCACGGTTGAGAAAATACATGCCTAACCCAACGCATGTACTAACCTATGAGGAATTATAACTAGAACCTGATCTATATTATTGCGAAGAGCCCATCAGGATTCTTGATACCAGAGAACAAGTGTTCAGAAATCAGAAGACTCGTATGGTAAAAGTTCTATGGAGAGACCATAAGATGGAAGATGCAACGTGGGAACCTGAGGAACTTATGATGAAAAATCACCCGAGTCTTTTTATGTAGTAATATTCTATAAATTGTGAGGATGAAATTATTTGAAGGAGTGGAGAATGTAACACCCCAAGCTTCCACAGTACACGTCTCTTTGAATAATACAATTGCGTGTTTCGTACACAACTTCGAGTTCTAGCGCACCAAAACCAATCAAACTAGCCATTATGAATAGTAATACCCACTTTTTTCAAATGTTATAAATTTTATCTTTCAAAATTGACTTCATTTTTGGATTCGGAATATCGAAATTAGCCAAGGGTGAATTTTCGGTATTTTTCTGAAAATATTCGATTTTTTATGAATAGTGACAAACACTGAGTTATTAGTTTAAAGCAACGTTTTATTTAAATTATTATTTATTTTATTTAAATTTATTTTAAGTCAAAACAGATACATAATACCTATATAAGTTCAATGTAATTCATTGGAGTCATTTTATATTAATTTTAGTTATATAAATTTTTATTGAACTTTTCCCTGTCATTTACCCACCTCCTAGGAGATTTTGCAAATTTTCATAAAACTAAATTTTACCGCTTCTGTGAATTGAATTTTAAAAATCCAAGAGACACGGTTGATATCAGTAAGTAATATGTGGTTCAATGAGATGGAAATATTTTTTGGTGAATAGTAATGTTTTACTTTTATTTACCATGGTTAAAAGTAAATAGGGTAATTAAAGGTAAAAATTATATTATTTTTACCCTAACACATGTACTAATTCTATTTGATATGTGTATCTCGACCAAAAACAACCTTAAAAATACAATATGATCCTTTAGGTCCACTTGGATTAGATTAGGACATTTATTATTATTTAATTCAAAGAATAGTTAAAAGAGTTAAAATCACAGTTAAATAACTAAAACATTTTTAATATAGGGTTACACATAAGATATATAAGATTATAAATATTAATTATAAATCTAAAAATATTTCCAACATAATGGTATTTTATTTATAATTTTTAGACATTAAATAAGTTAATTTATTTATGACACAATGATGATGCAGTAATTAACTTTTCAATGAAATATTAAAATAATTCATATTATAAATACCCAAATAAATATAATTTGAGACTTTTTATGAATTCCACTAATTTTATAGGTTAATATGTCATGTTATTATTGATTTAATAGTCTTTTTCTAGTTAATCATTCTGTTATTATTTTCACACAAATCACCTTCCAAATAGTGTCAAAATTGACATAAAAGAGTTTTTAAAAAAAATTATATTATTAATTGATATTCTATTCTTAAAAATATAAGGATCTGCCAAAAAACTTATATAATGATAGGTCTATCATTAAATATTCACTTGGGGTTCTCTTGTAAGTATATAGTATGTTTATTAACCATATAATATAAAAATACAATGAGACATGGTAAATGTCATCCTAATTAACTGAGAGTTAAAACATAAAGATAAGGTTAATATAGTGACCCATACCGATCTAAAACCTATTTCTTGGGTTGTTTTCGACCCATACCCACATTATCTTATAAATAAGTTACATAGGAGCCTTTAGAGACCTAATATAAATTTATTATAAAATAATATTTCTATCATTTCCTTAGGTTCCTATCACCCCTCTTATAAAAGGGCACTCCACCTTCTCTCAATTTCACACCTTCAAAGCCATTTGGTTCGGCCAAACCCTACCCAGATACCCTCTAAAAATTCCTCCATTCATCCTAGAGGCCTTATTTTGATCATAAATCCAACATATAGAGCCCTTTTGATCAAATAAAAAGGAAGAACCCGAAGAAGAGGTAATGATTTCACCATTCTCATTCAAGTTCCTTTCTTCTTCCACTTCTTCTTCATTTGTTATTTTCATTCTAAAATAATAACCCAAGTATCTAATATACATTATGATGTTATTATAAATATTTTACAACTATATTCAGTATTCTATCCATCCTTTGAATAGCATGTCACCATACGTGCGTACGTACAGCCTACCGTCTCCATGTCGTGGTGTAACTGTTATTCAATGCATTATTATTTGGATGGGTATAATAATGATTTGTAATTGATGTAAATAATAAATATAACATGATAATGGTTCAGAATATATGATATACCATCCAATTATATGTTATTTTAATATCAAAATAATGATATTGTCGCTCGTGCATACGTACGGAATACCGTCTCCACGAACGCGATGAGATTCATTCCACATCGTATCTATTCAAGAATTATTTTCATTTGATGGTTAAAAATAATTTTTAAAGACTTCATATCATTATTAATATGAATAATACACAACCTATCCATAAAAAACACAGCTTACATAACAAATCATATAATGGAAATCGAATCAGTTAAAACCTGAAACGATGATAATACTAAAATATTTTTAACAAAGAATTATTAGAAGATAATATATGATATAATATTAATGTATATGATTATTTTATAATTTAATAACATTTATTTCACCATTATACAGGAGGTTAAATTACCATCGACTAAGGAAAAGTACAAGGTAGGGGTTAATTTCACAATCCCTTTGTTATTCGAGATTGTTTTTACGTAAGTATCTACTGGACATCTTTATCATCCTCTTCCATGTTTCTTAAAAATGTATTTCAAAACATTTATACTATTTAATAGACAATGGGATAAAGTCCTTTATAACCTTGTTTGACTTTTTATAAGATTTTTTCAAAGTAATGTTTCCGTCATTTTCCAAACAAGGTCCATTTTAACCTTTTCGACAAAATTAAGGTAAGAATATTTTTTTTTAACATATACAGCAGGTGCAGCTATTTTCCGCCATTATAAAATCATAAATGATTCCCTTACAATCTTATAAGAATATTTTCAAGTTAAATTTTTTCTTTTATAATTATGTGACTTTAAATGATTTCAAAAAAATAAAGAGATATTTCTCTCAAGTAGTTTTGATTTCATCCATGTCAACATTATTTCATGGATTTTAAGCTTATTTGAAGATGATTTATTACGATACAAACTTCTTTATTATAATGAAGGTTTTGTGATATGTTTGATTGTGGATGTGGTATTTTTATAACATTCATGGTTTATGGATAATGTATTGACATTTCATATGCTATTCTTAATATGAATGTTATGGTTATGTTTAAACCTTTTGATATGAGGAATGCATTGGACTTAGTATGTGATGGGTGGAGTCCGTTATAGCTCATCGATGCATCGGTAGGTCTCATGAGACAAACTAGTGTCTTGGAACAAGGCCTTGACAAAATGTTATTTGAATTCTTGGCACAAGTCCTTGACTATGTGGTTATGATAGTCTGCCATTATGCATTCCATAATTATGAAAGTGGTTATTTTTATTGCATGTGATTATTTGATTAGTAGAATATCCATGTTAATAAGTAAATGGAATTATTTCATTTTATCTTTTCAATATTATGCTGAAGTTCAAGTTTAAAATGTTTTTGTTTTAGTTATACAGTACCTTAAATGTTTATGTTTATTTATGAAAGTTTCCACTATATTGTTATCCTTACTAAGCTTCTGAGCTCACCCCATTCAATTTTTTATTTTTACAAGGATGTGAAGAAGAATTTTATGAATGACTTGTAGGGATATTATTAGGGGATATGAAGAAAATATGTTGTTTTACTTTTTCAATTTATGATGTAATGTAAGACTTATGAATATATCTAGTGTTTCCAAAGCTACTAAACTGATCGGTCTTTTGGGGTTTGATCCCTTGTGATCATTCAAATGTTATGTAATAAGGCACCGACTCTGGGTAACTGGGGTCGGGGCGTTACAAAAAATATTTTTTAGTAACCATATAGTTCACCCAACTAATATGTGTGAAAAAATAGTTTGAAGATATTGGTGAAGAAGTTTCATGTCCCATGGTGAACTTCTGTGACAGAATAAGTGATATTGATCTAATTAAAAATTATATGTAGTGTTATTGTGCCAAGCATATTGATATCAAGAATAAATTTATTGAAGAAAGGCTTGGTATAAAGACAATCATATTGGAACATATTTGATCAAATGAACATGTGGTAGATATGATAAATTAACTATTAACAATTCTATTTTCAGAAACATTAGTTTAACCTCAATGTTCAATCACCTCCCCCATCATGATGAAGTTTGGATAGGTCCCATCTCCCCATTTTTGTCTAATTATTTATCTGTTTTTTCTTCTCTTGGAATATTCCTAATCCTTGGGTTTATTATTAAATGGGAATATTGGATTTATTGGTAGTAAAATGAATACTATAAGTGGTTTTAGTTGTTGAGATTCTCTAATCATGGGGTTGTTCAAGGTATTAACAATTAGGGTAGATATGATCTATGGTGAACACTTTATTATATTTCGATTAAGATATAGTATAAGGGTTAATTGGAAGAGTAATAACATAATGAATGGAATTATATATTGAACTCTTGTTCCTCTACTAAGAAATTCTCATTTGGATATAGTGTAATGGATCATTTTTTTCATTTTCATCTAAAATAATTAATCTTTCTGGGAATTATAATTTCAATTTCGATTTTAAACAAACCCAAAAGGAGAGAATGTTCGAACCAAGGTGATTATTGTTGGATATTAAAGATGTATTGTGTTTTTTTCAAATATTTTATGAAATTTTCAATGTATTTTATGTCAAAGGTTGATATTTTACAGATTTCAAGACCTATAATATTGACAGAGGATGTCCATTTGTATTTTTAGATCAAAGGGATGAGTTCATGAATGTGGAGGTAGTTTCAAACAATTCGAGGCATGCCATTAAACTACATTTCCATATTAATTAGTTGCATAATTTCAAGGATTTTTTTAAATAATCATGGAATAAGCTATTCCAAGGACAGAAGCTCACACAAATAGAAATTGTGAAAATAAATCATTTCATTGTAGTGTCAAACAGATTATAGAAAGGTATTTTTCATAATAATTAATGACAGATAAGTTATCTGTATTCCGATTAAGGCTTATAAATATAGGATTAACCCTTACTAATAAACTAAATAGAATTTGGGGGAAGTATTATTGGATATCTAAACATATAATTGTATCTTGTTTGAATTAGTCTTGATAAAAATCCCTTGAAAATTAATTTTGTGAAAAAAGGGGGATGTGTGAACATAGTTCTATGAACTTAGAAAAGTAAATTACTTCTGTGTGACATACTTGAGGGAATACATCAAATAAAAAGAAAATTGTGAAGTAGGATACGATCATATGAGTTTCATGAAACTAGACATCAACATAGGAGTTTCATGAATCATGACTTGATCATTGGAGTTATGTGAAGTGGTACATGGGCATAGGGGTTGTGAAAATTAAGCATGGGTGATGTAACCTCGTTAAATGGGACGTTAGTGGAAAAATATAGGTAATTATTGAGAACCTTATTGAAGATAATGGGGAAAATTATACCTAATTGAATCAAAAAAATATTTTCGACTATTTTTTGAGGACATTAGTTCACCAAATTTGATCCTAAATTTTTAAATTATCAAAAATCATTCAAAATAATTTCTAAGAGACATTAATCTTTTTTTTAAAAAAAATCTCTAAATCAATGAGAAGAGATAATTTGATGGAGGTGATCTATGGGATGTAGTTATCCATCATTGAATAAACCTGTAAAAGAATTAAAAAATCATGGGAAGAAAATATCCAAATATGCTTTCCAAAAACTATGGAAAATATGTATATTTGGTTACACTAATAGAACATTGTGTGTATACACCTTATAAAATACTGTAGTTGTGTAAAAATTAATTTCATTGTTACTTTTTATCCTTTTTAAATTATTTTTGTCGTGAATATGTGAATAAATGTGATAGGATTAAAAAAAATAATAACATGGGGATAATATCCAAAAATAATAAAAATAAACAATTCCACACCCGGATTCTATATAATAATCTATTGGTGTATCTAGTTTCATAATAAACTCGTTAAAACACTAGTTGTGAGATTCCATATAAATGATTATTTTTCAATACCTCAATCACTCATTATGGGTGACTCTAATGGTTATGTTCTAATGAATTAGATTTTGTAATAAAACAAAATAATTAGTTGTCCCAAACTTTTAGGTGCCTCATTTATACCATTTTCTTTGGGATGCAGTATTTATTAATGATGATTTTATTATAAAAGAGTAATTGAGTTGAATGAATCTATAAAATTGATTTTGAAATAAATGTTATTCACTCTTTCACCCTAGATTCATATATCATATGATTGATAAGGTTATCATCTACTAGATAGAGTCAAGGGTTATTTACATGGTTAAACTAGTGTAAGTCATGATAAATATGTATCTTGGCTCACTAAATATATATGATGTATGGATTTATCAGTTTTACTGGGTGTAAAATAATTTAAAATACTTGATGAAAAGATATAATATATGATTCTCGGACATAGATATGTCTCTATTATGGGTTATATCTAACTCCAGGACATTTGTATTTGTATCCATCATATGTATGGCCTAAATAAAATTATAATATTGGTATATAATTTTTAGATGTTTCCATAAAAAATTATTCTCTTGAATTGACTATGAATATCATATTGGATAAATTAATTTAATCTTATTCTTAGGTATTAGTTATAGGGTGTGTGTCAAAAAATTATTTTAAAACAATATTACATTGAGATAGAAGAGAATTAAAATATGGTGAATTAAATCTCCATGTTTGTAATAGAGCATGAGTTGTTATAGTATAATTTGGATATTAATATATGACTTTACTATTTGTACTGATACTTGAATTAGGAAATAATTATTTTATTCCCTCTATAAATATAAATTTGATTTCTCTTTCTTGTAAGACAAATAAGGGATTCCTTTTCGCGATTATGAACAAGAGATGGTATATATATATATATAAAAGAGTTTTTTTATAGATTTTGGAATATGATGAATGTTTTATAAATTCTTCATATTGATCATGCTATTTATAATAATCAAAATAAGAAGGACATGGTGAATATAGTCCCACCAACATTTGGATATGTATCCTTGGATATATAAACAAGGAACTAATCTAAATTCTATATAGAGAAGGATTGTTATATCCAATATACTATAAATCATTTCAAATTTTAAAATCTTGTTTATTAAGAAAACCTAAGAACCTTTTACTAGAAAAGATAAAAGTTAACTTTTAATATTGAATCTCATACATAGTTATGTATGTGGATCAATGAGTACTCAATAAATTTGGGGTTTTAGGTACTTCTTTATCTTTAATGATTATTTTAGTGAGTGTGGATATATTTTTATAATGGGACAAAGATAAGAAATCCTTGAAAAGTACAAAGAGGTTCATAATGTAGTATATAATCTACTCATAAAAAGTATGGTGATCCTCTGATCAAAAAGATATATTGAAAACATTATATATTGATTTGTTGATAATTTGATTTGTTATAGAATTGTCTCAAAAATAACTACTTTGGTAGAACTATAATGGGATAGTGTGTATGTGTCGATAATTTATACCTTATTTAAAAAGTTTTGGTTGATTATGGGTCTGTGTTGAATTATTATTTTATTATGGGGTTATTCTATAGAAGCTACTAGTTTTTTACAACTATGTTTTATCTAATCCATTCATAAATACACCCTATGTGATTTGGACTGATAAACATCCCATTATTTATTTTATAATTATTATGGAATATGAATCATTTATATGACATTTAGATTTTGATAATGTTTCCTCTAAATTTGAAAAATTATTATTCATTATTCATCCTAATAAGAATATGGGATTTTATTTCAATAGACCTACTAAACACAAATTTTTTTGTCCCTACATTGATTATTTATTGAGATGGAAAATAAATTCAAGGAGTCCATGGGGAAATTTTAAGTTAAAGGAGTTCATGAAAAATAATAATAGAGCATTCTCGAGATTGGGGTCGATCCTATTTCAAAAAGAGTTGTATATTAAGAATCGATTCAATCCAGAGAAGAATGTAGAAGGTATGGTAGAACTTTTCCAGAGCATGGGAGATATGGATTTCTTGTAGCTAATGATGATTATTTATTTTTCATATGTGTAAAACCTAATATCAATCAAGAAACAATAATGAGTTATGATTCTGAGAAATTTTTAAAATAAATGGATTTTGAAAAGGACTCCATTTTAAGTAACCAAGTATTTAACTTGATAGATACACCTAAATGGGTTAAACCCTTTTAATGAAAGTGGGATTCTTATAAGAAAACTAACATGGATTTAAGAGTGTCTATATATAAAGAATTATTGATTTTAAAATGTTTTAATAAACTTCATGGAATTGACCATAATGAATCCTTTTTAATCTCTATAGATGTTAAATTCCATTTAGATATTTCTCACCATCGCAAGTTACATTGATTATTGGATATATTAAATGGATATCAGAACCATGATCCTTAATGGGAATTTAGTCTAGTATTTTTAAATGATACAACCTAAATATTTGTATGTTCCAAATGAGACTACTAAGTCATGAAAGATTCAATGATCCATTAATGGAATTTAATGATCTTATTCATGTTGTAATATTCATTTTTATGATGTGGTCAAAGATTTTTTCTCTACAAAAAATTTGGATGATTACTGTGTATAAAATAATTTTAATGTAATCGTAGTAGTGTGTATTGTATTTTATGTGGAATGAATACCAATTATAAAAAAGGTATCTTGATTCTTACCTCTATGAAGATGTGTTTGGATATGTCCTTCCCAATAAAATACATGTGTTAAGTAGCATACATAATGGTTATGAGTATCTATAGAGATATATTTAAGTTATTACTTAGACTCAAGAAGGACACTTACTTTGGAAATGTGCTAATGTAGTTTAGTATATAAAAACGTAAAAAGGGTTCTTTAATAGTGATACATAGAATAAATCATAATATGATTCAAGATCATTATAAATAGTTGGAAAGGATGGATATAATTCCTTATATGTACATCATAGAATCAATCATGTATTTCACGTTTTCTACTCGACTTGATGTTACATATGCTCTAATTATAAAAATTAAATTCTCAAACCATTATGAGGAGAGACATTGGATTAATGTCGATAGCAATCTAAAGTACTTGGGAAGGGATAAGGACGTGTCCTTAATATTTATAAATGAGGATTATATTATTGTAAACGGTTTCATAGGTTAATGTTTCAAATCTAACAGAGATAATATGAAATCTTAATCTGGTTTTATGTTTTTTCTAAATGGTGGAGCTATTAGTTGGAAGAGTAAAAACATAACACCATAGAGGAATAAACAAAAAAAAAGGAAAATTAAATCCTAGAATTATTTTTTGTAAAGGATGTTATTGGGATAAGTAATTTAATATCTATACTAGAGGTGGTTCTTTGAATTTATGGAGAAATAATGATTTATTAGGAAAAAATCGAGAAATATCACATGATAAGGAACCCCAGTCTCACTAAATGACCAAAATAGTCTTTTTAATGTACCATATTATATGATATATCATTGATAGGGGAGAGTTTAGGATCTATTGGGTGGTTATGAATGAAAATGTACAGGATTTATTAACAAATTTATTGGAAAAACATAAGATTGAAGGTCAAGTTGAGTCTTTTGGTATATGATACTTAAGATATTGATTTACTGGTTTCATAAAGTATCATATTATTATTATAAATGAAATCTTAATTTATCATCATTTAATGTGTGAACTGATTTATTTTACACAACTAGTGTACTGATAATATCACATCAAGTAACAACAGTGTGTTATCCTTAATATATTATCATCATCGATAAAAATGGGTTGTGATGATATGTCAAGATTTTCATGGATAATTGACTCCTTAGATAATATGTGGTCACATATTAATCATATTGACAAACCAAGTATATCCAAAAAATTGTTATAAAGACATTTATATAATCATTGGTGTATTATTATAATAAATTCTTATTACACGGGGTTAGAGAGATACATATCATGAGAACCTATATACTTTGATACCTTTATTGTACAAGTATTAGAAACATTTCAAATCTAATAATGATTTTTTATGTTTATAATCCTGTAATTGATTGGATCGGGACTAATATGGGATTTTTAAACTCATATTAAAAGTAATTTCATTTATCCATAATAGGAATTACAATTGGGAAATGCATATCCATTCTTATTTGAGTCACATGAGATGTGTTGGGTTCTTGGATGAATTTCATGTTATTTTATCATTTTCTAGATGAAGGGAATATAATCTATTCAATAGAATGAACGATGTAATTTAAATAATCAATAAAATATGTGTGGTATTATACTGGATTGAAATTATTTCGTTTTAGTGTTCACTTAATGTCATAAAATGTATTAGATACTCATACATAATATTTATATGATTATTTTTTTGGTGTATGTAATATAATAAATATATGAGTATATTT
Organism: Viscum album; assembly: GCA_963277665.1. Classification (NCBI taxonomy): domain Eukaryota; kingdom Viridiplantae; phylum Streptophyta; class Magnoliopsida; order Santalales; family Viscaceae; genus Viscum; species Viscum album. The sequence goes on from OY728159.1 coordinate 1,390,915,133, forward strand.
GATCAAGATCACTCCCAAACCCTTTGTATCTTAGCTAGAACTGATGATTTTCTAGAGGCCACTCTTTTGTTAAAAATTTGAAATGGGGATATCATATTCATTTTCACTTCTAATAAGTCATGTAGGGTCACACTATTAAGACTTTGGGTAAGGATTATGTTTTCTAAGATGTGTCTTCTCCAAAATGAAGAGTGTTCAATAAAACCATATCTGAGATAAATTTGGATGGATTCACAAAGAATTGTGATTTTTTCATAAATTACATAGATATTTTATTATAGGTGGGATATTGTTTCATGTGAACTTAAATTATAATAATGTGACGAATATATCTTAAGGATATGTTTCTAAAAACATCTCTTTGTGAAATATTCCAAAATTAAATTAGTGCTAATGTATTCATTGGTGAATACCATCAAACATAAAACTATGTCACAAAAAATGAAGAGCATGTATATACATGGGACACCCACATCTTTCTCAGATAGTTTCATCAGTTATAAACCAAAGGGTTGTTTCATTCAAGATTTATCAATCATTTAATAAGTTCAATTATTAAACTAAAAAAATATAACATATATCTTCAATGGTATGGAACCCGATATGTCTGATATGGTGATTTTTATCATTTCCTACAGAGTGTTGAGGATGACTATATAAAAGGGATGTAATACCATCTATTAGTGTACAATTTCATATGCTATATTTTTGAATCTCTCTGCATTATAATATAATCATTCATCTTGAATAATGAATGTGTCAGTATGCCTATAATTGTATATAAATCATCATGTATGGAACTAGGATCATTTAGTATGTGTAATATCTCATAGGAAGGAATCATAGATTTTATATTGTTGATCTTCATCAAACATGCTTTGAGGAAAATATATTGGTCGCGCAATGATACTAGTATATTAGTTCTTTCAAAAAACCTTGTATATTTATTCTATCAACAATATATCATACATATATGGGCTTACATCCTATAGTGGGCGTATTTGACTATGATATGCCTTGTAATATCTATGATGGGAGTATGGATGCTTCTTTTTGAGTTGTGTATATAGGGTATGGTTATGAACTAGCTTGGAGAGACAATTGACGTTGAGATGTTATTTAGGATATTGGTGGGTCGAGTGTCATAATTGTGTAGCAAGGTGTTTTATCATTATATATTGGGATGAGTTAAATGTATATTGCTATCCCAAGGAAAGATTATGCCAGGATTTTGAGTGATTTTAGAGATGGGAAATATGTGTTGATTCATTGTGTTCAAAATTGATACAAATGAGGTGTTATCAAGTATGTAACTAAGGTATGTATGGGATACCACAATTAGAGTGTTGGGAGTGAAAGGTGTTGGATGTTACCTAATATTTTTATATCATGTTGTATGGGTCAGTTCAGACAATATGGGTTTGTATATTCTTCTAACATAACATTCAACTAGTGTCTATCATAGTGTATTATATGTATGTGGTATGTAATATCATGTGCTTTTCCACATTCATATCTTCCACATAGTTTTTATTGGTTATGAATCAATATGAAAATTCATTCATGATAAAATCATTAAAATGTTCAATAGTTATCAAAAATCAATAAGAATACATTGTTATAATGTATATTTATTTTCAAGTGTGTATGACGATGAATTATGTCCTTTATTATCTTATGGGAGCCTATATAAATGATAAAGACACTCTTATTGGGTTGCAGTGATTAATATAATTAATTAATAAAGCTACATTCATCCTAGTTCACCATTTATTACCAAGTTGAATGAGTTATTATAGGTTTGGAGCTCGAGGATCCTCTCATTACAAATGAGGATAATAGTGATCATTGTACTGACTATGGAAGTGGGAGTCTATTGACTATTACATCACCAACTTAATCAAGATTACTATATTGTATAGAAAATGATGAAGACCACAATAATTCAAGTACACCTATTTATAATTCATGTATTTCAAATTTCATGTTGTATTGATGATGATATATTGGGAATTATTATGGGTTTGTTCCACTATTATGATCATATGATGATCTCCCAAAAACCAGTAGTGTTATTAGTGCCACTTTTATCAATGAATTTACATTTTTTATGATTTTGATAAAGAATGTGTCTATCATAATCTACATGAGGACATATAAAAGAGTTTGATATATCATGGATAAATTTCATCCATTGTACCATGTGGATTTATGATATAGTTTATCATAGTTCTACTATTTTTAGATGAACTTTATAACTTTTGTTTATCAAAAGGTATAACACATAGAAAACATGAGTTTTTATATTATTCCATAATCTATGATATGTGATATCAACGTTTATGATTCAGACCTGGGTTACACAAAAATAGAGAATCATTTTATAATGATATTATTGTGAGTATCATTAAATATGACTTCATGCATCATAAATTTCCCATTTATAAGTGATTTTACAATATGTATGAAACTTTCCATTACATAAGTTATTTTGACGACCGAGAAATGTGCCTGTAAGGGGCATCGCAAGAGCTTGGTTTACCCTCATCGCCGCCTCCTTCCTCGTCTGGATCGGTACTACCCTCCTTCACTCTCGGTAAGATTGTGGCGGTGGAATTCTATTGCAGTGGTGTCGGAGACTTCGTGGACTCGGTTTCCCATGAGATTTGCATCGTGTCTAGCCACTTCTTGCCAAATTGCTCCTAAGCTGGTTAGAATTTCTCATGGCAGTACGGTGTTGGTCGGCAGATGAGATCCAGCTCCTGCAGCTTTAGATTTGTTTTCTCATCCCTGGTGTGTGCGGTGGGCGGTTGCAATGTTCATCGCGAGTGGCTCATACGGTGGCTACGGGATCTAATTTTCTACGGTTTTTCTCCCAGTGGAATGGTGATGCATCTCTGAAATTTAGTTTTCTGCAATCGATTTTGATTTTGGAGTCATTTTGGTTCATGGCGCTTAATTCGTGCATCAGCGATTAGGATTCGATTAGGTCCTCTATTGGATTCGTGATTGTTTGAGGTCTTACTACTGGATGGGAGACCGATTATTCGGTATTACGAATGGTTCTATTGCGTTGGCTGACAGTGGCAGGTTTGAAGGCTATGTTTTTCGATTCTGGAAGCATGGTTCATGAAGTTTGATTCTCCTTCCTTTTGTGTTGTATGCGGGTTAATTAACATGAAGTAGTGGAAAGGGTGATTGTGCTGGTTATAGTTGAACTGGTGATTTTTTCTAATCATGATGAATCTTAGATTTTGAATGTGTGTCCGTTGCAGCACCTGTGTTAGTTTGAAAAAATTTAGGTTGCTTGTGGCATGTGGCCTTGATCCATGAGAAAGTGCATTCTGTATACTTGCAAGGGACTGGAATAGATGAGGTTTAGTGATGGGAGCATTCTTCTTCTCATCACTTTTTTGAATTGGAAGTTTGAGACGGTATGGTGTTTGTCATCGGTACCAGGCCCGTGCATTTTTGCACGGGACAACTAGCTGAGCTGCGGCGAGAAGGTGGACGTTGATCGTATTGTTTCTCTGGTAGGGTAGGGTTGTTCCTTTCTCTTCAATTGGAGTGTATTTTCTCTTGATTATCCTAGACCCATGGTGGCATGGTTGTTTTTTATGTCTTTTATGTCGTTCTGGCTTCCCACTTTTTTTTCAAAAGTGCTTTTGAAATAAAAATATAATTTTCAGTCATTACATAAGTTAATTCCCTTTTCTGAATAAATGGAAATATAGTGATATGTAAGGGTTATATTAACACATCTTATTCTGGTAATATATTATTTTATATTATTTTATGTTTCAATAATTTTTTCTTAAAATTTTAAAATATAGTGTTTTAAAGGGGCATACAGTTAGACCACATGGTTAATAAACTATGAAACAATTTATGGGGGTCTTCCACAAGACAATTTCATTTTAGGTGGTTGGTTCATGAATATTTAGACTGTGATATATCCTATTAGAAACTATGTAATGTTTTATTATGGTGTCTATTATGGGTGGAATGGGTTCTATGATGTTTTATAAACTATGGGGGTTTCATAGAAAATGATTTTTTTTAGAATTTTCATAATGTTCCTATTTTAAATACAACCCCCAAAATACCTATTTTCATCCTTCTCCCCATCTCATGAAACATTGCATGAGACCTCATATTACCCATGTCTCCCCCTATGTGGACACATATCCCTTTGGTGTTTTTCTATGGATAATTCATGATTTAAACCCTATTTTTATATATAAGAACTCATATTCACTATCTTCCTCGTTTTTTATTACTTTCCCCCTTCTCAATCATCTCAACCTATTAAACTAAACCCTATGGGTTTCTTTTTTACATGAATTTTTGTATTTCATTATTTTTAGGGTGTGTGATGACATCCTTGGGAATTCTTCAAATCTTCTCTGATGTTCTAGACTATCATTCAGTAATTCCATTTAGTTTTTCACATGTCTCAATCATTAATTTCTAAACTTCTTGATGCATGATTTTTCAATTCATTCTTGAATTAATGATATTATTAAATTATATTTTTTTAATAATTTAAGTAGAAATTTATGACTTACAACTATTTCCATAGAAATTAAGTAGTTTCCCTATTTCTAAAAGGAAGTCGTTGATATTATTTAATAAACCTTTGCACTATATTTTTTCAAATATCCCAAATGACTTTAAAAATGGTATTTAGAGTTTATAAAAATGTTTAGGTTTTTTAAATTGGTTACTAAATGTTTTTCACTTTTCATTTATACTAGATTTTGAAATTACAAGTATGAATAAATTATTTAATAGTTTAATTTATACAAAATGTGGGGACACTAAATGTATTGAAACCGTACGATTCATGTGTTATATTAATGAAAGAAATGTTAAAATATTTTTAAGAGGTTTTATAAAAATAAGATGATTTTTTTAATAAATTTCAATGATGATTTTGAGCATGTCATTAAAAAATCAATTTATAAATTATTTTAAATTATTATAATGAGACTCATCCTCCTAGGTATAGTTTTTTTAACCTTTTTATTCCCATATTAATTATTTCACCATATTTGTGTGGTGTTTGGGGTATGTGGAGATGTGGGATATTTAATGTATCTATTTATACATTTGTTTAGAATAATTTCTCATCAAATTCCCTATTAGGGTATTGTTCATGGGTATGATAGGTAACTATGTAGAGTCTTAGATATGTGAACACCATGGTTTAGTTTTTTTCAAGATATAGTGGTTCCGGGTTACTAAGTGTTCCAAGAGGGTTCCTTTCCTATTATGCTTTTTACATGGTGTAGGGTCGAACTAGTTTGGAAGGACTATCAGGAATTGTTAGTTCATTGAGGTTAAACAAAAGTTAATACATCCAATTTTTGATTTTGTTACATTATTTCCAATATTAATATAATGTAATCAATGAAAATTGTTTTTTGGTTGATGTAGGGTTTTCCTCTATTATGTTCAATTATTCTCCATTGTGTGTATTGCTTTTAAAACTTATTATTATTTACTTTTTTTATTTTCTTTATGAATTTTAGAGCCCCATTATATCATTCCATATACTTATGTTTGGATATTTTTTCTTATAAATGTATTTCAATGAGGTTGAAAAACTATTCAAGATTAATTTATTTAAAATTGGGCTTTGAAAAAAGTACTAAAAAATGTATTTTGTTAAAAATGGAATTGTACAAGAAAATATATTTCAAGAAAATTTTATCCATTTAAGAAAAATAAAAATAATATTTTTTGAAAACCTAATGACCATTATATTAGATTTAAAAAATATAGTTTAGAATACCCATTTTTAATTGTATTTAAAAATACATTAAAGTGGTTTTATAATAATATGTTTTAAATTTTTAAAGATAGGTTGTGGGCTACTGAATATTTTTTATTCTTTCTCCTATTTCATTTATAATTCTTGTTTTTTTCAACTCCTAGCTCTATTCCTGAATACTATTAGAAAATTGATTGATTTAGGGTTTTTTAGGTTATTTTATTTTTTATTACTACACCAATAAGTTATCCCATTACTACTTTTCATTTTAGTTATTTATGAATTTTACTTTATAAATTGGATACAAGGTAGATCTGGTGGAGATTATATTTGCGAAGGGAGTTGGGGGGTGAGCGGTGGGACCTGCTTCTGTTGATGTAGTTCAATGGGTGAGTAGAGGGTTTTCATTTATGTTAATTTTTCTAAATTTTTATATCTATTTCTTGTCTTTTTTTTCATACATTATTTTTTCATATATGTCCAACATAAGGATGATTCATCTCTAGTTTTCAGAATATATTCTATTATGTGTTAACACTAATTTATGAGTTAAATTATTACAAAATTATTATTTCATATTCCATTTAACTTATATCCATACATTGTGATTTGGAAAACCCTTGGGTTATTAGAGTTCTCATTCAGACAACAGTTTGAATGAAGGCTCAAGGTGATTTGTTAAAAATGATATCAAACCCAGGGTTCTACAGTCGAAGCCTAGGTTCATGATTATCCCACATATTATTTGGTGTGTGTCATGGTATCTTGTTTATAGGATAGATTTCAAGAAATAATGGGTTTTTCATGAGTGAGTTACTATCCACCATCAATAATTTTAATGCTTGAGTCACCATTGGAAGTTATTATTTTAATTTTATTTTTTATTTTTTTTTGTTTGTTTAGATAAAAATTTTATATCTATTTTTAGGATGTGAGTTTCCATGAGGTAAAATAGTATTTGGGTTGAAAATGGAAATAATATCTGTGGAATGATGTTGTTTTTCATGGCCTGATAAAACAAGTAGTGTGGAAAATATAAATCTTGATATGTCCTAGGAATTAATTTATATCTAGCTCATTGTCTTTCATACCATGTAGACCAATCATGAATTGTTCCATATCCAATTTAATTTTGATATTTATAATTTACGTGAGAAGCACTCAATGGTGGGAGTTAGTTAATGGATTTCATATTATATATGGATGATGAGATTTTTATTTTGGTGTTCTTTTGGAAGTCTTTATTATGACAACCCTACTTTTTATTACAACTTAAACATGCTTTATTACATAAAACTTCACTTGATACAACAAAGAAGATCGAGAGGTTTACTGTCTTTGGGGATTAGGATCATTACAAAAAAACTTTAAACTTTAAATACAACATCTTTTTTGAAAACATCCTTTACATGACCACTACATTCCTTCGTACTTAGCATTGCATGGGATAACCTGAGGACATGCATAAGAAAAGAGTGAGCTATAAAACCCAGTAAGGGAGTAAACAATGAATAACATGTGGAGTGAAATACATGTTAGGCAATAGGCATATCAATAGAGCATAATAGAAACATGAACATAAAGGCATGATAAAGCATGATAATCATAACATGGAAATGTGGAAACAACACTTAACATTGAATTAGCATGAGCCAAGGCTCATTGCACATGGAGCATGAGTAAACCCTCATTGCACTTGAAGCACGAGTAAACCCTAGTTTCACTTGAATTAGCATGAGTAAACACTCATTGCACATGACGTATCATGATACTATACTTTACCCAATGCATTGGAGCGCTATAAAGAGCGCACCCTTCTTAAACATTTCATTTCATGCATAAGTGTGCCACATGGATCATAAAACATGGATTCATAAAACATAATCATTTATTCCACGATAAAGGGATGTGGAATTCATACAAGAAACTTTATAATCAATAAGTAAATGTGCATAAAGGTGAATACCCTTGATGGAGAAATGGGAATGGTATTCACTACACAATGATATTGGCTTAGAAAATCGGTGTGATTTCGGCAGCGTAACGGCGTGACATAAGAATTCATAAAAAAGTTTGATGAGAGAGAAAGGGGTTCCACATCATATTTACATGAAATGGACAGAAAGGAGGTCATATAGATACATGTCTCAACAATTGAAAAGGAATATAGATTCATGATACAAAAGTATTGCTTGAATATAAAAGAAGAGAAAAAGGTTTGTTTCAGAATTTCGGCATAGTAACGGGTGTACATGGGAGGCATTTAATGAGAGAGAAGGGGGTCTCCCATCATTCAAACAATAAGAGGGAAGTATGGGAGAGGTGAAAAACCATACCCCAACATTCATAATTGAAAATAAAAGGTCAATACAACTTAAAGAAAATTGACAAAAATGAGAAAGGAAGAAAACCCCTTACTTGGAAGTGTGCTTCCAAAGGCTAGAGAGAGGCTTGTGAGAGGATTCTTGGGAGCTTGGGGCACCTTGAAAAGATTCTAGAGAGAGTATGGCAGATTTTGGACGAACTTCAAGGGCTTTGAGTGTGGAGGAAGTGGGAGCTTGGGTGGGTTTATATAGGAAAGGTGAGAGAATTCTTTATTATTTAGGTTTGGGACCCCTTATATTAAAATAATCCAAACCACAAACCATCCCATGGTATTTTCCCATGGTTTCTAGAAAAGGAAATAGGAAAACAATATTTTAAAAGTCCAAGGTCCGAACTTATTAAAAAATTAGGGTTGCTTATGTGGAGGTGAGTCACACTCCCATGGAAATTAATTTAAAAAGGCAAAGTGTTGAATAAGTCTTGAGGGCTCCATTAATGCTTTGAAAACTAAGTCAAACAAACCCAAAACCTCATTATTTTAATGATAAAAACACATATTGGCCGAACATAAGGATTATGGTATTTTATTACATCACCATTGGGCCATTATGATGTCATAAAACACATTATATATTTAAATGGTATTTAATTTTTACCCAAAAATTTGACTGTCTCAGAAAATTATGAAAAATTCACCGTTGGATAATTTCGACGTCCTGATTCCAAAAATAATATTTATTTTATCTAAATAATTTTCTAAATATGTGAATTTTCACTTTTAAAATAAAAAACCAACATTTATAAAAAATTCACGGGTTTTGACAAAAATGGCCTTCTAACCATAATAAAAATTTTAATTGCATTCATAAAATTATAAGAGCATTTATATTTAATAAAAATTAATTTAATATTAATAATAATATTTTATTAAAATATTATTTAATTCAAAAATCCTTTAATTTAATAAAATATAATTCTTAATTAAATAATAACTAAAAACACCATTTGTACTTTAAAAACTAATTACAATGTATCAAAAAAATTATATTCATTATTATATACAAAAAATAATTTACATGAACATGGTGCTACTTATTTGTTACATAACCCCTTAAAATAGCTGCATAAGACCTAAGGGTAAGGTGTTTGATGGTGACAGACTCTTGGGGTTGCTCGGATAACATCGCTCGAGTGGTAATCTCTATCAACTTCCATTTTTCCCATAGACGATCACGTTCGAGCTTGACTTGATGAAGCTCAGCTTGGGCTTGGTCAAGGGAAAAGCCCAAAGACGCCACCTCTTTTCCGATCTCTGACAAATGGGCTTCGTAAGGGGCAATTCTACTGGATGAGGCCATCGCTTCCTTTGTCTGAGTAGAAATGGTTTCGTTAAAGCCTTATATTTATACTACTCAGATGATCACTGTTCAATGGCTATAAAAGTAACGGTCACAAATCTTAACATAAAACTAAAGAAGTTGACATCTTATAAAAACATTTTTTTTCATAAAGAAACATTTAACTGGATCAAGAGGGATTTTCCATTAATGAATCTTTGGGTCGTTACAACATTCCCCCCTTAAGAAATTTCGCCCTCAAAATTTTCCTTTTTCCACACTAAAACAAATGTGGGTAACTTAGCTTCATCATATCCGCCGACTCCCATGTTGCTTCTTCAAACTTGTGGTTTCTCCACAACACCTTGATGAGGGGCATTGTCTTATTTTGTATAACTTTTTCTCTACGATCTAAGATCTTCACGGGTTGCTCCTCATAAGAAAGATCGTCTTCTAATTGTACCACCTCGGAAGAGAATACATGTGAAGGGTCTGGTATGTACTTCCTTAAGAGGGATACATGGAAGACATCATGAACCTTGGCCATAGTAGGTGGAAGTGCTAGTCGATAGGCCACAGCCCCAACACGATCAAGAATCTTGAAGGGGTCGATGTACCTTGGACTTAACTTCCCTTTCTTTCCAAACCTCATGACCTTCTTCCACAGAGATATGCGTAAAAACACCATGTCTCCGACTTTAAACTCAAGGTCTCGTCGACGATTATCTGCATAACTCTTCTGTCGACTCTGGGCTGCCTTGATATGCTTCTGAATGGTTTTCACCTTCTCCACCATTTCTTCGACCATTTCTGGTCCAAGCAGCTTACGTTCACCGACCTCATCCCAACATGTCGGTGTTCTACACCTTTTCCCATACAGGGCTTCATATGGTGCCATTTGGATGCTCGAGTGGAAACTATTATTATAAGAGAACTCAACCAGAGGAAGATGTTGATCCCATCCTCCTTTAAAGTCCATTGAGCACGCTCTCAACATATCCTCAAGTGTTTGGATAGTCCGCTCGGATTGGCCATCAGTTTGAGGATGATAGGTCGTACTGAAGTTTAGTTCAGTATTCAGAGCATGTTGATGACTCTTACAAAACTTAGAGGTAAATCTTGGATCTCGGTCAGACAAAATAGATAGTGGTACTCCATGCAACCGTACCACTTCCCTGATATATATCCGTGCCAGTTGATCCAAAGAGAAATCCTCTCGAATAGCAATGAAGTGTGCAGTCTTTGTAAGACAATCCACAACAACCCAGATTGTATTGTTGCCTTTGGATGTCCTTGGAAGTCCGGTGACAAAGTCCATGGTGATGTTCTCCAATTTCCATTTTGGTATGGGCAATGGTTGCATCATCCCCTTAGACTTCTACCTCTCTGCCTTCACTTGCTGACACACCAGGCACTTCGATGTATATTCAGCGATCTCCTTCTTCATATTATCTCACCAAAAGTTTTCTCAGAGATCTCGATACATCTTTGTACTCCCTGGGTGAATAGAGAAATTTGAACTATGTGCATCATCCAAAAGTTCCTTCTTCAGCTCCGAACTTGATGGAACACATAGTCTTTTCCCAAACCGCACAATTCCTTCTTCATTAACATTAAACTCTAAGGATTTTCCCTTTTTTATAGCTTCCACTTTTTCTTGGATTCTCCTATCATCCTTTTGAGCATCCTTTAACCTTTCCAAAAGAGATGGTTGATCAATCATTTGTGAAAGGATTGATGATATTCCCTTCTTTATGATTCCCACGTCCATCTTCATCAAGTCTAAGAAGATTGGATCCTTCTCAATTCTAATCATTGATAGAATTGTCGGATCCTTTCTACTTAGGGCATCCGCCACCTTGTTCGCCTTCCCAGGGTGGTAATGTATTGAACAGTCATAGTCCTTGATGAGCTCTATCCATCTTCTCTGGCGCATATTAAGCTCTTTCTGTGTGAATATATATTTAAGACTCTTGTGGTCAGTATATATCTCACATTTCTCTCCATAAGGATAATGCCGCCAGATTTTCAAGGCAAAGATCACCGTCGCCAACTCCAGATCATGTGTTGGGTAGTTTCGCTCATGGATTTTCAACTTCCTTAAGGCATAGGATATCACTTTATCATTCTGCATCAGCACACATCCTAAGTCCTTCTTCGAAGCATCACTGAATACCACAAAAAGCTCCCCACTTGTGGGTAAAGTGAGCACGGGTGTAGTGATAAGCCTCCTTTTCAACTCCTTGAAGCTTTCTTCGCATTCATCACTCCAAGAAAACTTTACTCCCTTTCGAGTTATCTTGGTAATAGGGTTGGACAATCGTGAAAAATTTCTCACAAATCGTCGATAATATCCAGCTAACCCCAAGAAGCTACGGATATCAGTTACCGATGTTGGCCTCGGCCATCCCTCAATTGCATCTATTTTGGAGGGTCCACAGATATCCCATTGCTTGTGATGATATGACCCAATAATGAGACTTCATTCAACCAAAACTCACACTTGCTGTACTTTTCATAGAGATTCTCCTTGCGCAAAGTCTCTAGTACAGTTTTTAAATACTCCTCATGGTCCTCCTTGGTTTTGGAGTATATTATAATATCATCTATAAAGACTACCACAAATTTGTCTAGGTAATCTCTAAAGACTCTATTCATCAAGTCCATGAATATTGCTGGAGCATTGGTGAGTCCAAAAGGCATTACTATGAATTCATAGTGCTCGTACCTTGTACGAAAAGCAGTCTTGGGGATATCTTCCTTCTTCCCCCTTACTTGATAATATCCCGACCGCAAGTCCACCTTGGAGAAGTATTGTGCTCCACGCAGCTGATCAAACAAGTCATCGATTCTTGGGAGAGGATACTTGTTCTTTATCGTGATTTTGTTAAGTTCACGATAATCGATGCAAAGCCGCATTGACCCATCCTTCTTCTTGACGAAGAGGACTGGTGCACCCCATGGTGATGCACTTGGGCGTATAAACCCTTTATCCAGATTCTCCTGTAGTTGTTTCTCCAGCTCTTCAAGCTCAACAACAGCCATTCTATATGGATTCTTGGATATTGGTAGCGCCCCAGGTATAAGTTCAATTGAGAACTCAACATCTCTTCTTGGAGGAAGACCAATAAGTTCCTCGGGAAATACTTCAGCGAATTCCCTCACAATAGGCATTTCTTCAAGGGTGGTTTCTTCCTTGGACTTAATCATCTGAGCCAGATATGCGTGCTCATAAGGCAGTAATATCCATGCTTGAGATGATGGAGCTAAAGGAGATTCATCATCCTCCTGACACTTGTAAAGAATCGGGGGTCGATTCTCCATATGGAGTGTGATTTCCCTCTCCTGACAATTTATGTTGGCTCTATATAAGGAAAGCCAATCCATGCCAAGAATTGCATCAAATTCCACCAAAGGGAGTATGACGAGATTTGCCAGGAAATTCAATCCACGGATTATAACAGGGGAGGACTTATATTCATGGGATGCAATGATTGCCCCATTTTCCGTACTCACCGACATCTTTACTTCCATGATTTGTGGTGGTGCAGGGATTGTTCTACTAAACCTTTGAGATATAAAAGAATGCGTAGAACCTGAATCAAAAAGTATGTTCGCTATTCTTGAATGAATAACTAGTGTACCTTTCACCACTTCGTTGTCGGGGTTCACTTCGGCAGAAGTGATGGAAAAAGCTCTTCCTTACTGTCTTGGAGGTTGTTGATTGCCTCCGATAACCCTTGGATTAGGGCACTGATTCACAAAATGACCCGGTTCTTTGCATTTGAAGCATTGAACAATGCGTTGAGGTTCGAACGGAGCGTTCCTCTCCTCTGTCGCAGCTGCGGGTCCTTCTTGCTGACAGTTAATAGCTAGGTGCCCTTCTCTTCCACACTTGAAGCATTTTCTTGTCCCCCTAAGGCAATTTCCAGGGTGCTTCTTTCCACACTTTTGGCAAGTGGGGTGCTGGAATTTCTTAGCGTCGTTGGATTTATCCATCGGACCACCAGCATTGAAGTCCACCTTACGCTTCTTGTCCCCATGATACCCATGTGATTCTCCGATCTCCATTTCAACCTTGAGGGCACATCGGACAATTTCCTCATAGCTGTCGAAGTCACGGATCGCTAATTCTTTCCGCAAGCTAGGCTTCATCCCACCAAAGAAGCGGTCAACCTTGCATTCGGGGGTAACGACAAAGCTGGAAGCGTATCCTGCAAGCCTTGTGAAGTTTCCCTCGTACGCTCCCACAGATTCTTCATCTTTCTGTTTGAGGGAAAGGAAGTCCCTTTCCATCTTAAGACGGAGGGTGCGTGAAAAATATTTATCGAAAAACATCTTCCGGAATACCTTCCATTCCAAAGCCTCGATCTCCTCCTCAGGCTTCGTATTTTTGATCAATGTCCACCATTGATCAGCTTCACCCTCCATAAGATAAGCCGCTAGGAGAAACTTCTCTTTTTCAGAGCATTGGAGGATGGAGAATATCTTTTCAATGGAGTTGATCCATTTTTCAGCAATCGTGGGATCGGATGATCCACTAAAAGTAGGAGGCCTTTGTCTCATGAAGCTTTCAATAGTGACTTGTTCTTTCTTAGGGGGGGTTGAACGTTCTTCTTGACCAGTGTTTCTATTCAAAACTTGAGTTAGCTGAGAGAGAAGCGTGACAAAGTTCGCGATTCCCGCTCCCATTGGATTGGGAATCTCATAAGTACAATCATCACACTGATCATCACAACGGTTGTTAGCCCGAGTTCTCCTATTACCGGCCATTGGCTGGAATAAAAGGAAAGTTAGGGGTAACACATAAAGGGTAATCCAAAGACAAAATTTGATGACTTATAAATAAACTTTAATCTCTTTAACTCATGAGTCTATAGGATTCAATCCAGGATTTTCATGATATTCCTTCTAACATATATTCTTAGGGGCATTTTTCCCTTAATAAGGGTTCATACTAAGATTTTGAATTTATCAAAACATATCCCCCAGGAGTGTCGTAACCAAGAGTGCAGCAAGGCCCGTTGTCGTGCACCAGTTCCCGTTCGAGTCTAGCTCAAAGCGGTGTTTTCGGGTTTTACCCCTAGGATACATCTGTGCCAGAGCCGCCTCTACCTGCTCGTATCCAGACAGGGATGTATTCGTTTGATAAACAACTTACTTAGTATTTACCAAAACATAGGGATGTTTTTATTATGCTTAGTCTTGTATCTAAGGCTTTACTAGGGTTTTCGAATCCCAAAAATAGCTAAACCTATCCTATGATACCAACTATGACAACCCTGCTTTTTATTACAACATAAACATGCTTTATTACATAAAACCTCACTTGATCCAACAAAGAAGATCAAGAGGTTTAGTGTCTTTGGGGATTAGGATCATTACATAAAAACATTAAACTTGAAATACAACATCTTTATTGAAAACTTCATTTACATGACCACTACATTCCTTCGTACTTAGCATTGCATGGGATAAACTGAGGACATGCATAAGAAAAGGGTGAGATATAAAGCCCAGTAAGGGGGTAAACAATGAATAACATGAGGAGTGAAATACATGTTAGGAAATAGTAATATCAATAGAGAATAATATAAACATGATCATAAAGGCGTGATAAAGCATGATAATCATAACATGGAAATGTGGCAACAACACTTAACATTGAATTAGCTTGAGCCAAGGCTCATTGCACATGGAGCATGAGTAAACCCTCATTGCACTTGAAGCACGAGTAAACCCTCGTTGTACTTGAATTAGCATGAGTAAACACTCATTGCACATGACGTATCATGATACTATACTTTACCCAATGCATTGGAGCGCTATAAAGGGAACACCCTTCTTAAACATTTCATTTCATGCATAAGTGTGCCACATGGATCATAAAACATGGATTCATAAAACATAATCATTTATTCCACGATAAAGGGATGTGGAATTCATACATGAAACTTTATAATTAATAAGTAAATGTGCTTAAAGTTGAATACCCTTGATGGAGAAATGGGCATGGTATTCACTACACAATGAAATTGGCTTAGAAAATTGGTGTGATTTCGGCAGCGTAACGGCGTGACATAAGAATTCATAAAAAAGGTTGATGAGAGAGAAAGGGGTTCCTCGTCATATTTACATGAAATGGACAGTAAGGAGGTCATATAGATACATGTATCAACAATTGAAAAGGAATTTAGATTCATGATACAAAAGTATTGCTTTAAAATAAAAGAAGAGAAAAAGGTTTCTTTCGGAATTTCGGCATAGTAACGGGTGTACATGGGAGGCATTTAATGAGAGAGAAGGGGGTCTCCCATTATTCAAAAAATAAGAGGGAAGTATGGGAGAGGTGAAAAACCATACCCCAACATTCATAATTGAAAATAAAAGGGCAATACAACTTAAAGAAAATTGACAAAAATGAGAAAGGAAGAAAACCCCTTACTTGGAAGTGTGATTCCAAAGTCTAGAGAGAGGCTTGTGAGAGGCTTCTTGGGAGCTTGGGGAACCTTGAGAGGATTCTAGAGAGAGTAGGGAAGAGGTTGGACGAACTTCAAGGGCTTTGAGTGAGGAGGAAGTGGGAGCTTGGGTGGGTTTATATAGGAAAGGTTAGAGAATTCTTTATTATTTATGGTTTGGGACCCCTTATATTAAAATAATCCAAACCACAAACCAACCCATGGTATTTGCCCATGTTTTCTGGAAAATGAAACAGGAAAACAATATTTTACAAGTCCAAGGTCCGAAATTATTAAAAAAATTAGGGTTGCTTATGTGGAGGTGAGTCACACTCCCATGGAAATTAATTTAAAAAGGCAAACTGTTGAATAAGTCTTGAGGGCTCCATTAATGCTTTGAAAAGTAAGACAAACAAACCCAAAACCACATTATTTTAATGATAAAAATACATATTGGCCGAACATAAGGATTATGGTATTTTATTACATCACCATTGGGTCATTATGATGTCATAAAACACATTATATATTTAAATTGTATTTAATTTTTACCCAAAAATTTGACTGTCTCAGAAAAATATGACAAATTCACCGTTGGATAATTTTGACATCCTGATTCCAAAAATAATATTTATTTTATCTAAATAATTTTCTAAATATGTGAATTTTCACTTTTAAAATAAAAACCGACATTTATAAAAAATTCACGGGTTTTGACAGAAATGGCCTTCAAACCTTAATAAAAATTTTAATTGCATTCATAAAATTATAAGATCATGTATATTTAATAAAAATTAATTTAATATTAATAATAATATTTTATTAAAATATTATTTAATTCAAAAATCCTTTAATTTAATAAAATATAATTATTAATTAAATAATAACTAAAAACACCATTTGTACTTTAAAAACTAATTACAATGTATCAAAAAAATTATATTCGTTATTATATACAAAAAATAATGTACATGAACATGGTGCTACTTATTTGTTACATAACCCCTTAAAATAGCCGCATAAGACCTAAGGGTAAGGTGTACGATGGTGACAGACTCTTGGGGTTGCTCGGATAACATCGCTCGAGTGGTAATCACTATCAACTTCCATATTTCCCGTAGACGATCACGTTCGAGCTTGACTTGATGAAGCTCAGCTTGGGCTTGGTCAAGGGCAAAGCCCAAAGACGCCACCTCTTTTCCGAGCTCCGACAAATGGGCTTCGTAAGGGGCAATTCTACTGGATGTGGCCATCGCTTCCTTTGTCTGAGTAGAAATGGTTTCGTTAAAGCCTTATATTTATACTACTCAGATGATCACGGTTCAACGGCTATAAAAGTAACGGTCACAAATCATAACATAAAACTAAAGAAGTTGACATCTTATAAAAACATTTTTTTTCATAAAGAAACATTTAACTGGATCAAGAGGGATTTTCCATTAATGAATCTTTGGGTCATTACATTTATTTTGTAAAATTTTATGGAGGTAAAAATGGAAATTTCATAAAATGTTGGTTTAAAACAATGATAATTTTTTAAAGGTATATTTTTTATTTTATTAAAAATTAGTTTCAAAAAATTAAATGATTTATGGAAAAATATTATAGGAGAAAATATTTTGGAATAAAATTAAAGATGGTTCTATATTATAATATGAGTTTTTCGGATTTTGGAAAAGGGAAATTTTTAAGGAAATGATTCATTAAAAAGTATGCTTTTAGAAAAATTTGTTTTATATCCCATAATGGGGGTTTTATATTTTTATATTAAAATTTTATTTTTAAGATATGAAATTGATGTGAAATGCCTTATTGTATTTTTTGTTTTTTATTTTGTCTAAAGGTTATAATGGGACACTTTGGTTTGATTTATAAGACTTTAAATAACTGATTTCATGAATCATGTTATTTAAAATTTGTCTCCTGGAAATGTAATGGAAAATTAGGATGGTCTATTTAAATGGGTTTTCTTAAGGGTTATCCTATTATTTTCTTGGTGTAGTTTCTCTAGTTAATAGTCTTACTCGTTTTGGGAATCAAGTGGTGAGGCTAGAATTCTTCTTGCTCTTGGATCTAGATCAAGGATTCTGGAATCACGATCCATCCTTTTTCATGGTTGTGTTAGTACAGTTTTTGTGTATGGGAATGACCTAGTCGAGTGCAATAAGAGTCTATGTAACTATTCTTCTTGGGTTGATTATTGGTTTTAGTGGGTCCTCTTTTGATTGATTCTATTTCCATGGGATATTTTAAGGAACCTTTGAACTAGTTGTGTCTTATGTGATTCAATGTGGCAGTTAATGAGCCTTTTTTTGTTTTGTGGAATTTATGCCTTAGTAGTAAACATGTTTCAAATAGTTTCTATTTCGTTGTTAGTTATTTGGAAAACAAAAATAAGATGGTTTGGTCATGGAAAACATGATCGTAAGGTTTCTATTTAAAATTGATATAGTTTTATTAAACCCTAGATTGCGATGGCATGGATTTAAATGGTATGCACCATCGGGGGAATACCATGAGTATGGTTATGGGTATCCTTTTTTGGTTCCATACACAAAGGATTATGCAATAATATTCATTGTCAATATATCTTTTGGTTGGTTTTGGTTCGTCATTAGTTATTTATAAGTGTTTCTTTCGTTTGGAATCATCCTTAGAGTTTCCTTCCATTTTATTGGTGTTTTGATATTTCCTTTTATGATGGTGGATGTGTTTGATAGAAGTAATTTGATCTCAATTGGTTGTTTGGAGGAATTGTATCTTTCTTCTTGTTGCGTCTATTAGGAAGTGTGATTTTTGTTTACCCACCATTTTAAATAAGATCTAAATGGTGGGAAGAACCTAATATTTCGTAGTTTTCATTAGGCCTTGTTTCCCTCTACTGGTAGCATTAATTCCACTTGGAGATGTTGGATATTTTATGAGGAAGTTCTTGGATTATCATGAGGACGGGTTTTGTAGTGGTCACTCAAGTTAAGATCATTCCTAGGTTTAGCATATCTGCCTATTATTTCTCAGGGTGTTAGAGTTTTAGTTCCTTTTTTTCTTCAATCCATTTTCAATGTCTTTCTGAGTGGGGATTTCATTATAGTGGGGATGTTGTAACACTTCTTGTTCTTTTGTTTTAATATTTTATATTATTTGAAGATATTTTATGTTTTAGTATTTATTATCATGGAATTTTTACAAATTAAATAATTTTAAAAGGGTTCATGGTTAGCTCAAATGATTATTAAACCAATTGGAGATAGTTCGAGATAATTTATGTCATGATAGTTCTATTAGCATAGTTGGGTTATATCTAGATTGATCATGCATGCTACTTGTAGTATTTTTTAGTACTGTTTTTAGGGTGTCCACTATGGGCCACATGGTTTAATAAACATTGATGGTAAAATATGTACATTTCCCAAAACATTTAATTAAAAAAGATATCAGAATTCCTCTAATTAAAATAAAGATCACATAAATACCTATTATCCTCCCCTTCCTTGTTCTATCACCCACCTACTAGGACCCCCTGTCATGCATGCCTCCTCTTTGAGTCCTCATATCCCTTTGTTGTTTAAATATTGATTGTCCAAATTTTTTGGATGAACTCTCAATATATGTACTTCTCCTCACTCAATTCCTTTTCCCCTTAGTTTCACATTCCCAATCACTAAGATTTATTTGAAAAAACACCACAGGTTTTGGTTTGACCTGAATTTTTGGGATTTCAATATTTCTAGGGAATGAGGCATCTTTCATGGAACTTTTTCACCTCATCTTATAAATTTCAGGCCATATATCATTGAATACATGTATATTTTCTCATGTCCAAGTCTTTTATTTGTAAACTATTAATTTATTGTTTTTCAAATTAATGTTATAAATATTATATTATAGTATAAAGTATTTTTGTTGAGATTTTAAGAATAAAAATGTGGATTTTCTTCAGTTTCCGTTGAAATTTTATAGTTTAACTTTTTTAAAAGAAGTTTTAAGGATTTTTTAACAAACCATTCATCTCA
The DNA here is from genome assembly GCA_963277665.1 of Viscum album. NCBI lineage: Eukaryota > Viridiplantae > Streptophyta > Magnoliopsida > Santalales > Viscaceae > Viscum > Viscum album. The sequence goes on from OY728159.1 coordinate 1,390,935,042, forward strand.
AGTGCTTGAATAATTACTAAAATTATTTTTAAAATGATATTTATTATTTATAAAGATCTATTGGATTTTTAAATTGATTTCACAATGGTTTCTTCTAGTTTTATATTCTAGTGGAACTCCAAATGAAATGTATGAATAAATTATTGAAAGGTATTATTTAGAAGAAATATGACATTTATAAATGGGTTTAACCCTTTTTGTTTATGAGTAAAATTAAATTAAAATGTTTCACACATTTTAATAGATTTTATAAAAGTGGGATGATTTATTTAATGGATCCCGATGCTAACTTTGTGTGATATGTTAAAAATAATTTATAAATGATTTCATTTTATGATGATGATACATGGCTCCTATTTAGATTTTTTATAATTCCAATAAGGAATTTTTAATGGTTTTAAAAATCTATGAGAATGTTAGACCCTCATTACGCATCCATGATTTTTTTCTCCATTTGTCGTTGGTGTTTAGTGTATGTGAAGATGTGGGATATTTTCCATATCTTTTATTCATTTGTTTTGGCTGCTTTATCATATCAATTATTATAGTGGTTTTGTTCATGGGTATTATAGGTTATTATGTACAGTCGTTAATGAGTAAAAATTTTGTTTTAGAATATGTATACTCCTATGATTCTGGGTTACTGAGTGTGCCCAAAGGGTTACCCATGGTTGTTTCACACTTCAGGGATAGCATAGGTCCCGACAAGTTTAATGAAACTACTACAAAAAATTGGTTCTGAATTTTCAATCTAAGGTTCTTATCTTTATTTTAAGTTTTTATTACTTGAGTTCCTAGGAAAATGTCCTATACAACATATATCTTGATTTTTTGGATGTAGGGGCTTTACCCTTTATGATTGATTGTTTATCCATTCATGTATTTATTACAATTCCTTAACTTTTTTACTCTCAATGTTATTTTTTTAACTTATGGAATGCCATTGTATCATGATCTATCATTTTTTAGTTTGATATCAGTTTTATTGATTTAAAATATGTTGTAAATATATTTTTGATTAAAATATTCCAAACTATGTTTTTTAAAGAGGTTTCAAAATGGGAATATTTTCTAAAAAAATATTTTCCAAAAAAACATATTATATCTGATTATATTCATTTAGTAAAATTAGAATAAAAATTCTCTAAATGATTAATAACTGTCATGATATATTATTAGTTAAATAAATTCAAAGACACGTTTTTTAATTGTATTTTAATCAAAGTTGAAAATTATTTTTTAATTAAATGTTCTTCAAGTATCATTGTTGGAGGTTACATTCTCAAGATTTTTATAATAATTCCTATTATATTTGAGTTTCAGACCTTTATTCAGCTATTGGCTTCTTTATTGATCACTCTTGAAGTCTTAATTGATTTATAGATTTTGATGTTAGTTTTTTATTTTTTTATTTACTAAACCAACCATTTAAGGATTTAATACATTTTGTTTTCAATATTAGTTAATTATATTCTGTATATAAAATACTTTGGTGATTTGGTGTTGTTGATATCTATATAAGGAGTTTGGGGTGAGTATAGGGGGTTTCTTCGATAAAGGGATTTTGTAGGATGAGTATATGGATTGAATTTACATTAAATTGATTAAAGTTTAATATTTTTTTCCTGTCTTATGTCACATTACATGATTTTTACATGGATTTATGACATACTTATGGGTTATTACAAGTTTTCAAGTGAAATTAAATTATTATATCTTTAATTAAATGGTAAAATAATTCAAATGTGTTTGTTTCTCATGCCTTTGATATTTCCACTAGCCCTTGGGGATTAGGAATACCCCTCAGGTCGGTGGTGGGTTTATTCACATTCTAGTACTGATAGAGAATCTATCCATTTCACTATAGTTACTCTTTATATAAGGATTTATATATATGTAAAACCCATACATTTGAAATTATCCCATATGTAATATATTTCCAGTTTTCTGAAAATTCTGAATATAGTGATACATAATGTTTTACTCTATATGTAAAGATTTATAGATACCTATGGTTTCTTTATTTTGTTTATGATTCTATTATCAATGTTTTATATGGTACATAATGTTTCTTCTCTTTCAAAATACATTATGTATAATTTCTCTATATTTATGGGTTAAGACATACTTAAGGGTTACACCATTAGAACACTTTGATATGTATGTTTTATGTTTGTAAAGATTCTGTACATAAGTAACACTCTTTGTATATGTTTTAATCCACTTGAACACTTTTCTTTTCCATAAAAATGATGAATTATGGAACTTGAAGAATCCAATCATAGATTACAACTGATAGTTCCCAAGTCTATCGAAAAATATGATTCATTGTAAAAATGAATAAATTTAATATTTTTGATTGAAATGTGTATATTTTATAAGTTTATTATAAATTATTACTATTAGGAAATGAAAATATTAGATTAACATGTCTATATAAAATATGAAATGTTCATAAAAGTATTCTTTCTTTTGAAAAAAAATTAAATGTTTATTTTTTGTTTATTGATTTTAATATTCATATATGTTGTTTTTTTAAATTATTTGAATATTTTGAATGGAAGATTTAATAGATAATTTAATACTTTTATATTTTCAATCCAACATATACGAATAAAACATGAGATATTAAATATTTCATGGGATGCAATAGTTATTGATTTAAAATGCACATGATGTATATAAAATTGATTAGTCATATAAGACATGAATTATGGTATAGTTAGGATGTGTTCATATTTAAATTATATGTTCTATTTATAAAATTTTTATAAATTATCAAATAAAAACTAATATAAAATTTTTTATATTCCAAATTATGAATTATTAATAATTATTATTTTCATTTTCTCAAATTAAATCAATTTTTTGCAGAAAATATTTAAACCACATCAAAAAGAGTGTTGATGATTGAATTGATCAAGGCTTAAAAAATTATTAACATGTGATATTTGGATTATATAGGTATTTTACATAATAAAAACCGAGATATAATATTATTTTATTTCCTGTAATATCATATATATCTATTGTATTTTCTATATATTATATAATATAAAAGAGCTCATTTTTTTAAGTGAATATAAATATTTTATGTTCAATGTTGGGGAATGTTTAAAAGATTAACCAATCTAACATTGTTTATTTTTATATTTTTTATGAATTGTTCATAAATATTTATCTCGTGTTTAAATATGTAAATTTTTCATTTATTTTAAATTTACTCCCAAACTTATTGATATATATAAATTATTAATATTTTTATTATAAATAATATTTAGTTCAAATTTATTAAAAAAAATTATAATCATACACACAGCTAAGTAGTTACATTCTATATATGATTATGAATTTAGTTTTCATATACATTGAATTCAATTTTTAATTGATTTATTTATATTAAATTTACCTATTGAATATAGTTTAAACATATTTGATATTAGATTTAAGATGAATTAGAGTCTCTCTTGAGTAATGTATCACTACGTGGAAGGATTTTTTATTGGACATCTCACTAACTTGGATGACTATTTCAATTTCTAGAAAATTGGGTGCTGAATATGTTTGGATCTAGAATTACATAAGAGGGGATTATCAATTTCATATAATTCAAAAACATAACATGATTTTTTTCATGTACTATATACTTAGCATGAATATGGATATGTTGAAATGTGGTTGGAATCTATTTTTTGTAACAAAAATTATGAGGTATGAAAATTATTACACAACTATGTGGATTGAAAATAATAGTTTGGTGGAAGAATTTTATAATCCCATGTGTACATTGATCTATTTGAATTCTTGATTGTGTAAAATCACACAGCTGCTTGGGGAACGATCTACTATCAAGTTACGAGTCCCACCAAAATGAAAGGATGAATTTCTAATCTAATTAATAAATCGAGTTGGAATGCACCCAAATCATGAGGTATTTTCTGGATGTGTGGGATTATCTAGAAAGATAAAAACATTTCGGTTAAACCCTAGAGTGGGTAATATCATGTATCTGGTCCAAGTGGTTATATTTACTCCTTCTAGAACTAGTTACATTGCTTATGGTAGCTTTGAATTTCTTGGGTACTACAAAGGGGGGGTTGTTATACCTAAGAGTGTACTAACACCTTGGTGGGATGAGTCAAGTGAGGATTGAGATTACTAAATTCTAAATTCTTCCTTATAACCATTTAAAACCCTTTATACATAAAACTCTATAGTTGGTTAAAGCAGATGAATATTTTGAAGTATAACCAAACAAACACATAATGTATTATTAAAACTAAATAGATAGTGGACCAGTATTTTTAACATGGTTTTCCCCTCCTGTGAATCCTACTTCATTCCATACTTAGGAAGTCCAAGCCATATATTATCTAGTATAATAACATCACCAATATCAAAGTAAAGTTGTCATGGTATCATCTTAAAACCAATTGTACCATATTACATTAGTGTGGTCACCACATTACATGAATTATAGACTACTATATTACACAAGAGAGAGTTAATTCCATAATCAAATTATTTATACTCACATACAGTGAGTTAATTTTTAAATTCTTCTTCTTAGAGAAGATCTTTTATATGAACTTGGTTTCTCTTAACTAAAAATAGACAATTTTCATCATCGGATCCTATTAACTTTGGCTAATATAATGTTTTCAGATAAAAATCATCCAACTCATCCTTTAAAACTATCTAAAACATCTATTTATTTATAGAAACTCTCACTAAAAACTCATCTCATATATTATTCTCAAAATATTAGTTGAATAAAATAATAAAATGAAAAAGGACATAGCATCACCTTCTCAAAAGCATCATCTCTACAGCTACTTTTTTTACCTTTTTTGAAACCCAAAATATTACATAGGATCATAAATATTTTCCTTCCTTGATATAGGTTGCTATATCATCTAATATTTATTCTTTTTTGATATCTATAGTAATCACTTATTTGATTTATATTATTCATATTGTAAAATTATTTGTAATTTCTAATTTTTTTGTATGTATGAATAAAATATTTTAATATGATCACCTTATGATGTAAACTATTAACATGTAAATGTGGATCATTAAATTTTCTATTTCATTCACAAATACCATCAATAGTATGTTGATAAGACAAAATAACTACTAGTAGAAAAATCCCCATTTTCTAAAACCCATTTCGGTTCACATATATTCCCAGGATCTCCTTTTCCACTCACGGAATATTCCTAGAATACCCTCATTAAATTATTCTCAATTATTAAATATGTCTTAATATAATATTCTTTTAATATTATCCGAGATTAGATTCTTATTCATCATTAATAAAAAAATATACATGGAAATAATCATACAGCTTGTAATGTCTATTCATATTTATTTTATAAGGTATCTATAATTAGGAACTCATTAAATAGTGTGATCCATTCCATTTAAATAGTACATCCATGAATCATGGATTTATTCACAATAATATCATCTTAACATTTTAGATTCCTCAATATTAATTCACATATTGGTTGTGAATTTTAATCCAAAAAATCCTATAAGATGAATCTAAGTAATTATGCATTTCCAAATATGTCAATTCTCAAATACTTGTCACTTTTTGAGATTGGAAAAATCCCCATACTTCTATATTAGTTTCTTTTTATATTCACCCATACACACTAAAATCGTAATGATGTTCTAAAATTGATATTTCAACTTAAAAATCAACATATATCACTTTATATATAATTAAAAAGTGTGTAAACTCTATTTTCAATCTGACATTGACCTCCCCTTTTAATGATTGAATATCCACGTATTTCATCCTTATATGAAATGGATCACACACCAATGTAGGTGTTTGTGTTTATTATAACTTGATTTCATGAATCTTTTAACATATTTACTATAACTTTGTCTTCATCAGATCAAATCTAGAGAATCATATTTTTATCAAGTAGAATGTCCAAATTTTCACAAAGTGTTGAAGTCTTGCACTAGGATCTTCAATGACTTATGTTTAGAAATTATTACATTTAATATACCTTTTCTTAAATGGTAGATGTCTTATGTTCATCTCAAAAAGAATTATGATATTTATTTTTCAATATTTCCATCCCAACACGATGTCACATAATCCAATAAAGTCAAATGATGTGCTAATGGACATACGGTGATTTGATGCAATCAATACATACATTGTGGATTAAGTCTTATGATCATTTAATTATCAATTTTTAGAAAATTTCAAAGTCGTATGAAGAATAGGGAAGTCCTCCAATGGCACGAAGGCCTTCATTTTTTATTTATTTTTTGATAATCCACCAAAATGTATTATTCTTGATACATAAAGACTTATTTTCATACTGATGTTATACATTGCAATAAGAAACTATTTCCTTTAGGATGTATTTATTTTATAGTCTACACCAAAACTCTAGATTAATATATAATGATTTAAATGAAATTTATATTTTTATAGGGATTCTCCAACTTTATAAAATTATTATTAACTTAATTTAAATTATTTCAAGCTCCCTAAATTGTATTTTTAAGGTTTAAAACATCTAAAATAATCGAAATAAGATATTCCAATGTACTATTATGCAGGATCAAGTTCATCCCTTTTTCAATAAATCATAATCCATCTCTATTATACACATCTCTACTTTATCATTCTCAAACTAAGATCCTTATATACAATTAGTATTCAAGTATGGTATAGATTTTTCTCTTATTTCATGGGTGGATAATCACATCCATCACCCAAAACTTCATCATAGACATAAACTCTTATAACTAATAGGAGTTTTTCAAAAAATACAAAAACAAATACCGCCTTTTTCCATGACATAATAAGATTCCAACATAAATCATTATAAATACTCGTAAATGTTAAGGGAATAACATGATAATAGAGGGTTTGATATTATATCCCCTAAAAATTACTAAGTGTCATATTTCTTCCAAAGTTGGGATTTTCAGGACCTAAATAATTCAGTATGGTTTGTACAAAATGTTTAGATCCCATGGATTATCTTGTTTGTGGAATCAAAGTAATGAGGTGACCCTAATAATCAGGTGCCTTGTTCTTGGAATTTTTTTGGGTTGTACTTATATGGGAAACCCTGACCATTATGATACCCAAGGAATAGATTTGTATGAAACTTGATGAATGATTTGATTAAATATTTGTCCACTAAAATATTCTTGATTCACATATGATATGATTAACATTAGTTGTATATGAGATATAGGAATGACTTATTTACATGATTCTCATTGAATTAATAATGATAAAATATGGGTCATTTCTCACTACATGGATATATTTTATGTGGTTAATTTTTAAGTGGGAGGTCATATAATAAAATTACCTATTAAATTTTTATAAAACATCATAATAATAATATAAATAATTCGATTATATGCAAATATAATCTTTAACATCAATAATAACATTAAAAATTAATCATTGTAAAGGAGAATCATAATTTATGAAACTACTAGGTTTGGTAACTTTTATACCCACATGGTGTTTCTGTTCTATATATTTTAAATAAGGTTAAAATGTATAAATTAAAGTTATATGATGTTTTTACTTTGAATTTATGTTATTTAGAAGTGTTCTAGAATTTATAAATCTTATTTATAATGGGCACGATGTTCCCATGAAATAAAGAAAACAATTATCTTATATACATTTCGGTTGAAGAGAGGAGTATGATATAAAAAGGGAAAATTTTAAATATATATATCTGTGTGTGTGTGTTTTTTGGTGATAATTGAATGATGTTGAGCTTAATTAAAATAAAAGATTTTGAGTTAAATATTTTCATAATTGTGATTATAATCGAGAAAATTGAATAATAATGTTCACATTTATTTTGATGAAGTTGAAATTAATAATAAATTAAAGGGAAATTTGGTTCAAATCCTTTGATGTTAATTTGGGGGGATATTAGGTTAATTCAATTTCATTTCAAGATCATTTAGTATTTTGACTACTTTTTCTTTCTCTGAATATTTTACCACTTGTATTAATCACACAAACCAATCAACAATATCTACTGACGGTTGGAAGAGTATAATCAACCATGGCTGAGCATATCAAGAATGTGAGTGAATATAATTATATGGGGGTTAAAATAGGCTAATAAATTATGTGTTTTAGAACTCAGTACAAGGAAGTATATGTATGGGAAAACATGTGACATGCCTATTAATTTTTCCCCTACGTTATATATCAAACCCCTTTCAAATTGAATTTTTTATTAAAGTGTAATCCTCACAATATTATATTTAATGTTCATTACTCAATAAAGCATGCATTGCAAACCTGTTTAAAATAAAACTCTTGTTATCACTACTTTAAATGATGATCTTCAATGTCATATTCAATTTTTATCCTTTCCTAATATTATTTTACTATGATACTAGACACCCCAAGCCTATAACAATTCTATTAAATTAGTATAGTAGTAACACTATGATTGTCATGATAGGCTTTAAAATCCTACGTGAATAACAAAAATAACATGGTAAAATCCCATGACACAAAGAAAAAAATGATAATGATGAGAACCAAACATTATAACTTGGGAACATTACAGTTATCCTATATGTATTTTTATTCAAGATGAGTTACAAGATAGTAGTTAACCACACTAATAGGTCGAATGAGTTGAAAAACAAAGAAACTCATGTATTAATTCACTTGAATTAAGTTATTGTGAATGTGTTATGAGCCACATCACATCAGAATACCCATGATGATTCCCCAAGAACATCATAAGAATCGACAATAAATCTTTATAAAAGTGATCATCAAGGAACTATAATGATTATTTCTTCATAAGGATGAATTAAACTTTTTAATTGGAATCATATGTGTAAACATCATTCTTGTAGGGTTGAATTGATAGTTCAGGTAAACTTGATTTTCATAACCATCATGACTGTATGGATAAATGGTGGGTAAGAAGATACTCATGGGAATACTTTGTGCTAAAGTATTAGATTCCAAACCATGTGATAGTTTTTTGTGTGGTATGATTTAACAATGAATGGATAATATATTGAAGCTATAATTTTAAAGGAAAAGATCATGAGAGTTATAATTCTTCTAGAGGATAAAATAAAAATCTATGATTTAAGTTTACAAACCATAAAAGAATTATATTTTAATGACTTAAATAATGATACCTTTGGATATTTGATGGATAAATATTATGAAAATAATATTAAAATGATATTGTGAGGGGTAATAATAAATATTACTAATATATATATATATTCTCTAAATAAAAGAAAAAAATTGAGTGGGTAATATAATATAGAATATAATTGCATACTTTGTGTATTAATGGAAATGATTGTGATTCTGATGATAAAATAATAAAAATTAATCAGTAATGTTCAAGAACAAGAAATAATGTTAAATCTACACTCATTAAATTATTCTTTTATTGTAGAATGAAAATTTATAGTGAATCTTGTAGAATATAACACTTTTTTGTGTATTGATGATGGATAATAATTAATGAGTTTTTGGTATTGTTTTAGGTTTTTATATTTAGGATAACAAATATGAGTGATCAAACCTACCGTATAAAAAATATATTATATGGTAATAATGAAAAATAATATCCTTATTTTCAACATATGTGGGATAATATGATAATTTGTTTTTTTGGGTAAGCCTGTAAATTATTTCAAAAGAGTAAGCAGACCATATACACTATCTAGTAGGAACACAATGTGACATTGTTGACCTACAACAATGTACAATAAGACTAAACTTATATTAGGCGATTAAAATTAATTTTCATGACGTAAATTATTTTGTGCAATGGTTTTCATGGTTCCACGTCAATTGGAGAAAAAGGTATAATTGTTTGAATTTTAAAAGAAGTACTGACATTGATTCACCCTCATCTTTGTGTTAGATTGATTAATTTGTTATCAGAAAAATTGATATCATATAAAGTTTAAACCACTATTAGGTTTTCATATTTGATGTTTTTTAATGAAATTAATTTTTCGCGTAATATAAAAAAATTTATTTTGAGGAAGCTGGTTAAATTTATATTAAATAAATTATAAAAGATATATATTCCTAGCTAATAAATAATAAAAACAAAAATGATGCATATAAGTTAAGAAAGTCATCATCAAAAAAATATTATTTTCAAATATTTTATGATTTCTCATTCTAAAATCATGATAAAGAAAATTAAATCAAGAAAAAAGAAGATCATGTGGTGAAATACACCACCAAAAATATGGATAATAGTTTTTTACATTAAAGAATCAAATAATTTATGTGATAAAATTAAAGTGAAAAGTCATTCAATGTTTTCCCAATTAAAGAACTATATATAATTGGGAAATATCATAACTATGAGAATTTAAAAAAATTTAAATTGGTGATTTAAAATACATCATGTATAATTGTTACAATAGAATTTTCTCTTTTATATGTGTAACTTTTTGAAATATAAAGGATGAGATCACCCACTATGAATATAAATTTAAAAATATGGATAATTACATGGAATAAAAGGTATAATCCTATGTAAAGATGTACAAAAAACTAATATCTATAAATAAAATGAACGTGGAGGTTGAGGATAAGTGCTATAGATTTAAAAATTAATTCTTACCTACATTCAAAAAAATATAATAAGATAAGAAAAAAATATAATAAAAGATGTAAAACACATCTCATTTATTAGTGATGAATATTAATAGGAACTCTTATTTTGTTGAATATTGGAGAAATATTTTTTTTGATAATTGATACTCAGATTTAAATTATAAGAGTTTATCTATCCCTTTGACTCATTGTGGAAATGGTTTTGGGCCCAATAGGTAACCCTATTACTCAAATGATTCTTGGGAGATTTGGTTTTAATTTTAGATATTTGGTAGATTTTTTCCTCGGGTGAATAGTTTGGGTAACATAGTTTAGGGCAAACTATGTGGCTAGACTTACAAAGTGGATATTTTAGTTCATTTTCATGTGTGCATAGTTTATTTTCATAATTAGTTCATGGTTAAGGGGAGACCCTATTGATGTTAGGGGAAACCATGCAGCTTGTATTTGAATTTGGGATTCATTCATGATTTTTTCATGATTTCAGAAAAAACATTCAAGATTCTAAATTATGAGTTTTATTGGTATCTACAATGATGGAATATGGTTTCGATAACTATTTTTTAAATTCATGTGATGGTTTTTCCCTTGTATAGAGAAATTTTCATGGATGGAACATTGTTTGGAAAATAATCTAGCTCATTAAAAGTGTTTTATTTCCCTATCAATTTTTAAATTAGAAACAACATATTTCCTTCTGCCCTCTAATGCATGACCCTGCCAATAGAACCCCTCCTTTCTTTTGTCCCCTTTCAATTTGGGGAGATCTTGTTGCATTTTTCAGTGATTCTTGGTAAATAAATCCTTATTCCTTCCCATATTCATGGATCATTTTATTCTTCTCATATTTTGGATGTCTAGGTTAGGTAATTGATAGATGATTCCACTAGAAAATTGTAGAGTCATCTTGTATCGATGGGGATCTTACATGGTTTAACTATATGATATTTTGAGATGATGTTTCCGAGACCTCACATGTCATTTAGATTGAGGTACATCATAATTTGGAATATTATATGTTTTTTCATTTAATTTAATTAAATTGGGAATTTAGTTGATATCTCAATCTAGATCTTTTTTTCATGATGATGCTTGGACTGCATCATGGACCTCCCATAGGTATTTGGATAATGTTTTGGTGTAATTAGAGCACCCGAAGAGTAATTTGACATTTATGGAATAGTGAATTATATTTATTATTTAAATTTAGATTTTTTTTAATTAAAAAAATTACTATAATTAGTTAAATTGTAAATTATGGGTTGATTTAGGGCATCATGCAGGTTGATAGTGGCTGGTTAGACTTGGATGAGCTTAGGAGAGAGCTTTTAGATACTGATTCAAGGGTAATAACTTTAGAGTTGAGGTAAGTGGTCCCTATTCCATACAAATTTACTATTATGAGTTTTATTTGTATGTATATGATATTTGTGGTATTACTACTAAGGTCAATTAACTTATTTAATTATATAAATTGATTAATTAATATTGAATGCACATGTATGTGTTGAAAAAAGTTCCTTGGTCCATGATAGATGCATATTCACTGCTTTGATTGCCTCAACCAATGAAGGATATGTCCTTGATTATAAATTGGTTCCCTGAGACACTTTTACCTATATGAGTTTCAATTAAATGAAATGATTTGAATGAGATATATCATCCCTATTGTTCGGTTCCCTTAGTGACATTAAATTATAGGTGAGTCACTGATTGAGTTGGACGGCCTAGGGATTGACCAAGTGAGAACCTTGATATTACTTAAACCTTCAAGATAGATAGATATCCTTTTGGAAATTGTTCCTTCCCCACTTTGACATGATTACCACGTTGGGAAGACTATGAGAAGATGGACGGATAGGTTGAGTGTGAGGACTGACCTATGGTGGATTGGAATGAGAATTGGCTTCGGCATATCATCCTTGTGAGACATTCTATGGAGGATAGTGGGGACATTATGTGACATTGATTATTATAAGGTACTCAATTCCCTTAGAGTGATAGGTTTTGCCCAAAGAAATGTGTTTTAGATATGGGGATACATTATGGTTTTTATAACCTAATGATACATAGGGGACGCTGGTGGGATCCCTAATGAGATGTATACCCTCGAGAGTTTGTTTTTGGGAATTGGGTAGTGGTAATTATGGGTGAACATTAAAACCAAATTGAATGTATGATCCCAGTATGGGTATAGCAGTTCTAGTTCATTCTCTTAATATGCTAGACTTATTTTTTGGGAAGGGTTCTTATTGGTGTATAATCCTATCAAGATGTACTACCTGAGATGTTGAGGGTGAGATTCACTACCCACAAAGACATGATAAGAAACATGGCATTCCTTGTAAATTCTCATCAGATATGAATATTGATCCTAATTCTGACATACATTTGTGGATTCCTTGGACATGATCCATAGATTTTTATATTGGGATGCATAGTCTATAGAGATGCATATATGACAGTTTCTATGCCTTAGACATGCTCCTTTCATTGATATGGTGAGATGTATATTCAAATGATATATATATACGATAGATTGGTATCTCAAAAACATTTTTTTTGATACAAATGAGGTGATTTAGGGTTGGGGAAGCACACCCCTGGACATAGATGAAGTGATTCCAATCAGTGGAGAGGCACAATAGAAACTCCGAGCAATGGATTATCATTATGGAATCCCAATGATTTTTTGGATGAATATTTTTAGACGGGCCCACACAATATAAAATTGATGTGTTTCCTGGTAGGGAGAGTTATACCCCTGGCTCAATGTGGTGGTTTTATTGGTAGGGTACTTCATATCTCCAAATGAAGGGTGGCCTACATGCATGGATTGGCTTACATTGGAAACATTCCGAGGAATATTCTATTGAGAAGGATATTTGTAGAAATGATTGTGTTAAGTTCTTAGAGACACTACAACACTTACCAATATTGATTTTGGTCAATCTTGGTTTTCACATTAGAAACTCATTATCTATAGTAGACATTTATTTATTCTATTGTACATATTATATTTGTATTCTAATCATATCACAAGCATATAGATTGAATTTACTAGTTATGTATTATAAAACATTGGATGATCCCTATTGGGTTATTCTGATATCTTAATCAGGTGGACATATCTCTATGATACCTAGAAGACTCCACTTATTATAGTTTCATGTTAGGAAAGTTCCAGGTGTTCCATGATTGAGTGAGATAGTTTGGAGAATATTATAGATTTCGATGATGTTAGGATCAATGATGTAGTTAATATTTTTATACATTTATATTATTCATCTCTTAAATTTTAATATGTGATTAACTTGGTAGAAGATCAGTCTTGATGTTTAATAGTAATTTTATGACAATATTATTTTCAATTTCATTTTTATTTCAAAAATTTTTATTTTTATTCCTTACATATATTATCATTATTTTCCATGTAATATTATTTTCATTTTATTTACTTTTCTATTATACTCTATGATATGTGTGTACAGTCTTCCAAATGTAGTACCCTAAACCCTTTATACATGTTAGAATCCTCTAGGAGATGTAGTGTCATTCCTGAGGTCCTGGTGGTATCTCTGCTCTGGAAAATAATGATTTTTCATTGTCTTGGGACATTATAATGTATTATAATAGATTTTATGTTACTGATATCTATTAATTACTCATGGTTTTATTTTTTCATACAATTTTTTCTAGATGGTAGATTGGTGATATGGAAATATGTTAGGGATTCTAATAGATATTGAACGGGTGCATCAAGAAAACCATTTATGGTGAAATGTTGTAGTTATAAGGTATATGGGATTGATATTATGGAATCTGATTTAAGGATTTCTTGATTTCACATAGCATGATTCACTTAAACCTTTGAGATTTATGATTTAGGTTTTTTGTATCTTTATCCATTTCCAATAGGACTATGTTCATGCATAATGTATAGGATTAACACGAAATTTGTGTTCTTGTTTATAGTTAGAATCAAAAATTATGATGTATAGGTAGTTGAATATATTAGAAGTAAATTATATGGTGTTTTCCTATATAACATGATAGTATAATTCTACTCATCTAGACCATGATATATTTTTTTTTATTAGATTCTATGTGAATCTTATTACAGGATACATCTAGATAATGACTATAAAATACCTCTATGAAAGGGATGTATAGTTACCACAGTATTCCAACATATAAATATGAATCTTTAGTGATGAAACCCTATTATGTAATTATGGTATTGGTTTTGAAAAGTAAATGTGTATAGTTATTTTATGTTTCAACAACAACCTATATGTTTTTTTCTCATACAACATATTTGTGGAATTCTACTTAACCCAAACATATAACTATAGTATAATTAATACATATAATATTAGGGAAATTACAATATATATATATGTGTGTGTGTACCTAGATGATAATTTGATCCTCTAGGTGGGTGGCTTTCTGTATGTAGAGGACTGATGATGATCATCATGTGGTTGTGATTTTTGAGGGGGTATTTCTTTATGTGGATGCCTCATGATAATTAGTTCTCTATTAGGAATATGATTTGGATTTTGATACAGGATATGGAATTTTTTAAATGTTTACCTAGAGTGCATGTGTTGGAATGTATGTTTTTCGGTGATTTATGAGATAATAATAGAGATGGGTTTCCCATGATTTATGAACTATATGAAATTTTAACAATGGGTTTTATGGGAGATCCTCATTCATTGTATGTGGCTCAGAGTTATAGTTAATCAATCATTATGGTTAAGAAGAGTAGTGATATGCCTGAGGGTGATGTGAATGGAGGATTATCCTAGGCTGGTCAGTTATTAGGGGTGGGAAAAATAGATTAACAATTTAGGTTATATGATTGATCAAAAGCAGTTTGTTGAGTATATTCCATACGCATGGGTGTGCCATGGGTTTCATGATGAAAATAAATTGATCGTATTTAATGTCATGATTTTCTTTCAAGGGAATAAATATTAAGATGTATAGCCTTAAAAATTTTGGTAGCACTTTTAGAAGTATTGGATAAAATGGAGGATTCTTGCAGTTTTAGATTCATATATGTTAATGGGAGACCATGTGATAGACCATATCATTGGTGAAATACCCAATTTTGAAGAGGATTGAAAAGTGTTTTATGGATGGATGTGTTTAACATGATGAGTATAATGATATAAAATTTTAGAATATGATCCATATTTTAATGAGAAGTTACACTTTGATAATGAGTCTGGATAGATGACCACAAAGTACAAGAGAATACACTTGTTTCGTTGGGGTAATATTGAGGTAGCACAAGATAGATAAACATACCACTACTGATCTTTGAATCTTTCAATGGTCGTGTGTAGACCGATGACCAATAGTGTTATAGAATGCATGAATGAATAGTTACCCATGGGTTAGAATGATAATGGTGATTATATCCTCTATTATAAAATAATGACACTGTGTATAATGAGGTGCCCAGAATTGATAGCGAATGAGTGTACCTTCGGAGGAGTGATAAGCACATGATGATGGAATTTTTTGAGATTGTTCTTGAGGAGAGGTAAAATGAAAGCTTTATAATGGGAAGTAAAATATAGAATATTATATAGTATGAACATTTTCATCAATCAAATTTATAAAAATCCAATGATGACATTCCTAGTAAGTCAGGAATAGGATGTGATTGACATTTCATGTTAACGCACAAGTGGGAGTGGGGAAATCATGTCCAGTCAATGTTTATGGTAATGGACAGAGTCATTACATTGGAATAATTTTTGAGTTCATTTTTATATGATCCAAAAATGCTTGAAATAGATGTTTCACCAGTGTTTGGGTGATTCTATGATGGATTATCTGGTTGGTTTAGGATCCAACTATGTAATTTCACTAAGAGATCGGTTTGGAATTTTTTACAGGTGTTTATAAGATCTTTGGGTACCTCTGAAGGTTCATGAATAGTGAATGATTTTATGAGATAGAATGTTAGTGGGTGAAACTAAATTTTTTACGAAATCATAATCTAGTGGAGGTATGGTAAATTATTTATGTATAATTTGGTTTGGTGAAATGGAAACTGCATAGACTGGGTCATTAGAACTTTTAATACGAGTTTGGATTGGGAAAAAATTTTGTTCAGATTATCATGGATTAGAATTGGGTTTTGTTAGATTATTTTTATGGTAGGGATACCATAAGCCTTAGGATAAATATATCTATATAATTTCCATGTCCCAGGATAAACAGGTCTTGTTGGAGCATCAATTAGGTGTTCAGGGATGGTAAAGAGTGATGGCTTAGGTTTTGCTGAGTTGAGCACTTTTTGTTTATGGTATAACAGTAGAATCAAGTTTAGCATTCATCGAAGGAACTCAGTGAGTTAGTGATGAATTCAATAGGAAAAAAGATTAGGATAATTATATAAAATCAACCATGTATCTTCAAGGGATATAAGTGATATGGTAGGAATATTGTAAAACCCTTCTCCTATATGAGGTATGAATTTCCGTAGGAATTTGAATTTTTAGGAATTATAGAAAAAAAATATTTTTGCGAATTGGTATTCATATTTGAAATTATATTTCTTGTGTTACACACTAAATTTTTTTGAAAAACAATAAAAAAAATTATTTCATCGATAGTTTGTATTACACGCAACCCCAACTTTTAACAAACCATTGTATACTATTAATATTATTAATATTTAAAATGTGTATATGATAACATTATTGTTGAACATGGTGGTATTAATTGGAATAAAAAGATTTTAAATATAGAGTATAATATTTTTATATCTATAAATAATATTTTTTTACTGTACTTAAATTTTTAGTAAAGAATTTCTATTATTTGAAAATACGATTTTACCAAGAAATTTTTTTTTATTTTCATTTTGTGAAAAAAGAAGAAATATAATTTTTACACTTTTAAAAAAATTATCTTAAAAAATGTATGTAATTTTTCTAGTCTATATATAAATATTAACTTTTAGTAATTTTTTTATAATTTTCTAAAAAGGTTAATTTTTTTGAAGAATAGTAAAA
Source organism: Viscum album (assembly GCA_963277665.1). Lineage (NCBI taxonomy): Eukaryota > Viridiplantae > Streptophyta > Magnoliopsida > Santalales > Viscaceae > Viscum > Viscum album. The sequence goes on from OY728159.1 coordinate 1,390,952,724, forward strand.
AAATACTGATTTTGATTAAAAACTGTTTTTTTTTTGTTTAAAGGATTTACAAGATGTATTTTATTTTAATACAATTTAAAATGTAAAATTACTTCAATTATATATTTATAGATACAATATATGAAATTTTAATAATTTACATATAATATTTTCATATCAATATTATCTGTTCATGTGAAACCTTTCTCTTTGGAAAACATTTTTTATCAGGCCTGTTAGTGTGGTTTTAAATTAAAATTTTCACTTATATTAATTGAAGTTTTAAAATTGGATTCCATATTTTAAATCATCATAATTTATACTTTATCATAAGGTCAAATTATTTTTTTAATGTAAATAATTGTAAAAATAGTAAAAATTAATTATCGCGGTTCTAGTTAAAATAGAGTTGTGTGTGTTACACGCGTTTGTGTTAAAATTAATTTTCCACACACATAATATGTTTATTTAAAACTTTAAATTTTAAATTTAAAATCATTGGATGAATATTATATAATAAGACATATTTTATTTTTATAAATAATATATAAAGAACCTAGGAAACTAAATATAAAACTTTGTTACAATGGTGAAAACTAAAATGTTAAAAATAAGTACACTTAAATAAAAAAGAGTAACATGATTAAAAAAATATTTTTTTTGTGTGGTGCATGTGTGTCCCAACCATGTATTCCCTAAAATATATTATTTATGAATTTTCAAGGAACATGGTGTGAGAGTTACATCCCAATATTGAATAGTTTTTTGTATTTAATAAAATTCCACTCCTCCTCAATTATAAAAAGAAACATCCTCTACTCACTCCTTCACACATATTAATCCTATTGGATAAACCAAAACCAACCTAAATACCTCCATAATTTCATTATTCATGTTTTATAGTATATAGTCATCCTAAAAGAACATCTCGATGGTCCTTAATAAGATATCCAAATGAGCTTGTTATAAGAGAAGGAGGATTGAACATGTGTGAAGGAATTTAATACTTAAGGTATGGAATTTATATACTCTCTTTTATTTTTGGGAGACATATTACATGATCACCACTCATTTACTTTTTGTGTTTTATATACTTCACCATTGAAATGTAACATAATTAAACTAAATAATTTCATGATATTTAAATATTCATTTGATGTTATTATTTAATTGAACTTAGGATACCATATACTACCAATGTGGTAATGGATTTTTATCTCACTTTTATTTTGGTGGAACACATAACTTATACAACTCTTATTTCTATTTTTTGGTGTATATAGTAAACATGAATATATTCTATATCCTCATCAGGAAAAGTATTTTATATTCATATACATTCAATGTGCTTGATTTCAGGTGGATTATGATTCAATAGATAAGAAATAAGTAAAGGTTTAATGTTATAATCTCATTGTTTATTGGGAATGTGTTTGAAAAAACATACAATGGTGATATATTTCGATCTAAGTCTGAAGAAAATTATGTATTTTTTTACCCTCCAGTTATTTCTGTAAAATCAGGTATTTTCACACTTTTTTGGAAGGATAATATGGTTCATGAATTCTGATGAATTCAAACGCATATAAATCATGCTTTTTGTAATGATTATGCTCTATTCTATGACTCATATTTATGATCTATGACAAGTTGAGTATGATATTTGTACATTTTTATCATGATATCATTTTGTTATTCTAATCTTATACTATTTTATGATCATAAAATGATATCTCCCATGTTTACCCTTACAGACTATTTATGTTCTCCCTTTTAATGTTTCATTTCATTAGTTATGAAGAATGGTTTGTGAAGGTTATATATTTGAGGATTGAAAACAGGGGAGATATGTATGGGTGATTTTGAATATCATTAATTAAATAAGATGATTGTGTACCTAGTCTCCAAAGAAACTGAACCATTATGATCCTCAAGTGTGTATTTTTGAGATGAATTGAATATTCATCTAAAAATATATGATATATATAATAATAATTTTTTGTTATAGTAGTTATGAAATATGGATTTAGTTAACCATTGAAAAATATGATGGGAAAAAATCAGTGAGATCCCTTTGCATAATCTTAAGTATAGGATAACATCTTAAAGTTTAGGTAAGGAAGAGATTATGTTGTTTATCGATAATTACATATATATCTAGATATTAAAAGTGGATCAGGTTCTGTAATAGACATGCCTATAGATAATAAATCAAAAAAATGATTTGTTATTGACTCAAGAATTACCTGGTACAAGATAATGGACCTTACTACAAAACATGTTTGACACTGTTAGGGGATATTCTTTTCTTGATTCACATTTTCTTTTTGAACCATTAAGAGGGATTTGAATATATGATGATCATGGATTACCGAAGATAAACATAACATTTTTTAAATTTAAAATAATGTGTATTTATTTATAAAACCTTTAAATTATTCTTTACAACAATTTGTTTTCCCACTATTATTAGTGTTTCTCATTCTATTAATTCTTATATCAATAAATGGATGAAACTTGAACAAACCATGTTAATTCTTAATGTGATTCAAAATTTAATGATTTTACACAAGTGAAGCCAAATGATATGAGAGTCGGGATGTAGAAATTTATTTCTATTCTCTCAGAACTTTCTCATGTAATGAATCATATTGAGCTTCCAAATAATCGAAGGAGTTGACAATGATATGGTGAATCCATCATGTGAAATGACCCACCTTATTTTAGTTGGTATTATTATCCAATAGTGTCTAAGAAATAGATCAGCACCATTGATTATATATTTTATGTTCTGTAGTGATCAGAGTATGAAAATTTTTTCCTAACATTTTATCATTTATAAGGTGAAGAAAATCAATTGTGAAACCATGTAAGGAATACTAGTCAAGAGGAAGAAATTGTCTTTATGAACAATAATGATTTTAAGAGGATATTTATCAATAATTAATTCACTCATATTCTAAAATATATATTCAATTAATTCCTTGATCTTATGAAAAAATATGATGAATCTATTGGTTCCTATGTGGGTAATTTTTAAGGCTTTCAAGATTTGCCTCTAGTTTAATCATCATACCTAAAATAAAAAAGGGTTCATTTCATTAGTGTCTTAAAACGAATTACTTGAAAGGAATTATATATAAGATACATTAGTTTCTATGAATAAGTTTTTTAATGTGTTCTCAATGTGGAAATGGAAATTTGAGATTCCCACTATTCCCATGGTTTTGATAGGAAAAGACAGATAAAGTATCATGAAAACTAAAATATATAACATGGTAGAAATAAATTCTGTTATTTTAAAAGTTATAAATATGTGAATAAACATCAAGGGAACTTATTGAATGTAACTAGGATATTTTTTAAATATTGATGGGTGGTTCATAAATAGTATTAATTTCAAAATGAAATTAATATTTGGGTTTAAAAAGGGAAGATAATAAGATCTAAACTAAACAACCATCCAAACTCTAGTGTCTAAAATGAAGGAGTTTGGTAATTATGGAAATAAATTCCCTAATCAATGGTCTAATGAAGACGAAAAGACAAAACAAACTCTGAGGAAAAAGGACAATGTGAAAGATCATAAAATCATGATAGATCATGTTAATCATTATAATTAATACACACATGTCCTCCCCACCTTATTTGGGAATTTTATGTTTTATTTTTTCTGAAAAAGCCTAATGAAAATATTATTATTCATCCTTTATTGAAATATGATGTGACTTAGAGCATAGGTTATCTTCTTTCACATGGATTTTGGATTAATGAAATCAAATTTTATATTCTATTAGTGAAAATATGAACCCAATATTTCAATTGATATGTTTTTACCTATGATAATATCTAATATAATGAATAAAGTGTGAATTAATTTTTATAAGTGGATATTTCACATTATAAAAATTACTTAGGATTATTTTATACCATTAAGGGTTTATGATTTTAATGTTGATCATTAGATTAATGTACTAGACACCCCATTGGAAATTTTATGTGTGGGGTGTTTTCATGATTAAGGATATTTTGGGATACATTTATTGAAATACAACCCTTTGGTTTTATATATGTTATTTTTTTATAGAATGACTTTAAATTGTTTAGAAATATGATTAATGGTATTAGTAATATTTATGGTATATCATTTCCTTCATGTTAAGGTAACTAGGGGTTATTGAAGTTTGGTTACATTACAATAATTATAATAATATAGTTTTGGGAAAAAAATAACATGATTACTAAGAGATAGCATGTTTCATTCTATAATTCCATAGGGCTTGATCCAACATCTCAATGGTGACAACGTTATAGTGCCCACCACAGGGTGAGGAAAAAGATTTTATCTAGTGGGTAAATATGAATATTGAAATAGTGGTGTATCTCAGTGGTTTGTATATTAATAATTTCAGTATAATAAAAAATTTAAAATGGGTTTTTACGACAATTACCCATACCATAATATAAGTGGGAAAACATTTCCATAGAATTTTTCATCAGACTTTCTAAATAAATCTAATGGGGACAAAACTATATTGGTTGTAGTCAATCACCTTAAAAATCATAACAATTCATCATTATCATGGAATATTAATCTCTATATCATATTTTTAGGATATATATTAAGTATTTTTTATGGTTTCATAGTGTTCCACATTCTATTATATCTGGTTAGGATCTGAGGTTTACCTCGATGTTTTAGGATTGTTTTTAGCAGAACCTGGATATGAAGCGAAGTTTCAGTGTATTGTATTAACATCACATAGATATTATATTTGAGAGATAAATTCATGACATGAAAGATATTTTAATATCTTCTTATATGCATTTAAATGGAGTTTGGGATCAACACCATTATTTAGTTGAGTTTTCATACAATAATAGCCTTCACCCAGGCATTTATATTTTCCCTTTTGGAGACCTCTATGGAATAATCTATAGAACTCTTACCTAATATTATGAGGTTGGAAAAAAATTTATTAGGACCTGAGAAACATAAAGAAATAATATATAAGGTTAAATTCATTCTGAAACACATGAGGGAATCATAAGGCTGGCAGAAGAGTCATGTTGACAACTATTAGTGTGATCTGTAATTTAAAGTCAGTGATAAGTGTTTCTAGGGGTTTTTCAAGGAAGAAGGCGATGGGATTTAGAAATAAAGTGAAATTCATCACTAGGTATATCGATAATAATAAATTTATTGATTTTATCTTGATGATATCTTATCAATTGGCACTTCTACTAAACATATCTCATGTCCATGATGTGTTCCAAGTATTTATCCGGAGGAATATTATTCTTAATACTTTACATGTAAGGATCTCATAGTTCATACAACTATAGAAAGACCTTTATTATAAGAAATAATTTATGAAGATTATGGGTTTTATAGAGAATGTTCTAGGAAACAAGACCACTCAGATGGACAATGTTTTGGGTTGATACCACCAACTCGAGGAAGATACATGGGAACCTGAGAATGTAATGTGGCATAAGTATCCTCAGTTTTGTGTACCCAAGTGATGAAATTTTTTGAGAGAAATCAAATTTAAGGGGTTTATAATGTAACATAATGAGATATTATGAAAAAAATTACAAATAAATTTAAAATATTTGATATCCTGAGTTACAGATAACATTATGTTTTGACAAACAGTAAAATACAACAAATGTTATTATAATTTAAACAAGAACAATATATCCTAGTTGTAACACTTCGATGAAATAAGATGAATAAAAAACATTTAAATATTTTGTATAATGGTTTTATATAATGAAAGCATATTGATAAAAAAGTACATAATTTTCTATTAAATCCTTTATATGTTTCAAAAATACTATTTTCTCACCAAAATGATTCTATTTTTTATGAACAAATAATAAAATAAATGTTTTCCACTTTACAAAAAAAATTAAAATTAAACATAATTTTTTGGAATATAAATAAAAAAATTATCTTTGAGTGAATTTTTTAAATATATTTTTAGAGATTTATTTTTCTATGAATAGTAAAAAATATTTATTTTTATTAAATATTATATGTTCGTTTAAATTATTTAAAATATCAATTTTAATTTTATATAGTATTAAAAAAATTAGTGCACTTATACATCTATTAATCTATCTTAGGTAATTGGAATCAATTTTATATTGAATTTTTATATTAAAACTTCTTTTACTTTTGCGTATTTTCTCTTTGGAAAATCGCTTTTCCATTGTGTTTGTGTGATCAATTTTAAATTAAAATTTTCATCTTATGTTCATGTAATTTTAAAAAATATAATTCCATATTTATAATGAAAAAAAATTAAATTTATAATAAGTTATGAAAAAAATTTGGTAACAAAAAATAGTTAAAATCAATTTCCACAGTTAAGGTTAGAGTTGTTTTTTCTTCATTACATGCACTTACATTAAAATTAATTTATAATAAAAATATGATATTTATTTAATAAATTTTATTTAAAATTTAGAATTAATGGATCCAAATTATCTAATGACATTAATTTTATTTTCATACTTAAAGGATAAATTACCTAGGAAAATAAATAAAAAACTAGTTATCGTGGTGAAAATTGAAATAGTAAAATTAAGTAAACATAAAAGGCTAAGGAATAACAATATTAAAATATGTATTTTTTTTGTTTTGTAGTAGTGACTCAACCATATATTTCGTCCACTACATTAATTATATATTTTCTAAGCAATTTGTATCATATTTACTTCCCATTATTGAATATTCTTTGGTATTTACCAAAATTCTACTCATCCTCAATTATAATAGGGCACTTTCTCTCCTCACTTATTCATACATATTAACCTGATTTTGTTGAAAACCCACTTAAAAAACCCCCCCAAAACATCCTTATCCACATTATAAATCTATTTCTAATCCCAAAAGACCAAATTTATGGTTCTTAATAATAGATCCAATGGAGGTTGTTCTAATCAAATGAGGTTCAAACGTAACCTAAGGGAGTCAAATCTTGAGGTAAGGGATTTATGGTCCTTCTTTTATTTCTAGGATGCATATGCCTTAATCAGATATTTTTTCCATTTTTTGGTGTAAAGACTACCCCATTGATATGTTACAACATGAATCATCATTCCTTTAAATATATTTAATGTTTCATTTGATGTTATTCTTTAATTGGTCTTAAAATCGATGAGATTATTAAAGTGATGATGGAATTTCATCTCACATTTATTTCTGTTGGACACATTCCCTATATGCCAATTTTTTCTAATTTTTGGAGTATATACATCCCATGAGTGTAATTTTTTATACTTATCAAGACAATTATATTATATTCATATACATATTATGTTATTTCATTAATAAGGATTTTGATTCAAAAGATACCAAAGTGGTATAGGATTAAAGTTACAATCTCATTATTTAATGGGATTCAATATGATATTCTTCCAATGATGACATATTAGGATCTACCTCTCAAGAAAATAATGTATTTATTTCCACTCTAGTTTTCTATATAAAATACAATTTTTCCATTCATTTTCAACTCTTAAAGGATTAAAGAAACCAAATAAATGTTTTTAAGAAAAGTCATCTTTATTTATCTCTTCGGTGAGAAAAATGTTTCTTCAATATTCATTTTTTCATGAAAATGTGTTACAAATGATTTTACTATTATCCAATAATTTTTTAAGATATTTTTACCCACGTTTTAATTCTTTTCAAAAATTTTTTAAATAATCTCCAAGTCATTTTCTAAACAAGACCCTTTTGGATGTTAACGAAATGTGAAAGGAATCTATTTTTTACGTATATGGAATAATATGAATTTTATGATGTCATGGTTGATCATTGTTATAAAACCTCTTTTATAAGTTTCCAAGGATATTTTAAAGGAAAATTTTATAGAAAATGTTTTGTGAATGTTTTATTTAAAAAGCAATTTTTTAAGGGGAAATCCTATTTTCCTCAAGAATATTCTAAGTGATCATTAAAAATAATTTTCATTCTAAGATAACATCATTTGATGTTGCCTATTATTTATTGAGGATATTATCCAATTGTACCATCCTTTTTCTATATCTTTATAGATTACGATAATGATGAAGACTTGTTTATAAATCATATTTTTTCCATGAGCTATTATATGATGAATTGATGAGTTAATTATGAGACACATTTCCTTTATATGGGTTGTGGTATAATGACATGAGCCCTCTCTTCCGGACTTAATGCTTAAAAAAATTTGTAATTTTTTTATTATAAAATAAACTAAACAATTACACAATAGATTCCACAAACAAGGACCTTTTATTAGTCTAGGTTATGAAGGATTAGATAAAACATTGAATTTATTAGAGTTAAAAAATGAAGAAAAAATATCTACTATGCTTCAGTGTGCCCTAACTTCGTAATGAAGATGTCTGAGTTAGAACTTCTAAGATGCCTATGAAAAATCATTTTAAAAAAACAGTGATCATTAAATTTTCCAGTAAGGGGTTTTGAAAGCCATTGATAAGTCACATTAAAAATATCTACTGGATAATATAGTTAATAAATTTCAATTATAAATACCTTTGTAAAACATCTTTTCAAAATATTATAATGCATTAAAAAATTACTATACATAGAAATTTTTTTAAAACTAATCCATTCATTTCTTTAAAAACATTAAGAAAGATATTTAAAACAAAAAAACTAAGGCCACTTAAGACATTGAAGGCTACCTTGGGCCTACCCCCTTAATGGATAGATTCAATTTCCAATTCCCTATCATATTTAAAAAGTTCAAGTACTAGATTTTTATAAAAAAATATTAGCATTCATTAAATACATATAATTTTCAATTGTGTTTTTGACTTTAATATATATATATATATATATATATATCATTTTACATTGAATAAACATGTTAAAATTGATTTATAAATTCTAATATTCATTTGAAAATACATGAATGTTCAGTCATACTTGAAATTTCATCCTTAATCCCATGCATGATCTATATTTTTTTTACTTTTATTCAACGATCAAGTGTATATGTATATACCCATATATATGTGTAAGCATGTATGAAGTTTCCTAAAATCATTAATATTTCCATAATCATGATATGTTCCTGACACGCATATGCCACAATGAATTTAGGATAGTTTATAATTTCACACTTAATATCTAGTTGATCATAGTTTATTTAAAATTGTTATATACATGAATTTTTTCAAGTATATATATATATATATCACATAATTAAAAAAATCATGTTTAAATAAAAAATATATAAATTTAATCAAATTAAAACATACATGTAATTATATAACAAGATTATTTTGAAATAAGATGAATTATCAAAATAAAAGTAAAAAATTTAATTAAATATATTGTCTAACAAATTCATAGTAGAAGATTACTAAAAATTTATCAAAATTTCCAATACTAAAAAACATGTTTGATTTTGATAAATACATATATATGTGAATCTTTGTAAAATATAATTTGTCTAATAAAAACAAACCCTTAACACCAAAATATTGAACATAATTTAACTAAATGAAACGCCTTACTCCAAACTAGATACCTTAGGAAAAATCAGAAAACATAGTCTTAAAATAAATAAATATAATTTTTTCTCAAAAGAAACTATGGTTTGGAGTTCTTGAATGATTAAAACCAAATTTTCTTTTGCCAAAACATTTGAATAACATCTCTTTTTCTTCACAATGGAATAATTTTTTCTATCTATCATGTTTCTGTAATTGGTAATCACACAAACCAAATGTAAGGCAAGGCCAATGGCCCTCTGCCTTTCTCAGTAAGGACATGATGAACTGGATTCCATGCTATCCTCCCCCACATTAATATACACTTATAAAAATATCCAACAGACAAGGGGATATGTTCAGTTTTAATGAGATTCTATAAAGAGACAAAGAATGTGGATTGGATATCATGCTTGTAGGGAAAGATTAAATAAAATATAAATATTTCAGAATCAAATATATGAGTGGATTCTGAATTAATTGAAATTGGAGGATATAAAAACAATTTTGAAGGAAAATCCATTGTATAGGATAAAGTTTAATAAATGAAATTTATCACTTGTTTGGATCATTAATCTGCAAAACGATATATGAAAACTACAGATAACAAATAGATTACGGATAATGGATTAAAATAATCAAAATTCAATAAAATAGTTAATAATAGATTCATGCATTAAACATAAACATTGTTATATATCAACATCGAATAAGGATTGAGGAAGAAAACTACATAAATTATTGAAAATCTGATAAAAATAATAATAACTAAGAAGCAATATTGTTTTAAACATTGACGTTTGAGGAAAAATAAAAATTGATGACGAATGTAGTTGAATAAAATGGTACATAAACAAGACTATACATTAATGAAGAATGTTAAAAGTGGATTAATGTCGACAAAGCAGTAACTGGTAATAGATCTCATTAAGATTCAGAAACTGAAAATTGAAAACGTACTTATCCTAAAAAGATCTAAAAACATATATGATAAAAATGAAGAAGCTAAGATAGTATCTCCATTGTAGTTCAGATATATAATTTAAAACCTCTTTCCCTCACCCGATTCGACTTCGCATCTAAAAATTATGTCCCTAAACTACTCGGACCTCGGCTCGACTCACGCTCAGACTCATCTCTGTGAATGGATTCGACTTCGCACCTCTCAGTCCGATTCAACACCTGCAGTTGAACTCCTGACGAAGAAACGCACTTGACATAGTCCTTCTCTCCCTCCCAACCTCTCGATCTTGATTCCTATCTAAGATGAGCCACTATTATATTTAGAGTCCCTCGCAGCGACCCAAGATTCTCCTTATCCCAAAATGTAATCCTGCTTCTTCATTTCTTATTTTTAAATTCATTGTTTTTTATTTTGTTTCACTTTTATATATATAAATTAAATATATATAATTTCCAATATAAAAAATATAATCACATATAATATTATATTCATATTTCATTTAATAATTTAATTTATTTTGTTTCATCCCTTTGTATATATATATATATATAACTTGTTTTATTTTCAAGTTTCATATAAATATAATTTAACAAAAATTAATTTATATATATACATTTTATATAGAATATTTTGATTTCATTTATTCATTATTTTTAAACATTAATAGTCATAATTTTAAAATAACTAAAAATATTATATTCAAAATAATTTTTTTATGTTTCAAAATTGTAATAATAATAAATCATTTTATTACTAATTTTATTTTATTTTCATAATTATAATATTGTTAATTTATAATTTCATAATCAAAATTGTTGTATGAAATAACATTATAAAAATAATATCATACTACTTATATAATAATTTATAATACAGAACTATTATACAAAAATTTATAAATTAAATCTATTTATTATTAAAAATAATACTCATATATATATATTAAAGTATATATCTTAAAATAATATTTCATGAAAGATTTTATATTTTGTTTAAAAAATTATTTTATTTTTTGTAATAAATTTTTTTTATTAAGTTGAATAAATTTTTAAATAATTAATTTATATTTAACTTTTTCTCGAGTTGTTACATTACCCCCTCTAAAAATATTGTGACCGTGTAATTTGTGTATCGAACATAAGAAAAATTATGAATTTTATGACTTTAGAATTATATAATTTTTATGGGGAATTAACTATCCAAAGAATATTCTGATTGGATGATTTAGTTATCCCCAAAGACAACATCTAATCTCCAAAATTTTTTAGACTGTTCCTTTGATACTAGCTATAACGCCTTGAGCCCGCTCTTCCTGACTCACTGCTTAATAAACTATATAATTTTTAAAAAAAATAAACTGAACAATTAAACAATATATTACACATATGAGAACATTTTACCAATCTAGGTTCGGGAGGATTAGACAACACCTTATATTTATCAGAGTTGAACAACAAATAAACAAACACCTACTACGCTTCCTTGTGTGCTAACTCCATAACAAAGACATCTGAGTTATCACTTTTAAGATACCTATGAAAAATTATTTTAAAAAAAGAGTGAAATTTTAATTTCCTTGTAAGGGGATTTAAAAACATTTTATAAATCCCTTTAAGAATATTTATTTGATAATATAGTCAATGAAAATTTAATTATAAGTACCTTTGAAAACCATATTTTCAAAATATTATAATGCTTTGAAAATTAACTATACTTAGAAAATGCTTTTAAACTAATCTAGTGATTCATTTGAAAACATTAAGAAATCTCTTTAAAACAAAACTAGTTAGCCACTTAAGACATTGAAGGCTATCTTCAGCCTACCCACTTGAGGGATGGATTCACTCTCTAATTCTCTATCGTATTTACAATGTTCAAGTACCCGTTTTGTATAAAACATTTTATTTCATAGCTTTTATTACATTCATATAATTTTCACTAGAGTTTTATCTTTGAAAATATATATATAATTATACATGGAATAAACATGTTAACATTTATTTATAAATTCTAATCTTCATTGAAAATTACATGAAAGTTCAATCATACTTAAAATTTCATTCTTAATCCAATAAAAGATCAATCTTTTTAAAGTGTTTTTCAATGATCAAGTGTAAATATATATACCCATATATATGTGTATTCATGTATGAAGTTCCATGAAAAATCATTAATATGGCCATAATCAGGTTATGTGCATGACATGCATATGACATGATGAATTCATGATATTTTATAATTTTATACTTAATATCTAGTAGAACAAAATTTATTTAAAATGATTACATACGTGATAATTTTACAAGTATACATATATATCACATAATAACCAAAATAAACTCATGTTTAAATAAATCATCTATAAATTAAATCAGATTAAAACAAACATGTAATTATATATCATGATTCTTTCGAAATAAGTTCAATTATTAAAATAAAAGTAAAATTTTAATTAAATAGTTCTTCTAACAAATTCATAGCAATGTCTTACTAAAAATTATTCAAAATTTTCGATACTACAAAACATGTTTGCTTTTGATAAATACATCTATATGTATACATATATTTATGTGCATATTTTTAAAAGATAATTTGTTTAATAAAATAAAACATAACACCAGAATATTAAACATAATTTAAGTAAATGAAATGTCTTACAAAAATCTATAAACATTAGGAAAAACAATAAACCATAGTTTTAATGTTAATAAATGTAATGTTTTCTCTAATGAAAATATGATTTGGAGTACATGAATGATTAAAAATAAATTTCCCTTACCAAAATAATTTTAGGAACATGTATTTTTCATCACAATGGAACATTTTTCTCTATCTCTCATGTTTCCAGAAGTGGTAAGCATACAAAAAACATAAATATAAGGAAAGGGATATGGCCCTCCGCCTTGATCAATAAGGACTTGATGAATTTCCTTCCATGCTATCCTCCCTTACTTAAATATACACTTACAAATATATCCAATTGAAAAGTTTACATGTTTAATTTTAATGAGATGCTATAAATATCCAAAGAATGTGGATTGGATATCTTGTTTGTATGGAAAGATTAAATAAAATATAAGTATTATAAAATAAATTATACGAACATATTTATAAATAAATGAAACTAGTGGACATAAAAACAATTTTGAAGTAAAACATAGTGTATAGGATGAAGTTTAATAAATGTAATTTGTCTCTAGTTCTTATTTTTGATCCACAAAACAGATTATGAAAACTATATATAACAAATAGATTATGGATGGAGGATTAAAATAATCCAAATTCAATGAAACTGTTGACAACAAATTCATTCATTAAACGTAAACGTTGTCATATATTGACATCGAATAATTATTGAGGAAGAAAACAACATGATTTATTGACAATCTGATAAAAAAATTAAATTTTATGAATCAATAATATTTTAAACATTGACATTAGAGAAAAAATAAAAATAAAAGACGACTTTAGTTGAATAAATCAGTACATAAATAATACCATACATTGATAAAGAAATACACAAGTGGATGGATATCGACAAATAGGTCGCTGGTAAGCGGACTCATTAAGATTCGGACACTGATAATTGAGAATATTATTATCTTGAATTGATCTGTAAACATAGATGATAAAAATAAAAAATTAAGCGAGAATCTCATTTGCAGTTCAGATCTTGAATTTACATCCTCTTTCCCCTACCCGATTCAAATTTGCATCTGAAAATGAAACCCCTAAACTTCCAAGACCTCAGTTCGACTTGCGCTCGGACTCATTTCTATGAATGGCTTCAAATTCACACCTCTTAGTCTGATTCAATGCATGTGGTCAAACTCCCAAAGATGAAATGCAGTTGAAATGGTCTCACTCTCCCTCCCAAGCTCTCTGTCTTGATTCTTATTAGAGATGGGCCACTGTTTGACTTGGAGAGCCCCACAGTGACTCACGATTCTCCTTCCCCAAAAACGGAATCCCGATTCTTTATTTCTTTATTTTTAATTTGATGTTTTTTTCATTCTATTTCACCATTAATATATATAAATTATATATATATATATATATAATTTCCAATATAAAAAACACAATCACATGTAATATTATATTCATAGTTCATTTATTAATTTTATTTATTTTGTTTCATCCCTTAATATAGATATATATATATATACATAACTTGTTTTCTAGTCAAATTAATTGTAAAAATAATTTTACAAAAATTAATTTATACATATAAATTTATATAGAATGTTATGATTTCTTTTATTTGTTTTTTAAACATGAATATTAATAATTTTATAATAACTAAAAATATTATAATTAAAATAAATTTCAATATTTCAAAATTTTAATAATAATAATTCATTTCTTTAATAAGGTAATGATATTTTCATAATTATAATTTTGTTAATTTTTTATTTCATAATCAAAATTATAATATGAAATAACTTTATAAAAATAATCCCATACTACTTATTTCATAATTTATAATGTGGATTTTTATACCAAATATAATAGATTAAATGTATCTATTATTAAAAATAATACTCATATATATATACTTTAAATTATATATCTTAAAATACTATTTCTTGAAATGTGTTATATTTTTTTTCAAAACATATTTTGTTTTTTAAAAGAAAACAATTCTATTAAGTCAAAAAAATTGTGAATAAATAATTTCTATTTAAATTTTTTTCGGGGTGTTACATATGGAATGATGAAATGTTTATGAGACCCTTTTTTATTCATGGTTCAAGATATGATGAAGGTTTTTTGATATTATAGATTACATGTGAATGGTTTTCATTATATGATGGTGGTTACATTATAACCAAGGATGGTGGTCATGTTATAACCAAGACAGTGGTCTTGTTATAGCCAAGGATTGGTGGGACATATATCTCTCTCCAATTCATTGGGTAAATCATTATATCTCATGAGATAACAATGTGAAATAAGTTAAAAGGCATGATCCATAATTGAAAATTGGTCAATGGTCTTGATCCAAAATGTGAAATAGGTCGATGGTATTGATCCACAATTGAAAATATGTGATGAGTCCTAATCCACTATGATTGTGGTCTTGCTAGTTGACCATGGAAAAATAAATGGTTTTATACATATTTTCGGGCCATATATATATGACATGAGCTTATGGTTCATGAATTATTAATTTTTCATGCTTATATGAATCATGTCCATTGGAATGTTATTTCTTTATTCCATGACTCGTGTTTAGGACATAAGAAAGGTTGGGTATGAACATTGTAAGTTATAATCATGATCTCATACCCTCATTATTATCTTATGCTTTAATATCACCATATATTGATATATCTCTATTGATTATATTGTTTAATTTGTTGTCAATAAGGATTAAATATGTGTATGGAAAGGACTTTATTGAAGTTGTGATGTTTAAATTAGTGTTTCTGACTCGATAAACATACAACTTTGATTTTGATGAAGTTGTTCCATAGATAATGTCACATAGAGAATAAATATTTGACATTGGATGTCATGCTTGATCATTCTCCATAGAAATTCAGATGATTTTTGAACTGATCCTATGTTCTAAAGAATGTGTCAAAGAATAACACTTTGTTACAACATTTGAAGAAAGGTCAATAAATACTTGACTACATGATGAATTTTAAAGATCCATCCTATATCTTATAATTGGATGAAGTTGGTGAAAAAATCAGGAAATTTTTTGTTCTGTTCATCAAAGACCAAGACATGTGTTATGGAGAACACATTGTTGACAAAAATGTTTCCATGCATTATTTTTCAATACATGAGGAGTTGAAGAAGAGTTCCATCCACGGTCGAATAAAGGAAGATGAGTTATGGTCATTGGAATTAAAATTCCAAAGATAATTGAATAAATAAAGGAATGTCCATGCTAGGATAGGATCCATTCATAATGGAATTCACAATGCATGAAGATGAGATGATTTAAATAAAAGAGAATGAAGAAGATGAAAATATAATGGGAGGTTCATGGGATTGGAATTTGAAGAGAGGTGGCCATGCATGTTTGGATTACTAAGTGGATATGGATGATTCACTTAGAGAATATTTTATGGGCTTACTTACCAAAAATTAGGGCCAGACCCTAGCCAGCCGACAGACTCAACACTAACAACATGTGGGATAGGGACAATCGCGCCCAAGGGAGTCCATCAAGGCTAATCGGGAAGCAGTAAGAGTGCACGGTGAAAATACCATTCATAGGAGGGCACCCATAGGGTTGTATCAGATAACTGAGATAGCACCACCATGTGGGGTGGCACTACGATAGTGCATAGGTTGGGTGTAGAGCATGCCTGTAGGTGAAACATAGTATGGGGCAGTACCTTGGTGGGAGGAGGAGTAATATGGAGATATAGCTGTGAGAGTTCATACTTAAACTGTAAGAAACACACATATTGGTTTTGATGTGGGGTAGTTTTTTAAAAACAAGAATGAAATTGTTTTCGTTCATCTAATCTCATGTGAGATTTCATCTTTACATCTCATCCCACGTCTCGCGATCTAATATGTGTCGTCCATCCATCTCGCACCGAATTTGTTTGAACCTAGACTATCTGATGAACCCTCAGCCGTGTCATCTTCATCTTCTGATCATCATCAATCCATTTTACACTGGAGATGAAGTTGTGCCTCCTTGATCGATCTCCCAGCCACTTTTGAAGAGAAAAAACAATTCATGAGAATTGTCTAGACAACACGATACCATGCTTGAAATTTTGAACGCATACATGCAATGAAATAAGAAGATCCCACGTAGGCCGAGAGGAAATGAATTTTACAAAGTTGTTCCCCTCAAGCACTCAATAAGAAGCTCTGAAAGTGATTCACAATTGATGAACGTGATGTGTTCACGAGAATTAAGGAGACTGAGTTGAATAGAAAAAAACTGAGATTTGTGGCATCCACATTTAAGGATTTCAAAATACCAAAGATCTTGGTTATTAAAATAGAATTACTAGAACATTAATAGGATATATGTAAAACGTGTAGAAGATATAATCCATGACTTTAAATAGAGAAGCACTGAGCCAAGAATTGTTGTCTCCTTTCACCTACATGAGTTCTCCTGTTTTGAAAACAGAGCATTCCCCAGTTCAACATTCTATGCGAAGAAGAAGAAGAGCTTTTTAGACCCCCAACAGTTGCTACGCACTATTGAAGTTTTATTTTGAAGGAGAACCACATCTCTGTGCGAAAATACCCTTGAACACGTGATTGTTTTTTCTAAACCCTCTTCGTGATTCGTGGAGGTGATCGTATGGGAAAATTACTGGTGCACACGCATCCTTGTTGTACCTTTGCGAACACAAAACCAAGAACCTCTTCAGGTTTTGTGAAGGATGTCTTCATATACCCTTTGTTTCAATAAGGAGAACCCAAACCATGTTCTATTTCACAAACAAAATAAGAACACCCTTTTATTTTTCACCTTTAATATAAACTATTTGTGGGGGTTCATTTTTTGAGAATAATGAGATTTCTTGAAGGCAGGTGCTTGTGTGAGCATGCATTGAGAATATTCACTCAGGTATTTTATTTGATTAAACCTGAGGCCTCATGTTTCCACAACGTATAGTGGAGGATTCATTCATGGTGCACATGCATACATGTGGATGAGTTGAGACCATCTGCATGCTAATAAAACAAGAGACAGTGTGTGTGTACATGTGAAGAATATGGATGAAGAAAGAAGAAAAACACACATAAAATATTACACCCATTCAAGTTTGAAGAAACACACAAATATTGAACCCAATCTAAACAATAAGTGTGTGTGTGCAAATAACCAATAGAGAAAGCATTGTCTGTGTTCATTTTTTGTGAACAAAATAAGATAAAAAGCACATATGCAAAATCATGAGACACACTCATTGAACCTAAACTCTTGATATAAGAATATTGTGTGCACATGTTGAAAAACTAAATGTTATACATGAATGGAATCATTCATTAACAAATTCATGTGTAAGAAGTTATTAAGATATCAAATAAAGAAGTTTTGGATTCCATGCAATCCACGCATGATGTTAATCTATACTGAGACTGAATCCACAAATAATTTAAAGAATATTTCATATCTGATTTCATAGTGTTTGAGAATCCATAAAGGTAGAAAGAGATGATATTTATCCAATTTATTATTGCATTCTTAAAGATTTTGTTTGAACAATTTTCAAACACATTAGTGAGGATAGGTCTTCATTAGAAGAAGAAATAATTTCCCGATCATTATGAAACCGAGGACAGTTCAGAAAAGTGATCAGAGTTATTGAGTAAGGCCAACAGACCTTACCAAAGGATTTTGAATATTTGTGAAGAGATACACAGGCCAGTTTGATTCAATAAGCATGTGTAGGAAGATCATAACATCAACCAATAGTGAATTAGGAGAGAACTAAGAAGGAAGCAACTCATGTGACTTGATAGCTTAAAGAACCCAGTGAGATTCAGGAACAAGAAGATGTCTTTAGAAGGACTCTGAAGCAGGCCAGTGGGACTCTGGTAACACTGTGGGAAGTAGTATATGTAACACCACAATCTTTCATAGTATACTTTTCTTTGAATAATACAATATCTTGTGTTATATGCAACATCGAGTTCTAACACACCACAACCAATCAAACTAGCCGTTAAGAATAGTAATACCCAGTTTTTGAAATTTTATACATTTCATCATTCAAAATGAACATCATTTTTGGATTCCTAATATCAAAATTATCTTAGGGTTAATTTTTGGTACTTTTCTGATAAATTTTATATTTTGAGGAATAGTGAAAATTACAAAATTTTAAATAAAATCAGCTTTTTAATAGAAATAATTAATAGTGATAAATTATGATTTTGAGTGATTTTAAAGTATAATTTGATTATATTTTTACCATTTAATCCAATTTTGGTCATTGGACATAATTTCACATTTAAACTGGACATAAGCAAGTGTCAATCTTTTGATAGTTATTATTTCTTAAAAACACGCTATTTGTTTTGACAACGGGAATTAATTTTTAAATTAATTAATGCAACTTATATGTATTGAATTTTGAAAAATAGACATAATTTTGTAATTCATAATATCAAATATAGATTAGGCCGAATTTTTGGTATTTTTCTGTGAAACATCAATTTTTGATGAATAGTAAAAAACACAGAGTTATCGGTTAAAACCGAATTTTTTATTTAAATTATTATTTATTTTATTTAAATTTATTTATGTCAAAATAGATACATAATACTTATATGAGTTAATTTTAATTCATTGGATTCAGTTTATAATAATTTTAGATATATAAAAAAATTATTGAACTTTTCAACGTCATTTACCCACCTCCTAAGAGAATTTGAAAATTCACATAAAACATAATTTTACTAATTCTGTGAGTTGAATTTCAAAAATCCAAGAGACATGGTTAAAATCAAGGAGTAAAATGTGGTTCAATAAGATAAAAATAATTTATGGTGAATAGTAACTTTTTACTTTTATTTTTCGCGGTTAAAGGTTAATAGGGTAATTCAAGATAAAAGGAATATTGTAATAATTCAAAATTACCTTAAAACATCTCCTACCCTTATTAGATGAGTAATGGGCGATCATGGTCATCTTTGGGTCTATTTTGTGACCCCATGAAGCCACTTATGAATGATAATGACATTTTAGATTAATTAGTTTAATGTAAAGGCAAAATTGATATAAATAAAAACTTTTTAGTAATTATTTTTTATATGGTGTCATATAAGTAATCGTTTTGACTATAAATATTCATTAGAAATATAAGTTTATTTCCTACATAATGGTATTTTATTTATAATTTTTAGACATTAAATAACTTAATTTAAGTATGACATAATGATGATGCAGTAATTACCGTTTTAATGAACGATTAAGATAATTGATATTATAAATACCCAAATAAATGTAATTTGAAACTTTTTATGAATTAAAATACATTTAAAGGATAATATTACATATTATTAATTGTTATATGAATTTTTTTCTATGTAATTATGCTGTTATGCATTTATAAAAAACAAAATACCCAATAGTTCCAAAATTGACATAAAAGAGATTTTAAAACAAATATTATATTATTAATTGATATTATATTCATAAATATATAAGGATAGGTCAAAGGACTTATATCATGATAGGTGTATCATTAATGGACCACTTGGGGATCGATTGGAAGTTTATGGTAAGTTTATTAACCATATAATATAAAAATACAAAGAGACATGGTAATTGTCAAACTAATTAACTAAGAGTTAAAACTAAACGATAAGGTTTTTAAAATGACCCAAACCTGTCTAGAAGATATTGGTTGAGTGTATTTCGTCCCATACCCACCTTATCCTATACATAAATCAATTTGGATCCATTATAAACCGAATATGAATTTATTATAAAATAATATTTTAAGTTTTTCCAACGGTGCCCCTCACCCCTCTTATAAAAGGGCACTCATGCTTCACTCTAATTCACACCTTCATAAGCCATTTGGCTCCGCCAAAACCTACCCAAATACCTTCTAAACTATCCTACCTTCATCCTATAGGCCTTAGTTTGATCAGAAATTCATCCTATGGAGACCTTTTGATCAAATCAAAAGGAAGAACCCGAAGAAGAGATAATGATTTCACCACCCTCTTTCAAGTTCCTTTCTTCTTCCACTTCATTTTTCTTTGTTGTTTCCATTATAGAATAATAAATCCAGTATTTTCTATATAATATGATTTTATTATAATTATGGTGCATCCAAATTCATTATTTTGTCCACCCTTTTAATGACATGTCACCATACGTGCGTACGTACGGCTTACCGTCTCCACGTCGTGGTGTAATTGTTATTCAATACATTATTATTTGGATGGGTATTATAATGGTGTGTATATGATGTCAATAATAAATATAACATGATAAGGATTCTGTATATATAATGTAACATCCAGTTATATATTATTATAATATCTAAAGAATGATATTTTCACTCGTGTGTACGTACGGATTACCGTCTCGACGACGCGATGAGATTCATGTCCAAGTTCACCATTCATCGACGATTATAAATATATATATATAATAAGTATGTAATATATGACATAATAATGATATTGGAGATATATATTTAGATATATAAGTATTTATGTACTTACTTATATCTTATTCACTTACTTCTGTTCAATACTATATGAAAACGAAAACAGCGTTTATGCGTACGTACGGACTACCGTCAACATAAACAATGTTTTCCATTTAATATTTATGTCTATTATACATATTTATATTTTAAATATATATGATATATAAATCATGTTTTATATTCGGGAAGTATTTAAATCTCGATCTATGTGGTACAATCAAGAGTAACAAGTTAAAACACGTACGGTAAAGAAAGTGATTATTACCCGACATATTAATATAACATGGAAATTATTTTTAATTGGGTAGTATAAAGTCATAAATGAATAATGTATGATATCATAAATATTAATATGGTTCTGTTATAATTTAATAACACACTATAGTCTTCATACAGGTGGTTAAACATACCCTCAACTAAAGGAAAGTGCAAGGTAAGGGGTTTTCATCTCACTCTTTATTCCTCTGAGATTCATACTATATTGCCACTATTACCTTTTATATGGTGTATGTACTGACCATAATATTATTATTTGTATAATAAACTTTAATTTATGTGTATTTACAAATTTATTGTCTGCTGCATCTTTCATGGGGTGTATGTTTCGTAAGTTACCAAATTGGTAAGGGTTAATTTCACAATCTCTTTATTATCTGAGGTTATTTTTATGTAAGTATCTATTGGTATATATTTATTATCCATGTCCATGTTTCATAAAATATTTTTTAAAGGGATTATTTTAATGGTACTTTTTACTAAAACATCATTTTATATGTTTTAAATATTTATTCTTCTAAATAGTTCTCATTAATGTCCATGTTTTGAAAATGGTTTTTAAGTATTTATTTATATGGACATGAATGTTTTTAAAATGTTAATTCCATTCAAAAGTTTCAAAGTTGTATGAGACACTTTGATTCAAAAATATTTTTAAATTTCTTCCTTTATAAATTGTGTGTCTTTAAAATGTTTTCATGAAAAATGGGTATTTCTCTCAAAGACTTTTGCAAATCATTTTCATCAATGTCAAAATCCTTTAATAGATGTTAAACTTGTTTTGAAGTTGATTTATCCTGATACAAATCTTCCATATTGTATAGAAGTTTTTGTGATATGTTTGACTGTGGATGTGTTATTTTTATACCATTCATGGTTTATGGGTAATGTATTGGCATTTTGTATGCTAGTTCTAATACGAATGTGTATGTTATGTTTAAACCTTTTCATATGAGGAATGCATTGGACTTAGTAAGTGATGGGTGGAGCCTGCTATAGCTCATCGATACATCGGTAGGTCTCATGAGAAAAACTAGTTTCTTGGCACAAGGTCTTGACAAAATCTTATTTGTAGTCTTGGCTCAAAGCCTTGAATATGTGGTTATGATAGTCTGGCATTATGCATTCCATCGTTATGAAAGTGGCTATTGTTATTGCATGTGATTATTCGACTAGTAGAATATCCATGTGAGTAAGTAAATGGAATTATTTTGATTTATATTTTCCATATTATGATGAATTATATGATGAAAAGGCTTTTGTTTTAGATTTATAAATTGCCTTAAATATTTATGCTTATTTTAGAAAGTTTCTGTTGTATTTCTTACCCTTACTGAGCGTTTGAGCTCACCCCTTTCTATGTTTTATTTTCCCAGGATTCCAAGAAGTGTATTGTGACTGATATTCAGGGTTAATCCAATGGAATAATGGCATTAATAAATTATTATTTTTGTTGTTTTGTATGTTATAAAGTGTAATGTAACATTCATGTATGTAATCTATTTTCCAAGACTGCTAAACCGATCGGTCCTTCGGGACTTGATTCCTTGTAATCTTTCCAATGTATTAAAATAATGCACTGAATCTGGGTAACTGGGGTCGGGGCATTACAATATAAACAAACTCATGTGGGACTTAGGAGAGATAAAGCGGAACTCTGTATCGACCATTGTAATTGATAATAATATTAGAGTGTAGAATCTATGTTGGGGGGGGAATAACCAACACAATATGGAGTAGGTCTTTGAAACGGACCTTATAAATCCTTGTGTTCAGTGCCATTACATTTATATCCTCATTCGAGGTAAATATAAGAGACACAAGAATATTGGATCGAGGATTTAACAAACCATAGAGGTTTAATTGAAAATAATCAATTTTTAAAAACTTTAAATGGATAACTAATTCACCCCCTCCCCCTCTCAGTGATTCCACACTAATCTAGGAACTTCAATACAGTGTTTACTATTATGAAACATCTAATCCCACTCATTATTATATTTTCTTTCCCTGTTTTATGATGAGTGTTTTCGTAGGGTATGTATCATGAACCAACCCACGAGGTCCTTCCAGGCCAACGGAAGTCCCAGCCGCAACTACCCCAGCCTACCTCCATAGGCCAAGGGATGGGGGTAACCAACAAAAGTCATAAATAATATGCAATACTTTTTCTTATGTACATATACAAACATACCTGACCATATCTATATTGAAGTGAAAATGAATAATAAATAAAAAGGGAGTAACAACTAGATTGAAAAACATGCTTGTAAATACATCCAGTGAATGTAAAGAGTATAACAGTGTAAACTGAAATATAATGGTGAAAAACACATGACCAACCAGAAATATGTCCCTACCTAATAATAAATAGGAAAAAAATAAATGATGAGATATACTAGCTCTAGACCTCTAATCCTTGACCATTATTTGTGGTCAAATGCATCTGGGTATCTTTAAGATCCTATGTAATCACCATAGACCACTCCGTCATATGTATAAGACATGACATTTGCAGGAAAATAACATACATGGGTGATTATATACATACCCATTAAGATTTCCCAAAAAACTAAATAAAAAGTAATAAGAGAAATGATAGAAGTAGACCAGTCAACCCATAGAAAAGGAGAAATAAAAACCAACAATATATATATATATATGATCGTATTAGAAACTCAAATGAGAGATAAATGGGATCTCCATATCACATACCATACCATGAAAAAAAGCCTAAAATCATTTCCAATCTGTCCATAAATGATTCCTCACATCTCTCAGGATTTTCAAAATAAGTAATAGTATGGATCTGCACCTTTCCACTATGCCACATAGTCGATGGGACATAGTCTCAAGACATAGTACTTATACCCTAGTAAATAGGATAGTTCCACTCAATGTATATAGGACTAATTCCTTGATAGGATATGAGGGTTCCACTCAATGGATAGAGTACCCATGCCATATCTTAGTATGAGAGTTATACTCTATGGATAGAGAACACTTTCCCATACACTGTTCAGGGGTTCCACTCTATGGATATAGGACCCGTGATTTAACACCGTAGGAGGGTTCCACATTTTGGAAATATTACCCATACCCTAACACCATGGGAGGGTTCCAATTTATGGATATAGGACCCATTCTATAACACCGTACGAGGGTTCAACTTTTTGGAAATAATACTCATACCCTAACATCATGGGAGGGTTCCACTCATTACATAGAGAACCCATGCTTTGACACTGCAGGAAGGTTCCACTAAATAGATAAAGGATTCATTCCCTAACACCATGGGAGGGTTCCACTCAATAGATAGAGGAATCAATCGCTGACATTGTAGGAGGTTTCTTCTAAATAGATAAAATACCCATTCCCTGACACAATATGAGTGTTCCACTCAATAGATAGAGGACTCATCCCCGGAAACTACAAGAGGGTTCTGATCATTGGATAGAGGACACATTCCCTTACACTGTATGAGGGTTATAATCTATGGACAGAGGATCAATTCCATGAAAACATAGGAGGGTTCCACTCTATGGATAGAGAACCGATTCCCTATCACCGAAGGAGGGTTCCCCTATTTGGATAGAGGAACCATTCCCTGTCCAATTAGAAGGTTTCCACTCTATGATGATTCTTCCCAATAAATTCCATCATTGAACAGTTCATAAGGAATCATCATGCTCAAAAAATCTCACATCATATTCCAAAATCCATTACTAAAGAAAAAATCAAATTATATGAAAAAAAAAGTTAGTATTTGATACTCATGGGCCAAAATCTAAATCCAAAAGAAAGAGATATAAGGGTTAAATGCTTTCTCAAAAAGGAATTACATAGAGTGTAGGGGACCCACATGACATATGGTCTAACTCTACTACATGTAAATGATATTTTCAACACATAAAATGCTAACCATGTAGCAATACACAACATGCTAGGGTAATAAATTGTGTTTATCTGCATCCTGGGGTTTGCCTGTGTGACGTTGGTCTTTCCCATGTCCTTTTCACCATGTCTGTGTAACTGAATGTTTGCATACCCATGCTTGTGTCCTCATACACAGTGTATTACCAACCCTACATAGTGTATAGGGACACAACGAAACTTGGGTGTGCACTCCATATACATGCTGAGTTTTATAGATATGGGTTATATGGAATGTGGTCTCTACACATAGCATGTGACATTTAACTTCATTGTGTCACCCTATCTACCATAGAAATTAGACCATGCAGCATGTGTTCATCACAATACATGTTGTGTAGTCAATATTTTCACAGAATCATAGATCTACTAAATGGTTCCCATATCTTTCATTTCTGCCAATTATCATCCCAGGTTTTCCACTATAATTTGAATTAATCAACTCTTGTTGTCGTTTTTATACTTATGATGACTGAAAATCATGTTTGAATCGTAATTATGAAACCTAAAAAACCTCTATTTCCCATTACTCTTTGTATCACCATCATATCGACTTTGGATCCATGATCTATGAAGGAATACCCCGTATACATCCTTGCCTACCTAAAAATCATTGATACAATCATTTTACACACATCCCCCATGAATCTGGGGGACAGATCACACTCGGACCCTTCCAGAAATAGTCAAATCATGCCCCTATGGTCCAATGATAAATAACATGAAGAACGATTGTGGGTAAAGGAAAAAGAACAATAGTTTATATGTCATTTACTAAGAGTTAATTTCAATAAAAAATAAATCTAGGATATTTGGGATCATAATACATTGCAATTAAGAAAAGAAAAATCTCAAATAAATATTAGCAACAAATTTATGAGGCTCACATGAAGAATATATATCACAAATAAAACTTAGCTAAGTCCATTATAAATATTTTGATAATAATGGTGGAAAATACAAATGACAAGTCATACATCAAGATTGGATAATTTTCTGATAAATAACACATCTACCAATGATGGAGAGGTCATGATTCATTCGTTGTGCCTCAATTTTCCTTAATCTTGTTTTCATTCTAATGACTGATCTCAATTTACCAATGAAGGGATTAATTCGACTCTCAGTGATCCTAGTGTTATAGGTAAAACCTCGATGATTCTCCAAAATAGAATATTTCTATTATTTTCTAATTTATTTTATTTATTTTAAAATTTAGAGTATGTATTTTAATTAAATGAATCTTCTAATGGTTTTTTTACCATAACTCCCACACTAACTAATGTTAGATCATTCCTATGATAAATATCATGAATTGGATTCAATCGTGGCCTTGGATTTTGTATTTGAGACTCCATTTAAGAGATATTTCATTATTTATGGAAAAAAATTCTCATATGATATAAAATATATTTAATATTTTTAGAAATTCAATTTCGGTCACATTAGACCTCTAAATAACATGTGGTATTACTACCTAGATCTAGAAATATTTTTTAATATATTTTAATTTCATTCATTTAATTAATATATTCCTTAAATTAGTCCCTCCATTAAGATTTTTATCCTCAAGTAGTACAGAATTGGAAAAAATGGTTGGGATTCTATGCTCTCATCTAGATCCCCGACTCCTAGGATCTCTCTTAAATGATATCATTCTGACAAAACACATGAAATAAGGTGGTATTATTTCCCCACATTACTATGTCCTACAGATCCTTGACCACCATCTAGTTCTCTATGAATGTGGCTAAATCCTCAATATCCTGATCACCCTAGTTAATAAAATGCATATTATATTGCAGGTATATTCTCAAATATAATTCATGGAAGACTTCATGATCTTTCCCCAACCATTGGATAGGTTGAGGTGATAATTAATCTCTCCAACCCTCTTCAAGATCTAAAATAGCTTGATGAACCTCAGGGATAACATGCCACCCTTTCCAAATCTCTATAATCAATGTCATGGGGATAATCTCAAGAAAACATAGTATCCATGTTCGAACATGAAAGGCATATGATGTCAATATGTATAATATTTCTACCTAATATGAGCTTTCCTCATCGTCGTGTGGATCATCTGGAGCTTCTATATCATTTCTTGAACTATCTATATCTCAACAAGAGATTCTTCACTGATCTTATACAAATATAATGGTGACATGTATGGTCTCCCATAATTTTCCTCAAAATGTTTCATACTGGTAGATTAGTGATATCTATTATTGTATAAAAACTCCCCTAAAAGAATGTGATCCTCTTTTCCCCCCTAGAGTCCAATATTAAAGTACTCAACTTATCCTCTAACACATAGATAGTTCACTCAATAAACTCATTTTATGGGGGTGAAAATCTGTAATAATGTCAATTTGGGTCCCCAATTACTCCTATGGGACTCTCTAAAACCATGATGTTAATAGTTCATCATGGTCATAGACAATCATCGAGGGCACCCCATAAAGGCGGATGATCTCTCATATGTACAACTTCCCTAAACTCTCCACCTAACATAGCTACCTTATAGCAAGGAAGTGCACCAAATTTATAATTCGGTCAATTATAACCCAAATGGAATCATGGAATCTCACTTTGTATAGAATACCTATCATGAATTACATTGAAATATTGTCCCATTTTCACTTTGAGATCTCTAGAGGTTCCAACAAACCCACCAGAACCTAGTGCTCATACATTAATTACTAACATGGGACAAATAAAGAGATGAACTCAGCCATGATCAGCCTCATTATCTCCCACAAAAACTACCAATAAATATATTTTACATATTCCCTAGACTAGGATGTATTTCCAAGGGGTAAATTTGAATATCCCTCATCACATCCTCTTGCATCATGACTAGAACATCCATCTGTCACTGGGAACGGATGATGTGATTCTAACAATTATAAAATCCATCTAGTGAATCTCCTAAGTATATCTAGTCATGTATGACCTCATATTTGATTTATCCCAACTGAGCCTCCCTCACATGAAGGAGAATCAGAGGATCCAACCCCATATTCTAATGAAATTTTTCACCCTCCTCAACCAGGGTTAGCTGCAATGAGATAACTAATTAGAATCCCCTTCTTCAAAGTGAGCACGTGACTTATTGTTATGGTGTTTTCTACCACATTTCTATTTTAATGAGTATATACTATCTCATAGTCATATATCTATTAGAACTCCAAACATTTCCCCTATTCTAGGATTAGGTGTCTCTGTGTGAATACATACCGAGGACACTGATATTCTGAGTAAAAAAATTTATATCCCAGAAGATAGCACCACCATATCCTCAAAACTAACACTATAGCTATGAAATCTAAATCATTATTCATGTAGTTATACTCATGGGGTCTCAACATCCTAGACCCATATTATATCAAGTCATATATATTCATCAATGTGAAGTTGAGCCTAGCTCTAGAAGAATCATGATATACTATATACTCCACGCCCTCCTCTAGTGGTATCAAAATATGAAAACATATCTACAACTATCTCAATACCTCAAACATCCTTCAGAACTACTCAATCCAGGTAAATGAATTCCCTATTCATGTCAGTTCATTCAAAGTGCTGAAAGCTCAGAAAATTCAACCACGAACCATCTGAGTCCATAACTATCTGTACAAGATTTCCCCATGATACTCACACTCTTAGATCATGCCTAAAATACATCCTCAATTGTCTATCGTTCTCTTCTTCGTAGGTCAAGGACTCAAGGGATTCAATGAATAATATTTCTATGAACTAATCCATGAAGGGTTGAAGAAATCAGTTCAAAATTCTCTCAATAATTTAGGTTTTCGATTTAATGAATGGTATCACCATCAAATCAAAATAGCCATAGTGGTTGTAGAAATCCTTGTTTGGTACAGTCTCCCCTAAAACTAGGAGCTGCTGACAACCCATACTGAGCTCAAAATCTATGAACCACTTCACCCCAAACCATTGGTTACATGATTCATATATTATCATGGGTGTATAATCTTCTCTGGAAGTAACATATTTTGGTTCATGTCAATCCAAACCTCATGTTGAGATCTCATCCACCTCCCAATTGAAAAATAAAGTGCTTCAAATGTGAACACACTGGGTCTTTGGAAGCCATAAATCTATAGACCCTACAACCACACCACTATCTCTCAAAACCCCAAAGGGTTATCCAACATGCTAATGAAAACATAAATTTTTCCATGGTGAGATTATATGTAGTGTTACATGTAACTATGGGGAGGTAAACCCATCACATCCTCAAGAAATATGTCATCATACCACACAATAAATGTAGTAATGTGATAGCTCAAAACATCAATACTCCAAGGGTAATACTAGGAAATTGAAAAATTGGTTGTAACCTATTATGAATTAGCTAATCCTACTCTACTCAGGGATTTATCCTTATCAATGATAGAAAACTACATCCCAATAAATTGGGATCATTTATACACTTATTGTTACTAATCATCTGAGTAAGTATGGTAAAGATGATCTCATACTAATGAAACATCCTTGGGTACCACTACTCTTATGGAATGATTTCATGAAATTCTATCTCTCTTGTCATATATTTAGGTTACGCCATTGATATAAATCTTTTATCATTGATCCGCTCTACTGGAGCCTCTAGTACAAGGATTGAGCAAAATTTCCACCACTAGTATCGCTCGGTCTCAAATAGGGGCAAGACCTAGGGAAATATGGCTTAAGAATATATGTTATAACTACATCCACAGTAGTGTACACAAATTTCATACTTCCAAATCACACTTGAATCCACTGATCTATAGGCTCCTACTCCGTAATGCTATTCATTCTCTAAACCTTCTTCTCACAATAACAAGGGATCGATAATACACATTTGCACATCAAAACAACCTCAAACACATAAGTCCATGGAATACATCTTTCAAACCTCAATATTATCCACTTTGGGTGGGACTGAATCACCCACATGGTTTTAAATAGTGTCATAAGAATTCATCTTCTTGGGATGAATTTTCATCTTCCTTGTGTGTATAAATCAATAAAACATCACCATCATAGTACTCTACTGATTCACAATGTCATCCTAGAGAGGTCTCACCATGATGACCATCATCAAAAGGGTTTCTAACCGATTATGATAAAAATTTACAGGATTGTACCTAACCTTAACCACCAAAGAAGGGATTCTGGATCAACATAAATCATGAGCGACCTCTAACTCTGAAAACTAAAATACCCAGTCAGCATAAACATCTCATCTTCTGATACCATAGGAACCAACTACTGGTCTATGAAGAGTACTGGTTGGGAGTGAAATAATCTGACAGGTCAAGATCATTATATGTCTTTGAAAATAGATCAATCACTAAATATAATACTTTACTACCAAGGGATTTAGATCATCATGAAGCCTCGGTGGCTTCTAGAATTGGATATCACGGAGTGCGTGAAGTCTAAAGGTATATGTACCGTCATCTACTACTATAATCTATTACTTTATAGATGTGGTTTTTTCAGCTAGCCCATCTGGAGAAAATATCTTGTGATATAGCCCCTGAACTAAGCCATCTCACCCAACGGATCATCATTACAATCTAGAATAGGTAACCCATCAATCTTTCTTTTTAGATACATCTGGAAAGTAATCAATACATACCACATCGAATGAGCATGTATATATGGGAATATGATTGAATAAGGATAGTAAAATGACTCGATCCTAAATTATACATGTTCTATTATTCCATTCAACCAGTCTCTCAGTATATCATGTTGAAAATAAGGTCTCAAAAATCCTCGGGTATCAGTACCTCGGCCATCGCACCAACATTGGTTTCCCTAGACTAAGTTTCACACTCGAGACACTTCTATATCATTTCCCTAAGTCACAACCAAAACCTTTATAAGGGGACAACCCAGAACATATTCCCCAGTAATTAACTACTCTGATACAAATTTTTCATCTCCTAGATCACTGAGGCCCGCATGGATGGTGCAAGGCCATGCCACAACTTCCACAAGACCACCTCCATAGGCCATATACTAGAAATAAGTTTCTAAAGGAAAAAACTATTATGTGAGTCCTTTTCCTAATGTATATATATTCACACACCCAACCATCTTGATAGAGAAGTTCAAGGGAATAATAAAAGAAAAATATATTATCATTTATAATACAAACCATTCATGTAAATTCCTCTAGGTAATAAAGATATTAAAATATCATAAAATAATATTTAAATGGGAAAAATACATTCCTTATTAAGAATATATCCTAACTTAAAAATAAACTGGAAAAAGTAATTGATGAGAGATCCCATCTCCAGATCTCCATGCCCTGACCACTATCCATTGTCAAATGCACCCGGATATCCTTATACTCTTCTATAATCATTACTAAAATTTCTTTCATCTACATAAGACATGACATGTGTTGGGAAATACCATGTATTGGAGATTATATAAAAACATAGTGGGACACCCCAAAAAATGAAGGGGAAGAAATATGGGACATGGTAGAAATATTCAGATCAATTAAAAAAAGAGAAATGAAAACAAATAATGGATATATATATATATATATTCATATCAGAAACCCGAACAATAGATAGAGGGGATATCCATCTAACAGTCCAACCTAAGAAAATATTTTTCCATCAATCCCAATGGGTCCATCAATTATTCCCATCATCTCATGTGTCTGTCTAAAGAACTAACCATGTGGATCAACACCTCACCACAGTTCCACATAGTTAAGGGGGTACAATCTCAAGAAGGAGGACCTAAACCCTAGTAAATATGTATGGCTCCACT
Source organism: Viscum album (assembly GCA_963277665.1). Classification (NCBI taxonomy): domain Eukaryota; kingdom Viridiplantae; phylum Streptophyta; class Magnoliopsida; order Santalales; family Viscaceae; genus Viscum; species Viscum album. The sequence goes on from OY728159.1 coordinate 1,390,985,373, forward strand.
TAATGGATAGAGGATCCATTCCATGGTATGACAGGTGGGTTATACAAAATGGATAGAGGACTCATTCCCTGGTATGATAAGGGGTTCCACTCAATGGATAGTGGACTCATGCCCAGTCTCATTAGGAGGTATCCACTCTATGGATAGCTTACCAATTAATTGACACTATAGGAGGGTTTCACTCTGTAGATAGAGGACCCATGCCCTGAAAACATTGGAGGGTTCCACTCTATGGAGAGAGGAACCATTCCCTCACACCACAAGAAGGTTCAACTCCGTAGATAGAGTACCCATTCCTTGACAATGTAGTAGGGTTCCACTAAATATATAGAGGGCCAATGCACTAAAAACATAGGTGGGTTACCCTCAATAGATAGGGGACCTTTTCTCTACCACCATATGAGGGTTCTGCTTAAAAGATAGAGGACCCATTACCTAAAACCACCGGATGATTCAACTCAATATTTGGAGGGCCTATGTCTGGACACCATAAGAGGGTTCCACTCTATGGATATAAGACCCATGCCCTAAAACCATAGAAGGGTTTCACTATATGTACGAAGACCCAAGTGCTAAAATCATATGATGGTTCCACTCTATGGACAGAGGACCCATTACATAACACCACAAGAGGGTTCCACTCCATGGATAGGGGACTCATGTCTTGTCCCAATTGGAAGATTCCAATATGAAATGATTATTTCCACTCATTTCCAACATTAAGCACCACCTAAGGAAGAGTCATGATCAGAGAATATCTCTTTATATCCTGAAATCCACCACTAAGGCAACCATCATTCTCTACATAGAAAAAACTCCGGAATGTCTCCTCGTAGGCCAAACTATGATTATAAAAGGAGATATGAGAGGGATAAATTTCCTAAAAAAGTAATTTTATGGCATGTAGGAAACCCACAAGTCTTGTGATCCTGCTATTCTTCATGGTTTTTCCCTTTCTAGTACTTGGATTTTAGGCCATATAGTATTATACATCATATAAGTGTACTTCATGGTGTATCTCTATAAATCAAGGACATCTTGTGTGATCCTATCCATTCCTATTTCCATGAGTTTGTGTCCATGTAACTAGTAATGTAATTCATCATTATTTATTCCTCATGCATGGTGTGTTCCCCACCCTACATGGAGAACAAGTCCACATGGTATCCAGGACATGCATTCCATGTGCACACCAATTTGGAAAACTATGAGTCACATGGTGTGTTATCCCTTCAAATGGTGTGTGTTATTTAACTCTATCAAGAAACCCTACATTCCATTGAAATAGGACTACACTTAATGTATTCATCATAGTACACGTCATGTATTAATGATTATTTCAGAAACATGGATCTACTTTTTGGATCCTAGACCCACCATTTCGTACAATGTTCATTACTAATTTTCAACTGAAATAAAAATTTAACATCTTTATTTTTTGATTTCGTACCTTTTATGGACGGAAATCATATCTCTAATCAACTAAACGAAACCTGAAACATCTCTATTTACTATAGTAATTTATACCACAACCTTCATCACTTATGATCCATGATCTATAACAGAACACCCAGAATACCACCTAATTTACACAAGAATCAATTAACTGGTGATTCTTTGTATATCCACTATAAATCTGAGAGATCGATCAAGCTCATACCATCCCAACAATAGTTAAATCGTAACCATGTGGTCCAATGGTGAAGAACTTGAAGAACAGGTTGGGGAAATGCATTAGTGTATCAATCATTGGCCAAGAATTCATAGACAAAGAAAATATGTTGGGGATGTTAAGGGTGAGAAAACATCGACATAAAGTAAAGAATTATAACAGATAAATAAACTAGATAATTTACATGGATCATGAAAATAACAGATTTTATTGATAAAAATAAGGTAAATTAATTCTCAATATGTAAATAATAAGGGTAAAAAAGTGAAGAGTTCTACCTTGAAATTAGTTCATTTTATGGCAAACAATTCAGCTTCCAATGATGGGGAAGTAATTTTTTGTTTGTTGTGTTTGTTGTGCCTTAATTCAACCTGATCAGATTGTCTTTCAATTTTCCAATATTGTTTCACCAAAAAGGGGTTTCATTGACCTCTCATAGAGACCAAGTTTATGTAGCTAATCTTATTGATTCTCTATAACATCATAATTATAGACTTCCCCATTTTAGTTCATTTAATTTTAAAAAACAATATTTTTTTTATTTTAATTAAACACACCTATGAATGGTTTCTTTTATCAGACATCTCATTACGACCAATGTGAGGTCACACCTCAAGTAAATATTATGATCTTAATTTAATCATGGTATCATATTATCAATTAGAGACTCTATTTAAGAGATAATCCATTATTTCTAAAAAACATTGTGCATGTGATATAAAATATATATAATATTTTTATGATATTCGTTTTGGGTACACCGAGCCTCGGATTTTACATCATCTTAGCACCTAGATCTAAAAATATTCATCAATATATATCAAGGTATCTAGGGAAAAAATAGGGCCTCTACAGTATTTTTATGAATATTAAAAAAATTGGAAGTCTTTATTGGATATGTTAAAGATAAATAATTATATAATAAGATTTTTTATATAGTATCCAAAGACACTAATCCATTATGTTTCTCGGTTGTGTATTTGTGAAATGTATTAAATATTCATTTAATAAGATTTGGTATTTTTGAATTAAAATCCTAGGTCTTCATTGTCATAGTTTCATAGGGACATGTTTTTGGATATGTTGTATAACTCGAGGGGATCCTCTATTGATCGGGTGAGTCTCAGGAGCTTAAAGATGATGTTTAAAAGTTTAAGAGATTTATTCTTTAGTGTACAATTTGGGTTTCATGGTTTAGATAAAACCTTGTGGTTAACCATATTAATGTCATATTTCATTTCATTTTCTATTTTTCACGGTTGATAATCACGGTTAACACATGATTAAGGTTAAACCTTATGGAATCTGAGGGAAACCATGCTACATAGGGAAAAATTATTGCATAGTTATAAATGAACTATGTTTATTTTGAATTTAAAATTATAGAGGGTTCATCATAGTTGGTTCATGGTTTTACTAATCATATAGTCAAACCATGTGATATTGGTGGCCTTAGACTATGAAGAACATACAGTTAGCACATGGATTTTCCAATCATATTGTGAAATCATGTAGCACATTAAAAGAGGTAAAATGATGTTTTTTCCATCAATGTTTTTAAGGGGGGAATATTTTCCTTCATCCCTCATATGCACACCTCATCCAACCAAATCCCTCCTTCCCCCTTTTACCCCCTTTAATTTTTGGTGTTCATGAGGAATTATTCTTATAGTTATTAAAATATCTATAATGTTTTCCATCAATCATGATTTCCCATGATCCTTATTTAATTTTGGATTCCTAGATATGGATTTGGTTGATGATTCCACTGTATCATAGATGAATAATTCATTATTTATAGGTATTTTTTGTTTCTTTTCTATAAGACATACCAAGTCTATATTTGTATGTCCTTTCATGTTTTTTTATTTGAGGTATGTAAATATTGGCATTTTTTATGATTTCATAGTTTTAATTAAATTTAATTAGCTATTGATTTGGTTTCATGTGTTAGGAAATTTTTCCAGGATGATATTAGAAGTACTTCATGGACCTCACACGGGTGTCTGGATGTGGTTTCATTGAAACGGGAGTTCCCATTGAGTAATTAGGGATTTATGCCAAAGTAAATTAAAGTGTGAAATTATGTTTGAATTATTTAATTATTAGTGAGTGATTATAATTAAATAAATTGCGTGTTATAACTTGATTTAGGGCCTTGTATGGGTTCATGGTGGCCAATTTTACTTGGATGGTCTTGGGTAAGATATTTTTACTAGTGATTCAATTGGAATAACTCTAGAGATGAGGTTGGTGATGCATCATACATACACCTTTTTTTAAATAAATTTCATTATATTCCTTTTATGTGTGTGGTATTTCAAATAAGTGTTATAGACATATTAAATAATATAACTTTTTCAATTAAAATTGAATTAATATACAAGAGTTTAACCACATGTAAAGGGGTATGATTGACACTTGTGTATTGGCTTGATTTCCTCAAATTTTGATGACTAAGGGCTTTATTATGATCGTGTAGCTCTTGAAACTTGTACCCTAATGGTTTTAAATTAAATCAAAATAAGTAAATGAGATATAACATCCCTATTGTTTCATTACCTTTGTAATCCTATAGGTAGAGCTGAGTAATTAATTGTGATTGATGGCCTAGGGAATAACCATGAGAGAACCACTACATAACTTAAATTCGTTAATATAGTGATATAAATTCATATATATTATTCATTATCCACAGAGATGTTATTACCTAGGTGGGTAAACCAAGATAATATAGAAGGATAGGTTTTGGTTTTAAAATATACCTAGGGTAACATGGGAAGGTAATGGGATAGAGGTCATCTCCCTTATGAGACCTGACTGGGAGGCTAGTGAGGTCCAAATGAGTCAATGATAATGTTAAGGTATTTTATTCCATATAAGTGATAGTTGTTGATTCAGGATATGTTTTTTTAGATAAGGTAACTTGTAAAGGGTGCTCATGCTTAATGATACCTCAGGGACCTATGTGGGTCCCCTCGTGAAACGTTGTCCCTAGAGAGGATGTATTAGATAATTAGGTGGTGAGGATTTCAATTGAAAACATGAAACATGAGATATATGTACAAGTTGATTTGGGATGAATCTAAAATAATCCTTGTATTTTTATGGTGAGATTCATAGCCAACTGAGATATACATACAATGATTTCGGATGCCTTGGAAATGCTCTTCTGGATACATATAGTGGGATGACCATTCCACTAAGATGCAACTATGAGAGTTTGGGATGGCTTGGACTGGCTCATTATATCTATAATATGTTATTTACATCAATTGTAACAAAAATCCTAAACATATATTATGTGATTCGTGGTAGGGTAGAGGCACATCCCAGGCTCTAGGTGATGGATTGTCGGTAGGGAAGCCTCGGGAGTTTTGGGATGCAGTTTTGCTGGCAAGGTAAACTATCGATCAAGATGATGTGATGCCTAGTAAGGAGAGACATACCCATGTCAATAAGTGATCATTTTCCTATAAGGGTATTACTTATATATATTTTAGTGGTTTTATATGGGTTTTATTTGGACTACATAGGAAACACACCTAGGAATCGACTATTTGGAAAAATATTGGTAGGAACAGTTGTTTGATGTGATAAGTATTACTTGAGAACTATACATGGCTAGGGATAGTCTTATGGGTTCATTGTAGATGATTCTCCAATATAAGGATAGTATGTAATGGTGATATCCCCTTCTCTTGACATTTATTGTAGTGTGTATCTCAGTTTATTATGCCATGTATTCTTTCCCTTTACGTAGCCACTATATTGTATATATTTGGGATGGTTAGTAATTTTTTTCATGCATAAATTTATATTCAACATATATTTTTATATACCATATGGTGTTTTTTAATTTTATTATATTGGTGGTTTTTTATTATTTTGGGTTTTTTAGTCTAAGGTCTTCCATGTGTTGTTATGATGACTTGATGCTAGTTGGAAGACCATGGCCTATTGGAGGTAGTCTTCTGGTATCAATCTCAATTAACCACTATTCTATGTGGGTACATAGTGGTTGATTGAATGAAAAATTAGTATTAAATAATTTATATCCTAGGGATATGTTTTGGTGGTGTCTCATGATTATATATCGGGAAATTTGTGTAGACAATGATTGAGGAAATTTGAATTAATTATTAGACCGGGGAACCCAACTAGGGTGTAGTGGTCAATGAATTTCTTTGTCGGGACTCTAATAATATGGGTGACTAGATTTAGTACTTATAAAATTAGCCATAGTTTATAGTTCAGTAATTCAATTCATTATATAGTGGTTTATGTGTTTATTTATTTTATAGTGTGATGTCCAAACAAGATGTTGGTTCTATAAAATGACTATGCTGATTTCCCTCACTAATATTTATTCAATATAAGTGGAAAATGGATCTTTTTTAGATGAAAAGAACCCCCGAGAATAATTATAGACATGTGAACTTCTTGAGATGATATATATCGACATTACAGTGGTTGATACCTTTTTCAAATTGGATTGGTGTTTCCCCCTAACATTTTTACATGGGGGTGTAGGATCCCCTATCTATAGGGTTAGTATTACACTGATATAAAGAGATTATATGAGGTAAGGATCCTTCATTGATATTTATATCCCATTAATTTACACATTCTAATAGAGTAGTAAGGGTTCCCCCATCTGAGAATGTAGAGTTTTATACCTCCCCATATATACGTAGGTGATGTTTATCATTCTTGGGAAGGTTCCTCTATTCAAAAATGTGACTGAAAACCATGTAAATTTAATGAGTATGGGTGCCCTACACTGAAGATAAGGTCTACTAAATCCCAGTATGGAAGGGTATTGGTGGACTATTGATATGGGTCAGTGATTTAAATCAGAATAGATTCAATTATTTTACCAATGTCGGTTGATATCCCCCTGATGGAAAGGTCATGGGTTCTCTATAGAAGTAATAAGACTCCCCTTAGCTAACAAAAATTCTATTTGGATAATAGTGTGGTGTCCCCTCAATCCCAAATGTGGTTTGGGTCCCTCATACTATAGTGGGGCTTGTACTCTTTATAGATAGGGTTGGTTGCTTCATCAATGGATGTTGATGTTTGACATGATATAGGTATGATCATTTTCCCCTTATGGTGTGATACTTACCTCGTGATTTGGGGTGTGAGATCCACCACATGTGAGGTTGGTATCCCCTTGACTGGTTTATGGATACTTAGTGAGGTGTGGTTCCTTCACCATTGATCAATGATAGGTGTGAGTTTTATGTGAAAAGATGTTTGGTGTGATCTCATGATCAATAAAATTTACCAGAATAACCCTTTTTTAGGTTAGTACTACATGAATATCTCTTTTTTCATAGTGTTATAGGTTGGGTGAGTCGTATACCAGTCATATTTGACCTGTCTTGATGGTGATCCCCTCATGTTCATTTTTAATCCCTTGTGCTGGTACCTTATCTCATGGATGGTAGGCATAGCAGATATGATGCTCACCAAGATGATTGATTATTAGTGTGATCTGAAAATGCATAGACCATGATGAACAAAATGAGGAATAATTTTCTCCTATACACTTTTTTTGGATTCATGATATCATTATAACCCATTAATTCTACTCTAGATATTTTTTATTATTGATCATTGTGTTAAAGGGAAACTTAATGTCTTTCAACCAGTGTAGTGTTTTTTGAGGAATCTCTTGGAGGTAAACTTTTATCCTCATTTCTCTAAAAAACCAAGTTTGATGTACATGGACAAAACATATATTTTATGGAATACATAATACAATACAGAAATATACGTTGAAATACCGTATTAGTTTAGTGTCTTTGAAACATGGAACATAATCCTTTATCTTTGCTAATGGTATTCAACATCTCCTATTAAGATCTTCAAATTTTTTCTACCTAAAATCACTCTTTATATCCTAGGTAAAAGAAAACATAAAAAGGGTGACCTCAAATAATCAGTAATGGTAAACATTGACAACATAAAAAAAACATAAACATAAGAATGTTAAAACTTGAATATCTAGTTTAAATATCAAAATCATGAGTCATGAAATAAATATTGGCAGTATGTAAGTCATAGATCATAATTGAACACTAACCACGATAAAATAGCATTGGCATAAAACATGGAATTTTTTCAAACAAATAAGAACCTAATATTATTTCTATAGTATCCAAGGCATTGTGTACAAGACCATTACAGTGTACAAAGCCCATTTCTGAATCGGTTTTACTTGTTATTCCATCCATTCATTACTGAACCTGATTTACATGTCGTTCCAACCATGTATTACTGAACCGAATTTACATGTTGTTCCAGTATTTTCTATCTCATGAGATATTAATCTTTAACCAATGCATTGGATGGAGATATAGTTCGCACACATCTCATGACCAAATCATTTTTACATGTGTCATAAAAAATAAATCTTTCATCATAACATAACCCAAGAAATAAAATGGGTTTCGTAAACATCATTCCATCATAACATAATCGATATAAAATAACATTCCATCATAAAAACAATAAAATCATAGTAATAATATGGATATAAACAAAACCCTATTTATAGAGTATCATCTTAGATGTAATTAATTTTGATAAAACACTTGAACTTAATTCTTGAGGAAAATATCCTTTCTTCTAAAAAAATGTTTTCTTTTCTCAAAATGCTAAGAAATTTTATAAGAATAGAATTTAGTTGAAAATAAACATTAAATAGTTTAGATTAAGCTTTATAGAAATAAGGCTTCGTGAAACTGTAAAAAATCAATTCTTTCTATAAAAGTTTAAAAAAATATTCTCTTCGTACTATTGCCAGAAAAGTCAAAAAGTACCTCATATCGAAAACAAAAGAAACATTCCTTCCATACTGTTTCATAAAATATTCACAAATGGGTAAAATTGAATTTAAATATCAGTAGAAGCATATAAATAATATTATTTATTTTTAAAAAATGTACATGAATGTTAACTACACCCAAATAAATACTTACGGTCAAACAATCTCTGATAAAAATGAGATTGCACAATTATCCCTTACATTAGGTATGGTTTCTTCTGTATGTGTATGAAACTCTTTTATTGTGGGATTAAATATGTTATTAACTTTTAAAATAACCATAATAATATTTATGATATAATATATTATTCACTTATGACATTATATTACCCATTTATTTACAAATTCCATGTTAAAGTAACATTTTGGGTAATAATCGTTTTATTTACCGTATGTGTTTTGACTTTTTATTATTGATATTATTAATTAAATCATGATTTAATTACTTAAATAATGTAACAAATTATTTATATGAAAAAACTATTAAATATAGAAATATATATATATATATTAGATAGATAAATGAAATTGAATACACCGTTCATGGAGACGGTAGGTCGTACGTATGCATGAACGTCGTTTCGATTTCCATATTGGATTGAATGGAGGAAACTAAATAAAATAAATATATACATAAAAAAATACAATAGAATTATTCTTTCATATGTTTCATGATTATTTATTAAATATACTTTATAATCATTCTTGAATGGTTAACATGTAGAATGAATCGCATCGCATCGTGGAGACAGTAAGCCATACGTACGCACGAGAGACGATATCATTCACTTAATGGTTAAATTGTAGGGGATTAGATGGTATATAAATTATAAATAATATTTATAATATTTATATTAATTAATTAAATCCATTATAATCAACATTATACCCTTCCAAATTAACTATTTTTGAATAAAAATTACACCACAATGTTGAGACGGTAAGTCGTACAAACGCACGAATGTTGATATTGTTATTCTTAGGATGGATAAATGGAGCTATAGGTTTGTCCCATTATTATAATGACGTCTGAAATTTTAAAATATACTATATTTATTACTTTTTATGGAAAAAACATATGAATTATAAGAATAAGAAGAAAAGAATTTTGAAAGTGCTGATAAAAATGTTACCTTTTTTTCAAGTGTCTATTATTGATTTTGACAAAAGGGATCCCATGGATGGATTTATTCCAAATTTTTGACCCTTAATAAGAAGGGAGAGATGTTGGGAGATTATTTAAGAATAATTGTGTAGAAATAAATGCTTTAATGGTGTGAGGAGGTGAGTAGAGGTGGTGGCCTTTTATAAGAGGTAGGAGGGGAATTTTAAGAATGTCTTGAAATATTAAATTATTATAAATTTATTTTTGGTTTATAATAGTCCCAAAATAATTTATTTAGAATATAAGATTATTATAGGTCTAAATAATTTCATAAAATAAAATTTATTAATGTTTTTATTTTATTTTAAACCTTATTATTTTGATTATCTTTATTTAATCTATTTAATTTTATTTGTGGTAATAATAATAATCTAAATATTGAAGGGTTATAAATATTTACTAATGTGTTGTAAATTGAATATAATTGGATAATTTATGACATTTTAGACCCTATAATTTTTACTTTTTAATTTTTAAATATTTTTATGATTTTTAAATAATTTAATAATATATTTTTTTTATAAAATAACAATAGTGTAAATTTTGACATTATTGATTTATTTGACATTAAATAAAATACACTGAGAAGATAAATTCGAATAAAAATATTTCATACACTCCTAGAATTTCATATTCACCTTTAAAATTATTGTATCAGATTAATTAGTTCGTATGACATTTATTTTAATATTTTTAAAACCATTTATTTGATATTTCTATCAATAAAATAATTTCTACATCAATATTGTGTCATCATTAATGGTAATAATTTAATCTCTAATAATTATAAATAAATTAAAATTGTGTATATAATTTCATTTCTTTTGGATAATATTTATTTTCTGTGTTTTATCAAGTGTACTACAATATTAAAATTATCATATTTTCAAGAGATAAGAGAGTGACATGTTGTCACTTTATTTTGTTTTAATTATAATTACATCACATTCATGGAAAAACGTCCATTAAAGTAATAAATTCAGAACCTTATGTTATATTTTTTGACATTAATTCATCCAATAGGATTTTTTATATGTTGGGGTAATTTTATTATCTTTATCATATTTTTTGTTTCCCTAATTTACCTGATTTACCTTTAACTTTGGTAAATAAAAATTACCATAGTTACAATTCATAATAACAAAAAATAATAAAAGTATCCTATTAACATAATTAATTAAAACTAATTCTAAATATTCAATCCATTTTTCAAAATTCAAAACACATAAGTTGCATTAATTAATTTAAAATTAATTCCCATTGTCAAAACTAGAAAGCGGGTTTTTAAGAAGTAAAAACTATAAAAAGATTGACCTGTGTTTATGTCTGATTTAAATTTGAAATTAATTAAAATGATCAAAATTGGATTATATGATAAATAAATTATCCAATTACACTTTAAAACCAATTAATAAGATAATTTACCTATATAAATAAATTAGATGAAAATGAAATTTCGAATTAAAATGCAGTATTTTTCACTATTTATTAAAATATGATTTTTCTAAAAAATACCAAAAATTCATCCAATATAAATATTTATGTACTACTTCCAAATCATATGTTTATCTTGTAAAATATAATTTATAAAATTGTTAAAAACTAGATTTAAAATTGGTGTTCCATCAAAAGGTTGAAAAACAGCATTTTTTTAAAAATACTTCTTTTATCCAAAAAATTGAATTTGTTCTTATATCATGTTCTATAAAATAATTAATATGAATGTTAATGTTATATAAAATTCATAATTTAGTTAATACTATTCATAATGGCTAGTTTATATCCCATTAAAAAATATAATTTTAAAAATATATCGGTGTTTAGTGAAACTCGATATTGCGTACAATGAAATATATCGAGGAAGGTATCTATTTTGTGTAATACAAGCCAAGTATAGTATTGAGTATATATCAATCTAATATAGTGTTTTATATAGCACAAGCTAGTCTTGGTGTAGTGTGCAACACATTACATAAATGAAATTAAAAAGAGTTTATCTCATAAAATCTGAGGGTGTAAAATTATACCCCCCTTAAAATGGATTTCACCCTCAAAATTAGTCAGTGTTATAAAGGATTACTACATGAAATTTTCTTTCATGGAAACCCACATAATAAAAAAGAATAGTAAAACATCATTTAAAAATAAATAAATTTAGAAACATAATGGTTACCCAAAGTAACTCGTCAGTGGGTTTCAACATTAGAGAACATTGGTGGGAATTGAAAACATGGATATGGGAGAAAAATATAACCATCAAGTTCTAATGGATATTGATATAGAACAAGGTTTGAAGAAAGATAACAACCAGAAATCTATAAATCTTTGATGATTTTTGAGACCATCTGATTCATCAGATAACAATGTACTAAGAGAACATTTTTGGTTTTCAAGACCCTTTCTCTAAAGTTGAATAATTTATCATGAGAATAAATACATACTTGATTTTGGTAAAATATCACAATTGTTCAATCCTTAAACAATTTCCACATTATCTCTTATTTAAATAAATGAAGTTGAGTTTTTAATTATTGAGGTGTTAGAAGATCATGTGATAGATTGATAGGACATTCCATTTGTCTCAAAAAAAGGATAGAAAAGGTAATAAAATATGCATAAGTCCATGTATAGTGAGATAATATATCAATCTAACAAACATCAAATGGAATATAACTTATACTTTCTATAAATAGATAACATTACAATCATTCCAAAAACTGAAAATATAAATCTTTAGAAAGAGGTGAACTAAATTGACTAAACATTTATCCCCCATATCCCGTAAGGTAGTTCTTAGTTGTCGCATTCCAAACATGTGAATACATTGATCATATATTATCATGAAACATGATAGTAACATGAATTACTGTAGAACCTTATTGAAAACATGAATTCTGTCAAAATTAATTCTTTCCAAACACCAAAAATACCTAAAATACTTTATACTCATACCATGATATCACTTTGACCTTATATTAATCATGATTTCATTAGTACTATCAAAAATCTCATTATCTTTTTATCCCTTCATTATGTTCATATCATGTGCTTTACAAAAAATATTTCAAATAATTTTCATGGTTATCAGTACCATATACTTATAGAAAAACACAATGGACCAACACATAGATATTCCAATATTCAATAGTACTATAAAAGAGATACGACAACACTATTCTAGAATTACATTACATAAATACTTTATCATTCCACCAATTGGTTGTCATACTCTACATCACCAATAGTTACCTCATGTGATTTTCCATTGTATTTGGCCTTAAGATGTTGATGATGTTGGTCATCATCATTAACCCTTAGATTTGGGAATTGGTTAGCATAATACCCCATTTACTTTTACTTGTATCATTGAAGTGTGGGTGGTTCATTCTCTGTAGTCTTTTATCTATTCACAACATTAGAAACCTTTTACAAATTACTTCAGCACTCAACTAATTGATGGACATCTTTTACAAAGTTAAAAAAATACACTGTAACATCCCAAGTAAGTAATGAATAATAGATATTTTTATCTATGTCTATTAATGAATTATATAGTGTTTTAGAGGCTTAAAATGAAAATAAATCCAATCTTAAGCATGGAATACACTAATATTTTTAAAAGATTGTTTTACTGCCTTTTGATGGCAAACCATTTTTAAATATATATTTTGACAATTTTATAAGCTATGTTTGTCAAAATAAACTTATTATTTATGATTGAGACATCAAAATTTACTTTTTGTGAATTTCTGGTATTTTTCCGATAAAGTTAATTTTTTTAATGAATAGTGAAAATGTTGTATTTTAATTCAAAAACGATTTTTAATCTCATTTATTTATATGATTAGATTATCTTTTGAATTTGTTTTGAAGTGAAATTAGAATATATTTTTACCATTTAATCCAATGGTGTTCATTGGAATCAATTTCACTTAGAAAATGGACTTAAACTGGTGTCAATCTTTTGCTACTTATTGTTTCATAAAAACACGCTATTTGTCATGACAGCGGGAATTAATTATTAAATTAATTAATGCAACTTATATGTTTTAAATTTTGTAAAATAGACAAAATTTTTAAATTCAGAATATCAAATATACCTTGGGGTGATGTTTTGGTATTTTTCTGAAAAACTTCAATTTTTGATGAATAGTGAAACCACTAAGTGGTACTTAAAAAACTGATTTTTCGTTTAAATGAAATTTTACCACCTCTGTGTTTTGAATTTCAAAAATCCGACATACATGGTTGTCATTAAGAAGTAAAATGTGGTTCAATGTGATTAACATAATTTTTTTGTGAATAGTAACTTTTATGTTTTTAATCACGATTAGAGGTAATTAGTGTATTTTAAGGTAAAAATAATGTTTTAATAATATGAGATGAGCTTGACACATATCCCACCCTCATTGGATGTCTCATGGATGACCAATAAAATCCATGGGTCAACGTGGGGACCCCATGGAGCCACTTTGGTTGGGAAATCATAAAAATAACTTTTTATTTAATGTAAAAGTAAAAATGACACAAACATGAGATGTTTTAATAAAAAAAAATTTACATGGAATTATACAAGTCATATTTTTGACTATAAATATTCATTAGAAATATGAATATATTTTGTAAATCATGATATTTTTTTATAATTTTTTGACATTAAATATATTAAATTATTTATGACATCATTATGATGCAGCGATTACCTCATTAATAAAGGATTTAAATAAAATGAAAAGATAATGTAAAATCTATGACCTACACATGTACAAAACATATTGGATGGGTATATTTCTAACCCTTATCACCTTATCCTAGAATTATATTAATTTGGGACCTTTTTAATCCGAAAATCATTTTAAAATAAATTAACATTTCTTTACTTTCCAAGAGTGCCCCTCCTCACCTCTTATAAAAGGCCCCCACCTCTACCTCCTGACCCACACTTCCCAAGCCTTTGTCTCGGCCAACCCCTGCCCATTTCGTCTCTCCACTTACCTCTCTTACTCCTTGAAGCCTCACATTGGGCAGAAGTCTTCCCAAGGAAGCCTTTGAGCTCAAACCAAAGGGAGTTACCCGATTTTAAGGTAATGTCTTCACTTGAGTCCTTTTGTATTATGTTGCTTCTCCAACCCCCTAAACTATTTTTATTCATTTATTTTGTAACAACTCCAGTATCTTCAATATAATAGGATGTTGTTATAAGAAGTATTAGAGCTACACTTACACACACCTACATCTAATGGTTAAAGAACATACTGTTTCCGTGGATGGTGAATTTATGCCTCCCGGAACGATGATTGTTCAACATTATTTTAACAACTTCAAAGGTGGCCATTGAGATGTAACTATATTTATATATGATATATAATATGTTTATTGTCTCCTTAAGATTCTGTATTTTTCATTTTGGGCATACCTTTATGGTTTCCATTATGGTTAAACGCGATATCTTCATTTAAGGAAGTGCGGACTACCGCCCCTTCAAAGTGATTTAATTCGTTAATACCATATGTGGGACGTATAAAGGATGGAGTTATGATATTATATATGATATTACACTGGAATTATAATATACCTTTATATCATTATGATTCCATTCTATAAAATATCAAATAGAAATGAAATTAGCGTTCATGTGTACGTACGGCTTACCGTCTCCATGAACGGTGCATATCATTTCTTACCTCTAAATGATTATGTAATATTATAAATGCATGCATGTACTGGATATATATGACATATATGATATCTTCATCATGAATACCATTCTGGATATAATGGATACATGAACAACTTGTAATTATAAAGGGATTATTTTTTACTCAAGTACCAATTATCGTTAAAACGACCGTTATTAACTAAATAATTACATAGTGTTCATAACATGGAACTAAGTGATATAAAAGGAATAATGAACTTCAAAAAGGTTCTTAAACAAGTAGAAATTAACTCAAGTTTATTATTCAGGAGATTAAAGAATGACTGAGTCAAGTCGGACCCGTGGTATGGGACTTCGTCTCAATCACCTTTCATTGAGGCATATTTTTTTTTATACACAACCTTCTTTTATACGGTGTATAAACCCCTTTGACTTTTACGTTTATTCAAAAGGAATATTTTTTGTATGAAGCGTTTACTAAATTACAAAAGGGAATGTTTTTGTCATACGTATGCGGCGACAATGACTTCTCCGCCGCCGTGACCATTATTTGAGTTTCGGCTTCCTCTACAAGTCATACCTTTTTTTAAAAGAAAAATAAATACCATGTTTTACTTTTCTTTTGTTTTGGTATTGAAAATGGTTTTCATAATGTTTTTATATCAATGTGTTGTATTGATATCTTTTGATTCAAAGGTAGAAATGTTATTTTTTCTTTTATGCATGTTTTATGTGATACGATTATGTTGAGGTTCTTGGGCATTATTATGAAGACGGGTGGTTCCGTGATAAACTAAGGGCGGGTGAGCCCGATATAGCTCTCCAATGCATTGGGTAATGAAAAGGAGTGAAACATTAAGGTTTCTCCAAAGAGATTTAGGGAATATACTGTGATGGGTATTCCAAACGTAACCAAGAGGGTTACTCCATACGTAAGAATGTTATGAATGCCTCAAGTTGCCGTTATGTCTTATGATTTCTATGATTTATTCATGATGTGATGAGGTATGTTAAAGTGATTATTTTTTATGGGTAAAGTATGATTTCATTCTTATGTATATATAAACTTATGTTTCCTTTCCATATTTTTATAACCTATACTGAGCTTTTTATGCTCATCCCAAGTTTTTTTGAAATGTTTTTCACAGGTCAAGGGAAAGGTAGATGATATGGTGATAGTGTCAAGGAAGTGTCAAGAATGAATCCATGTTTTATTTTAAATATTTTTCCATTGATGGGAAAATAGAATACTATATTTATGTTACCACTTTGTTTATATGTGGAATGTAATGCATGTTTTAGGATCTATTTCTCTAAAACTCTAAACCCGAAAAGATCCTCAATGTGTAATCTTGTAATCACTCAAGATTAAGTAAGGTTTAAGGCTGGGGCCTTATAGTTGGTATCAAAGGGAGGTTTAGATAACTTTAGGAGTTATAATTCTATTAAATGATTATCCAAAAAAAATTTATGGTCAAATTGAAATGATATAGCATTTGAAGATTACCATGTTGCTTCATCAAAGACATGTTTGTTTAGAATGGTTTTCCATAGAGGAAACAGGGAAGCAGTGCTAGGAAGGAATACAGAAGGAAATAACCTTCCGAATCAGCAACCTGAGATGGTCGGAATTGGAACTGAACAGTTTGTTGCAGTAATGGTGCAGTTGACTCAAGCGATAAATGGTGGTGGTATCCATGCACAAGATCAGCCAGATCAACCGTAGAGGAACATGTCAGTGGTGGAACATTTCATGAGGCAACATCCCCCATCATTCAGAGGATCATCTGATCCTGTGTTAGTTGAAGGGTGGATTAAAGCACTGGAGAAGACTTTCGATGTCATGGGTTGTTCAGACAATCAAAAGGTTAGTCTTGCTATTTACCGTTTGGAGGGTGAAGCAAGTCAGTGGTGGTCGATGGTTAAAAATATCAGGGATGCCGATGAGATTGATGCTCTTGACTGGGATGAATTAAAAGGTATGTTTCTTGAAAAGTATTTTCCTAAGGTTGTTCGACTTAGGATGGAAAAACAATTCTTGTAATTGAGGGAAGAGGAAGACTCAGTTGCTACCTATGAAGAAAGGTTTCACTCTATTGGCAAGGTATGCTCCAAATTTTATCTGAGACCTTGATAGTAAAATCAATCATTTTTACTCAGTATTAAAGCCAAAATATCGAAGGGAATTAGCTTCTTGTGAGTTTAAAAGTTATGAAAAGCTTGTTCGATGTTCTGAGAAGTTGGAAGTGGAGTTTACCGATGATCAAGTGTTCTATAACAACCAGCAGAAGAAGAGACCGAGGGGGCAGGAGAAAGGGAAGAATTTTTCAAAAAATTCTGATGGTAAGAAAACTAAGTTTCTAGTTTGTGATAACTGTGGTAAAAGGTATGTTGGGGAATGTCTTCTGAATTCTGTAAAGTGCTACCGATGTGGAAATATGGGACATAAGGCTCGTGATTGCACTGAAAAATATCAAGGTGATGGTAAGTTCAAATTTCATTTACAGTTAGTGAAATGTTTTAAGTGCAATGAGATGGGTCACTATGCAAACGAGTGTCCGACAAAGAGCTTGAGTGATGGGAAGCAGTTATACTACAAGCAGAAAGGGGTGGTGAAATCCTTTGCAACTACTTCAGCAGATGTCGGGCCATCAAATGAAGTTGTATCACGTACTTTGTTTGTTTTTTCAGATTATGCCAGTGTGTTTTTTGATTTGGGGTCTACACATTCTTTCACCTCTGAAAAATTTTCTAGTAAATTGGGAATACCATCTCAAGAAATGACTCCTGAGCTTTTGGTAAAAACACCGGGGGGAAATGTTGAGGCAAAAAAATTTTATAAGAATATTCCTATCCTTATCTGTGGAAAGAACCTACCTGCAAACCTTATTGTTCTACCTCTAGTAAAGTTTGATGTTATCCTGGGTATGGATTGGCTCTCTATTTACCAGGCTAAGATTGACTGTAGAGCTAAAGAAGTTTCTTTTTAGAAAGACTTTCAGTTTGTGTACAAGAATGAACCCTTAGTGTTGATAATATATCAAGTGGCCAAGAAACTTGAAAAAGATGGAAATTAATGTTACCTTGCATATATTGTTGAAAATAAAGGAACTGTTCAGATTAATGATGTGCCAGTGGTAAATGAATATCCTGATGTTTTTCCTGATGAGTTTCTTGGAATAATACCAGATCGGGAAGTTGAATTTATTGTTGACTTAGTTCCTGATGCTAATCCAATTTCGAAACCCCCTTATCGAATGGCTCAAATTGAACTTTTAGAGTTGAAGGATCAATTGCATGATTTATTAGAGAAAGGTTTCATTCGATCTAGCACATCACCATGGGGTGCTCCTATTTTATTTGTTAAAAAGAAAGATGGTTCAATATGACTTTGCATTGATTATAGAGACTTGAAAAACATCACTGTTAAGAACAAATATCCTTTGCCTCATATCGATGATTTGTTTGATCAGCTCCAGGGAGCTCAGTATTTTTCAAAGATTGACCTGAGATCGGGGTAACATCAGCTAAAGGTAAAGGAAGCAGATGTTCCGAAGACTGTGTTTCATACAAGATATGTCCATTATGAATTTGTAGTAATGCCTTTTGGGATAACCCATTCACCTGTTGTATTCATGGACTTAATGAATAGAATTTTCCATGAGTTCTTGGATAAGTTTTTGGTGGTTTTCATTGATGATATTTTGGTGTTTTCTAAAAGTAAAGAGGAGCATGAAAGACATTTAAGGGTTATTTTTTAAACCTTAAAAGAAAATAAATTGTATGGGAAATTCATCAAGTGTGAGTTTTGGTTGCAACAAATTTATTTCCTTGGTCACATTGTTTCTAAAGATGGGATAACTGTTGATCCTGCAAAAACAAAATTTGTTGAATAATGGCCAAGACCCACAAATGTAACAGAGATTCGTATTTTCCTTGGTTTGGCAGGCTATTACTGAAGGTTTGTTAGAAATTTTTCACTGTTATCTAGTCCAATGACTAAGATAACTCGGAAGGGTGTTATGTTTATCTGGATAAAAGAATGTGATGATTGTTTTCAGGAATTGAAATGAAGATTGGTGAATGCTCCAGTTTTGGCACTTCCTTCCAGGAATGGTGAGTTTGTTATATACAGTGATGCTTCATTGAAAGAACTTGGTTTTGTCCTAATGCAGAATGATCATGTAATTGCTTATGCTTCATGACAGTTGAAAACTCATGAGGTAAATTACCCTACACATGATTTGGAATTAGCTGCTGTTTTTTTCGATTTAAAAATTTGGAGGCATCATTTGTATGGAGTAAAGTGTGAAATATATACCGATCACAAAAGTTTTAAGTATATATTCACTCAGAAAGATTTGAACATGAGACAATGGAGATGGCTATAATTAATCAAGTATTATGATTGTACAATTCATTACCATCCATGAAAAGCAAATAAAGTGGCTGATTCTTTGAGTCAAAAAAGTAATGCTTCATTAGCAATGTTGCGTTTGGAATGTGATCCTTTGGTTAAGGATTTGATGAACATTGGCATAGAAGTTGTTGGTGCAGGATGTTCTTCTGTTTTGTTTCAGGTATCAGTGAAATCTTCTCTATTAGATAGAATCAAGAAAGCACAGAAGCAAGACAGTGAGTGGCAGAAAAAGGTAGAGTTGGTTCAGAAAGGTAAGTTTCCTGAATTCAACATTGATAATGATTGCGTTTTGAGATTTGGGAAGAGATTGTGTGTACCTTGTGATTCACAGTTGAAGAGAGAGTTGTTATTGAAGCTCATAGTTCCCCGTTTTCAGTTCATCCTAGCAGTACTAAGATGTACAGAGATCTGCGGGAGTATTAGTGATGGGATGGAATGAAAAGAGATATTGTTGATTTTACTATGAAGTGTTTGACATATCAACAGGTTAAAGTAGAGCGGCAGTTACCGAAAGGGTTTCTTTAGCCTTTACCTGTGCCAGAGTGGAAATGGGAGAAATTATCCATGGACTTCGTTGTGGGATTGTCGAAGACCCCTTGAGGTAATAATGCAATATGGGTTATTGTTGATCGCTTGACTAAATCAGCTCATTTCCTTGCTATACAAGATACTTTTTCCCTAGATCAACATTCTCGTTAGTATATTAAAGAGATAGTCAGGTTACATGGAGTTCCTCTCTCCATTGTATCTGACCGTGATCCCAGGTTCACTTTTAACTTTTGGAAAGACCTTCAGAAGTCGTTGGGTACTGAATTAAATTTTAGTACAGCTTTTCATCCTCAATCAAATGGGCAGTCAGAACGAAGAATTCAGACATTGGAGGATATTCTACGTTCTTGCTCTATGGATTATCAGGGAAGTTGGGAAGAACATCTTTCTATGTTTGAATTTTCATATAATAACAGTTTTCATTCTAGTATACAGATGGCACCATTTCAGGCATTATATGGGAAGTGGTGTCGAACTCCAGCTTTCTGGGATGAAGTGGGTGAACGGAAGTTGATGGGACCAGAATTGGTAGAAGAGATGGCAGAAAACGTTCAGCTGATTTAGAAACACATGAGAACAGCTCAGAGTAGGCTGAAGAGTTATGCGGACAACAGGAGGAAGGATCTGTCTTTTGAGGTAGGGGATCATGTTTTTTTGAAATTATCACGATGGAAAAATGTTATGCGATTTGGTAAGAAAGGAAAGCTGATTCCAAGGTTCATTGGACCGTATGAAATTCTGGAGAGAGTTGGATCAGTTGTATACCGGGTGGCTTTACCTCTGAGTTTATCTTAGTTACACAATTTTTTTCATGTTTCGATGTTGAGAAAGTATACGTCAGATCCATCTCATGTTTTGAGTCCAGAGGTAGTTCAGCTGGAAGAGAACCTATCTTATGAGGAACAACTGGCCCAGATTCTTGACCATAGGGAGCCAGTGTTACGGAATAAGGTGATTAATCAGGTAATGGTTTTGTGGAAAAACCACATGATGGAAGAGGTAACATGGGAATCTGAAAATGCAATGATGGATAAGTACCCCCATTTATTCGATAAGTAAATAAATTGCGGTGACGCAATTTTCTAATGGGGGGAAGGATGTAACATCCCAAGTAAGTAATGAATAATAGATATTTTTATCTATGTCTATTAAGGAATTAGATAGTGTTTTAGCGGCTTAAAATGAAAATAAATCCAATCTTAAGCATGGAATACACTAATATTTTTAAAAGATTGTTTTACTGCCTTTTGATGGAAAACGATTTTAAATCTATCTTTTGACAATTTTATAAGCTATGTTTGTCAAAATAAACTTATTATTTATGATTGGGACATCAAAATTTACTATGTGTGAATTTTTGGTATTTTTCCGATAAAGTTCATTTTTTAATGAATAGTGAAAATGTTGAATTTTAATTAAAAACCTCTTTTTAATCTAATTTATTTATATGATTATATTATCTTTTAAATTGGTTGTGAAGTGAAATTAGAATATATTTTTACCATTTAATCCAATGGTGGTCATTGGAATCAATTTCACTTAGAAATTGGACTTAAACTAGTGTCAATCTTTTGATACTTATTGTTTCATAAAAACACGCTATTTGTCATGACAGCGGGAATTAATTATTAAATTAATTAATGAAACTTATATGTTTTGAATTTTTTAAAATAGAAAACATTTTTTAATTCAGAATATCAAATATATCTTGGGGTGAAGTTTTGGTATTTTTCTGAAAAACTTCAATTTTTGATGAATAGTGAAACCACTAAGTGGTACTTAAAAAACTGATTTTTCATTTAAATGAAATTTTACCACCTTTGTGTTTTGAATTTCAAAAATCCGACATACATGGTTTTCATTAAGAAGTAAAATGTGGTTCAATGAGATTAAAATAATTTTTTGGTGAATAGTAACTTTTATGTTTTTAATCGTGATTAGAGATAATTAGTGTAGTTTAAGGTAAATATAATGTTTTAATAATATGAGATGAGCTTGAAACATGTACTACCCATATTGGATGTGTCATGGACGACCAAGAAAATCCATGGGTCATCTTGGGGACCCCATGGATCCACTTTGGTTGAGAAATGACATAAATAACTTTTTATTCAATGTAAAAGTAAAAATGACACAAACATGAGATGTTTTACTAAAACTATTTTTACATGGGGTTATACAAGTTATAATTTTAAATATAAATATTAATTAGAAATATAAAAAGATTTCCTACATCATGATATTTTTTTATAATTTTTAGACATTAAATATATTAAATTATTTATGACATCATGATGATGCAGCGATTACCTCATTAATAAAATATTTAAATAAAATGAAAAGATAATGTAAAATCTATGAACTACACATGTCCAAAACCTATTGTATGGGTATATTTCGAACCATTATCACCTTATCCTAGAATTATATCAATGTGGGACCATTTGAATCCGAAACCCATTTTAAAATAAAGTAACATTTCTTTACATTCCAAGAGTGCCCCTCCTCTCCTCTTATAAAAGGCCCCCACCTCTACCTCCTTACCCACACATCCAAAGCCTTTGGCTCGTCCAAACCCTGCCCATTTTGTCTCCCAACTTCCCTCTATTACTCCTTGAAGACTCAATTTGTGAATAAGTCTTCCCAAGGAAACCTTTGAGCTCAAACCAAAGGGAGTTACCCGATTTTAAGGTAATGACTTCACTTGAGTCCTTTTGTTTTATTTTGCTTCTCTAACCACCTAAACTCTTTTTATTCATTTCTTTTGTAAAAACTAAAGTATCATCAATATACTAGGCTGTTGTTATAAGAATGATTCGAGCTACACTTACACACACCTACATCTAATGGTTAAAGAACATACTGTTTCTGTAGATGGTGAATTTATGCCTCCAGAAACGATGATTGTTCAACATTATTTTAACACCTTCAAAGGTGGCCATTAAGATGACACTATATTTATATATGATATATAATATGTTTATGTTTTCCTTAAGCTTCTGTCTTTTTCATTTTGGGAATACCTTTATGGTTTCCATTATAGGTCAACGTGATATCTTCATTTAAGGAAGTGCGGACTACCGCCCCCTCAAAGTGATTTGATTCGTTAATACCATATGTGGGACGTATAAAGGATGGAGTTATGATATTATATATGATATTACACTGGAATTATAATATAACTTTATATCATTATGATTCCATTCTATAAAATACTGAATACAAATGAAAGTAGCATTCATGCGTACGTACAGCTTACTGTCTCCACGAACGGTGTATTTCATTTCTTACCTCTAAATGATTATGTAATATTATAAATGCATGCATGTACTGGATATATATGAAATATATGATATCTAAATCATGAATACCATTATGGATATAATGGATACATGATCAACTTGTAATTATAAAGGGTTTATTGTTTAGTCAAGTACCAATGATCGTTAAAACGACCATTATTAACTTAAATAATTACATAGTGTTCATGACATGGAAATAAGTGATATAAAAGGTATAATGAACTTGAAAAAGGTTATTAAACAATTATCAATTAACTCAAGTTTATTATTCAGGAGATTAAAGAATGACCGAGTCAAGTCGGACTCGAGGTATGGGACTTCGTCTCAATCTCCTTTCATTGAGGCATATTTTGTTTTATACACAACCTTCTTTTATACTGTGTATAAACCCCTTTGTCTTTTATGTTTATTCAAAAGGAATCTTTTTTTTACGAAGCGTTTACTAAATGAAAAAAGGGAATGTTTTTGTCGTATGTATGCGACGACAATGACTTCTCTGCCGCCGTGACCATCATTTGAGTTTCGGCTTCCTCTACAAGCCAAACATTTATTTTAAAAGAAAAATAAATACCATGTTTTACGTTTCTTTTGTTTTGGTATTGAAAATGGTTTTCATAATGTTTTTATATCAATGTGTTGTATTGATATCTTTTTATTGAAAGGTATAAATGTTATGTTTCCTTTATGCATGTTTTATGTGATACGATTATGTTGAGGTTCTTGGGCATTATTATGAAGATGGGTGGTTCCATGATAAACTAAGTGTGGGTGAGCCCGATAAAGCTCTCCAATGCATTGAGTAATGAGAAGGGGTGAATCTTAAGGTTTCTCTGAAGAGATTTAGGGAAATACTGTGATGGGTATTCCAAACGTAACCAAGAGGGTTACTCCCTACATAAGATTGTTATGAATGCCTCAAGTTACCTTTATGTCTTATGATTTCTATGATTTATTGATGATTTGATGAGGTATGTTAAAGTGCTTATGTTTTATGGTTAAATTATGATTTCATTCTTATGTATATATGAACTTATGTTTCCTTTCCATATTTTTATAACCCATACTGAGCTTTTTATGCTTATCCCATGTTTTTTTTTGAAATGTTTTTCACAGGTAAATGGAATGGTACATGATATAATGATAGTGTCAAGGAATTGTCAATAATGAATCCATGTTTTATTTTAAATATGTTTCCATTGATCGGAAAAAATATTACTATCTTTTTGTAACCACTTTGTTTATATGTGGAATGTAATGCAAGTTTTATGATCTAATTCTCTAAAACTCTAAACCCGAAATGATCCTCAATGTGTAATCTTATAATAACTCATGATTAAGTAAGGTTTAAGGCTGGGGCCTTATATATACTCTTCAATACAATCTCCACCAAGATTCATTCCACACTTTGTACATATTGAAACATTCCTCTTCCTTTCACTATTGTTTTGAGATTTTCCCTTGAACTTCATCTTTTGTTTCTTGTCAAAACACTGAGAATGATATGTAACACCAACATCAATTTCTACCTTGATAGAACAACTCATAATATCTTCATAACATCTAAATTGACTTATAGATAATTCCATTCAATGTCATGGTTGTAATACACTGAAGAATTGATCAACTTTACATTCCTGTTGGATGATAAACCCAAAAGCATACCATGCAAGTCTTGTAAAATTTGCCTCGTATGTACTAATGGATTCATCATCCTTTTTTTAAGCTCAATGAACTCCTTATCCATTTTTTTACATAATATGAGGGAATTAATTATTGAAAAATATGTTTTGGAACTCATCACATTCCATGGATTCAATTTCATCTCTACAGCCTTGTATTCATGATTTCAGTCCACCACTGATCTGCTTCACCTTCAAAACGATAAATAACCCAAATGAAATTTTCATGTTCTGAACATCAAAGGATGGAAAATATATTTTCAACAGTACTGATCCTTTTTTCAGGAATAATTGGATCATAATACCCCTTAAAAGAAGGTGTATGTTTCCTCATGAAGGGATCAACAGAATGTTGTTCCCTTCTCACCTCATTTCAATGTCCAGAATAATTCATAGCATTTGTAATTATTACAATAAGATTTTTAATTCCATATCCCATAAAATTTGGTAGTTTAGGTGGAAAATCATTTCATTTCCTAGTGCATTTATAATTAACATGGTTCCTTCGGGTTCCATCTATTGCCTAAAACCCAAAAAGAATAGTGTGAGAGGCAGAAATAATAATTGGAAAAAAACATAATCAAGAGGGTAATTTCAATCTCTAAAATATTAAGTTTAATCCTAGTTTATTCATGATAGTTACCATAATTCTATGACTTTAACCTATAATTATACATACCCTTAGGAACATCCCAAGACATACATGTAAATATCTCCTGGTATCTCACTAATGTTTTCACATCCTAGTTTACAAAGGTTAACTAAAACTTCACTCCGATACAAACTCGAAAAAACCAATATTGATGTAAATGGACATTACATTTAAATTTCGGAATACATAATAAATTAAACAAGTATATTACCAAATACTCTATTAGTTTAGTGTCTTCAGAAACATTGAACATAATCTTCTATATTGGTGAAATATCATCAACATCTCCCATAAATATCTTCCCCCTTTTTCCTACCTAAAACCATTATTTATATCCTCGGGAAAAGAAAACGTAAAAAGGGTGATCTCAAATTCTTAGTAAGGGTAATCATTGAAACATAAAACCAATCATAAACATAATAATTTAAAAACATGAATATAATTTTTAAATATAAAAATCATGAGTCATCACATTAAACTTGGAAATACATAAGGCATAGATCATAAAAGAACATTAACCATGATAAAATAGAATTGGCATAAAACATGGAACTCTGGAAAACAAATAAGAACGTAATATGATTCCCATAGTAGAAAATGCATTTCTTTCAAGGCAATCAAGGTGTAAATATTCCATTACTAGAATGGTTTTACATTTCGTTCCATCCATGTATTATTGAACCGGATTAACTTGTCATTTCAGCCCTATATTATTGAACCATATTTACTTTTCATTCCAGTAATGTCTATATAATGAGATATAAATATTTATCCAATTAATTTTAGGGAGATATAGGTCCCACCCATCTCATAATGAAATCATTATTACATGTTCCACAAAATATAAATCATTCATCATAGCATAACCCAAGAAATAAAATGGGTTTCACAAACATCATTCTATCATAAAATAGTCCATATAAAATATAATTCCATTATTAAAACAATAAAATCATTGTAATAATAGGGAAAGAAACATAAAACCATTCAAATAGTTTCATCTTATATTGAAAATAATTTTGATAAAACACTTTAACTTAATTATTGAGGAAAATATCCTTTTTCTAAAAAACGATTTCATTTCTAAAAATTCAAAAAAAAAAATTAAAAGAATAGTATTTCTTAGAAAATAATATTGAAATGTTTTATATGAATATTCATGGAAATTAGTCATCATAAAATCACAAAAAATCCTTTCATGTTTTGAATGTTAAAAAACATTTTTCTTGTACTCTTGCTGAAAAAGTTAAAAAGTACCTTGTATGGAAAATGAAAGAATGATTCCTTCCAGACCATTTAATAAAAAATTCTCCAATGGGTAAAACTAACATTAAACAATATTATAAAAATATAAATAATCTTATATATTTATGAAACATTTATTTGAATTATAAATATACCCTAGTAAATACTTATGTATAGACAATCTCAGATAAAAATGCGATTGCAAAATTATCACTTACCTTAGGTCTAATTTCTTCTACATGTGTTTGAAATGTCAGTATAGTGGGTTTAAACATATTAATAACTTTTAATATAACCATAATAATATTTATGATATCATATATGATTCCGTTATGACTTTATATTACCATTTTATTTGTCAATTCCATGTTAAAGCAACATTTTGGGTAATAATCGTTTAATTTATCATACATGTTTTGAATTGTTATTCTTGATATTATTACTTAGATAACGATTTAATTACTTATTTATTGTAAAAATTATTTATATATCATAAATATTCAGTATATAAATATATATATAATATGTAGATAAATGAAATGGAATACATAGTTCATGTAGACAGTAGGTCGTACGTATGAACGAACGTTGTTTATGGTTCCTTATTGAATTGAATGGAAGAAAGTAAATTAAATATATATATATATCCAGTTGAATTATTATGTCATATGTATTACTATTATTTTTATATATACTATATAATCATTCTTGAATAGATAACATGTAGAATGAATCTCATTGCCTTGTGCAGATGGTAAGTCGTACGTAAGCACGAGCGATTATATAATTCACTTAATGGTTAAATGGTATAGAAATAGATGATATTTAAATTTTAAATAATAATTATAATTTTATATTCATTAATTAAATCTATTATACTAATCATTATACTCATCCAAATTTAGTATTGTTGAATAACAATTTACACCACGGTGTGGAAACGGTAAGTCGTACGTACGCACACATGGTGATATTGTTATTTGTATGGTGGATTAAAAGAGGTATAAGGTTATCCCATTTTTATAATAACATAAAATAATGTACAATGTACTTTATTTATTTCTTTAATATGGTAAAAACATAAGAAGAGTAAGTATAAGTAGAAAATAATTTTTAAAGAGGTGATAACACAATTACCTCTTTTCTCGGGTGTCTTCTTTTGATTTGCAAAAATGGTCTCACTATGATGTATTTCATCCCATATTTTAGACTCTAGGAGGAAGGGAAGTATATTGGGAGATTATTTGAGTAGAATTTTGATGATAAAAGTGGTTGGAAAGGTGTGAGTAAGTGGGTGGAGTTGGTGGCCTTTTATAAGTGGAAGGAGGGGACTTTAGAAAAGTCATGAAATATTAATTTATTATAAATTTATTTTTATATTATAATGGTCCCAAACTCATTTATTTCAAAGATAAGATGAGTATGGGTCGAAATAATCTCAACCAAAAAATTGACTTGTTTATTTTTTATTTTACACCTTATTATTTTGATTTATACTTATTTAATATATTTAATTTTATTTGTGGTAATAATATTCTATATATTATGTGGTAATAAATATTTACTTATGTTTTTTCAATTGTCCATAATTGGATACATTCTGAAATTTTCGTCCCTGTAATTTTTAATTTTTAATTTTAAATATTTTTTTGATTTTTAAATAATTTAATAATATGTTATTTTTATAAAATAACCATAGTGAAATTTTGACACTTTTCATTTATTTGATTTTAAAAAAAAATACACACATATGAAAAATTAGAAAAAAATATTTAATAAACTCATAACATGTTATAGTATACTAGAAACTTTTTGGATAACATTAATTAGATCATATGATATTTATTTTAATATTTTGAAAACCATTTATTTGATATTTCTATCAATAAAATAATTTTTACAAAACAATTGTGTCATCATTAATGTTAATTAATTAATATCTAAAAAATCAAAATAAATTTACATGATGTACATAATTTTATTAAATTTATGGATACTATTTATGTTCTATGTTTTATCAAGTGTATCGCTATATTAAAATTATTATACTTATAAGAGATAAGAGAGTGACATGTTGTCAATTTCTTTTGTTTAAATTATAATTACATCACTTTCATGTTAAAAAGTCCATCAAATGAATCCATTCCAACTCTGAGGTGATATTGCTCGACTTTAACTATTCCAATAGGATTTTTTCAGGTGTTAAGGTAATTTTATTATCTTTATTATTTTTTTGTTACCCTAATTTTCCGGATTTGCCTTTTACTTTGGTAAATAAAAATTATCATAGTTACTATTCCTAATATCCAAAAAAAATTAAACCTATTAACAAAATTTAGAGCCAATAATTCCAAATATAGAATCCATTTTTCAATATTAAAAATACATTTGTTTCATTAATTAATTTAAAATTAATTCCCATTGTCAAAACTAGAAAGTGGGTTTTTAGGAAGTTAAAACTATAAAAAGATTGACATGTGTTTATTCTCCATTTTAAAGTGAAATTAATTCCAATGACAAAAATTGGATTATATGATAAAATAATTGTAAATTTAAACTTTAAAACCGATTAAAAAGTTAATATAACTATATAAATAAATTAAATGAAAAGGAAGTTTGGATTTAAAATGCAGTATTTTTCACTATTCAATAAAATATAATTTTTTTCAAAAAAAATCAAAAAATTCATCCCAAGTAAATTTTGATGTCCCATTTCCAAATAAGACGTTTATTCTGTCAAATATAATATATAAAAGTGTTAAAAATAGATTTAAAATTGGTGCACTATCAAAAGGCGGCAAAACTGCATTTTTTTTAAAATACTTCTTTTATCCAAACAATTGAATCTGTTCTTATATAATGTTCTAGAAAATATATAAGATGAATTTTAATGTTATATAAAATTAAAAACTTAGTTAATACTATTCATAATTTCTATTTTATATCCCATTAAATAATAATATTTTAATAAAATGGTGTTGAATAGTGAAACTCAGTATTGCGTACGATGCAATCTATCAGGGAAGGCCTCTCTTGCATGTAATGAAATCCAGGTATATTGTTGTGTATACTACAAGATAATATTATGTTTTAATAGAAAAATCAAATCTTGGTCTATCTTACAACATAATACATCAAAGAATTTAAAAATATTTTATCTTATAAAATCTCAGGGTGTTACAATTTCTACCATCAATGAGAGATTATTTTATTTATGATGTCCCTGGAGATTCAATCATGTAAGTGAGAAAGCCCTGGTAGAATTTTTATGTCAATGTGTAGTCACCCTAAATCCATGTTTAGGTGTGAGAAAGTTTTTTTGATGGGTTTTGGAGATCCATCTGACATATTATTGTTGACTTCATTGAGAATGGTTCCTAGTCGATGAGAAACGCTAACCATTATCGGTTCTGACTAGTTTTTCATATGTTTGTGAGCCTGGTTGTAGTTTGATTTTGTGAAATGGGAGGATATAAATTAGGGGTTGGGATAAAAATTTTCTCCACGTTCTTTTGTGAACAAATATATGCACGATGTACCCTATTATTTGAGCATTGAACCTTGTTATTTACTTATCTCAAGTCAAGGTTGACCATGTGAGTTTGATAGTAATGTGTATAAGTTTAACTATAATTTGGTAGACTAGATTATGTATCCACTTATTTGGTGTTTCATGTGGTTTTTATTGATATTTATTATATGATCTTAGGGGATATGTGGTTTGTAACTCCCATTGATACACTTGAGTATTGATATTGGTTTGATTTTATTGTCATTGAATGCAAGTCTTGGGGTTTCCACATTTTAAGGTGGGGAGTGTGGATCCCTTGGGAAGCTACTTTCTGAAGAAATGTATTTGTTAGATACCACTCTTTCATGACTTTTCTACACTTTTTTCTTTATGTGATTACTTCTATATGAGGAAAAAGTCTATTAGTAGGGAGACTTGGTGAGTTTTTGTAAGTTGGTATTCACTTGGTTTATAAGCTCTCTATTTGATGGGTTGTGGCTAAGTATTGACACGGAGGAAAGAAAATTTCAAATGTAAAGGTTCGTATCCTCTCTTTTGGGAGGGTTGAGTTCCCATGTAATATATATAATTGGTGCTTGTTCATTATTAAAATTTAGAATTTTGAAAGGATCATTTGGTGGTTTTCCTATTTTTCCATATAGTGATATCTTGAGGGATTATCGAAGAGATTCTACGAATAATGTATTTTTATGGAATAAAAACCTTCTAGGGGAGAGAATATAATTTCATATGCTTTTTATATGTGAGAGACATAGCTCGTTTCATTATTTTGGAGACCCAATCCTTTTCAAAAGTAAAATGGTAATTTATTCTTATAAATATTATTCTCAAACATTTTCTGAGTGTTCAGTTGATTATAAAATTTGGATTTTTCCCTTTGTATGGATTTGGGAAATCTTTTGAGTTTCGAATTTGGGATCTAGATATATTATATTTACTAAAAAATATTATTTATTCTCATGATTTTTAATGTCAAAATATCCTAAAAAATCTCCAAAATGTAATTACATTTTTTTAGTTGAATTTAGAATAGAGTATTTAACCTTAGAATGATATAATCTCCATGTGGGTATTAAGCCCCAAGTGGCCCATTTAAAGGGTAATCCATTTAATTAACTGTTGTTTTAGTACTCTAACCACATCTTCTCTCCCCATTCACTCATAAAGTATTATATATTCTTCTCTTTATTGGTGACAAGATTAATATGAGAGGAGGTTTTTCTTAGAGGAATCTTCATTTGTATATGATTAGATCACATATATGGATGCAATGAATGTGTATCTCTGATCAGAAATTCATGATTATGATGCTATGGTTATTAGCCCTGAGGTATGGCTCATTATTTTTAATTTCACCTTATTTTAATCCACATAGTTTTGTTAAATTTTTATTTATGACCTATATTTACTTTTTTCCATTACTTTTTTATCAGATTTATTTTGAATAATTTTGGGAAAAGATGATTTATTTGCAGTATTTCTTGTCTAGAATTTCAAAAAACATGACATGATGCTCAAAGAACCCCTAAGATGAAGTTTTTTGGTGTATCTCGAGATAGATATAAGGTCTACACTATGTGTAGGCTATATTTATATGGTGATTATGACTATAGGGAACACTAATTGAGGTCTGTACATATTCATGTCCAAACAACATTGTGCAGTACAAGAATATAAAAAGAAATTGCATTTCGAGAAAAGGTAATGGCATATGTTTGGGGACACACAAAAGTGTCGGGTGCCTTACACCTCATGTCGAATTGGTGCACCACATATACTATATAAGTGTACATTGGGATGTACCATGGTATATTCCCAAGCCTATATGTTTTGGTTTGCATGCCCTATTCTCCAAGAATACGTTTTGTACTACCCTATTTTATAGAGTTTACACTTTTCTCATCCTAGAGCTAGTTTTGGACATAAAAGAAGTCCATTTTGTGTATCTTTCAATATGGAGTGGAATGTTCAGGTCCGCTGGGATGTTATATGAATTGGTGTGATTATTTAGTTATATATCTTAATCCTTTGGATATGATGAAAAGGTTTGAATATTATATTAAATTATGTGTGATGGTTATATAATTAACATAGATAAATGGGATAATGGTAACATAACCCTTTAATGTATTTATAGATTAGTACACTCCAAGAACTATTGGGGGGTATAGGAATCTCGTAGGATGAGGGGTCATGGATGATGATTTTTGTTCAGGCATGAGTGGCACCCTCTTCATAGTGGAGTTGTTCAGTGGGTCTTATGTATACTTGAGACACAATGATTAATCCACCCTTCTCCCCATTCACCCTGATGTTGGTATTGGTATATGTTGCTTGGCTGTAGAGTATATAGGTGTTATACATTCACTCCATGATTGGTATGTCCTTCATAGCTAGTATTCATTCAGATGGTATATTTCTTATCACTTCCTCATTTTATTTTGGGTTATAAAGAAGGGAGATATATCAATGTTTGTGGATCATCCTTGATAGAACCATTTTACCATACTCTTGGATTTATTTCCTATAAAATAGAATTAGAGTAAAATATGGATGTAGATTCTTTCCCTGAGCCTTTTTTTCTTGGTCAAGGAGTTAGCAATTTCTTTCAACTAATGGAGTAAACATCCCCCTATGTGGGGGGGAATGGGTAATTATAAATAGTATATAATCTCTCAAATACCCCTCTTTTGAGGAATTATCTATTCTTTCATTCACATTTACCGTACTTTTCATATTTGATCGTGCCCCTTTTCATGGGGTATCATCCCCAATGCAGTTGCAGTGTTTGCTAGGTGTTGATAGTGGTTTTTTGGTAGCTAAGGATCAGTGTTTAGTGCTTGTGCCACCTCGGTTAGGTTGTGTGTATCAGTGAGGCATGGGTCACCCATGATGATTTTCGAATACATGTATTTTTTATGATGATTTTTGGACTCCACGGAAAGACCATACAAGCATAAGCCTATAGAGTGTAGGACGATTCAGTTCATCACCTACCATTTTTCTTTCTAACAGAAGTGGTTACTCTTCTTATTTTAATTTTATTTAAACCCTTTAGTGTATATAGGGAAATATTTTCTTACATTATGTATTATTTGGTTAAGTTTTAGATTTCCAATGACTTTATCTGATGTGTTTTTTCCTTCAACATGTGGGGAGTACTGGGTGTTCTTGGCTCTATGATCTAGTGAGCTTAATGTAGTGTGGGGCCTTGTTCAAGGAATAATGGTGTGTCTATAGTTTCCATTACCAATCATTTGTTTCATTGTTAGTTTTAGTCAGGATCTTCTATTTCATGGTTTAGTGTGTTGGGTTTATCTATAAATTATTAACATTTAATCATAGTACCATATGCAAAAGAAAACATAAAACCCATGATCTCAAGGGGATATGTATAAAACCAAATGAATAACTAGAAATTTAGAACCTATAAAATGGGTGTATCATTCACTGAAGAAGACTCTTCAACATTCTTGATCTTTATCAAATTCATTTTATGATAATCACCATGGTGGCATATTAAATCCACACAATTTTGAAGATATCCATGGGATAAGATGAATATATTTTCACATGATAGTGACTCTCCTCTACCCATAGTGATCAAGCACCTCCATGTTCTAAGTATGAAAAATATAAGATTGTTTGTAATTCAAGAGGTTCGTCCAAGAGTTGACATAGAATAAAATCATATAATAGTGGTTTATATAGAGTCTTGGGGAGTATCTTTGATGATGCATTAATTAAATCAAGAATTAAAATTCATGAGTTAAATATTTTTCCATTTCATACATCACATAAAATAATTAATTTTTCATACATTTCATATTTTTAGACAGCTCGTTAATTGATAGCTTGTGTGTAGATAAAAAACTCAATTTTTACCTCTTAATTGATAACCATTCTTGGTCCATACATCTCATGCAAGATATATTCCCACTATATGTGATTTCCTAAGTGCATTTCATGCATATGTATTTAGGTAATATATATCTTCTTCAATCTCCCTCTTTCACTAAAGACTCGTAGAATTTGTGACATTTACACTTAAATTTTATCATCTAAAATAACATTTGAAAACATATCCAAAACCATCATTGGATATCTTCCAAAAACATTTGGAAAGATATCATTAACATATAATAGTATCACATTATATGTAATGGATTTTGAACACCAATTGCAACAAATTATTTATTAACTCTAAAACAATTAGTGTATCTATTTGATCCAAACTCAGTTCGCATTTAGTAGCTCACAATGTTTGACCCCATTTGCCTTTATAGCATTGATAATAAATAATAATCTCCTGATACATATTTGTAATAAAGTAGAATCCTCAAGAAATGAATCAATGCTACTCAAGCAATAAGTATATTTGGAATGGTCTCCATCAAACACATTTATCTTCATATATGTTTTCATAGGGATTCATTATATGAAAATGTGAATTCTAATATTTTTCCTTTTTCTTAGCCAACAAGTGAATGTGGGACACATAGCTTGTCAATCCAAATAATCCTACTCATCTAGTTTTAATTCTCAGAGTATATTCTAATTTGATCATTGAGTATATAACATTTTATTCATCCTTAATGATAATAAAATCACATGTCACATATCTAGATAGAAATAAAATATCTACGTGTGACCTCTCACACCCATAGTCTATCCCAATCAGGGACTCTATTTTCATACTTGTCATATATGATGACAAATCTCATATTGTTTAAGATTCAAGAGAATAAATTATTAGAAACATGCCCAACCAGACCCTACATTATCTATTTCAACATATATATTTGTTTATGTTGGGTATCAAAGTATAAAGGTTCTCATGTTGGGTATCTCTACAACTTTAGGTAATAAGGACTCAAATAAGTTCTATGTACCACTAGTATACCAAAAACATTAGAATAACACTACATATCATATACTTCATGAGTTATCTAACACACGTAAATAATTTTATTCTTTTTTTAGTTCCTCATTGGCATTTTTGTATCTATAATCAAGAATCCTTCTTATGATAAACTTAGAATTTCATTATAACCAAAAAAAGGTCTATGATTATCATCGATTAGGGATAACATAGTATCAAAATTTGAGTGGTAACTTATCATTACACTTCATGAAATTTATATCTATATATATTTATGTTTCCAATGTGAAGGAATTTTAGATTGGAGATCCCTCTAATATGATAAAATTTATATCCTTAAAAATATTTTATGAATATTTAATAAACCCAACATCAGTTCCAATCTATCATGTCATATATTATAATCTTATAGATGAATCTTATTTTATCTTCAATTTCTATGGTTTTGTTAATATATATAATTATTTTAATATCTCTATTTAACCATATGATTAAACAAACCCACTGATTTTTTAGTGAAAAACATGTACGAAGTAAGGGAGTTTGAATAATAGTGAGATTTAGGATTCATACTCATAATGTTTAGCTATTTAAACACATTAAATCTTCTTAACTTCTTAAGAAAAATTATGTTAACATTAATTATAAACATATAAATCCACTTAACTATATTATCATCATGCCTAAAACTCATTACATGAATAATTACTTTTAATTTTTTTTATAAAAGAATGTAATGTTTACATTATTACATTACCAATATATTATAAACCCTCTTAGGATAGAAATTAATTTTCATTGTTATACTACTAATATATATTACATACCCTTAACACTTTTAGGATTTTAATAATAATTTACTTTTTAATTTGATTGGAATAATCCAATAGTAAATAGTGATGTTCACCTACTCACGATAACGAAATATTATTCATTAATTTTTTCTTTATCCTCACATATCTTAAAAAATTTAGGATATTTTGTGAAGAAAACATTAACCTTATACTAGAATAATAATTTAAGGAAAAAAATTCAACACTTTTTCATGATAACTAAATATAACTCTTTAAATTTTTTGTGATCAATACATATCCTAAAATCATTAAGATATTAAGTGAAAAATATATTAATCACTGACTTTTTTAATCCATTATTTTTTAATATTGAATTTATCTAAGTCTAAACATACTCCTATAATGTTATTAGATATTATATCCTTTCTTAATATCTTGTTAGGATACACAAAGACTTTTGTGTTAGGAAACAATACTTATTTCCACTTTCTAATAATATTTCACAAATAAACTACCATATAAAAAGTGTTGTTGTATGTGTTTTGAACATTTTTCCTTTGAATGGAATACTATATAAAAATATATAATTTTTGGGTGGAGGGAACACACTGCCCCATATTTTAACAATTATCTAGATAAACACTTTATCGAAGAAACAATAAATTCATCCTTACTATTTTTCAAAATTATGTTATGTATTTAAATAAAAAATAAACATCTTGTATGTAATTAATCAAATCATGTTGTTCATGAAAACTATTTTCTATATAACATTATCCCTTATTTTATAATAGAAAAAAAGAATATACACATACTCTAAAAATATTAATCCAGTTTTTTACATACCTTTACAATGATGTTACAACACTTTTCAACATGAATGTAAAGAACAGTCTCATTTAATTATTTCTTTTATTTTCAAATCCTGTATATTTTATAAAATTTAAAAAATGAAAATTTTATATTAAATTCCCTTAAAAATAAAGAATTTATATCTATAACACCAATACCTAACATGAAAATTCAATGAATTTTCCAAAAAACTCATTCAAGTATTTTGAATAATCCAATCATATAGAATTATTATTCCCCCTTCACAAATCAATATTTCAATGACCTTGAATGGATTCTTGAATGAATTTTTTAAAACACTTCAATAGTGGGTTTCTATGGAATTAGATATTTCAATACAGAGAATTTTCATTCATGTTTGAGAAACTTTGACACCAATCAAGGAACTATCAACATTTTAGTTATTCTTTTTCAAGGATTGATCCTTTGTTCATGTTTTATAATAATGTCATTAATCTACAAAAAAAATATTTTATAATATTACTATTGTGATTAATAAACATTTAATATTTTAATATATTAAATAGGACCCCACTAAAATTAGTGCCACTTTTAAAAAAGATAAATATATTTAGCGATCCAAGATCCATATTTCACTAAAAAATGACCCCACTTTGGAAAGAAAGTCACCGCTAAGTTATTTATGTAGGGAATCATTTTAATCATATAATATGTGATACATGGAAAGTTGAGTGGGTAACCATTTACCCATTTCACCATAAAAATTATAATCATCTCTATTCCTCTAACATCCCAACCCTTAAGGTTTTCTAGCTAGTATAACCTAATTAAATACATCAAAAACGGGTTAATCATTAAAAAATATTGAGGGGAAGCTATTTAGTATGAAACTACCCATAAATTATCTAGTATCACTCGCTACTTTCTTTCCTTGCACAAGATAATCTTGAGGCACCCAACATTAATTGGAAACTTTCTGGTTGGATGATCAAAGTCTTAACAGGTGCCACTTTTTATAAAAGTATACACTATGTATTTGAAAGGGGACTTAATATCACTATCTTTTCTCATGTAATTCCATTTATATATGCATACTTTATTTAATATAGTTTTGAATCCTATTCCCTCCACCAAATCAATATATTCATACCATATGGATTTTTACCCATTATACAACTCATAAGTTTATATTTAATGTCTAAAAAATATAACTCATATATATACATATATGAATGCATCATCAGAATTAGGGATTCAACATTTAATATAAAGGTTTAGTGATATATGACATAAATTTTATCAACATGAATAATCTTAGAGTGATAAATACCTAACCCCATTCATCATTATATGTCGGTAGTAAGCCTCTAGTTTGGTAGGTAGTCCAACCCCAAGTCCCTCTACTTAGGGATATTTTACTCAAGAGAGAATCCAATTCATCATAACTGAAAAGACCTGATATGAAAAAAATATTCAACAACAAATTTTAATCTCCTAATTTTGATTATAAATCTTGGTAAAGGTAAATGAAAATTGAAATTATTGTAGATTCATTCCTAGAATGTAATGAAAGGTTATGTCTCTATGAAGTAGTTTAACATTTAAACTAGATCATACACCCTATACAATATTAAAAAAAATTAATTTTGGATATATTAGGAAATAGCCTTTAAAAAAATGAACAATTTATGTATTTTAACATGTGAAAACTATTAACAAACAATTTTAAATAAAATATAATAATATATACTTTTATAATTTGAGGTATACATTGTGGATGTTCCATAATATTGAATATAACAGCTTTATATTCAAATTAAACATCAACTATTTCATATTAATCCTTATATATAATTTCAAATATGGCCATATTATTTCTGAAAATATAAAAAATAATAATGAACAATAAATAATTTGAAGTATAAATAATTTCATATTTTTTCATAATTTATGTAATTAATTAAAAATTTACTAATTACCCTTTTTTTATTACAATATTAAAAAAATTATTTATAATCCATAAAATTTTCTTTATTAACTTAAAAGGTACTTTTTAAAATGTTAGTATTTTATATTTAATATCTAATTAATATTTAGTAATAATTATTTCTCATAAACTTTTTATTTAATAATAAAATGTTTAAATTTGTTCAATTAATTAAAATATTATTTATTAATAAATATACTTCAAATAACTTTTATTATAATTTATAAACAAATTTTAATTATTAGTTAAACATGTAATTGAAATGTTTTAAAAACATTTTTTCCAATGAAACACAACCTAAACTAGGTTGTGGTGGTGACTATGGTCATTTACCATTACATAGCCAGGCTATGTAATTGGAAATTTCTCCAATAAAGTGATCAATATGATGTGTTGTTATTTATGATGTCACTTTGTTGAATCACTTCACATATGTAAAACTAAAACAACTTTATTCCCTGTATAAAAATTTCCTACCCCTTTTTTATGTGCTAATGATTATCATCTGGATAAAAATATTTTCCAAATCACACATAGATGAATTTTGGATGGAGATTTTTTATGTGATAACATACTAAACATGAATAGAAATGGTCAACCCAACAGTCTAGTGATGGATTAGGAAATTAGTTTCTACATCTAATGTGGTGCACTATTCAATTGTGTTATCTATTTATAAAATGTGATTTCATAAACTTATAACATGGTTCCCTATAATACAACTATTGGATTTATTTGTATTATATTAGAATTTAATCATAGAATCATAAGAAAAATATGATATAGGAATCCAATACATACATGGAAGACATATGTAATTACCTGAACAACTAAAAATGAAAATCTAGTAAAATGAGAATATCATTCACTAAAGAAGCCTCTTAAGCCTTATTTATATTAATCCAAGACATTTAATCATGATCACCAAAGTGGATGAAGAAATCATTCAACCTCTGTAGATACACACATGACAAATTGAGTCTCTTATTCTATTAGAGGGACTCTCCTCCATCCAAAATGTGTTAGAACATTGACATGATAAATATGAAGAATATGAGTGATTTTTTTATCTAAAATATTTTTATAAGAATCATAATCCACTAAATTAACATGGAAGTTGTTTATGTATATTTATAAGGACAATCTTCAGTGATACATGCATCAACTCAGGCATTACACTGGTTGAGTTAATGTTTTGTCTATAAAATGTTTCCCATTAATGAATGAAACTCTCATAAGATTTATCTTAGTAAATTGTTTATTAAATAATATCTTATCTATAGATTAAAAATAAAATCAATAACTCATAATTACCAGCCACAAAATGGTCATTCATATCATACAGACCGTATTCCACCTACACATGATTGCCTCAATGCCTCTAATGCATAATGATTTGGGGAATATATATCTTCTTAATAGTGTAACTTCATTTACTAGGGATCTCAACAGATTCCATAGGGTTTTTTGATGGTGTTTTCAGGTGTTTCACTTTATTATACTAATAGAGTTGGTATTCTATAGATATTTTTTAGTAGGGATGTGTCTTCCCCTGAGGTGTTGGACTTGTTCGGGGTTTCCCCACTATGAAGATGATAGCGTCGCTAGGTTGTCCCTAGTTTACCCTATTGAATAAGGTAGTATTTGAAAATTTGATTCATGTATTGGATTCTCCACAAGATGTCTTTTTGTCTCTATTGGATAGTCATATGGTCCAACCCTTCTTGTGTACTAATCTCCAACCCAGTTTCAATAATATGTTTTAGGTAATCCTATATGGTATACTTATATTCACCCTTTAATTCACCTTATGCCACACACATTGTGTTTCTACACAAATGGAATACTTGTTGATAATATATTTTGTGTATGTAGAGCTTGAATGTTATATGGAGATAATATGGATATGGAATGGGAGGGTCTAAAACAGTTCATAGTAGATGGTTCTCAAAAAAAGATAATAAAATAACATGGAGATCTCCCATTCACTTGATGTTTGTGGAAGTGTACTGATTTTATTGATTGTAAATTTATTCTTAACCAATTTTCTACATTTTTTTATATATATTTTTGATGGTTTGTATTTTTATTCATTCTTTTATTTACATTCAATTTAGACACATATATCTTATGTTGTTATTTTTATCCTTTTTTGGATTGGTGGATTCTTATGATTGTTGGTTGTTTAACCTAACACCACTCAAGTGTTTTTATTACTTCCTGGTTGTAGTCACCAGACACTTTCTTATTAGAGATGGTTTTGGCACATCATTCCTAGATTACCATTGGTTCGGGTGGAGCCCTAATGGGATGAGTTATAAAAATCATCACGACTACCATCTGAAGAGTATTATGGATCAGAATGCTCAACTACCAGCCTACTGTCGACACCTTTCACTTATAATAAAAAACATTTACATTTATGAAAAATAATATGAAATGGAATAAAAATAGAATATATTCATAATTTTTCTTATAACATGTGTTTTTTATTTAATCAAACATATTAGATTTTACCACAAAAAAATGATGTATCATTGAAATTAAATGATGGTACGTAAATGCTTCAAGAAATTAACCTTCCAAAACCACCTGAGACACATTGAAAAAATAAAATTACCTATGTAAGATTTAATTCAATGCTCAAAAATTCAAATGTATGATTTTATAACAACCTATGTATGAATATATCAACTTCCATTACTATGTTTCTAATTTTATAGAATCAATACCATCTTCTACAATTCACATAATAAACCTACCACAACATTTCCTAATATATTTATACTGGTAAATTATATATGGTCTGATCTTCATAACTAAAAATTCAATTGGTGTAAGAATCAAAGTAAATAATCCATTCCCTCTAGTAAATTTCCTAGTGTAAGAATCAAAAATTATAAGCATCCCTTAAAAACCAAATCCATATATTAAAATTTTAATCCAAATAATGAATCAATTTTCAAATAATTTTAATACATTTTCTTCATAAATAAAATTAATTTCTGTCATTTTTTATAGTTTTACCCATTACACAAATGTTTTAGTGTTTTAAAACTCTAGAAATATTTTTTTGATTAACCTGAGTTAATGAAAACTCATATTTACATGGATTCACTTCCTCTATTTCAAAATTTAATCTATGAATTTTGTATTATGAATTAAATCCACATAGATATATTTTTCTTGGTTTTGATCGCCTAAAACACATTTTTTTATACTAAAAAATATTAAAAAAAAATTCTCATCAGTTATCATGAGCACATCACACACCAAATTTATATGCTTAATACTCATAAATATAAAAAATAATTCAGTGATCATTTTCCTAATATTTTTCACAAATATAAACTATTTTTATATGGTTT
Organism: Viscum album; assembly: GCA_963277665.1. Taxonomy (NCBI): domain Eukaryota; kingdom Viridiplantae; phylum Streptophyta; class Magnoliopsida; order Santalales; family Viscaceae; genus Viscum; species Viscum album. Next base: position 1,391,027,930 of record OY728159.1, read on the forward strand.
TTACCATCACATGCACATTTTAGTGTTTTTAAACACTAAAACTACATTTCTTATCATCCCAAGAAAAGGATAACATGGATTAATGGGGAATTAGTTATTAGATTTCAAAAATCAATATAAATTTTATTTATTACTATTTAAATTCAATTTAAGGTTGTTTTTTTCTTTTGACCCCCTAAAGGGATTCCTTAAAAACTATCAAATAATTAAAAGTTTCTTGTTTAGTCTATTGGATCACACTGAAAGTTATATTGAAATTTCATATTCTCTTACGAATAACATATAATTAAAAGAAATGATTTGAATGATTTTCATATATTCATGTTTTCTTTATATAATTTTGATCATTACACACATCTTCTTTGTGTTATAAATCACCAAAAATGTGTTTCCAGTCATCCTGAAAAATGATAACTTTGATTGATGTGAATTCAATTAATATATTTTAAAAATAAATATACAATTATTTTCCTATGAATAAATTGAAATTATTCATCACTTTCATCATTTTTAACCCTTTGAACATGCCTTTAATGACTGTCAACTCTTTAAAAACTATATATTTAGTAAGTTTGAGAATTCATAACATCGAATTGATGGAACTTCTACTTTTTAAATTATAAATAACTTTGAGATATTTTTCCTATCATTTCATGTCAATTTAATATCGAATTCCATAGTTTTTACTATTACACACAGATTTTAGTTTATTGGAATTTTAACAATACATTTATAATTATCCTAAACAAATGAAAACTTAGATTAACATGGAAATAGATCCTATATTTAAAAAACAAATCTATGGGTTTTTTCATATGATTTAATGGCAATGAGATGATTTTTTTAGTTTTCATCTCCCTACTCACCCTTTTAAAGACAGTTAAATCTTTAAACACTTATTATTTAGTAGGATTGAGTGCACCACACAATAGATTGATATCTCATATTATAATGTACACTAAAAAAAATTAAAATATTTTTTTCAATGATATTACATCAACATAGGGTTTTTTCATCTATTACATGCATTTTTTGGTGTTTTAAAACACTTAAAATAATTTTTTAGTCATCCCAAGTAAATGAAAACTTATATTAACACCAAATGAGTTCATACACTTCTAAAATAATTATATGGTTGTTTTTTTATTTAACTATAAATAGAGGTTTCAAACTTGATTTTTACCCCTTAATTTATGTTTTTAATGATGAATAAAGGATTAAAAACTACTTAGTTAGTCATTCTGAGCACACCACAAAACCAATTGACATTTTGTATACCCATTTTGGATAAAAATAATTCAAATGTATCATTCCTATGAATTCATTTCAATTTAAGATCGTTTTTATGGCCTTGGTTGTTACACACATGTTTTTGTGTTTTAAAACACTGAACATGTTTTTTTGGTCCTCCTAAGAGAAGATAACTCAAATTGACATGAAATTATTTCCTACATTTCAAACATCAATAAATTATTGTTTTTGGTGATTTAACAAGAATTAGATGTTTTTTATTGGTTTGTAACACTTGATGCACACTTTTAGAGACTATCAAACCATTAAAAACTACTTATTCAATTAGTTTGATCACATTGCACATGGGATTGACAAGTCATCTTCTTATAAATGTAACAAATAATTTAAATATATTTTTCCTTTTATTTCACATCCATTTATGTTTTTTCCTTTTTTTTCACCATCACATATATGTTTCAGTGTTTAAAAACATTGAAATTTTACTTTATGTTATCCTGAGAAGATGACAACTCATATTTATGTATTGTTAGTTCCTATATGTGACACCTTTTTGTCACTTTATTTTATTAATTTATTAATTATTTTAAAATTATTTTATATTGAAAATCCTCTATTTTGTTTTATAAAATGTTTTTTTTCAGCATATTTTTTTGAATGTTTTCTATATTTAAAGTAAAATTATGTTTTTTTCATCATTATAAATTTAGATATACTTTCCTAACCATGTTAGAATATTCTATGCTGGTCATCAATGATTTTAACATCATGATTAATAAAAGGATATCACAGTTCAAGATGAAGTTTCCTAAAAAATAAAGTTATACAATGTTCATGATGTGAAATATGTATAAATTTCAATGTTATAATACTCAGTTTGTTGAAGTATAATGTTCGAATATGAGATGATGAAGATACAAAAAACATTGAATGGAGAAAAATAAAGGTTACCAGACTAAGGGTACCAGAATGAGCCTAACTAATAGAAATATGTATTACAATGTTGATAATTTTTGTTGTTTCCTACTGAATGAAGGTCAACAGATTGATTCTATTATAATAAGTTTGATTGGGTAGAGGCATTTTAATTAAAATAGAATAAGAAATTTTCTATTTTTATAATACGGACAGGTACAATGTTTCACTCGAAATAGACATTTGATTTCCATTGGAAAGAGTAAATATTTAATGATTTTTTTAGAAAAGTCAAAAAAATCAAGTTGATTTTAAAAAGGAGTAAAATAGAGAATGTTTTGGAGTTAAAATGGATGGAGAAATCCATTTCTATTAGAATCACTTTTAAAAGACTTTTCTTGAATATCCTTCTAAGGGATCATCAAAAAATGATTCTTCAAAGTTTTATTGGTCTAATATTATAGGACAATGGTATGTATGATGTTTTAGAAGACAAAGGGAGACCAGATAGATATATGTCAACTCATCAGAAAAATAGATCTTAATAAACATTTTTAGGTCCATCTTCCATAGGAGGAATGTGAGGAACACTGAATAGAGGTTTATAGATCATTAAAAAACATTATGAAGTCAAATAATATGTAAATGATGATCTATTATTTCAATGTTAGAAAAACAATCCATTATTTGGGGACGATTTAAGAGTTTTGTATCACTATGATTTAAGGAATTTTATTACAATATTATTGACTACAAACGTTAAGAGGCTTTGAAGGAGGACAAATGAATGTTTTGTTGAGTGATAAATTTGAATTTTCCGCCTGCACGTCCTATTATATTTTAAGAGGAAGATTTACCATATAATAGGGGTGTAGGTTAACTAAGTTTATATAGCTTTTATTATCATAGATCTGAATTTTTGAAGGTTATTAAGTGTGATTATCCAGATAATTAGTCATTATGTTGAGTAAGAGCTACACCAGACATAGGTGTACCCAGTGTAGGTGAAACAGATATAGAATCATTTTAAGAGGCACCAAGTATAGGTAATATGAATTAAGTAACAATGGTTGGAGGAATATTGAAGGAATATTGAGGCTCATCAAATGGAGTCTCAATAGATTGAGTCATACTAGATTGAGAGTTTAACAAACTATAAATTTATGGACATGTTTTTGTGAGTTTTTTTCAAATATTATAATTTTATATTGAATCAAATGTATAACAAATCTTTTTAACTATTGGTATCTAGTATAATTACATATCAAGAGATGAGAATATTTTTATAGGAGTTATCTCATTGTATTAACTTCACTGTATAGTCAAATTTTGTGGACTGATGGGAGTCAAAATGGTAAGGTTATAGTCTCATACACTACGGGAAAAACATATAAAATATTGTATTAATTTCTTTACTTTATTATATTTTCATGTGAGTAAGTTTCAATGCTAACTTTAATAGGATTTGTTTCTAAAAAGTTATACATGTTAATTTAATAATAAAGGTAATTAAAAAATATTACCACTAATTAAACCCCCCTTCTTAGTGTTCTACACATTTTTTGGTAACATTAAGTTATTTCATAGCATCCAAGTTCCCTCACTATGATCCCAACATTTCTTATGGTGTATAATCTCAACATAGTTAATAGAAAAGTTATTTCAACCTCTGATGGGAAAAAATATCATGGATGGAAATATATAATGATTCCATACCTTTTATCTCTTGGCTTGGTAGTGATTTAAGTAACCACAGTTGGGTTTCCATCCATTGATAAATATTCTCCTATTACATTTGCTGACAAAAGAAATATCAAGATTCATAATATAGTCAAAAATGCTTTTATTATGCCTTTTTTAGATGAAAAAAATATATATTAAAGTGATATTTTTCATGATAGAAAATGATAATGGGGAAAAATAAAAACCGTCGTAACTTTTAATATAAAACTTAAGAAATAAAAACATAAAATCTGGAGAAGTACGCTCGAAGATATAAAAATAGAATAGGAGAAACTATAAAAGATGACTTAACTAAATATAATGAAATTTTTAGTAACAGTAAATGATTCAAGGATGCCTTATAACAGTCAAATGTTGTTAAAAAAATTAATGAAAATGTTTCTAGATAGGTTTGATCCGAAAATATCTACTTTAGAAGATAAATTTGATTTATCTCTTGATGAATTATTTAACCTGATTGTTACATATGAAATGAGTAAAGCTTCTTGTTTAAAAAATAATTTCAAGTAAGGGGTATATTTTAAAGCTATGAGGAGTGTATAATTATGAAAACCTAAGAATTAGGTTATTAGTATTATTGAATTTTAAGATATGGAATATGATAATGAAGTGAATGGTAAAATATATTCCCTTATCTCAAAAAATTACTTAACATATAGAGGAATGTGTAAAGGAAACTCCAAAATAAATGTTTTTTGTGTGATTCAATTGAAATTTTGATATAAAATACTTAAAAAGAAACATTTTTAATATTATGATGATTATCCTAAATAAACTTCTATGAGGAATAATTGGAGATAAACATACAAGTAAAAAAAGGCCATAGTAAGTAAGAAAAAAATTCACCATAAAAAATAAAATAATAATGTTGAGATATAAGGTGGAGTAAAAGTCTATTAACTATAGTTCTTCAAAAAATAAATTATCATCCAAATTTATAATCTTTATGGTTAATGTGTAAATAAAGGAATATACTTCAAACATTTAAGAAAAATAAGGTGAAGAAACCTATAAGGAATGTTAAGTCATATCAGAACTTGTGACTAATCTTGAAAAAATAATGAAACTCAATAGTCAATTCAGAATATTGAAGATATATTGTGAGAATAATAATGGGATCAAAGAATAAATTTTTATTATTAAATATTCATACATTGAATAAATTTGGAATCTCAAGAAAAAAGTTTTGGAATACAAAAATATTGTGAAATATATTGAGGAAAAAGTTATTTCTATTGAAGAAGATTTGTGTAAGACTCAATAAAGATGTCTATAGGATGAATAAACTATAAATAATAAGGTAAAACCTCCAACAACTAAAAAATCATCTTATTTTAATAACCATAAAGGTGTAAGAATTACAAATGGGAAATCATATACTAAGATGTAATTTGAAAAACATATCACATCAATTCAATTAAAAATTTATCCTATAAGAGTGATTCCACATTCCACGGGAAATCAAATGATGAAAATTATACTAAATCTCAGAAAACATAACATAGATAAAAATATGTCTTCTAAAAAAGAAAAAGGTGCAACTGGTATTGTTGGTATTGTGGTATATACAGGCATGGGGAATTTAATTTATTGAATATCATGTCTCAACCTAGGGGTAAGAATGAAATGAGGGGGAGAAACAATGGATGAAAAGGTTACAACTCTATAATGTTGCAAGAAGAAAAACTAGAAAAATCATTAAATGTTAGAAATTTATCAAGGAAAATAATTTTGAATAGTTGGAGAAATTTTTTCGAAGGTATTACCAACATGGTCTCTAGGATAATTAATTTATGAAACCAATTTTGGTATAAGTTCATTTTACCAAAAAAAAGAAACGGAATCCAGCAAAAACAAAATTGAAGAAAAAGATTTTATTATTGGGATTGTGAAAAAATCGTGTAAAAATAATAGTCCATGGATTATTGATAGTTTTTGTTCTTCACATATGCCGGGTGATATGACAATATAGAACAATATTGAATAACATATAGTAGTATTACTCACTTTTGTAAATGTTTGTTCATTAAAAATAAGAGGAATTAACATGGATGGGATTGAAGAACAGAAGGTGAAGTCAATGAAATTCTATTTTTTATTATCTAAAGGACACCTTATTGAGTGTCAACCAGATTTTTATTAATGGTACAAAAGTAATATTCAATGAATAGTATCATATCATCAAATTTCTAAAATATAGAAAATATGTTACAAGGGAAAATAAAATCAAGGAAAATATATTGATGATAAGAGAGCCTTACAATTCATGTTATTTTAACACTGAGGATGAAAATAAGAGTTTTTAGTAAAGACATAGGAATCTTGGCTTGAAGAGCAAGAGCAAAATTTCTATGAATTATCATGTAATAGTTTTACCACAACTAAAAATGGAATATGATGTTGTTTTTATAACTTTCATTATAGGAAATATGGGTATTGTAAAATATAATAATTCATAAATTCAATCACTTATACTACTTGATATCATACACTCTGATCTATGATGGCCGATGAGACATCAATAAAAAAATATTTTATCTCTGTATTATTAATTTTATTTATGATTTTAGTCATTTTACCCGCAAAATTATTAGGGAACATAAATTAGAGGATTCATAATTGTTCAAAAATTTCAAAAGGGGTGTTGAAAAATAGCTATACATATAAATATTGAAACTATGGATTGAAAATTGAAAATTGTAAACATGTAACTCTTTCTAATCTTATTGGAAGAAACATGGAGTTAAACAAAAATATATCACTCCTTATACTCCTCAATATACTAGATTCGAAAAAAAAAGAAAAAAATATTTTTAATGGGATGATGATTTCTCACTAAATATAAATAGTCAAATTTCATTTGGTGAGAAGTTTTAAGCACAGTTTCATATATTAAATATATATGTTTACCTTAACTGAAATAATAAATAAGTACCAATGATATGTGGTATAATAAAATATTATTTCCAAATAATTCAAATTTTTATGGAGTCATTTCTTACTGAAGATCAAAATTAAGATATAAGAAATTTCGATGAAAAGGATAAAAAACATGGAATATTCATCTAATGGGAAATGTTATAAATATAAAAAAAATTACTACATTACTTGGTTTATTACTTCGATGTAAAAGTTATTAAAATAGATCCCACGTTAATAATAATTTAGGAATATGATGAGGATGGGAAAACTAAATATTGAATGGTGACTTCTAGAGAAGATAATGAGAATGAAGGTGACTATGAGATTAGTCTTTTGTAGGTTGATTTTTTTCATTCTAGTCATAGTAAAAATAATATGTGAATAAAAACAAAAAAATGAACATTAAAAAATAGGTTAAATCTAACAATATCATCATAATTTAAGAAGAATTAGTTAAAACTGAATGTAAATCGAAACCATAGAATATAACATCAATTATCTCGCAAATGGAACCACAGTTTGTTTCAAGGTAAGTTAAACATAAAGAATTATTAAATGTGATGAATGTGGTGTAAGGTTATAAAATAAATAGTGCCATCTTCCTTTACTAAAATGAAGGAATGTTATTGGATTAATGTAGGTGTTCATAAATTATCTTAACTAACATGGTGAAATTTTAAGAAATAATTCATGGATATATTGAAAAGGATACTCACATGTCTAATGTGTTGATTTAAAAAAAATCTTTTAATTCATGAACCTAAACTATTATAATTTTTTTGTAGTTTAATCTCATCAAATCAAAAAAATTATATTATATAGATGTTAATTAAACTTTATTGAACTCTTAAATTGAATAAGTTTATATTTAGAAATCGATGGTGTTCATATAAGATAACGTTAGAACCATAGTTTGAAAATTAATAAAATATTTTTAAGGTTTTATATAGTCTCTTCTTGAATGGTACTCAAAAGTTGAAAGATTTCTAAACAAATTGAACTTTTCTAGTGGACATTTTGAGTCACACTTGTATGTAAATTATATGACTATAATTAAACTATTTTTTAGGTAAATATTTTTTTCAAAAGGTCTAAGTAATATTTATTTATGGAAAAAAAATTACAAAATTCTAAAAGTTGTAATTTTTTTAAAATATTTATCAGAAAAAGGAATCAACACTGAATGATGTTCATCCTACTAGGTAATTTAATTGATAAATCCTTTTATGGAAATTATTTATTCCACTGAGTTCAACTCATGAAAAGCATGTGTGATAATATGATTGATCTCTAATAACGAGAGAAAGTAATCCATCCAACTAATTATTAGGTTTCAAGAAAGGAAAGTCACATCATTCTGGACCTCTTTCACAATGGTGGTATAGTCACTTTCAAGACATGTGTTGCACCATCCTTTTTTCCTTTCAAAATAAATCACATTGATGAAGATATGCATTTAATCTTACAATGAATATGAAATTACATATTTTCTATAAAATCATCCAATAATCCTCCCATTATCTCCATTTGAAACGGATCCACAGTCTGAAAGACTAGGTTTTCCTTTTATGGTACCATATACATTTATTTTTATCCATCCTAGAAGTGAGGCTAACCAAAAAAGTTCAGAAATGCCTCTAGGATAGCGGTAATTTTTAGAAACACCAAAATAGTTCAAATCAATCATGTCCTAGATAGATTTTTGTCATGTGTCCTACTACGGTAATTTTTAGAAACTCCCAAATGGTGTAAATAATTGATTTCCTAGATAGAGTTGTGGCATGTGTCCTGCTTTAGTAACTCGGGTACCTTGACATCATTATTAATCCTCACCCATGTTGTATGTAGGTTAAAATCAGTATTTTGATGTATGAATGAGCTTCTAGCATACCCAAATGTGTGAAATATTTCTTCCACTACATCAATTGATAGATTCATGACATATTGAGAAATATCTATAGTGTAATATTTTCATAGATGTGTTCAGATCGTATCAACCACAATCCACCAAAAATAAAATAGGTCATAGATATATTTTCATAATGTAGTATCAGTAGTAAAGGACAAGAAATTATTGTTAGCATCATCTCTGAGTTGATATCACAAAGAACATTTGGAGCATAATTGGATACCAAAATATTGTAGACATGAATCACTAGGGAATCAATTATGTTCAATCCTCTAAATGATAGTGAATCTAGAATTCTAAATCCAGGGATTATTAAAAAATTTCATCCAATATAAATGATAATTTATTCAATTAAAATTATTATTGTATAAAGGTATATAATACATATTTACACTATAATACGGTTCCAAGATTAAAAAATCAACAGTATTAACAAAATATTAATTTTTTACCTTGTTGTTGAAATCAATAAGTAAATCTGTTCTGGGTGAGTTCAACAAATCCTTTATTGTAATGTGAGTAGAAATAGGTAAGTGAGAGGGATAAACCATGGAAATAAGGGGAGAACCAGTCCAATTATCTGACTAAAATTTTAGTGAAGAATCTATATTAGTGATTAATTTCTAATGAGAAAAAATGTTAGAAAATTAATAGTTAGTAGTAAAAAAATAGATGTGTTCATGTACTGAAAACATCATTTCATTAATTATTCCAAAAATCATCTTCTATGAAAATTGATAGCCATATAATTATTATTCATAATATTCCAAGTGAATATTTCATATAAAGAATCATTATATAACTTGTGGTTTTTTATTCCATGTCCTCCATTATGATGATTTTTTATATAATTAATCAATGGGATGGTATTTAACTTATTTTTAAGATTTAACGGGATCCAAAGAAAATTTCAAATGACACATTAATAGTTTTATGAAGGACAATAGTCCATTTATAAACAATCAAAGAATAAAACATTTTATAAAAAATGGTGGATTTCATAAGGAAAATTCATCAATCCATAGATAAAGACCTCCATTTCCAAGAATAAATATAATTCATTTTTTGATCAAATATTTTTGGAAAATTAAAAAATTTTAGTCCTTCCTAAAAAAAATAGGGACGTCATGACAGGTGAATATAAGAGATCTCTCTTTAATACACATATCATTTTGGATATTTATTTTTCTAGAAGTTGGAATCCTTTGTCAAAAAAATTAAGTATTTAATCTAGTTTATAACATGACCTAAAATGGATTCATAATATGAGAGAGATACCTTCATATTTTTAATATTTTTTTACCCCTCATAAAAATAAGATAATGGAATCCGCAAAAAAGATATTAGATGTGACAAAAGGATTTCTTGAGGAAATAAGAGGCTTAAGTTTACCTTGATCCACCAAATTTTAGATGAGTCTACTTAAATAATCCTTATCAATAGTAAATAGTTTTGCGGAGAGGGGGTCACTCTTTATAACCCCTTTATTGTATTTAAAATATTCTTTAGGAGAGCCATTGATGAAAAATGAGATATGAGAAGAGCTAAAAAGTGTATTAATTCTACTAACAAAATGATCCTTAAAATTAAATCCCTAAAGAAACTTATAAATGAAACCCTAGTAAAGAGTATTAAATACCTTTTTCAGGTAATTTTTAATTGAAAAACCACCTCCTCTATTTGATATATTTAGCATATTGGTGCATTCGGAGGCTATAAAGTTACAATCTTGAATGTTTTTACCATTTTTTTAACCAAATTAATTCTAGGAGACAATGTTTTTGGAAATATTTTCATGTCTATTGGCAATAATGTGGGAAATGAATTTGAATAGTGTGTAAATAATAGATATTGGTCTAAAAAGACGATTCTTAGGGGAATTTTCCACTTTTGTGATCAAGGAGAAGAATTGGGAATAAATTCCATGTGGAAGAGAACCATTGGAAAAGAATTATTTAACCAATTTACACACATATAGAAGAATGGTGTCCCAAAATTGATAAAACAATATTGAGTAAAACCATCATACCAAGGAGTAATCTTAGGATTCTAACTTCAAACGGTATATTTGATCTCATAATTAAGAGAGACTATTGTAAGGAAAATGATATAATCATTAGAAATAATGGTTTTAATGGTATTAGTGATCAAATCCTTATTAATATCTATCGCAATGAAAATATTTAAAAAATAAAAAAAATGATCAATAAGTCCTTCCACAATATAAATAATATTTTTTCCATCGTTAAGAAAACTAAGAGACCTAAAATCTTTTCATTCCCTTTGGATATAATAGAAAAACATTATTTTTCTATCATTATCCTTGATCAATTTGGTTTTGAATATATCCTTTTGAATATTTTTATTTATAGAGACAAGATAGATTTACATGGTAGAAATATCTATGTCACGTTAGAAATCAGAAGAAAATTTAGAGGTTGTAGTAGAATATTTTATCTAGTTAATATTGGATTCCAATGAATAAAATTCATTGTCAATTTGGATGGATGTTACTTTACACAATCTGTTGAGTTCTTTCTTTACCAATTTTAATATCATGATGCAAGAAAAAGAATCATTTCCATACTTTATATAACTCTATGTCTCTCTAACAATGTCACCACACTCTGTAATGGAAGTCAAGGAATTATTTAATCTATAAGTAAAAAAAATATATAGATTCTCATAGAAAGTCTAACAAAAACAAGACAATGATCAGAATTTATTCTAGAATTTGTGATATTAGAGACAATATCATATTTATCAAGTGAATGTTCATCAGAAAATGACTCAACAAGCTTAGTGGCTACAACTACATTCTAATTCCTTCTATAAAAAGTATATTCACTCCAATTAAGTTGATATAAATAAAATTATTTTCATCAATATAGGACTTATACTCCAATGAATATATAGTGGAATGATCTGAATCCATTTTTTCACTCAGGAAGATAATGGAATTAAAATATCCAATAATGATCCAGGGATCATAAATTACACTACATGAAAATGAAATATGCTTACAAAGACATCATCTATCATGGTTCTTATTTTTAGCATATATGAAGAATAAATAACATGTATAAATTCTAAAATACCACTTCACAAGTGAAATCATGGTCATCATTGTTAAAAACACATATATTATTCAATGAAGAGTGTGTAATAACCCACAAAGAATCAATATATGGATTATTCTAGATAGCACCAATACAGGTATATCATGTATGCTCAAAACTACCCAAAATAGTGGAAAATTTATCTTAGTATATGAAATAGAAAAAATCATTGGTTTGTGTGTATAAATAAATATTTTCAAATAAATGATAGTGTTAATGTTTTATACACCCTAAACGTTTTAGAAACATATTTTCATTTGATCCTATGTTTGGTATTGAACCCCCCCTGCATATAAAAATCGTTCTCCTTGAAGGTTTTATGGTTTTCCTAGAAATATTTCCCTATGATAAGAAGAAACATCATCTTTTTTTAGCACATAACAGTAAAAAAAATCATTGATGTTACATTCACCATCCTTTATAGATAAAGGAGTCTTGTGATCATCAAAATGGATAATATCATTATTTAAGAACTTGGGACATTTATTTAGGTTTGATATAGACATTATCACTATGAAATTCTACTTATATTTATAGATTATAAAATAAATTTAATTCTAGTATTAGTATCGTGCAGTTTATCTGTATTTACTAGAATGTTTATCTCCTTAAAATTATTTTCAGCGGAAGTGGGATTACTGCATCTTCCAGCCAGTTCTAGTGGGATATTTACCCATTGTACATGAAGAACATTGTTTTATTTATCAACATAAGGATAACGATCAGATTAATCATGAAATCCTTTTGTTATATCCTTTTTAATTATTTTATCATAATATATCTTTTCCACATTCTTTAAAGGATGTAAAAACTCTAGATCATTTTTCATCTTATGGGGCCTTGAGTTGCTATGTAACTCATTGTCCATATCTGGAGAATAATTCAAAATAGAATATATAGAATTTATATCATTTTTAAAATTTAAATATTCGAGAGTATTATAGGGTTTTTTGTAATTAAAAATATTCTATACATCCTATGAAATCTCATCATCTATGATCTCAACTTCTGTTTCCTTCTTTTCCACTTCAACCAAGTAAACCAAATCATTCTAGGATTATCTTTTGATGTAGGAATGATATCATAATGTTTCTCCCATTTACCTGCCACATTATTTCTATAAAGATAAAATTATTCAACGATACTGATCATTTCTTTTATTGATAATTTAACCTAATTCAAACCGTTTTCAGTGGGTGATTTCACTTGCATTTGAATAACCCCACAATTAGAATTTGAGGATCAATTTTACTACATACCTCAAAAAAGGTGGATTTTACTCAAATTCAACCATGATATCTACTCAATATTTATTACTCATGAATATTATTACTTCTTGTAGTTTTGAATCCATATTTTCATCAACAAAAACTCTTCATATAGGCCTAGCTCCTAATTTAAAGTATGATGCTCAATCTAGAAGGGAGAACCTCTACAAGAAGCAATGTCATTTAAAATATTAGAGTACAAAAACCCCCAACTTAATCTATGAATCCTGGCCAAAATTGATTCAATATAATTTCTTTGATTGATGGTATTAGAGGAAATGTCCCATTCAAATAAGCATTGATAACCAAAGTGAAATTATATGTTTCTAATCTTCTAAATAGAATTTTGATATTCCTTTGATCCATGAATAATGTGGTAATAACCTTGACTAGATGGAAATAATTTCGAATTGATATTTCTCCATTAATGGGATATTCTATATTTGATAACCAAAATAATACATGGTTTATCTCATTGGGATAATTAATACACCCCAAAATATAGAATATAAGCATATTGAGCCTTTATTAAAGGGCTTCTGGATGGGAGGGAATATAAACACCTTCAACCAATAATTTATTGAAAAGAGTAAGCTTTTAGGGAGACTCATTGGTATATATATATAACTTTTATCAGCTCTAAGAAGTATATGGATTTAGATTTTGAGTAAGGATCGTGATTTGGATCATCTTTGAGATTTATGTTATCCATCGACAAATTTTTTTTCTCTACTGAATCGGGAACCATCATCTAAAATGAGAATTCCCATTATGGATTGAAGGAATCCATGATTTGGAAAGGGATTTATAAAATTGAGTAGAATCCATTTCCAATATTCAAATAATCAAGGTGAATATCTTGTCATAATGTTTCTCATGTGTCCTTTCACAGAATTTCTCATGGAATCAACATCCAAACCACCACCCTTATTGTCATTATTTGCATTGATGATATAATTTTGTTAGGTGAAATGTATGAAGATTGTGAATAATTTAATAAAAAAATTAAATAGAAACATTAATAATTAAATTTTTGGATATTTTAATTTCTTTAGGGGAATACAATTTCAATAAAAAGTAAGATACATCTTCCTCTAATTTCAGAATTATACTATGGAATTGTTGAAAATTTTATTGTGTAAGATTAAATGTAGGTTTATATATTTATTTATATTATCAAGATACTATGTAAAGATAAATATAGAAGAGTTTTGAATCAGAAGGACTAATAATTTTTTTTAAAGTTTACTCTTTATTACTAAATCAAGTTTAGACATTCTATTAGTTGTATATTTTCTTTCAATATATTTGATCGATCTGATGGAATCAACATAAAGGCATCAAAAATAATATTCATTTATGTTAAAAGAATATATAATTACCGCTTAATGTATAGATGAATTAATGAGATAACCATTCATGGATTCACTGTTATTGATTGGGATATATATTGTAACGAAGGAAAATCTACATCAGGAGGAATGTTCTAATTGGGAGAAAGTTGAGTGAGATGGAAGAATAAAAAAATTCTGTTACCTTGAGTACAGTGGATGTAGAATATTTTTTCACTACCCATTAATGTATACCGATGATGTGGATGAAAGTTTAACTAGAATGTTAGAGGTCGAATATTTTAAAACCATTTAAGAAATTTTTTCATAATCATAGTTCTATTTATATCTCTAAAAATAATGTGTAACATTAACGATCAATGTGAAAGGATATTAAATATCATCTCATTAAAGAGAATTATTTTATGGGAGATTTAATGCTATAGTGCATCCCAAAAAAATATAAATTTTTTATTTCACCAATGCTATGTCAGGGGAAATATATGAGGAATTGAGGCTGAAACAACATGTTTAGCCTTCACTACTGGCTTAAGAATGTTCTTAAGGAACCGCCTTGATCCTTTAGATTTTTTTAAAAAAAATTGGGGGAAGAAGTAAATATATATACTATATTTTTGAGAATCTAAATCTTATGTTATCACATAAATAGGGGGTAACTAAAATTTCCATAATAAAATTCCCCAAAGTTATGATTATTCATGGGGAGTTTATAAAAATAGTTACCATGAACATTCTTGTCACTGTGGAATGAAATTTTCTTCAAAAACATTGTTCTATCTAGTAGTGTGGTGTCATGAAAGTCCTGATGATAAAGTTTATGGTTTGATAACAGTTTTAGAATAGAGATATTGAGATCAAATCAAACAAATCTAAAGGGGGATTTTGAAGATCCTTTGGTTTGTTTTTTTTAATATTTTTTTTTAACATCTTTTTATTTTTTTTGTATTTAGGTTGAAATTAAATTTTGTTCGTTAAAATAACATTTAATATAATTTCAATTCCAATTCAGATGATGCAATATTCATCCTCAATGTTTCTAACATCATGATTACAAATGTGTTATCATGGTTCAAGGAAAAAAAATTAGAGAAAAACTATTTTAAAATTATTATGATATGAAATCTGTAAAAAGTATAATGTTATAAAGTTAAAGTCTTGGTTGTAAAAATTTCAAGAAATCGGATGAAGAAGTAGTGAAATATTATCAAATGGAGACCTAAAAAGTTACTAAATTGAGTTTAATAGGACGATATTACTCGATAGAGATAGGTTGTGAAAATTTTCAGTGTGATAATGTTGAAGTTACAAGAAGTAAAAGTTAACAGATTCAAAGCCACGAAGCTTTATCTCTATGAAGGTTTCTATATAAATTCCATCAAACTAAAAATGATCATATATAGAATTTTTGACTCCAATAGAAGAATAAATATCTAAAGGTTACTATGTGTATAGGAATAATGATTCACTAGATAGATATATGTAATGTCAATCTAATATATTGAAAACATATGTATGTTTCCATACTGAGTATAAGATATAAATCTAATTAAACAAATGAAGCCATACAAAGAATTTTTGGAAATTATAATGGATTGAGTGATCGATTTCTATTAGATGATATTTTTTAATATATTTACCAAATAGGATTTTGAGGCATTATAAGATGGATGATTCTTCAAATTTTTATCAGTATTAGGTTAGTGGACAAAGCCCTCTAAAATGTTTGAGCAGATTAAATATGACTAGGAATGTACTTTCAAACTTATTAGACATATCAAAAAACATTAACTTTCATGATTCCAGGTAATAGAGTAATCATGTGAGGAGCACCGAAAAGAAGTTAGAATATATTTACAAAAACATTTTAAAGGAAAACAATGTGTAAATAATGGTATTTTAATTCAGTGTTCATAAATCAGTATAAGATTTAAAGAATATTAAAGACTTTTTTGGAACTAATATTTATAGAAGCTCATATTAATATTTTTGACTTTTAACTTTAATAGGCTCTGAAGGTGATCAATTGAATGTTGGGTTAAGTGGAAAATTTGAATTTTCAACCCATACCTCTTCCTTGATTTTATGATAAATCTTTCTTATATAAAGGGATGGAGGCTGATTGATTTTTTTCTATTTCTATTATATTAGATCTGAAGTACTGAAGATTTTACAGTGTGAGAATACATCCCATGAAATTCTTGGTTAAAGAAGATTTGACCCGAAAAGAGGTTTAGCAGATACTTGTGAAACAAGAAAAGAATCATTAGATATTGGTGGTCTAAATAGAGGTTCAAGGGAAGAGGGATACTGGAAGGATACCAAGGCGCATTGGGAAGATTCACACTATAATGAGTCATACTAGATGGATAATATATTGGATGGAGAATTATCAAAGAAGTGTTTGTGATATGTTTTTATAATTTTTTGTCTCATTTTGGCTTTGAAGCATAAGAAAACATTGAAACTAGTGGCAGACATTATATTTAACTATAAGGAGACAAATGTATCTTAATGTATTTTGGTTCATTATATTAGCTTATTTCTATAGTAAATTTCGATGGACCAATAATAGTTCACATGGAAATGATGTTTGGTTGAGTGATGATTTTGAGAGGATTAATAGTGTAAAAAATTACATATGTTACATTTAGATGAAATGAAATTATAAAATATCACCAATAATTCACCCCCCCCCCCCCACTCCAACTGTTCTACTCATATATATAATCTTTGTATATTATTTCTAGTTTTTTTAACTACTTGTATTTATAGGAAATAAATTTATTTTTTAAAAACAATTAATGTACATAGGGTTATCCTATAAAGTTAGTAAACTATGTGGAAACCGTGTGTTTAGTTATGTCTCTTGGAAGAGTTTTTTGGAATGGTTAGAAATAAACTATGGAGCCATGTGAGCTCATAGGTATAACCATAAAACATTTTTAATGGTTCCTACTAGGTGTTTTATGACCACCACATATTTTGGTAAATTATCCATACTTCCTTGAGAATATTTTTTTTTGTTTTTATTCTTTTATTATTACATTTTTCACTTTACATCCTTCCCCTTTCTCCCACATCGCGCACCACCCCAGGTCTAAGACTCCTCCCCCAACACACACACCATATCCCATATCACCTTATCCATTGATATTCATTGGGTTTCCTTCATGGGTTAGGGTCAAGCCTCCTATGTAAGAACACATCTCACCTTTTTTTCCTCTTTCATCAATATTTCTCCTTCTCCCCTTTCTATGTCACATTCGTTCTAACCATAGTATATAAAGAAAAATAAATATTTTTATTTATTTTATTTTAGAGTGTTTGATACCTATTTCAAGGATTCTCCTACTCATTGGAGACTTCTCCATTGAAGATAATTCATTATGGATTTTCCTACATTGATTTAAGTTATGTTTCATGGTGCCTTAATTATTTATTTGAGAACCATTGATTTTTTTCAATCCAAAAAATATTTTTTTTATTTTTTATGAACAATTTGTACTTGTTTATGTTATTTTATCATGATTCACATTGGAATCTTTGGGTTTTCCTATTTCAAAAGATTCTAACAAATTGATTTTATTTTTTTTTCATTTTTTGCATTTTTATTATATTGATCGAATAGAATTAAAAAATTAAACTAAAGATATTAAATATTAATTATGATTTCAATTTGATTGTTATGAGTATTTTCTTATCATTTCAATTGTAACCATAAATTAAAAGTAAGGATAAATGATTTAAAATTATATTTTAAATAAAAAATGTGGCATAAAATGGTTTGACCATATTTGGATCATGACATAAATTAAATGAGGTTTTGATACCCTTTATAATATTAAATGAAAGTTGGTGGATTTATAAATTTATTTAATGGCATGGTTTTAAATATGTTTTGTTTCAAAAAAAATTTATAAATTGTTTTGGAATTTCAAATTGGTTTATACATCCAATTAATGTTTAACCTAAAGGATAATTCGGTATTTTCTAAATGGATTCCACTCATCACCCTATGAGGCCTTCCCTAATTTTAACCCATGTTTGTATCCCCTAATATGGATGGTTTTTGGTGTATGTAGTGATGGTAGAGATTTATTTTTACTATATACTTATTTTTTACTACTTTTTGTCTCCTTACCTGATTGGGTATTTTATAATTGAGTGTTAGTACGTGATTTAAATTCCAAGTTCATTGGAAATTCCAAGATTAATATAGGATTTAATTATTTCATGTGGATACTAGGTGACTTGGGGAGCTGTAAAATCTTGAGAGAGCTTAGGGTGTGAGTGGAGGTGTGTCGGATGGGTGAAGGAGTTTGGAGGTGAGGTAAGGGAATAATTTATATCTCTTGATATCTGTATCTTTCATATGTTTTCTATATTTATTATTTTATATCTAGCATGGATTTGTAACACAAGTATGGGTCATGTTAGACTTTTGAAAAAAAATTATCTCTTAACTCTAATTTATGGGTTAAATCATTCCTATTGGATTCCTATGATTTTTTGGTATTGCTAGACCATGGTGATTAGGATCTCTTTTCAAGATAGTAGTGAGCTAGTTTGGGAGTTGATTTTGGTGGTGGCCTATGATTTGCTATTAAAAAAGGTATTATAGGTTTTTTTAGAAGTACGATTTCAGAATCATGAGTAATCCTTTTTTATTTAGGGTGTTGAGTTGAGATTGAGCTAGAAATTTATGGTTTGAACTGGTGTGGTAGATGTGAGGAAGAGTTTCAAAATATTTCTTCCCTTTGGAACCTCAAGTTACCATGGGAATTGGTATTTTAGTTTTTTTCATTTGGTATTTCGTAATGATTATTCTTCATGCTGTATTTATCCTCATAAGAATGGATAAGTTTCTTTGGGGTTCATATTGTATTTTCAAAATAAATAGGAGATGGAATTAATGAATATGGATTGCTTGTATAGAATAAAATACAATTCAAGAAACTAGTGCTTGATTTCAGACCCATTCTAGGAACCATTTAAGGGTTGTTAGTTTTCCCATCAATAAGTAATCAATGTAAATTATGGTTCTACATTACGTTTTATCTTGATATTTACACCAACATTGATGGATGCCCCATGATGGATGTGAAATCAAGGGGACGTTGTGATATATTGACATGTGGTTTGGATAAGGGGTTACTTCGCTTGTGTGTGTTTTGTAAAAATGGTTTTCAATCAAAATGTAAATTTTACAAAATATTTGTTTCAAAACGTGTTATGTGTGAATAATAGAAAAGGTGGTTTGTAAAAGTTAATGATTTTGGGAAAATGTTTGGGGAAAATGTTTTTGAAATGGATGTTATGTTTTTTCAATTATTGATTGAAATTTACAGGTAAATAATGTATTAATATAAAAGATGATTACAAAAGGTTTTTTAGTGTAATGACTTTTAAAATGTTTTTATAGGGTATGGTATATTGAAAAAATGTGAATTTTATGATTTAGGGATGGTGTGTTTTGTTTGATGTGTCATACATGAAATATTTGAGTTCATGTCTCGTGTTGCTTGAATTATTCACCCCCACCCTCCTAGGAATGTTTTGCACGGTATCAATATTAGGATTCAAGATATTAACCTTAAGCTGATTTCCTAGTTTTTTATATGTATCTCTCCTAGCTTGTGGCCCTACCCATAATCAAAATTGATTTGTAAGGCTAAGGTATTTCCTACAATTTTATATTTTTCAATGTTTCTATAGTTGTTTCCTCCAAATTTTTCTAGTTTTATAGGTTCATATTAGCTATCTGGGAAGAACCAAGAAAGGTTTTGAAGGAAGTTTGGAATTTTTTCCTTGGGATTATCATTGGATTTGGTGGTTCCATTTTTTGGTATATTTGATAATCGGTTCAATTCTTTGAGGTTTCTATTATCTAGTTGTGCATTGGGTGAGTCATTGAAAGTGTTTATGATATACTGGTTATTTTTAGCTCCTTCTAGGATGTTTGATGTTCCTTTTGGATTGTGTTTTCAATATGGTGCTTTGAGAATTTCTTATTTTGATGAGTTTATAAAGGTAAAACTTAGGGTGATTTCTTCGGTAATTATAAATGGAATTTCCTGTAGGAAATTGGAATCTTGGGAGTGTCAATATTATTTCATGGGTTCACAATGATATGGTTCCCAAAATATTAAAACTTATTTTACCTACTGTGTACGGTTAACCAATGGTAAGTCTCATGATTCTCCTTCAGTGGGTTGTGATCATGGTTTTATTGGTGAAATGATTTATGGGTGCATATATTCCCTTGTGGTTTGTTTCTCATTATTTTTTATAGAAGAATGGTTGGATTAAGGATGAATTATTTTTTATTATTATTTGGATTCTTTGTGGAATTTTAATATTCATTATTTGTCTTTGTATATGTAACACCCCAAGATTTCATAGTGTGTTATTTCTTCAAAATAATTCAATAACTTTCACTACATGCAACACCAAGTTCAAGAACACCATGACTTACCAAACAAGCTGTTCAAAAGAGGTTATTAATAGTATTAGATAAATTTTAATGTTTATATAATCCTTATAATTTTAGAATCCATATTATGAGTTTCTTAGATATAATGCAAGAACAAATTCATTTTCAGTATTGCACTTTTATCAACTTTAATAGTGAACCCTTTTTAAATACTATATTTTAAACTTTTTGACTAAATAGGGACATCAAAAATTTAAAATGAAACATCCCAAACTTCTACGGTACGTTTCTCCTCGAATAATGCGATAGCGTGTGTTGTACGCAACCTCGAGTTCTAACACACACCACAACTAATTAAACTAGCCGTCATGAATAGTAATTCCTACTTTTTGAAATCATAAATATTTTATATTTCAAAATGGACTTCATTTTTGGATTCGGAATATCGAAATTAACCTAGGGTGAAATTTTGGTACTTTTCGGATAACTTTTATATTTTGATGAATAGTGAAAATTACTAAATTTTAATTAAAAACAACTTTTTTAATCAAAATAATTAATATTGATAAATTATGAATTTTAGTAGTTTTAAAGTATATTTATAATATATTTTTACCATTTAATATAATGTTGGTCATTGGACATAATTTTACAATTAAATTGAACATAAACAAGTGTCAATCTTTTGATAGTTATTATCTCTTAAAAACACGCTTTTTGTTTTGACAGCGGGAATTAATTTTAAATTAATTTCTGCCACTTCTGTGTTTTGAATTTAGAAAAATAGATTCCATATTTGGAATCAGGATGTTAAAATTGTGTAAATAGGTAACTTTTATTTTTAGACATTTTGAATAATTACTGCGGTAAATATTTTATTTACCATGGTTAAAGGGTAAATCTGGTAAATAAGGGTTAAAAAATAATATTATAATAATAGAAAATTACCCTAAAACGTGTCCTAACCTTATTGGTGGACACATACCCGACCATGGGCATCCTTGGGTCAATTTGGGGACCACTTGGAGCCACTTTTATGTGGTAGAGACACATTATATTAATAAAGTTAAAATAAAAATAAAAATGGCATAAGCTTACATCCTTTAGAAGAACAATTTTTACATAGGGTTATACATGTTGGATATTCGATTATAAATATTCATTAGAAAGATAAAAAGATTTCCTAAATAATGATATTTTATTTATAATTTTTAGACATTAAAGAATTTATTTTATTTATGACACAATGATGATGCAGTAATTACTAAAATAGTGAAAAATTAAAATAATTGATCTTATAAATACCCAAATAATTATTATATGAAACTTTTAATGAATTAAACTAATTTTATATGATAATATGATATATTAGGATTGATTTAATTGACTTTTTTCGAAGTAATAAATCTGTTAGGAGTTTCACAAAAATCAACTATTGAATAGTGTCAAAATTGACATAAAAGAGTTCTTAAAACAAATATTATATTATTAATTGATATTAAATTTCTAAAAATATATGGTTCGGCCAAGAGACTTATATTATGATAGGTTCCTCATTAATGGACCACTTGGGGGTCGATTGGATGTATATAGTAAGTTTATTAACCATATTATATAAAAATACCAAGAGACATTGTAAAAGTGAAACTAATTAACTTAGAGTTAATACTTAAAGATAAGGTTAATATAAGTTCCCAAACCTGTCTAAATTCTATTGGTTGAGTGGTTTTCGACCTATCCCCACCTTAACCTTTGAATAGTCAACTTTGGAGCCATTAGAAACCGAATATGAATTTATTATAAATTAATATTTCTAGCTTTTCCAAAGGTGCCCCTCACCCCTCTTATAAAAGGGCACTCCTCCTTCTCATTTCTTCACACCTCTCAAGCCACTTGGCTCGTCCAAACTCTGCCCAACTAAGCTCCCCACATCCTGATCCTCCTCCTTGAAGCTTCCCCTTAGGCAGAAAGCATTTCAAGAAGTCCTTTGGTTCCAACCAAAGTGAGTTACCTAAATTAAAGGTAACAATTTCTCTTAAATTATTTTCATTTATTTTGCTTCTCCAACCCCCAAACTCTTTTTATTTCCTTTCTTTTGTAACAACACCAGTATCCTCAATATTCTAGGATGTTGTTATAAGAAGGATTAAAAATACACATACACACAACTCCATCTAATGGATGATGAACATAATGTTTCTGTGGATGGCAAACTAACGCCTCACGAAACGATGATTGTTCAAATACATATTACCACCTCTCATGGTGGCCATTATGATGGCACTGTAATTAAATATGATATTAATGATATATATTTTATATATAAGCTTCTGTAATTCCATTTTATTTCATACCATTATTCGTTTCATGTTGTATATACATACGATAATTTCATTTGAGGAAGTGCGGACTACCGCCCCCTTAAAATGATATGACTCGTTCATACCACACATGGAACGTATAAAGGATGGTGTTAATGAACTTAAGTAACATATATAAAATATTATATTATACTAGAATAGTAATATACCTATGTATCATTTGGATTCGATTCTTTTAAAATAAAAATTAAATGGAAGTAGCGTTCGTGCGTATGTACGGACTACCGTCTCCACGAACGCGATGAGATTCATTCTCCATCGTATCCATTAAAGTCTTATTCTCATTTTGGGGTTAAAAATAATGTTAATAACATTCTGATTATGAATAAGATATAATCTATCCATTACAAACATGTCTTACGTAACCAAACATTTAAGAAGAACGAATCGATTATCACCCGAAACGACGATAATACTAAGATATTATTAATAAAGCAATGTTAAAAGAACATATATGATATCATATTAATGTATATGATTATTGTATAATTTAATAACAATTATTTCACCATTATACAGGAGGTTAACCTACCCCAACCAAGGAAAAATTCAAGGTAAGGGTTATTTCACAATCTCTTCATTATCCGAGGTTGTATTATACGTAATAATCTACTGGGATCTCTTTATCATCCACATCCATGTTTCTTCGAAATGTATTTCAAAACATTTTTACTATTTACAAGAATATGGGTTAAAGTCATTTATACCCTTGTTTGACTTTTTATAAGAGGTTTATAAAGGAATCTTTCCGTCGTTTTCAATACAAGGTCCTTTTTAACCTTTTCGACAGAATTGAGGTAAGAATGTTTTTTTTAACTTATACGGCGGGTGCGGTTACTTTCCGCCATTATAAAATCGTCGAAGCTTTCCTTACAAGCTTATAAGAATATTTTCAAAGAAATTTTTTTATTTTATATGGATCTTAAATGATTTCAAAATAAAAGGAGATACTTTTTTTAAAAGAATTTTGATTTCATCTATGTCAACATCCTTTGATGGATTTTAAGATTATTTGAAGTTGATTTATTATAATACAAAACTTCAATATTGTATTGAAGGTTTTGTGATATGTTTGAATGTGGATGTGCTATTTTATACCATTCATAGTTTATGGTGAAACTATTGACATTTCGTATGCTAGTTTTAACCCGAATGTTTGTGTTATATTTCAAACTTTTCTTCAGATGAATGTGCTAAACAAGTATGTTCCGAGTTGGGGACCGGTAAAAGTAAGCCCTCCAGGTTGGGGACTGGTTAAAGTAAGCCCTCCAGGTTAGGGACTGGTAAAAGTAAGCCCTCCGGTTTGGTCTCCGGTTATTAGAGGTACTCCGGGTTGGTGTCCGGTTATTAGAGGCACTCCGGGTTGGTGTCCGGTTATTAGAGGCACTCCGGGTTGGGTTCCGGTTAGAAGTAACCCCTAGGTCTTGGGATGAGGCCTAGACAATGAAATTAACGTTTGACATTATGCATTCCAACATTATGAAAGTGGTTATTGATTTTTGCATGTGATTATTCGATTAGTAGAATATCCATGTGAATAAGTAAATGGCATTATTTCATTTTATTTATGCCATACCATGTTGAATGTTCATGTTTAAAAGGATTTTGTTTTATTTATACATTGCCTTAAATGTTTATCCTTATTTATGAAAGTTTCCTCTATATTGTTATCCTTACTGGGCATTTGAGCTCACCCATTTTCTATGTTTTATTTTTCCCAGGTAGTGAAGAAGTAAATTATGAATGACTTGCAGGGATATTATGAGGGGTTAATAGTGTGGATATGAAGACTTTGTTGTTGTAGTAGTGTTTTCACTTTGAAATGTAATGTAAAACTTTATGATTATATCTAGTGTTTCCAAGGCTACTAAACCAATCGGTCTTTCGGGATTTGATCTTTCTTGTGATCATGCCAATGTTATGAAGTAATGCACCGACTCTGGGTAGCTGGGGTCAGGGCGTTACAGTTGGTATCAGAGAAAGTTTAGTACAAACCTTGGAAGCTAGATTTAGATAAACTCTGATTAGAGCACGTAGACCTAAGATGAACTTTGAGGATTAGTATAGAAGAACTTCCTAGAATTTTGGTATTGTAGAGATTTTGTGAGTTTTCCGAGCAATACATCCCTGTCTGGATACGAGCAGGTAGAGGCGGCTCTGGCACAGATGTACCTAGGGGTAAAACCCGAAAACACCGCTTTGAGCTAGACTCGAACGGGAACTGGTGCACGACAACGGGCCTTGCTGCACTCTTGGTTACGACACTCCCGGGGGATATGCTTAGGATAATTCTCATTTTCTTTACAAACCATTATTAAGGGTTTATGAGTATATACATCCAAAAATGAGACATTTTTATGATTATGGATTATATCCATAAATAGTTCAATTTATGTTAAGTGTTTTATAAGTATGGAATTATGTATTTTGATTCATAAACTGATCTAGTTTATGCCATTGTCTATAAATGCCGCCCAGTAGAAGGAATGAGAACTCCAGCAATTCACATGATCCAAAGAGAAAGAAGGATCATATCTTTCATGGTCTTAAGCCAGAATTTATAAGACAAATAGTCTCCCATGTATTATCATCATATGAAGAAATAATATCATGTGTTGATAAGATAAGTAAAGAGTTTACTGAGTCCTATGGCTTTGAAGGGAAGCAAGAGAAGAAAAGGATGGAAGAGAGAAAGATGGATAAAGGGAAGAGTGAAAAGAAGAATTTTCCCATATGTGGTAACTGTGGAAAGAAACACCCTAGAACTTGCCTGAAAGGAATGGGAGTTTGTTATAAGTGTGGAGGAAAATGGCACAAAGTACGTGACTGCAAGGGTAAGAAAATGGTTTTAAATGTACAATGCTTCATTTGCAAGGAGTTTGGACACTACGCGAACCTATGTCCCAGTCATCAGACTATGCCGCAAATGATGTTATTGGATAATAATCAAGTTATGATACTACCACAGATGAAGAGGAATGATTAGAGTTCTTAAGTTGATTATGTCAATTGAGTGTTGTATCAACAATGTACTTGTTATAATAATTATGGAGTATATAAGGATTGTACTGCAGTACTATTTCATTAAGGACTTGAGATTGTGTGGAACAAAGAAAAGTGACTCAATAGCAGGATAAATTTTTGGAAAATATATGGTTGAGAGAATGATAAATCATAATATAGTTCTGATACTGAGGTAGTGATTTTAGAATAATACATGATTGATTTGGATAAATTATATTGGATATTATTGACTACCTTGAAGCTGATTAATGATTTGTATATTCCATCATTGTTGGGGTTTAAACATTTTTGTATTAATGAATTATATCCAGCATTCTATATGGAATAAGGGAACATGAATGTAATCAATAAGGAATATGGTAATACGTGATGAAGGTATTCATATGCTATTACGGGGTAAAAAGGATCTATATTATGTTTACCTTCCTTATAAATGTTGGACTGTGAGTTTGGATAGAAGTATTTTGGATAGTTCTAGTTTGGATTATTTTGGATTTCCATAAAAGGACAACCCGGAGGTCGGGCGGCAACCCGTCGCGTCCGGCAAGGCTGCGAGACTTGAACCCGCAACCGAAGGGCGACAAGGGTGTATCACCTACCACTGGCCCACGAGATGTCCTGGATTAAATAATGTAGTTTTTATTAAAAGATCTTTTAGATGAATTATAAATTCGTTTATTTTGGAACCCTATACGAATAGTGTAAATAGAATTTTTTTTACATTCTATTATCTTTTAGAGTGAAAGATGAGTATGTGGTAGAAATTTATTAATGGATAAAACTCTAATTATAAAGTAAGTATATCTCCATATGATCTTATCCAATCTCATAAAAAATTCCTCAATATTAAGAAAAGCAAATTAGAACAAAAATGTTTTCCTAGATGGTACCTTAAATCATCACTAATTTATGGCTTTGGGATTTGTTGGCCTTTTCATAGCCATGTTCTCTACCACTCTCCATCAGGTAATTGATGGTCAGATTTTTCTTCCATATCCATATTTTACTACATGGAACCCTAGTATGTGTTATTTTCGGTAATCTTCACACTTTCGACTCTTTATTTTAAATAGAGGCCTCATTAATTAATTTTTCGATGTGGGATTTCAACTAAGATATTTTGAAACGTCAAAAATGTGTTATCCTAATACCCTATGTTTTGTTGAACCGATGGTATTTCAAATCATCATAGATTGATGAATTTAAGGACCTCAATTTTATACTTGTTTGTGATTGATGACCTCAATCACTACCTATAAATATTTATGTTTTTCCTCCAATTATATGTCTCAAATTGCCACCAATGTTCTACTAATCGAGATCATAATTTGGTGGTGACCCTTTCATTTCTCTTTTCCTCATATTAAGACTAAATTTTAGTAACCCAATTTCCGATGTGGGTTTTCCCACAAATATATTATCTATTTTCAACCTTTTATTTTCGAAGAACAATTTCAAATTGCGAGGACGCAATTTATTGAAGGAGGGGAGAATGTAACACCCCAAGATTTCATTGTGTGTTATTTCTTCAAAATAATTCAATAACTTTCACTACATGCAACACCAAGTTCAAGCGCACCATGACTTACCAAACAAGCCGTTCAAAAGAAGTTATGAATAGTATTAGATAAATTTTAATGTTTATATAATCCTTATAATTTTAGAATCCATATTATGAGTTTCTTAGATATAATGCAAGAACAAATTCATTTTCAGTATTGCACTTTTATCAACTTTAATAGTGAACCATTTTTAAATACTATATTTTAAACTTTTTTACTAAATAGGGACATCAAAAATTTAAAATGAAACATCCCAAGCTTCTACGGTACGTTTCTCCTCGAATAATGCGATAGCGTGTGTTGTACGCAACCTCGAGTTCTAACACACACCACAACTAATTAAACTAGCCGTCGTGAATAGTAATACCTACTTTTTGAAATCATATATATTTTATATTTCAAAATGGACTTCATTTTTGGATTCGGAATATCGAAATTAACCTAGGGTGAAATTTTGGTACTTTTCGGATAACTTTTATATTTTGATGAATAGTGAAAATTACTAAATTTTAATTAAAAACAACTTTTTTAATCAAAATAATTAATATTGATAAATTATGAATTTTAGTAGGTTTAAAGTATATTTAGAATATATTTTTACCATTTAATATAATGTTGGTCATTGGACATAATTTTACAATTAAATTGAACATAAACAAGTGTCAATCTTTTGATAGTTATTATCTCTTAAAAACACGCTTTTTGTTTTGACAGTGGGAATTAATTTTAAATTAATTTCTGCCACTTCTGTGTTTTGAATTTAGAAAAATGGATTCCATATTTGGAATCAGGATGTTAAAATTGTGTAAATAGGTAACTTTTATTTTTAGACATTTTGAATAATTACTGCGGTAAATATTTTATTTACCATGGTTAAAGGGTAAATCCGGTAAATAAGGGTTAAAAAATAATATTATAATAATACAAAATTACCCTAAAACGTGTCCTAACCTTATTGGTGGACACATACCCGACCATGGGCATCCTTGGGTCAATTTGGGGACCCCTTGGAGCCACTTGTATGTGGTAGGGACACATTATATTAATAAAGTTAAAATAAAAATAAAAATGGCATAAGCTTACATATTTTAGAAGAACAATTTTTACATAGGGTTATACATGTTGTATTTTCGATTATAAATATTCATTAGAAAGATAAAAAGATTTCCTACATAATTATATTTTATTTATAATTTTTAGACATTAAATAATTTATTTTCTTTATGACACAATGATGATGTAGTAATTACTAAAATAGTGAAAAATTAAAATAATTGATCTTATAAATACCCAAATAATTATAATATGAAACTTTTAATGAATTAAACTAATTATCTATGATAATATGATATATTAGGATTGATTTAATTGACTTTTTTCGAAGTAATCAATCTGTTAGGAGTTTCACAAAAATAAACTATTGAATAGTGTCAAAATTGACATAAAAGAGTTCTTAAAACAAATATTATATTATTAATTGATATTAAATTTCTAAAAATATAAGGTTCGGCCAAGAGACTTATATTATGATACTTTCCTCATTAATGGACCACTTGGGGGTCTCTTGGATGTATATAGTAAGTTTATTAACCATATTATATAAAAATACAAAGAGACATTGTGAAAGTGAAACTAATTAACTTAGAGTTAATACTTAAAGATAAGGTTAATATAAGTACCCAAACCTGTATAAATTCTATTGGTTGAGTGGTTTTCGACCTATCCCCACCTTAACCTTTGAATAGTCAACTTTGGAGCCATTAGAAACCGAATATGAATTTATTATAAATTAATATTTCTAGCTTTTCCAAAGGTGCCCCTCACCCCTCTTATAAAAGGGCACTCCTCCTTCTCATTTCTTCACACCTCTCAAGCCACTTGGCTCGTCCAAACTCTGCCCAACTAATCTCCCCACATCCCTCTCCTCCTCCTTGAAGCTTCCCCTTAGGCAGAAAGCATTTCAAGAAGTCCTTTGGTTCCAACCAAAGTGAGTTACCTAAATTAAAGGTAACAATTTCTCTTAAATTATTTTCATTTATTTTGCTTCTCCAACCCCCAAACTCTTTTTATTTCCTTTCTTTTGTAACAACACCAGTATCCTCAATATACTAGGATGTTGTTATAAGAAGGATTAAAACTACACATACACACAACTCCATCTAATGGATGATGAACATAATGTTTCTGTGGATGGAAAACTAATGCCTCACGAAACGAAGATTGTTCAAATACATCTTACCACCTCTCATGGTGGCCATTATGATGGCACTGTAATTAAATATGATATTAATGATATATATTTTATATATAAGCTTCTGTAATTCCATTTTATTTCATACCATTATTCGTTTCATGTTGTATATACATACGATAATTTCATTTGAGGAAGTGCGGACTACCGCCCCCTTAAAATTATATGACTCGTTCATACCACACATGGAACGTATAAAGGATGGTGTTAATGAACTTAAGTAACATATATAAAATATTATATTATACTGGAATAGTAATATACCTATTTATCATTTGGATTCGATTCTTTTAAAATAAAAATTAAATGGAAGTAGCGTTTGTGCGTACGTACGGACTACCGTCTCCACGAACGCGATGAGATTCATTCTCCATCGTATCCATTAAAGTCTTATTCTCATTTTGGGGTTAAAAATAATGTTAATATCATTCTGATTATGAATAATATATAATCTATCCATTACAAACATGTCTTACGTAACCAAACATTTAAGAAGAACGAATCGATTATCACCCGAAACGACGATAATACTAAGATATTATTAATAAAGAAATGTTAAAAGATCATATATGATATCATATTAATGTATATGATTCTTGTATAATTTAATAAAAATTATTTCACCATTATACAGGAGGTTAACCTACCCCAACCAAGGAAAATTTCAAGGTAAGGGTTATTTCACAATCTCTTCATTATCCGAGGTTGTATTATACGTAATAATCTACTGGGATCTCTTTATCATCCACATCCATGTTTCTTCGAAATGTATTTCAAAACATTTTTACTATTTACAAGAATATGGGTTAAAGTCATTTATACCCTTGTTTGACTTTTTATAAGAGGTTTATAAAGGAATCTTTCCGTCGTTTTCAAAACAAGGTCCTTTTTAACCTTTTCGACAGAATTGAGATAAGAATGTTTTTTTAACTTATACGGCGGGTGCGGTTACATTCCGCCGTTATAAAATCGTCGAAGCTTTCCTTACAAGCTTATAAGAATATTTTCAAAGAAAATGTTTTATTTTATATGGATCTTAAATGATTTCAAAATAAAAGGAGATACTTCTTTTAAAAGAATTTTGATTTCATCTATGTCAACATCCTTTGATGGATTTTAAGATTATTTGAAGTTGATTTATTATAATACAAATCTTCTATATTGTATTGAAGGTTTTGTGATATGTTTGAATGTGGAGGTGCTATTTTATACCATTCATAGTTTATGGTGAAATTATTGACATTTCGTATGCTAGTTTTAACCCGAATGTTTATGTTATATTTCAAACTTTTCTTCAGATGAATGTGCTAAACAAGTATGTTCCGGGTTGGGGACCGGTAAAAGTAAGCCCTCCAGGTTGGGGACTGGTTAAAGTAAGCCCTCCGGTTTGGTCTCCGGTTATTAGAGGTACTCCAGGTTGGTGTCCGGTTATTAGAGGCACTCCGGGTTGGTGTCTGGTTATTAGAGGCACTCCGGGTTGGGTTCCGGTTAGAAGTAACCCCTAGGTCTTGGGATGAGGCCTAGACAATGAAATTAACGTTTGACATTATGCATTCCAACATTATGAAAGTGGTTATTGATTTTTGCATGTGATTATTCGATTAGTAGAATATCCATGTGAATAAGTAAATGGTATTATTTCATTTTATTTATGCCATACCATGTTGAATGTTCATGTTTAAAAGGCTTTTGTTTTAGTTATACATTGCCTTAAATGTTTATCCTTATTTATGAAAGTTTCCGCTATATTGTTATCCTTACTGGGCATTTGAGCTCACCCATTTTCTATGTTTTATTTTTCCCAGGTAGTGAAGAAGTAAATTATGAATGACTTGCAGGGATATTATGAGGGGTTAATAGTGTGGATATGAAGACTTTGTTTTTGTAGTAGTGTTTTCACTTTGAAATGTAATGTAAAACTTTATGATTATATCTAGTGTTTCCAAGGATACTAAACCAATCGGTCTTTCGGGATTTGATCTTTCTTGTGATCATGCCAATGTTACGAAGTAATGCACCGACTCTGGGTAGCTGGGGTCGGGGCGTTACAGTATATTTATATTTTCATGTGTTGTGTCTTTTGGAGAGTGTTTGTGTCATTTATCTACCACATTAGATGGAGTCTAAATGGTGGGGATACCTTAGTGGGTCCCAGTGTTAGTGAAACCATGTTTCCCTTATTGGTGGAAATAGTTGCGATTAGATATATTGGATTCCATTTGAGGATATTCCATATTGATTTTGAGGAATAATTATACCCCATGTTTTTTTAGGGACCATTATAATTTTAAATCATGTTACCTCTCTTTTGAACATTTTGATTTTTGATGTTTCATTATCTTCCATAATTTTTCAATACCTTTCATGGGTCAGAAAAAATTATAGTGAGGATAATTTTGAAACCCTTCATGTACCTTTTTAAATTTATTAATTAGTTATTAAAATGATATTTTATTTTAGATTTAGTTTTCATGAACTTATGGGATTTTTGGGCTGAAATGTTTTGGTTTTTAAAGTTTTAGGTGCGGTGCATGGCTAGCCAGCTTGTTTAGTAAATTGTGTGGAAACCATGTGAATGGTTTTGTATCAAGGAAAATTTGGTCAGAATAGTTAGCTCATAGTTCCTCAAACTATGTGAGCTCTAAAGGAAAATTGTGTGATAGTGATTTTTGAATCCAGTCGGTGTTGTATAGTAACTGCGCGGTTTGAAAAACTATATGGGTAAACCACATGGACATGCCAATAATTAAAAAATTTATTTTTATTTATTTTCTTTTTTTCTTAAACCCCTCTCCCCCATTACCATTTCTCATATATCATACACCAACATATAGACAAGACTCTTTGCTCATCATGCACCCCAACTCAAAAATCACACTCTCTGTGGAGTTTCATTGGGAATCCTTCATACTTTAGGGATGAACCTCCTATGCAAGAACTCTTATCCACTAGATTCAATTTTCCCATTCATTTTCTCCCTATCCCTATTATATTTCATATTTAATTGAACCCTAGGGTATATGGATGACCAGATTCATGTTGAAAATTTGAATTCAGGGTGTTTGATCCCTTAATCCAGAATTTTATTAAATGTTGGAATATTCTCCATCGAAGAAAATTTATTTAGTCTCACCCTCTATTGATTACAAGTATGATTTCACATTCAATAATTTTTAATTTAAGCAAAATTTATTAATTTATATCCAAAAAATATGTATTAATTTTATTATGAATAAACTGTACTTGTTTATATAATCATGTCATGACTTTCACTGGAAGCAATAAGTTTTCATTTTTGAAAGTATTTTTAAAATTTAATCTTATTTATTTATATTCAATAGTTTTTTATTAATTTACTCAAATATACATTCAAAATTATATCTGATCTATGAAAATTTTATTCAGTTTTCATGTTATTATCATGAGGAATTACTTATCACTAAATGTGGAGCATTAAATTATAAGTATGGATAAATCATTAAAAAAAATTAAAATAAAATATGTGGTTTTAAAATGGTTTGATCATGTTTGGGTTAGAACATAAATGAAAGGGAGGTTTTTGGACCATTTTGAATTTTAAATGGAATTTGATTAATTACTTAATATATTTCAAGAAATGGTTTGGAATCTGTAGTTTTAAAAAAAATATAAATGGTTTTGGAATGTGAATGTGTCTAGGAAAACCAAGTATCATTTATCATAAAGGCCTATTTTGAATTTTAAAAAATGATTCCACATAAAACCATGTGAGGCCTTCTTTGATTTTACACATGTTTGTATCTCCTTCTATAGATGGTGTTTTTTATATGTGGTGATGTGGGCTGTTGTTTCTGTCTACTTATGAATTTTTTAAACAACTATCTATCTCCTTCATTTCTTCGGTGTCTGTCGTGGGTGTTTTAGGTCTCTATGTAGATTTCTGAACGATTATAATCCCCTTGTTTAACATTTCAAGCTAGAGGAGTTTTTGTGGATTATTATGGTCCCCATATTGGATCACATGAAGTTACACCCTATTGGGATGGTGTTAAAGCAAGAAAAGTTTGATGATACTAATATAATGGATTGATTGTTTGAGGTAATGCAAAATTTATTATTGTAAAGTAAATATAGTGTTACTTGAGTTCCTAGGGTAGAGCCCATGCCACATACCTTTGATTGGTGGTTGACATTGGGAGGGATCCTTAGTTTTTTTTCTTGGTTGTTTTCTTCCCACATTATATTTCTTTTTGGACCCTTACCTTATTATGATTAAAATTATTATATTTTTTAGTTTAATTCTAGTTTAGAATGCTCTGGCTTTGATTATTGGTTTACATTCATTAAAACTGATTCAAAAGTTATTTTTGATAATTTATTCAATTTAGAGGTTTTTGATGCATTTTCATGTTAATTTGGAAATGAGTGTTTATTTTTTTCAAAGTGTTTTATGATAGAGAAATAAAAGTGCTTCAATTGATTTTTTCATTTTTTTTAAAATAAATGTGGAAACCATATGTTTGATTATATTTCAAACTAGATTGAATGATTTTTTATTAATTAAAATTATGGCATTAATAAAGGTGGGTGGAAACCTACTTAGTATTTTTTTTATCATGCCTATATTATCATTTCAATTTCTTGATTGGGATCACTTATAGAACACTCTTCAAGCATTGACTCTCTTGAGGGATTTATGGTTTGTTTTTTATTACATTCATCCAAGTGAGACTTTTAAAAGATTTTGAATCAGTTGTATTTATTTACATAGAATATCTAGTGTGTGTCCCTTTAAATGAGTTCTTTATTAATTTTAGTTCTTATTATCAATGGATGTCATTATTTCTTATGGTGATTAGGTGCTTTTGGGAGTTGCAGTATATTGAGGGAGATTAGGGGTGAGAGAGGTTTGTTGTATAGGATATTGAGTTTAGAGCTAAGACGAGAGATTAGTTTATATCTCACAATATCCTTTTCATGATTATGGTTTTTATATATTCTTTTTTACTTATAGTGTATATGTCTGACCCATGGATATTTCATGACAAATTATAAAAAAAATGTTTCTTAACTCCGATTTAAGAGTGAACACACTCCTATTGGATGTACCCAATTCCATGGTCCTTGTCTCCAGTGTTTGGGGTTCAAGAACTCCCACAAGTTCAATAGTGAGTTAATTTTGAAAATGTTTTGGATGGAGATACAGGCCTAGTGGTTACAGTATGTTTTATAAATTGACCTATGATTTTTGTCCTATGATTTCAAGATCAATTGGATTAATGTTCCATCTACTCTCAATCACCTTGGAGATAAGTTATGGTTTCTTAATGAGTCTAGGTGACCTTCCATTTGGATGGATATCATGGGAGAGTCTTATAGAGAGAATATAAAAAATTCGTGGATGTTTTTTATAGTTTTTTATATTTATTTGTCTATTTTATTCTTTGTATCAAAAAAATACAAATATAATCAAAAACATCTTCAATTAAAACTACACCCCTATATAATTCAAATAGAACACTCATCTAACATTTCCCCAAATCCTTCTCATAGAAAAAAACCCAAAATGACAAAATATCATTATATAAATAATGAAAATAGTCATTTAATCATTTCCTTGATTGAGCATATAATTTACCTCTATAAGATGAGTTATAGAAAAAGAAATTCCCACAAGTAATGTTCTATTAATCAATTAGAATACATAAACTAGGGAATTTACCATTTTTTCAACTAATAATGTATTTTCCTATAGTAATCATGTTCTTTTTCCTATTTATTTCAACCTAAAATTTTAACTTGGTTCTTCTAAATCAACAACAATTCCTGAACCCCCACTATATGATATAGCACCAAAGGTTGATGGTAATCTACCAAACACCTATTATGGAGTATCTTAAAAACCCAACCCTTATACACGAATGGGATTATCCCACCATAAAATTATTTCAAATTCATTATTTTTGGAAAATAAGGATGATTGTGTAGGGTATACATCCCAAGATTATTGGATTTTAACCTATTAATACAACAATACAAATATTTATTGTATAAATTATTTTAACTTCATAAAATTACTTAATTAATTTTTTTCATTATTAAGTTTTTGTAGTAATTAAATAACATTAAATTGATATAAAAATTACTTACTCTAGTTTATATTTTAGTTTCATACCCAAAACCATCATCATGTTTCTAATGAACATTCAGACACTTCTCTAATCATCCATTCATGTGACCTTAATCATGAACCTTTATAAAACAATTCATAACAATTTCGGTAAAATATATTTATTTATAAAAAATATATAATTTATATTTATTGAAATATTACTAAGATTAAAAAAAATAGAAAAAAATCAAGATCTAGAAATATAAGCAATTACTTTCTTTTCACAATGCATTAAATTGTTTAGATAATTCCAAGAAAAAATAGTATCATTAATAAAAAATATATAATTTTATTGGGTATATATTTTTAATTTACGATAAAATATGAAAATAAATCATGATATAAATCCCTTTAAATATCATAAAAACATTTATTACTCAATAGATATGTCTTTAGGCACTTTCACATACTTCAATCAAGTGGTTTAGAGGTATCATTAGACTCATGTCATAATATTCACAAAATTTCTCTCTATTTACTGCCCAAATTTTTTCATTACCCATGGTTATTAAATATAGTTAAGGATAAATAAATTAAAAAACTAATATAAATAATTAATATACCACTTTTTAGGTATATTTCATAATTTTACTCATTCCTTTCGTAATAGTTATAAATAAATATTAAATTCATATTTCCTTTATTTCAATATCAAACACCTCATTCATCCAAGCTATGTGAATATAAATAAAATATTTTTAATTATTGTAAATGATCCCAATATTTAATACTAGAGTTCCAAGAATTAATCTATATATTTTTACAGTGTCACTGATTAGCACCCCAATAAACTAAAAGGGGATAGTAATTTTAGCAACTTTCAGGTCTCATAAACCGAATCGATTCATATTTGTATCGCTACTGTTTTTATTTTTTTTCATTATGATAGATTAATTAAATAGTTAAAAATATATATATGTTTTTATAATGATATACATACTAGAAATGGAAACCCACCAATATTATAAAGATAGAGTAATGACAACCTACTACACCCTAGAGATTCATCCGACAATAAGCTCCCAATAGCATTTTGGAAAGATAGTGGATCACTAAAAGATTATGTTATAGTGGAATCACCTATATCCACAAAAAGTGATAGTATATATATAATTAATATAAATTATGATCTCTTATAATCTCTATTTGTTTCTACACATTCCAAATTTTAAAAAATGTATAGAATATATTCAATGTACAAAAAAGTATAAGTAAAATAATTTTTAAATTTGAAAAGTAACAAATTAGAATAATGTATATATATAAAATATAGTTATAAAAGTTACATAGTAATATAGATTCATTAAAGAATTATATGTTCAATTTTCTTCATTTTCATTGTACCCATTTCTATGAACATTTTTATGAAGATCACTTCATCATTTTCACCCTCCCTAGCACATTCTTTTGTTTAAATATTTTCATGTAAAAACAATTGAAATTTTTTTTCATGATGGGGTTAAATTTCAAAATTGACCATGTGACCATTATTTCCCATATCATACAATTATCTCTATTTTAAATGTATAAGAACACTCAAATATTCATGTACATTTTTGTCCAAAAAATAAATAAAATATTGTGAAGTCGTGAGAAATATATATATCCCTTCATGATCACTGACATGGATCAGGAGAGAGAATTTGGTATAAATAAAATGAAACAACTCTTTTTTATACCCCTATCAATATTTACCCACTTCTATTTGAATATAAAAAATTAAAAAAATTCATGATAGATTAATTTGATGATATAATCTACTTTTCATAGTATCCCACCACTACAAATTTAAAAAAATAACTATTTTGAGTTTTCAATACTTCTTTATAATTAATTATATGAAAAATTATGCCATTAATATTACAGGTATCAAATATCATATCTTTTCATAGATGAAATTGGTCCATTAACATTAAATTATTCTAAATTTTAGTTTGATTATAAAAAAACATTATTTACACAATAATATATAAGGTGTAACTTTTAACATTGACAAAATAGAAACATATAAATAATATGATTATGATTATGTACATATAAAGTGGTTGAACTATTCAAAAATATCCTAATTGACATCTTTTATTAATTACATCCAATTTCAAGCTCATCCCCTTAATCGTCTGTTTATTTTTAGTATCAATTTTATAAAAATAGATATAAAATAAGACTATTGGTAACACATATCTATGTTATTGTAGAAATTACAATTAAATTATTGTAAAATATTGATCCCTTTTCATTTAGTCATCTGACAGTTATAAATACTGATGACTATTTTTTGAAATGAATGTTATTGGATTTTTCATCAAAAAATTATTAATTATTGAATATAGTTTCAATTCCATCAAAATACCTAAAAAATGTGTTTTGATACTCATCAATAATGTATCCTTCAACAATATAGACTTCTGTTTGATCTTTATTCCTCACATATGACTGTAAATATCCTAAGTACCTGGGGAAAAATATAAGAAATATATTAAAAGTTTTACATAATGGTTTTATATAATTGAATTGATCAATTAAACTAAAAAATAAATTAATATAACTCTCAATTCGACACATCCATTGATAGTGTAAAGGTCCACCAATTATAACTTTACTAACAATATTAATAATAAAATTAATCCTGATAATTAAAAATAAATAGGGAAATAGCTTCTCCAAATGAATAAGTGACAACGCAATTATTTCGTAATTTTTTTAAATATGAATTGGATTTATTGTTTTTTCCCAAATATCTCAAAACAAGTATCACAACTTAATTATAAATATATTTACTTTTTTAGGTAACATAACATAAAATGTTAAGGGTAGAAACTACTCCATGAGAACATGTGATTGATGAATTTTCATTGCATGTAAAATTTGATGTTTTAAGTCAAAACACCATGAAATTATACTTTAATATCCATAAAAAACTTTTATATTATTTAATGTTTTATGGAATTCATATTTCTCTTGATTTTTCAATGTAATAAAAAACTGAAGGATTCTTACTATTCTAATTTTCCTACAACCCATACATTATATTAATTTCACCTATGTCCTTAATATAATTAAGGTGATCCTTTTATTCACCCTAATAATTAAGAAATGTAAAAATTGCATTATCATATAATTTATGCAACACCCCAATATTTTATGACATATTTTTTTCTAAATAATTTAATATTTATTATACTCTCTATTTCACACAACACTAATTATATCTTGTTTTTTATGAATGAAATAAGTTTTTCATGTGTTACATGCATCACCAAGTTAATATTTCACTACACACAAAACATATATTATCTTGTGGTACATGAAAGACTTTTTTTGTCTGTGTTAAATACAATGTTGAATTCCTTCGATAGCTTCTGTTACATACAAGACCATGTTTTACTAAACTACAATATAATATTTATATTATTATAAAAATATTAATATATTTATCTTATAGCCATTTGAATAGAAGATATTGATAAAATTAAATAATATATGAAAATATTTCCTAAAAAAATTAAAATTGAAATAATTTTTAATCAATTAATAATAAATGAAAATAAAAAATAATTTAATATAAAGGATATGTTTTATGAAAAAATATTTATTTGTTCCCAGGTAGGAATTTTATATTAATAAGTTAAATTAACCACTATTAGTGAGAGATATTAATGAAATTTATATATTATAAATTCAAAAAAAAAATTTGAAATTCATCCAATATGTTTTATATGCATAAAATAAAAACAAATCAAATTTTAGGTATAAACGGGTTTATTTTTATAATAGGGAGTTTTTCAGCCATTTAATAGAAGATTTGTTCTATAAATAATTTTTTACAATTTATTTTCTAAAATAACGTTTTTATAGTGGAATATTGAAATTTAATTTGTCTAAATTTTTTGTATTTTTCTAATATGTTTCATTTTTGGATGAATGGTGAAAAATACTAATTTTTAATTGAAAATTGGTTTTTTGTACTCATTATTTATACATTTAAATTATATTTTAAATATTTTTAAAATATATTTAGATAAATTATAAATATATTAATATTATTTAGGTAATTTGAATCTATTTCACATTGAAATTGGTTATAAAAACACTTCAATCATTTGAACATTTTCACATTAATAACCTTTTTTCTCGTCACATCTGCGGGATTAATTTTAATTTAATTTATTTCACTTATATGATTAAAATTTTGAAGAATGGATTTAAAATTTTGAATCATTATTATTTATGGTTTATAATAATTTCATGTTAATTTTTTATCAAATTTAATAATGAAAAAAAGTTAAAATTAATCACATTGATTAAAAGAAAAATGAGTTTACTAAGGGAATAAACTTTAAAATTAAAGGGAAAATAACCTAGAAAATTTTTCAATCCCCATTGTATAGCCATATTAATAAAATTTTACTTATTTTATGTAATTTTTTTGTGTTATTGAATCCTATTGTTAGGTAAAAATGTGGGTACACCAAAATTTTCTTTTAGAAATACCATGTGTATCCTCTCCCTCACATATAAATGGACACAACCTCTCCACCTCTCTTCACACCTATAAAGAATTATGTATCATCCAAAACCAAAAAAAAAACTTCCAAAATCCCTCATATCATCATATAAGCCTCAGTTTTGGCATAAATTAAAACAATTATGTCTTTTATTGCAAACCAAAAAGAGATAGTCAAAGAAGAGGTAACATTGTTCAATGAAAACTTTTGTTTTATTTATTTCTCCAGCCATTCAATTATTTTTATATTATTATTATATAATAAAATCAGTATATTCAATATACTTAAATCTTCATATGTTAATTTTAATACCTACAACTTCACACACTTCCATCAAATAGTATTCTCAATCATCATTCGTGTGTACAGTAGACTACCACATCGTGAACCGTTTTCATTTGTTATTTCATTACCACCTCATAAAATTGGTAATAATGATTTAAATACTGTCTTGATATGATATATATTATATTTAATATTTATTCATTATTCATTAAAAACTATATAACACATACCTTCATGCTTTCCATTTTGTGAGAATAAGTTAACTTTGTTTGTGGAAGTGTGGATTATGGCCTCCTCAATGTGATGTGATTCATTCATGATTTGCATAGAATGTGTTAAGGCTGGGTTTAGTAGAAATATTTTTTTATAAAATAATAATTCTACTCTAATTATAATATATAAATATCATTTAATTATCTTTCACTCAATATGAAAAAAAATTGGAAACAACGTTCATGCGTACGTATGGTCTACGGTCTCTATTAATGGTGTATTTTATTTCTATTTTTATCTTTTATAGGTTATTATAAATATATATATACTGAATATATATTATATTGACATAATTATTACATTATTTTAATGATTTAATCAATAAAAAATTAAGAGAACCAAAAATAAAAAGTCAACACTTATATGAAAAACTAAGCGGTTATTACCCAAAACGTAACTTTAACAAGGAATTTTTAATTAATGGATAATATAAAGTCATAATAAAATCATATATGGTATTATATATATTAATATGGTTCTATGATATATTTATAATAAACTTGTACTTATTATATAGTATTTTTTAACAAGTAAGACGAGAGTCATGACTTATGGTAAGGGGATTTCTAACCTCACTTTTATTTCTATGAGACTTATGTCATATTCACCACTTGTTTCTTTTTTATGGTGTATATACAGATATATGACATGTTATATATTAAATATAATTTATTATATTATATTAAAATTTTTAATTGGTTATATTATTTCATATATCTCATGATTCAAAAGTTACTCAAGTAGTAAGGGATTTCCCTCTCACTTTTACATTTCCGTGAGACACAATCCATTTTCACCACCTATTTCTTATATATTGTGTGTATAATTCCCATGGATGTATTTTATGATTCTTATAATTTAAATTATTGGTATTTAAAAACCCATTTTATAATCTCTCATTCATGGTGTTTATGGTTCAAAAGTTACCATATCGGTAAGAGAATTTTCTATCAATTTTCCAACTTTGAGATGTACATTATGTTATGCACCAATACTCTTTCACGAGGGGTATATAATGCCCATTTTATATGTAATATAATTAGTTCATTCATCCTTATTAAATTTTAAGTTTCATGTTATGATTTTCCTTCTCGGAGCTTAGGATTCAAGGTTACCAAATTGGTATGAGTTTTATCTTACAATCTCACTGTTTAGCGGAATTGTTTATGATCAAGTCTCTAATATTTAAATATCTGACATAACTCTCATGAAATATATTTAATTTTCATATAATTTGATTATTCAGTATATATTCAAGTA
This sequence comes from Viscum album, assembly GCA_963277665.1. NCBI lineage: Eukaryota > Viridiplantae > Streptophyta > Magnoliopsida > Santalales > Viscaceae > Viscum > Viscum album. The sequence goes on from OY728159.1 coordinate 1,391,070,537, forward strand.
ATTGTACAATTTATCCACTCTTTTGTACCTAATACAATTAAAAAAGTCTTTTATAAAATATGATTATATCTCTCTATTCAATCATAAATATGTTTTCACTCAAAAACCAAGTTTTCTTACAAAAAATAAAAAATGTTTTTAGATAATATTTTATGATAATTTTAAATAAAAATAATTTTTTAAACATTTTATGATCTAAAAAGTGTTTGAAATGGTTTTCAAATCATCTTTTACATCTTTTCAATTTTATTTTCAAAGAAAGAGGATTTCAAAATGTATTATGTTTCAAAAAAAATATTTAAAGAAAAAATGATATTTTATTCAATAAATATTTTAAATTATTTATAAATCATAATTCATAAGTTATCAATGTCATTTTAAAATAAAATATTTTTTGTAAATTTTTTATTTCTTAAAATATAATTTTCAATGAAAAGTTACTTTCCTTAAGAAATTATCCAAGTGATCTTTCAAAATCCTTCTCTATATAATTTGAAATACTTTTATATTTTTTATTCTCTACTATAGAATGATCCAAGGAAAAAATTAATATTCTTTATTTTAATGGTTTATGCTTAATATGAAAATTAATTTATGAAACACATTTCCCTTTCATTGGTTATACCATGATAAAATGCTTAAGAAATCTGCTTCCTTTCATAGGTTATTCTATAATGAATTGATTATAAAACATGTATCTTTTTCATAGGTTATTATATGATGACATATTTTTAATACCTATTTCATGTATTTGGTTATCATATGATTTTTATGAAACCTATATCTTTTCATGGGTCATGAAATAATGAATGTTTTATTTTATTGTGCCACACATATGTATGATTTCATAATGTGACAGGTGGGACCTATATCTCCTTCTAATGCATTGGGTAAAAATTTATAACTCATGTTATAATTATGGGAAACAAGTCCATGGTATTCAAACACTATAGGAAGAATTTGTAACCATATCCACTATGAGGAAAGGTCTTCTACTAAGTATAGTGTTGTGTCCCTCTTAGGTGGTACATCCACCTATAGATAAACCTGATTTCATCAACACAATGTTATGTTTGAACCTAATTACCTGCTCAAAATTTTAATCATAAACCCAATTACATGTTCAGATTGTTATGTGTGAAACTGATTATATGTTCACAATGTTTTTAATGAACCTTATTACGTGTTAACAATGTTATGTGTGACCTAATTACATGTTCAAAATTTTATATATGGACCTGTTTTAATGTCCATATATTTATTTTAGGGACTCATTTAATATCCATAACTAAATGAGTGAAACTATTTCAGTTTACACATGTTCACAATTTTGTAAGTTGATGTGTATACCAAAACTTTATGTATTATTCTTATGTTATTATATCATGGATCATGTTATTTGATACCCGTTTTATAAATGTCTTATAAAATTAAAATTATTATTCCATGACTCATGATTATGATCGTTGATATGTGGGGTATGGTATTTAAATATTTCCCTCATTTTCTCATACCCTTATATTCATGTTATTCATACATATTTTCTTTATTTTACCTTACTGAGAATTTCAGAAAACCCTTTCTTATGTTTCATTTCCCCATGTCATGATGAATGGTTTTATGTAGGATTACTAATGATGAAGATATTTATGGGATAATTTTGAGGTATTTCACCATACTGGAAGATATTGTGTTCTATGTTTTCAAAGACACTACACTATTATGGTCCTCTATAATGTACTTTTGTAATGTGCGAGATATTCACCTAAAATGTTATAATATCCATTTATGTTAAGGTTGGGTCAATATAGTTGGTATCAAAGTAAAGGTTTAGTAAAATTTTTAAAATAAGGATGAGAAAGATTTAGTTTTATCCCCATGTATATTTGTAAGGATATGTATAAGGATGTCTATGAGTATAAGTCTAAGGATGAGTCAAATTATAGGAAAATTCCCTAGAATATTGGTAAAGCATTGGGAGAGTAGTTTCTATGAAATTACATCAATTTTTGGATATGAAAAGTGGATGTGGATCTGGAAAAGATTTACATAGGGGTAACAACCCAAAAAACACTTTATTGAGCAAGAATTGATAGAGAACTTGTGTGCGATAGTGGGACTTGCTACAAACCAGGGTGGATGCTCTCATGGTATATAATTTGAAATTAAATAACTTTTTATCAAACATCAAAAAGGATTTTAATAGAATATGAATATGAATGAAATTATCTAAAACTGTGTTTTAATGGATTTAATATAAGGTATCATGATTTTAGAATCCTATAAGTCATTTTTCTTGATTATGTGGATTTAATCTATGATAAGTGTTTATAATGATATGATTTCTAGTTTTATTAAATGGTTGTAACCCAAATGAACTGTGTTAATGAGGAATGAAATGTACAATGCATTGATGGTCCTCCTGAAAAACTGAATGTTATGGGATATGGAATGATAAACCTACTTTCTATGACCACAAAACCTTATGAATCTATGAATCATGCTGAGCTTCCAAATGATCAAATGAGGGAGAACATTTTCATGAATCCTTTATAAGGAAATACCGAACTTATTTTAATATAACAATTGATCCAGTATTTTTTTAGCAATAGATCTATATGATGGAAAATATTCTTTTCATTGTCCACTTTTTAGAACATGAAAAATTTATTTTGGCCTCTTATCACATGTATGGTGAGGAGAATCAACGGTGTACCTCTATCAATAATTCAGGGAAACTTGATAAAACTAACTAGATGGATTTTTATGAGTACAAGAAAATATTTTCCAATAAGTACCTTCCTCATATTCTTTTTACAAAATGGTAGATTGGAGTTTCCCATCAATATCCTAGTTTTTAAAAGAAAAGGATTATGGATTTAAAATGAAACTCTAAGAACCATGGAGAGAATAATATGATCTTTCCTTTATGTTTATAGTGTGTGAAGAATCATAGAGGGAATCTGTTGAATGGTAATTTGATGGGATTTAAATGTGTAAAGGTATGTCATAAAGTTTTTGAAGTCTTAAATATGATTAATTGGATGGTTAATGAAATAGTTGAGAATATAACACCTACTAATTCACAACCAACACTACAGTGTTTCAATTGCAAGGAGTTTTGTAGTTATGCTAACAAGTTCCCCAATCCAAGGACTAATGTGGATGATAATCCAATAAACCCTCTAAATATAGTGGAAAAAAGGGAAATCTTATGCTATCATTATGGTTAATGTTAACAATGATAAGTAAGGAATAATAATCCTTCTATATTTTTTTATGATTCTCATGTTTGATTTTGTATGAATAAGCCTTATGAAAATATTATCAGTGAAAATTTCATATGATTACCTCCCATTACATGAATCCTAGAATAATAAAATCAGATTTTATTTTCTATCAGTATGAGGATGGACCAAATTTTTTACTGAAATTGTTTTTAGTGTATGATAACATCTTTTTTAAGGAATAATTGGTGAATTATATTTTTTAAGGGTTATAAGGTTAACCATTTATCGAATGGTTTTAGTTGAACATTGGATGTGGTTTTGGAGATTAATGTAATACATTGTCATATGATGATTTATTCATATTAGATAACCTATGTTAACCATTTTTTATGATAAAAAAAGATAAATAGATTTAATTATTGTTTTATTTATCAATATTATGATCCATTACTGATTTAGGCATAAAAATTCCACCTTTATTTTTGGAGGAACAGAATAAGTGTAAATTGGTTGGGCACAACCAAAGGGTGAGAGTGTGTATATGAAATTGAATTTAGTCAATTAAATATATATCCTTCTAAAAATTATTCAACATTAGTAAAATGGTCTTCAAATAAAATGTTTTTACGTTATCATAATTTTTAATGATATCAAATACCTTTTTGAAGCCTCTTTTGTTTATGTCCTTGTGATCAATAATTTTCTCCTAACCATGTTTTTTATCACTCTCCATCATGATTTGGGTGTTGTTTTTTTCCTTCATGTCAATTATTTCGCTTCTCATTTACGATATCCTATGTTGAAACCAAGTTATGAGTAACTTTGGATAATTTTTCTGTTTCCAACCTACCAGTTTAAAAGGAAGTTATAGTATTAATTTTTATGATGTGGCTAACTATGAAATAAAATTTCAAGGATCACACTTTTTATGATACAAATAAATTTTTAGGGATAAATTAATTTTAACTGTGGTAGAATGTAACACCCTTAAATTTTATTAAATTAGTTTTTACAAATTAATTTAATATTATTGATATTTTCCATTTCATGCAACACTGAATCTATCTTATGTTATCTGAAAGAACAGTTTTTGGCTTTCATTACACACAACACAAAGTTAATCATTCACTTCACACAACACATGGATTTCCTTGATGTACCCGCAACACTATTTTTGTATTGTGTTATACACAATGTTGAGTTCCTTTGATATCTTGTGTTACACGCAACACTGCATTTTATCAAACTACAATATTCATTTAATATAATTAAAGTATTATTATAGTTATCATCTTTCCATTTCAATGAAATATATGAGTAATATTATTTAATTATTAAAATATGGTTTACTCATGTTTATAAAATTATTTCTTTTCTTATCAATTTATTATAAATAAAAATAAATATAAATTGAATATAAATGATGTGTTTTTATAAAAAACTTTTTTTGTTCCCATAAAGATGTTTTATGTTAAAAAATTAAATTAATAAATATTAGTGAGAAATATTAATGAAATTTATATATTATAAATTCAACTCATTTTTTAACAATAATCTATTATGTTTCACATGCATAAACTAAGAACAAATCCAATTTTAGGCATGAAAAAAGCTATATTTTTATAAAAGACATTTTTTCCACCTTTTAATGTAAGAAATATTTTAAAACTAATATTATAAAATTTTATAATTTTCATTTTAAAAAATAATCTTAATTTTTGGCATTAAATATAAAAAATTTCTTTGGTTTGATTTTTGGTATTTTTCTGAGAAGTTTCATTTTTTGGAAGAATAATGAAAAATGATGAATTTTAATTGAAAACTACCTTTCTGTTCAAGTTATATGTATATTTAAATAATATTTTAAATAGTTTTTAAAGAATATTTACATCAATTTTACATATATTAAACTATTTTAATTCATTTTAATCAATTTCACAATGAAATTGGATATTAAAAAAATTTCAATCTTTTGAGCATTTTCACTTTAAAAACTCATGTTCTCTCGCCATCTGTGGGATTAATTTAAAATTAATTTCTCCAACTTCAGTTAATGGAATTTGGATAAATGGATTCCAAATTTATAATTATAATTATTTATAGTATCTAATAATTCCAAAAAAAAAATTTACCAAAATTATTAGTGAAAAAAGTTACAATTTATCAAATTGATTAAGAGAAAAATTAGTTTACTATTAGAATAATCATTAAACATAAAAGAAAAAATGAAATATAATCTTATTAAAAATAAATTTTATGTATATATTTAGACTATTTCACCTATATTATCTATTTTTTGTACTATATAAATTTCGTTTTTGGTTCAAACATGCATACACCTGTCTTTCTTTCCAAAAATATCAAGTGTGTCCTCTCCCACACTTATAAAATCCCACCACTTAGCACCCTATGTTAAACCTCTAAAGGATTTTTTCTCACCAAAAACCTTCCCAAATAAACTCTTAAAATCCCTCATCTCATACTATAATCCTCACTTTAGTAATAAATCAAAATGCCGATGTTCTTTGGTGAGTTACCCTAAGAAGAGGTAACATTCTTCGACAAGCTCCTTTGTTTTATTTATTTCTACACCCCTTTAATTATTTTTATATAGTGATTATATGATAACCTCAGTATCATAAATATACTGAGATTTTTTTATGTTTATGACCTTCAACATCATGCACTTCAATCTAATGGGATTCACAATCATCATTTGTGTGTACGGAAGATTACCACCTCGCGAACTGATGTCGTTCGTTTTTCCATTATCACCTCTTAAAGTTAGGAATATTTATGGAGATAATGTTTTTAAATGATATATATGATATTTATTATGTTTTTATACATATTTAATTATTAAATAACAAATGATTTCATGATTTCCATTTTGTGGGAATAAGATAACAAGGTTTGTGGACATGTGGACTATTGAATCCTCAAAGTGATGTGATTCACTCACGCTTTATGTATAATGTATTCATCATGGGTTTGATAGAAAAAATTTATATTTTTGAATTAATAATTATTCTAGTATGATAATATATATATTTCTTTTAAATTTCTTTCATTAAATATGATAATAAAAAGGAAATAACGTTCATGTTTACGTACTGATTACCATCTCCATGAACATTGTATTTCACTTCTTATTTATATATTTTATATATTATTATAAATAAATATATAATGAATATATAATATAAATATAGAATGGTTCAACTCATTAAATTAGTAAATAAATATCAAAGTAATAGAACCTAAAATAAAAAGTCAAAACTTATACAAAAAACAAAGTGGTTATTACAGGAAATATAACATTAAAAATGAATTTTTAATGAATATGTAATATAAATTCATAATAAAATCATGCATGTTATTATTTACATGAATATGTTAATGGGATAGATTTATTATAAACATATATTTATTATACCAGAGTTTTGAACCAGTATGACGAGAGTCATGACATAAGGATAGGGGATTTCTAGTCTCACTTTTATTTCTGTGTGACTTAGACATATTCAACACTCATTTATTTTTTGTGGTGTATTTAAATACATATGATATTTTATATCAAGAATTTAATTTATTCAATGATAGTAAATTTTTCAATTGATATTATTATTTTATATATCTCATGATTCAAAGAGTTACTCATGTAGGAAGTGATATTCATCTCATTTTTATTTTTCAGTGAGACACCAGCCATGTTCACCACCTTTTTCTTCCATGTGGTTTCTATAATTACCAAGAATTTATTTTATGAAGATTATAATTAAAATTATTTTTATTTAAATATCCATTTTCTGATCTATCCTTCATGGGATTTATAGTTCAATAGTTACCAAATCAATAAGATATTTTCTCTCAATTTTCCTTCTTTGAGATGTATATTATGTTATGCACCTATACCATTTCATGAGGTGTATATAAAACCCCTTTAACATGTAATATATTGAATTTATTCAACCTAATTATATTTTATGTTTCATTTTATATTATTCCATCATTGGGATTTGGATCCAAGGTTAGCAAAGTGGTAATAGTTTTATGTTACAATCTCATCATCTATCGAGATTGTTTATGATCAACTCTATAATGTAAAAATAAAAAGACCTACCTCTCAAAGAATATAATGAATTAATTTATCCTGTGAAAATTCAAGATATTTTTTAGTTATGGTACCATTTATCCAACAATTTTATCTTAATACAATTAAGAAAATTATTTTGTATATAATCCAAATCTATCTCTCTATTCTGTTAGAAATCTAATTTCATTCAAAAACCTTGTTATCTAAAAATGTTTTAAAAAATGTTTTTAAATGATATTTTTTGAAAATTCTCAATTTAAATTATTTAAAAATGATTTTTGTTTTAAAAAAAGTTTAAATTTGTTTTCAAATGTTTCTTTGTAATTTTTCATGTTTATTTTCAAATAAAAAGGGTTTCAAAATGTTTCTTTTTTTTTAAATATTTGTTCAAATATTGAAGGATATTTTTTCAAAAGAAACGTTTTAAATTATTTTTAAAGATTCCATCATACTTTTTCAATGTGGTTTTAAGATAAAATATTTTTGAATATTTTTTGTGTCATAAAAATTTATTTTTATAGAAATTTTATTATCCATAAAAATTGATTCAAGTAATCTTTTAAAATCCTTATCCATTTAAGTTGAAATCCTTCGATATAGATTATTATTTACATGGGAATATAAGGAAGATTTTATTATTAATTTTTTTAATAGTTTATGTTTAAGATGATATGTTATTTATGAAACTTGCTTCTATTCCACTGCTTATACCATGATAAAACACTTATGAAACCTGATTCCCTTAATGGGTTATTCTATGATGAAATGATAATGAAATTTGACTCTTTTTCATAGATTATGATATGATGAAATGTTTATAATACCCATTTCATTTATTGGGTTATGATATGATGTTTATGAAAACTATCTCTTTGTATGGGTCATGAAATAAACAATGTTTTATTACCTATTATCCCGCGTATCTATGATTTAATTATGTGAAGGTTGAGACCAATATATCTCCCCAATGAGTTGGGTAAATATTCACATGTAATAAGATAATAATGGAAATAAAGTAGATAGGATTGATCCATTATATGAAAAATGTGTAACTGGATCCACTATAAGGAAAAGTCCACCACTAGTGATGGTAGTGTGTCCCACCAAGAAGGTATAGCCATTGTAATGTCACAGACCTGGATGCCACTAAAAGTTCCTAGAGCCTGATAGGTTACATCATAGATGCCCTACTTTTCTTACAGGATTATTACAACAATTTAAAGATAATAAAACATAAAATGGTTACAAAACCATGATCAAAAGGTTTAGTATATTGGGAAAACTATGACCATATATACTTTTACAAAATAAAACATAAATTTTATTTAGTTCCTTATTCTATAGCTTCTTAGTGGCCCTTGTGTTCTCTTTAGTACAAGAAATCACATGGGGATATATGATATTAAATGGGTGAGATAAAATCCAATTAAAAGGGTATATAAGCAAATGGATCAATATAACATTAGGTGAGTATAATCATCATCAAAACATTATCATCATAATCATGAGAGGAAGCATTAGATAAAGGCATGGAATCTGGAAATGCATAAAAATAAAACATCATGTCTTAGTGGTTAAATACCAAAAAAATATAGAATCATTTTTACACGTATTTCACTTTATCCCATGAGATTAATAACATTATCCAATGCATTGGAGTTCTATATAATTTTTGGTGCACCCTTCACATCATAACATTTACATAATCATTCATGCCACATAGAACATATAATAACCTTTTCCACAAAATAACCCATGGAAGGGAAATTTTTTTTATGATAATTTCTTAAATAAATCATTAATGAATAAACTTATTGGGTCCTCAAAATTAAAAGGTAGTAGAATACTTGGTATAATAACCGTCAATATTGAGTGGAGAAGAAACAATCTCAAGAAGAGTAAAAATGTTTCTTTATAAATAAGATTGATTTTGGAAAAAATATTTTTATCTATAATAATATATTATCAGAAGCATCAAAATAATAAAAATTAAAATATGAGGACAATGAAATTATACTTGTGGAATATTGAAAAAACATCCATACTAAAATTTGGAACGAAAGATGAATAAGCCAAAGAAATAAATTGGGTTTGAGAATACCCTTACATTGTGCCTGAATGATTTATTCACTTTAATATTGAGGATAATATAATTAGATTCACTAATTTAAAAAATTGAGAAAATCTTATACATTTATTTTATTTATTAAGGTAATGTACGGCCTTTTGATGTGTTATAGAGGCCAATTTCAATGTTTAAGAGTGTTCATTTTCTCACTTCATCATTATTCATGTATGGGAGATCATATAAAATGAGAATAAGTCTACTGAATTCAAATTATATTTTATTGATGAACATATATAAGTTTAAATGTTACATATATCATCTGTTATTATTTTATGAGTATTAATCATTAAATAAAATGATAATGATTATCATTTAGATTAATTTGGAAGCTTTTCGGTCATCATGAAGTTGTCTTGTTTATTTATTTAATATTATGTATATATTTTTGTTAAAGAAAAATAAAAAAGTTATATAATACATGTTAAAATATTTTTCAACCATTCAAATGGTTGTATCACTAGACATGAAGGAATTAATTTAAAATGAAAACCTGTCATCCTTGAAGGTAATAAATCAACACCTCATAGATGTACTTATCATTTTCAAAATAATAGGAAGATGCGAATAGGTTTAATGATGGTTCTTCCATTAACATAATAGAAATTTTGTATATAAAAGATATTATAGTTATCATGAAACTTGGATAAGGGGTGGTGAGTATATAATAAAAAAATAAATTGAAAATAAATTAAAAGAAAAATAAAGAGGATGTTACCACTTGAATTTATCCTCCTTGAGAACCTCATTAGAAAAAAGTGTTTGGACTTTTGGTGAGATAAAGGGATCTTAGAAGTGGAGGAGTGGCTTGGTAAGAGTATTGGGAAGAATTTGGACAAGCTTCAATGCTTTGGAGGTGTGAGAAGAAGATGAAATGAGGGGTGGTATTCATAGTGGAGTGGTGGGGTGTTTTCACATTATTTTATTCATTATTTTATTATTTTGGCTCAAGACTATTAATAGTTTGAACCATATCACTAAATATATTAAAATATTTAATGATAGTGTGATATTATATTCTTACATCATTCATACATCATTTATGACTCAATAATACATGTATTTAGTATACATTGTAAATTATCAAATTTCACTATTCAACAAAAAATCACGTATTTTATAAAAAATCTCTCTAAAAAATTTACAATGTGTAGAATTCAAAAATGAACTCCATTTTTATAAAACTAAATTTTTAAATTTGATAAATTTTATTTTTAATTAAATTCCTCATTTATTCCAAAAATACTAATTTTAAAATTTCAACTGATTTTATAAAAATGTCCAAAATTATCTTAGGTCTAATAAAATTATATTTTAATCATAAGAAAAATAATTATTAATTTATGAGTGTATTTTATGAAAGTAAATTTTATTTTAAATAATTATAATAATTATAAAATTGTAAATCAATATTTTTGACTTATACAAATACTAATACTTAATTTATCATTTTTAATATAATTATTTAGTTATTTAGTAATATAAATATATTATATTTCTATTCATAGGATACCAAAAAAAACTTACTTTCGAAGGTGAAGTTACTATTTTATTGGATATATTACTATTCCTAAGGGTTATGTTACAATTCCAAAGGTCAAGTTACTATTTCATTAGTATAGGTTCCTTAACTTCTAGAAAAATAATCTTATTTCATTCAATATTCATTTATAAAGATTTTATTGTTATATATATGTGATTATATGTGATTTATAGTACATGAAATAATTATAATATGAGAGAAATTCCATTGATAAAAGTATCTGTCATTACACACATGACCTCAAGTTCATCTCCCTAAATGCTAGAAGTTGTCGACTAGCACTGACAGACCTAGTTGTATCCATGGGGAGACTACGCCCTCATCACCAGAATGTAACACATTGGAAACTCAATAACCAAAAAGTAGAAGAAGTAGTATAACAATCATAAAAAATTATTCCGTAAAATATTTATATATAAACAATTCCAATTCATTTCATTTGCAAAATTATGATACTTGATATGTGTCTAATAAAGAATCCAAAATAGAACCATAGTAGTAAAAGACAATACGTGTATCCCAAAATACCAAAAATACCAAAAATGTAATCTTTGTACAAAATAATGTGCCTCATCTCAGTCCCATGTTCCCCAACGCCTATGCAGGGAACAAAATCAACTCTTAAAAAATAGGTGCTTTTTCCAGTCCCTACCTGTATCTATATTGTATATTTGGGTACCTAGATGTAGTTCAAACTGGGTTTGAGACATAATCCTATTAAGAAACCACCCAAAGCTCTATTAAATCTAGGATTTATAATATAGTAAGATAAGAATTATGTTAGTAAAATAGAAAATAAGTATAGAAAAGTGAAGTTCACATGGCATGTACACTACTAAGAAATTGATATTGACTTTAATCTTAAGGATCCTTAAAAAAAGTTTCAAGTTCCTAAAAATGATTCTATAAGTAAAAAATGGAGTAACCACTATGGTAGTTTCATATAAACCATATATTCATTTCAACCATGACTTTTTGTACAATCGGAGGAGTCAAAAACATATGTAGTCGTTCCATTCAACCGATCATAACATATTTCTCATGAACATGTTGTATAATCAATGTTTCACAATTACCACGATTATTTTGTATAATGAAGTGTTAGAACATGCAGGGGTGAATCCAAGGTGTAAAAGACCAAGTATTACTCATTGGATCCCAAGATCATCTTGATGGAAACTCTTTTAGGCACTGGTTGGAGTCCTAGGAGCATTTCATACCAAACATGTCTGATGCAAGTCCAAGAAAGCCGGATCAAAGGAGTAGAGAAGGCCCAAGGCATCCCACAGAATCAACAACCAAGGAGCATACTCTACCCATGGCATCCATTACCACATAAAGATATAAGGAGTAACCTCCAAGTCATCTAAATGGAAACAAGACCCTTGGTATACCAACCCAGGTGTATCCTACAATTTCAAATACATCTCATCTCATTCATCAATCAAACCATTACTATTTAATATCATGAGTATACCCACTCATTATCCGCAATTCATATTAAATTACACAACATAAGTATACCCACTCATATATAACAATTCACATTCAAGATAAGCAATGATTATACCTACAAATTTAACCAAACCATTTATAATTAAAACATTAAATGATTCGACATCAACATGTTATCACAATGCAAAGGAGATAGCCCATCTCTTAAAAATATCAACTAATTAAAATCATTTATTAAAGGGATTCATCAATATAGAAAAGCATAAACTCACACCATGGGTGGTTTTACATTTAATAAACAATGTTAATTCATAAGGAACGCACCATGGGTGGCCATGGTTAGGGAAACAACCTCCAACTCAACACCAATGAATTAAAAGTCATCTCTAGCATGTCAAATTCCATTTAAATCAATTAATCAAATTATTTCTGGTGACGCACCCAAAATTATGGCGGGTGTAATAATAGAGGGTACCATAATAAATCCCTAAAACATAATAAAACTTTATAGACCACCTACAGTGGCTCGGTAGTATAATGATCATCCAGTATCAGCTCTGGATTTAACTTAGATCAAGTGAAATTTGAAGAAAAAACAAAGACAATATAAATTTGGATAATGATCTTGAAACTAAATAGTGTATCCAATATCAAAAAAAATCGAAAAAATTTATCTAGTACTCACCAATTTGGATTTAGTGAGATCAGTGGCACTTGAATCAAATATTATAAAAAGGATTGGGAGAAATTTCTACTTTAGTCTCAAGGATGGATTCAAAATGGAGGGACTTATTATGTGGGAGAAGAAAAGAAATATTGGTTATAAATATATTTTTACTACTATTAAAATGTTAATTTCACCAAAAAAACATAGGGGTCATAAGGTTTACGTACATGATTATTTATAAGAGAAGGGTACGAGCATGGTTTACATGCACGATTTGACCAACTGTGTGCAAATAGTGCCCAATCCCACTGTCAAAATTGAAAACCAACCCACACCATTGTGCATGTCCTCTCGCATGGTTTCCTAAAATAGTGTAAGCTCCTCCAACTATCATTAAATCCTCTCATGGTTTTCTCTACCATGCATATTTCCCCCACATGGTTTGAACTAACTCTGCGCTAGGCATTATTCACCCCTAAAATTAGGTTTCAGGCTCCGAACAGGCCCCAGACACCACTGATTCCTCCATAGTCTCAAAGAAAATTCATATTAGGACATATTTAATCATTTAAACTAAAACAGGGTCTCTAAATCATAAATAAATACAGTTTCTTACAATACTCCCCCTTAAAGATATTCATCCAGGAATTATGCCATGAAGGTTTATTAAGATTCTTTGGAGAACAACTCTATCCACTAAGCACATATGTACACCTCCCACACCCAGGTCTCATCTTATAAATGGTTTTGGTACCATATCACTCATACTGGAGTAACTAACCAATCTCATAGAATATTCTTCCTTCTATCAACGATTCAAGTTGGATGCTCCTCAAAGGAAGCATCGAACTATAGATCAACATCCTCAGGATAAAAATAATGAGATGAATCTAAATGAAAATGGCATAGATGAGATATCTGAAAGACATTGTTCATGGCTCAATACCTCTGAGTAAATTGAAACTGATAATATAATAACCCAACTCTCCCAAGAATCTCAAACGGATAGTCATATCATAGTGAAATCATACCTTGTCCATTGATCTATCTATGTCCTAGCCATTGTGAAACATGTCAAAAATACTAAATCCCTGACCTCGAACACTATAGGTCATCTGTGGAAATCAGAATAAGATTTATGTCAAGACTGTATAGTAACCATTTGCTTCAATATCAATTGGGCCTTCTCAGAAGTCTCCCACATGAGATGTGGTCGCACTACAGTTGTGTCACCAACTTCTAATTAGAATAGGGGTGTATGGTATGGACTACCATATAATAACAAATAAGGAACCATCTAAAAATTACCTTGAATTATATTTTTTTAGGTGAAATGAACTAAGATTATATGCCTCTCCCATGATCCCTAAGAACTAGGATGAATTTTTATAGCATATTCTCTATCACTGGAATCTTGTGCTCTGACTTTCCATCTATTTGGGGGTGGTAAGTTTTTTTCAGAAGGACATGTGTACCTAAATCCATCTAAAAACCTTTAAAAACCATGAATTAAAACTGGTATCCTTCTTTGAAACAATAGTATTTGGGACCCCATTAATGTGTACTTTCTCACAAATATAAAACCTCCCAATCTCATCGACACTGAAAGAATCCTTGATAGGTCAAAAATGAGAAAATTCATGATCCTATTAGCAAAATACCATAAAAAATCATTATCTATAGATGGACTTGGTAAACCTATCATGAAATTCATCACAACTTCATTTCATTTCCACTCGTCAATGGGAATCTTCTTTAAAACCCTGTCTAGTTTCTAGAGTTCTGACTTCACCTACTGATGGGTGGAACATCTCCGAACAAAACTATCTACAAAACTTTTCTTACAAGGCCAATGGTATTAGTGAGCTCATTTATCTAGAGACATGAACATTTCATAGTCTCTATAAACATATAGCTTATGGTTCTCCCCGTCATGAATTTTATCACAAGAACGATCCAATTTTGAACCATGGTACCTCCAATTTTTGTAATTGACTTACGAATCATGCCAATAAGAATCCTAGAAACACTCTCGGTGTGACATCATTAACTGGGTGAATATGACAACATCTGAGGAAAAATCCAGGACCATATCATAAAGGAACTGTCGAATCTTAACCAACCAAGCTGAAATTGTTATCTCAATCATTACAAAAATGCATTCTCATCTTTTTTTACCACACCCTCCATAATGTAATGAAATGTCTAAACTAGTTCCTTACAACTATAAAAATTGAACAAAAATAATAACAAGTCAATCAAACCCTTTTAAATATTCTTACAATTCTTTGCTTAGATGAAATTTATATTAGAAACTGAAACACAAAACCTTCTTCCAAGGAATCTTTCATTTACAAAAGAACATCTCCACCTATGTCCATACATGACTCTCAGTGAACCTCCAGGGTCAAATTTTCATCCTACCATTTAAAACATTACTACCACAACACAAACAAGGCGGTAACCCAATTCCATCTCACTAGAATCATCACCCTTTATAGAAATCACCTCAATCCTAACATGATTCTAGGTTAAACTCGTATTCATTTAACTGTAGTATAGGTAACTAACCCCATGTAGTCTATACTCTATAATTATAAGTGATACATCATTACTAGGATAATACATCCACTATAATACATTAACGGATCCAAGTGAAGAATCCACCTAGTATTCTAGTCAAATGAGATTAAATGGTGTACAAGATACCATCAAAAAAATTCTTATTGGGGAACCTAAGTATAACTCAAAACTAACCATGCCTCGATAAGAACCATGCATCAATGTTCAACATTGAGTAAAATACACAAATAAGTCCAACCGCTTTTAAAAATTTAGTGTGGTGTAAGACAGACACTCTCTTTGTACTTCAAGGATTATGTTAATGTATGGAAAATGCTTGTCTCTCAAAAATGATTAAACCAAGATAATTTTAATGGGTTTTAACTAATAAGGAAACCAAAATAAGAATAGTTGGACCACTACTAGTCAACTTATTAAAAGAATATTGGCTTCAACTACCAATGAATCGCCATTAACTGAACCAAAATACCTCCACCAACTGAGAAATATCATGATTATTCCAACTTTTAATCTGAATCTCATCTAATACCAATGGTGCTTATCAATGGATAAACACATATCCAACCACAAACAAATTCATGTTGCCAGGAAATCATTAACATGTACACCAGAACCGATGTGATTCTCCCCACCATAAGAGTTTTCTAGTTGTAAAAAATAAGATATACCATCTTTTCATAAGAACACTAGGTTATATTCACTAGAGATGCACATGAGAAACTCCTCTGACCCATTCTCACATACGTCATGACATTAGAAAAGAAATCCAGAACCAACCTGATCGGTGTGTCAAAACACTTGATCCTCTTGGATTCCATCCTGATCATTGGGATGAATCTAACTCCCATAAATTTATGGTCACTATTCCTTAGAGATGACCCAATAATGTACTCAACATAAATAGGCTCAATGATTTCCATCAATATCAACCAATATTTTTCAACATTTAACACTTGATGGGCACTATGTACCCAAATGTATACTACACCAAGGCTTAAAAAGAAAGATGAAAAATCCTTGATATTTTCTATAGGATATATTCTATATTCATCCATGTATTAGTTGTTCCATAAAAGTGATGTAGTATAAATTTATATTACCTCATACAAACATTAACTTGGATGATGATGTAATAGTCTGTCCATCACTGAGAAGGAATAGAAGCTCGCAGGACCTACTAAGTGTCTGACCATGCCCGAGGAATGTCTAACTTGCTAAAACCGAGCATTATTTTAAATTCAAACCTAAAAAAATATTCAAAGAAATCATGATCACCCATCTGAACAAGGGTTTAATTTTGATTCTATGAGTGCTACTAGGGAAAATGGTACCACGACATCAGAAACTCATAGCATTTATCCATTCATTTAAACTCAATGGGTGCTACCTACCCTGGGATATCCCCTTGCGAAAGAATAATCATCAAACCTATCACGAGATTGTATCAGCCAAAAATTCACTTGGATTATGATCCTATTGTTTAATCTATTTCTAAAAATAATAAGAACCATTGAGAATTCTCATGTTTCTGTTCCAAGGAAACTCAAAGATAAGTTTAAACTACCCTTACACAAGGTTTAAATGAATGAAACCACTTCAGGTTCCATTTTATGTTCACTTGATTAATTCATTTTTAATCTTTAAAAATTTAAAAGATATAAAAAAGATCATAAAGTACCATTTATAAAACTAAACCACTTGTTAATTGATCTAACTAGAATCCCAAGGAATAATAGAAAAGTCTCATGAAACATATTTTTTAAACATTAAACTTTTATTAAAATATCATCATAACTAGTCAATTTATCATAAAAAATTCCTTCAAAATTATTTATGATAAGTTTACCTATAAGTGTCCAATAAAACCATGATATGTTCTTTAAAAAGAACCCCAATAGTAATTATTTAATTATCAAGGTCATAAACACCAATAATGGGTTGTTTCCAAATCAACAAGCCCCAACTGACCTACTTGGTCCAGTTTTACATATATAAATCCAATAACACTCTATAGAAAAGAATGATACAAAGGCTTATATCCTAGAAGCATAGGACAATTCAAAACCTTCCTATAAATAAGTTATAACACACAGCCAACTCCTACATCTAGGATTGTAAAAAATCAACCTTTAGAAAAATTCACAAACAATAATATAAACACTACCTTGTTCCCACTCCAAATTCAGGTTTAGGTCAAGTCTCTTCTCATTGCTTTAATTTTCCATTTCAATTATAATTAATTTTATATTTAATTTTCATCAAGCATTTATTAAAAAAATTTATTCAACGGTTCATCATCTTCCTATCCATGAGGTCCCATAGCACCACATAAACCAAGATATGGTGCCCATATAATCCATACCACATCACATTTAGTATATAAAATTGGAAATTAGTAATTTAATATACTCCTTATGAACTAAAATATGGAATTAAACTCTCTATTCATTCATAAAAAAAATATCTCACAACATAACACACATTTATCACAACACCTTTCACACTAGCATGGAACGAGTAATGAATCCTAAATAGAATAACATAATTCATGGTGTGTGATTCCTATAAAGTGAATATATGATGCATGATATAGAATTCTCTCTTTCCCTTGGGTTTCAACAAAAATAGAACCCACAATCATATCAATAATAATAGTATAAGTCATGTATGTCACCCAGTGGTGGAATCAAATCAGTTGTAACAGAAAAAATAGAAAAATAGTAATTCAATTTGAGGAAATTTGGATTTTTATTTTACATGGGTTAGTTATGCCTAATTACAAATCATTACAAAATTCCATTACCTTCCAGACCCTCTCTGTTATAGCCAAACAATAAACCAGGAAAAGAAGAATGGTTGGATACCACTTTATAAATTCCCAGTCCTGGATGACACAAAATGTACCTCAAGACTGGTGGGTCACAGGGCCTCAAGCACATCACCCCAAATTCTAGAGGTTGCTGACTAGTAGTAAGGGCCTTGGGTGTGTCCATGGCGAGACTATTCACTCATCACCATACTGTAACATAGTGGAAACTCAATAACCAAAAGTAGTTGAAGCAGTATAATAATCATACAAAATTATGTATTAAAATATTGAAATATAAATAATGCTAATTCAATTCATATAAAAAATTATGATACATGTTATGGTCCTAATAAGATATTAAAAATAGGTTCATATTCGTACAAGAAAATACATATATCACAAAATACTCAAAAGACCAAAATTTATATCTCCATATAGCAGCACAAGACTCCTCTCGGTCCCTTTCTCCTTTACTCTTAATTAGGGAAAAAATCAACTCTTGAATTGTGGGTGCTTACCCCAGTCCCTACCTACATCCATATAGTCTATTTGGGTACTCAATGGTATCCCAAATAGAGTATGAGACATATACCCAGTAGGCTATGACCCACAGGTCTATACAATCCAGGTTGTGTGATATAAAAGGCTAAAAAGTATGTAAGTGAAACATTTAAGCAGTAAAGAGAAGGGAAGTTTCCATGGCATGTCCAATACAATGCAAGTGATACTGAATATCCCCTCAAGGTTCCATAAAAACATGTGTCAAGATCCTATTGAGTCAGTTACAAGTAAAAAATAGAGTAATCACAATGGCCCTTCAAAATAAACCCTATAATAATTTCAACCATAGCCTTTCCATACAATTTTAATTGTCAAAAACATCCACGAAAAATTTGTTCGACCAAGAATATCATATTTCTCTTTATCATGACATATAACCAAAATTTCATAATTTCCATTGTTTTACTATATAATAAACTGTCAGGCCCTAAAGGGTCGGATCCAAGCTGTAAAATACCAAGTAATACTTGTAAATTCCTATGAGCATCTTGATGGAAACTTTGTTAGGCATAGGTTGAATTACAATGAGTGTGTCATACCAAACATGTTATGTATGAGTCTAATAAATCCAAATTCAAGGGGTAGAATGGCCCAAGGAATCCCAGGGAATCAAGACCAAAGGATCATACTCTATGTCTATCATCCACTACTATGTCAAGATCCATGGAGTAACATCTAAAGAATCTAAATGGAATCATGAACCTTAGTATACCAACCCATGATTCCACTACCATTTCAATTAAATCTCAACTTATTCTTCAATAGAACCATTATCATTTCATACCATGATTATAACCACTCATTATCTATAATTCATATTCAATATCACCATAAGAGTATTCCCACTCACATATCACAATTCACATTCGATAGAAATAATGATTATACCTACAAATTTAACCAAACAATTTACAATTAAACCATTAAAAATTTCAATAGAAAAAAATATTCACCATGAAATAGAGTCAACTCATCTCAAAAAAATATCATCTAATTAAAATTATTTTTTAAATGGATTCATCTATCTAGGATATAAACAACTCATCCCATTATTGGTTTCACATGGAATAAACAAGGTGAATTAATAAGGCACAACCCATGGGTGGCATTGGTTGGGGTAACAACCTCCAAGTCAACACCAAGTAACCTAAAGTCATCCCTAACATGTCTAATTACATTTAATTCAATTAATCAATTTAGTTCTAGGGTCATTAAGTAATGTTTGGCAGGTGGCATAAAAACTTATAGCCTGATAAAGTACCAAAACTCAAGGAAAATGTATAGACCACCTATCGTGGATCTGTAGAAGAGTGTGCATCCAATATCTGCTCATAATTCAACATAGATCAAGTGAAATATTAAGAAATAATGAAGAATATATAAATAGGGAAAATTATTTTGAATTTAAATAGAATATATTATATCCAAAATAATTAAGAATAGTTGAAATGGAATTGATTACTCACTGATTCAAATCCATCTAAATGAGCAGCACTTGAATCAGATATCAGACAGAGGATCAATGGAAATTCCTACTTTTGTCTAAACAAGGGATTAAAAATGTAGAAATATATTGTGTGTGGGATGAAAATAGTGGTAGGTTATAAATAGATTATAATTATGATTTAAAAGCTAATTTCACCCAAAAAATAGTCACATGGTTTAGAAGTCCGTTTTGGAAAATCATGCACCGAACTGTATGATTAGTAGTTGGAGAAGGACAAATTCACTGTTTACCCACACGGTTTGACTAATATTGTGAAAAATGTCCCACATCCCACTGTCAAAATTACAGACCAACCCGAATATTCATGTGCCTCATCTCACACAATTTCCTCAAACTGTGTGGGCTCATTATTCTCTCTTCCCTGGTCTCACATTGTTTGTTAGACCATATGGAATATCCTTCATGGTTTGAACTAACAATTCACCATAAATTATTAACCCCTAAACATGGGTTCTAGCCTCTGAATATCCCCAGAGACCCTTGATATCTCTATGACCTCAAATGGAATTCACATTATCCCATATTTAAGCATTTAAAATGAACAAAGAATGGATCTGTGCCTCATATAAAAACTTGGGTTCTTACAACTTCTTATGCCTAAACCTGATTTCATGTTCACAATGTTATGTGTGAACATTATTAAACATTCAAAATGTTATGCGTGAAGATAATTACATGTTCAAAATGTTATGCATGGACATTATTACATGTTCAAAATGATATAAATGAACTTGATTACATGTTCACAATGTTATGCATGAACATGATTACATGTTCACTGTGTTATGTGTGGACTTTGTTGAACGTCCATAATTTTATGTGTGGGCCAAATTTCATTCCCATAGGTGAATGAGTGAAACTCAGTTCCATTTACACTTGTTCAAAATGTTAAAAGATAATGTGTATACCAAAAATCTATGCCTTATTCCTATGTTATTATCTCAAGTATCATGTTCTCTGATTCCCTTATGATTCATCTCTTATTAATTACCAATTATTATTCAATGAATTATATTTATGATTTTTCATATGCATGGTATGGTATTAAGATGTTATTCCCAAGTTCTAATACCAGTATGTTTAGGTTATGCTTATGTATCTCCTTTTTTTACACTTACTGATCATTTGAGTTCACCATTTATTATGTTTTGTTCCCTAGGTTAGGATAAATGGTTTTAAGTAGAAGTAATAAAGAGGATTGTATTTATTAGAGAATTTGGATATCATTCACCAAGATGAAAGATATTGGGTTCCAATTTTCAAAATAAACTAAACTATTATATTTGAATATTCATATAAAATGATTTAATATCTTTTTATGTTAATCCTGGGTCACTGTAAGTTTTTATCAACCTGCATGAAATCATGATTATGACTTAGTAAATTAAACTACCAATAAGGAATCCAGAAATATATTCTCATTTTATTCAACTATTGTGTTACAATTTCTTTGGATATTAAAACTCATACACTTTCCCCCGCTTCTTTCAACTGATTATATTTTCCAAATTTAATAGTGAAATTCATTTTTTCCATGATTTTTATACTGTAAAACACATCTGGTGAATTTCTCAATTAAGAATGTAGGATCATGTGTTCTTACAGGTTGGAATTTTTAGAAGGAAATGGAAATTTCAACTACATGATGATTCAAATTTAGATGGAGGTTGGGAATAGGATTAGGAATGTTTTAACATCTTGAATATGTTTTCTTAGAAATGTATTGAGACTTGTAAGGTTACTTGGAGGTTTTAGGATCATTTTGGTGGTTTAGAGGCCAAATTTGAACATTTGTAAAAGTGAGCCCAATGGCGCATGGTTGGTGAAAGGGTTGTGTTAACCATGGGACCCAGTCATGTGGCCTAGATTACATAGTCACACAGATTGAAAAACAATGCAAGAGGTTCTAGAAAACCATTTGAGCCTCTATAGTAAATTTCATACATGTCACATGGTTGGTGAATGGTCCTCTAACCATGTTCCATAACCATGTGGGGATAAGGGTTGGAGGTAGTTCCAACATCACGATTTTTAAATAGTTTGGCCAATTATACAACCCATTAAAAGGATGAATTTACCCTTTTCCCCCAAAAGTATTATAAAGTATAACCACATATTTTTTCCTTCCTCTCACATGTGTGACCTAGAAATCCCCCTCATCTCCTTCCATTTATCAATCCCTTTCAAGGGGGTGTTCATGGAGTCTTTTTATGTCATTTTCAAATGTGTTTTCGTAATATTTCAACTCTATTATCCTACAATGATTATATACTCTCTCCATTGTTAATTTTGGTTTCCATGGTTAGGGATTTCAATTTTGATTCCACGAGAGCATGAAGGAATCAAATACTCATGTTGGTATTTTGGCTCTACCTAGGAAGTGGGTAATTCAGGAGGTTTTCTATTGTTCATCATGTGTAGTTTCATTGAGGTATGTCATCATGGAGAATTTATAAATATTTAAATCTTAAATTATATTTTTATAGTGGTTGTCTTGATTCCATTTCTTAGTTTTTATGAACATTTCAAGGTTGAGGATGTTTCATGAGATTTTAGTGGGCATTTGGTCATGGTTCCAATGTGATGGGATATACTGGTGATTTTTGGTAATTATT
Source organism: Viscum album (assembly GCA_963277665.1). Lineage (NCBI taxonomy): Eukaryota > Viridiplantae > Streptophyta > Magnoliopsida > Santalales > Viscaceae > Viscum > Viscum album. Next base: position 1,391,093,728 of record OY728159.1, read on the forward strand.
CATTTTCTAACTAATTGTTTAATAGATTGTATCTTTTTTTAATTATATTGATTATATATAATCTAATTATAATTAATTCACTTCTGGTAGTTTTTTTGAGACAGGTTCTTTCATGTCATAGATGGGCTTGGACAGGACTTGGTAGCTACTTCCTTCCCTTATAAACTAAATGTAAATCATTATATTGTTTGTTGGTCTTACATACATTCTCTATGGTGTTTATTCATGTTTATGGTAGTATGTTAAAGTTTTGGATTTCCCCTAAGTGTTACACCCTATTTTTAATTTTATTAAAATGACTATTTAATAAATTAAATTGGTTAGTTATAATGGTTGTATTTCAATGTTTAGTAACAACCCTAGAATTCTATTCTCATTCCTTTTCCCCTAATGGTCGAGACATATACTCGTATGACACTAAGGGGCCTCTAAACCTCTTATGAGATGTGGATGGAACCAATGGGACTATTCGTCCCATACACATTCCAATGTAGATGGGACCATAGGTAGACCAAGAATATGTTGGGTGTGTAGAAAATTCTCGAGTGACCTTAGGGGACCAATATTTTGTCAGGACCCCTCCCTTTAAATGTTGACATAGTGGAAAGGCCCTATGTAGTCAGTAAGGCCATGTAGCTAGTTCCTGAATGTCATGAGACTTGAAAATCCTAGTGCATCATGGGTCGACATAAGACTATGACCCATGACTATGTAATCCATTGAGGGATGTCTGTACTTATATTCAAACTTTGAGGATCCAACAAGGGGACACCTTTCAAGTTCTATGGACCTAGGTACCCCAGTGTGTGCTCCAGTGGTTGACCACCCCTGAATGATGATTTCATGAGTTTAGGTAGATATTGTAGTATGTGTCACCTAAAACCTGTATGAAACATGTATGTTTGACATGTTGTGGTAGAAGAAGTAGGTTTAAGTTTTCATCCATCCATTCTATTTTTATTTATGATTTCACTTAGTTACTATTGATGCAGTTATGATTCCATACATACTTCATGGAACTCAAGTGATGAGACTGATGTAATATGATGTATAGTGGGGGATACCCAGAGGTACTTCCTGGTATCTATCTTATGGTAATTATTTATTGACTATTATCATTATTGGATGTCCCATTTTTTTCACTGAGATTCCTCCCTCAATTAGGGATTATAGTGGTTTGTTTGGTGGGGAATATTTCCCCTAACCACCGAATTTCTTATGACATCCCTAAGGATTGATGGTGACCTCCTAAATTATGGTCTACTATACTCCCAAGGATCTTGTGGGATTCTATATTAATACATTTAATAGAATTGTCTTGGAATGGGACTATTGAGTCGATTATTAAATGATGTTGAGTTTTTATCTTGAACCCATGATAGTGTTCTATATATATCTTCTAATGGTAATCCCTCTTTGGGATTATTCAAGCTCCAATTTCACGATTTACCATGGACAAGGGAAAAATAATTAGACATATGACTAGATTTACATGGGGAATGAGTGGTATGGCATCCATCTCAATGCCTTTTTAAAATTATTTATAGTTTATACTTTTAATGCTTTTTTATACATATTAGTGGTGAGTACATGTGATCCTAGAGTTAGAAAAATGTATCCATCTATGGTGACATATCTTGATCAAATATATTCAGGTGTTGGCCAAAGTAGGTGTGGTCTATCAGAATCATTGACCCAAGGTTAAACTATATTAAACATATATTAATTGGTATGACATCTGGATCAATTCCTTATTAATAGTACTTCTAGTCGATCGGGGTCCATGGACTGAAGGATCAAATTTATTTTTCATTATCTTTTTTTATTATTATTTTTTTATCATGATGAGTAGATCCACATATACCTACACTAAATTTAAAAGATATATAAGGAAAAAAAATTGGTGGGGTTGTTCTAATTTTTGTACCCGCACCCATTTTGGTCCACCATTCCCTTAATTTAACCAAGTAGATATTCACTTGGTTGCAGTCATTAGTTGGGTTGAAAACCTAGGGTTTAACCAAGCATGATATTTCAGATATACATGGGGATATGGGTATTTCATAAAAATAAGTGTGGAAGGTAGATCATATTACTTTTATTTATATTTCTTTTATTTATTCTTCTATATGTGGTCATCCCAATTATTCCATGGCCATTTAGGCCTTTATTGAAATTCATTTTTTATAAAATCCTGGTTTATATTTATTTCTTCTTCAACTTAATTATTTAATTTTATGGATGATGTTTATTTATTTGTACTACTTTATTATTCTAATATGTGGGAATATCCTCACCATGGACACATCCTAGTTCCTTACTACTTGCTAGAAGCCTCTGGAATATGGGGGGATCATCTTGAGGCCTTTTCACCAATTAGTTCAACTACTGTTCATAGAGTGAGCTAGTCCATTACATGAAAAAGTGGTATCATATGTTTTTTTCCTTTATTTTTGATTTACTATTTATGACATGGAAGAACAGGATATTCGTATTTTTTCATAGATTGTGATAGATATTAAATTATTTATCTAAAAAGTCTATATTTTCAGGGTTATGGGATGACGGTTCTTGATTTTCAATGTTATAGTTTAGGATGATTTTTACTTCAATAAATACATTTGTGATGTGGATTTTATGATTTATTGTGGATTTATATCTCTTGGACCATTGGTGGGATACCATTAATTGATTTTGACTCTTGGTTGGTAAAGGAAAATACATTTGTTCGTGCGTCCTATTTGGCATGTAGGGTATGCATGTTATAGTCATTATAGTGTGTTATTTTACTAATGAAATCTAAGATAAACTATTTAAAGTTTAAAAAATAACTTAAATATTTTCTTCCCATGTAGTTTATTGGTTTCATTCTTCTCAGTTGGACATGTTTGTTTCATTCATTTATGACAGGCTAGTTGCACTATGAAATTATGATACCTGATGATAGTGACATCAATACAACTCTTTCATCACAAGTTGTGAAGTGGACATTATCATTTCGTTATATGTGTTTAGTGTTTCATTAGTAACTTGTATAGGTTACTAAAGGAAATTTATGGATTTGATAGGGGTCATTAGAAAAACCATGATGATTAGGATAGTTATTTTCTTTCTGGTAGACCCTTTATGGGTGTAACATTTTTAGGTTTGGTTAACTAATGATTTGTAACAACATATATAGATATTTCAAATATATCCTTTTATAATATTTTAAATAACCTTCCTTAATTTATGGACATCTATTAAGATCCACTAGTGAGATGATGTTAGGTACCATAACCTTTGTACTGAACTAAAACCTCAAGGGGGGGGGGGTATTACCATATATGAAAGTATAGTAAGAATCAGTTAATTATATTCCTTATACTTATAATCATGACTCTCTAGGAATCACTAACTTATAATTATTATAGAGATTTCCAAGGCTTAGTAATCTAAATATTGTCAATTTATTCCATTAGAATCATTTCCTTATGTTAATTTATACTATTGGTTTCACTTAAATGGATTTTCAATTAAAGGGTGTTTTCCTCTATAACGTAGAATGAAAAATATATATAACTAAATCCATTAAGTCATGTTTTTACACTCATAGTATGATTTTATCTTTAAATACTTTAGATATGGTTGAGATGCATGTTAAATGCTTTGAAATGGTTGAGACGGGAGCGTAGGTGATGACTAATCATATGTCACCTTGGTGAGTGGTTTGACCTTTGGGCTAAGTGGTAGATATAGAGGACCATTGTTGTAAATTTAACCTTACTAATTCATGGATTATTTGTCCAAATGAACACTATGATAATGGTTTTTCAAGGTTTACAAATTCATTTTAAGGAAGTGAGCTTGGTTGTATGTATATGTAGAGACTGATAAATAAGAGGTTCTCAGATTTTGAGATACATGTAGGATAATACCTTTTATTTTTATGAAATATCCTAGGGATATTGTGTATTGAGACTATATTCAGTGATAAAAATATTTGGGTGTCTGTCCTTGTTGAAGATTCAGTTTTTTGTTACCAGTGTGGTCAGAGCACAGGTGGGCGCTCATGGTTGGATTGGTATCAGTGGTGGCTAAGCATGTGGATAGGGTTGACTTGTTTTAGACTGAGGATGATAAAATATAATTCTATAATGATGTTATTACTTTGGATATCATTGAATAAATATTAATAGGGTTCATTTTATTTATTTTTATGAGGATTAACCATGTATCTTTTGGAGTATCAACACTGACATGTCATCTGGCATCGTTAGGTTGGACCTAATAACATGTGCTTAATGGGATCATGAGTAGAGTGGTGCGTCTGGTGATACAATATTGTAAACCAACTTTTTATAGTGAAATTATTTTACATAGGTTGTGTGTGGTATCTATTCATAATGACTCATTAGTGAGTGGATGGGTATAGTCTAAGGATTGATGGTTTACCATCTAATGTTGCAGGGAGGGAGTATTAAGTCCATTGGATGGGTAGTCATATTAATCATTGAAAATATCCTTATGTACTCTTTTTCCAGAAATGATCGATCCCTAGTATCTTGAAGTCATCTTGGGTACACTGGGAGATATTTGGTTATACTCAAAGTTATCTAAATCCATTTTTATGGTATGATGAGGAGCCCTCCATGGGTGTTGTGCTCAAGGAGTTGTTTAATGTATGGAATTCAATGGGGATTACGCCATTGGTTGTTTGAGGGTGGTGACCCAATTTGTGAGATGAAACTCAATAAAATATATGGGAAACCATTATTAAGAAATAGGAATTGGGTAATGGTTGATGATTAAGTTAGAGCTCGAAAAATATGTGGATTTATATCCATGCTAGTCATTATGTCCAAAAAATGGATGGGATATGGGATTCGTTGAACAGGGACCCATTTCATGGTGTTTTGAAAAGAATTATCCTAAGGTAGAGAGTGGGGTGTTTCTCAACAATATATTACCCCCCATGTGAGAAGGTTTAAGAGAGTATGAGGACCATCCATTGGATGGTTAATTTTTCTTTTTTATATTATTGGTTAAATAGATTTGAGTACAACTGGATTTATTTATGAATGTCGGGGTACATTTTTTTAAATTATGTCTTAGAGGGAGACTGAGTATGGGAATCCATATAAGGATAAATTTTGTTGATCCCAAGGATATTAGATAAAAAAATGTATAGATTTTTAATGGTAGGGAATGACAATAGTAACAGACAGAGGATGGATTGGCCAAGAAATGTCCACCGGAATTCAGTTGTGTGATTCAATGAGCATGTTCTAAATGGACATAGTATGCTCTAGGATAAAGGCAAAGGGGTTAGGTTTTACTAATAAGTCAATAGTAAAACCTAATCATTATGATAATAGTCATCTGGAGGTAGTACAATTTGAGTTCTCTTAGGTAATTATATGTTTTCTAGTGAGGAACCTCATCGGGTAGGCCATTTGGATGAGATGAGTTCAATATAATAATTTTTTGGGGACTTTCAAGGAAAAATTACACATGACTAGGTTAATATTTATCAATTGAATTTATGTAAATTTAGATAAAATAAAATACCAATCATTGTTTTCCACATTAGTGATCATTTTATTGAGTTGACAACCATGCTGAGATCATTGTTAGGATGATAAGGGAGTCTTTCATTAGGCAATCTAGATGGTGCAGGTACTGCGGATTGGAATTTGATGTTGAAAGCATGAACTTATATTGAAAAGTTTCCACAGTCCAGTCAATGAAATATATGATGTAATGATCATCTCTCTGGTTAGATAGAATTGAGAAACCACTGTATATATGTTTTGGAAAAGGTTATTTGAGTTGTCTTGAGTTTTTGGTGGATTAAGACTCTACTGTAATATGGTGTTTTCCAAATGGTAATATAGCAACGGTTTCAAGAAAACGATGCTATAGTGTAAAATAAGGGAAACATTTGCCAAGGGTTTGTTCAAACTATTGGAAAATGTGTATATATTCCTATGATTTTCCAACGGTTTTCCAAAACCATTGGGAAATAACTATTTTATCTAAGTTATACCAATTTTCCAACGGTTTTTCCAAAACCATTGGGAAATAACTATTTTATCTAAGTTATACCAATGGTTTTAAAAAACCATTGGTAAAGAAAAGCATTCCACCGAATACCAAGCACCCCAGCTCCCAGTCGGCCCGATTACAGACCTAATCCAGACCTCCTGTCAAAGTCTTTTTGGCCGCGAAACTCCTTCCTACTGAATATCCATCTTCAATAAAACAAATTTTTATTTCTACACCTAAAATTAGTAACTGTTACATTAGTTTTAGTTTTATTCCTCTTTTTTCGGTTTGATGTTTTGATTTCGGATAAATTATAGTTATTTATGTTAGAGTAATGAACCCTTTAGTTTGATTTATGTTTTTTTGTTCTACATTTCAAAAATGGAAAAGGGTCTATTTAGTGGGGTTTTTATTATAGGGTGGTAAAGGGTTTGTTTTATATTTTTTGTTTAGTGGGGTAAATAGTTTGTTTTATGTTTGTTTTATGTTTTTTGTTCAGTGGAGTTTTATGTATTATGTTTAGTGTAGGGGTTAAATGGTTTGTTTTTTATTCATTGTAATTGTGAACACCCCCCCACCCCCACACCCTGGATAGCCCCCCCCCCCCCCCCCCGTACACCCTCCCCCTAGACACCCCCATTGGACAGCTCCCTCCCCCCACCCCCTAGACACCTCCACCCCCACCCTCCCTTGACACCCCTCACTTCCCATGGAATGCCCACCCCCTGGACACCCCCACCCCTAGACACCCCCCACCCCCACCCTCCCTAGACATCCCTCACCCACAATGGACACCCCCCACCCCCATGGACACCCCCCCCTCCCCACCACCACCACCTCCACAACCCCTAGACACCCCCACCACCCCTAGACACCCCCACCCCCCAAGACACCCTCTACCCCCTCGGACACCCCCCCCCACCCCACCCCACCCCTTTAGACAACCCCCTGGACACCACCACACCTACTAGACACCACCGAACCTCCTAAGTGGTTGACCCAATTTTTAAATTTGAATTAACAATGTAGTTGATTTCTCCTTTTCCTAATGAAATTTTCTATGTGACCCATAGAGCCTTATAAATTAAATTTTTCATGTTTTGATAAATTGAATTTTTCATGTTTTGATAAATTGAATGGGTTGTTTGTATTGAAATGGATAATTCATGATAGTTTGTCTTTATTAATGAATAAAATGATTTTAAATAAAAATACCCTAAGGGGAGTTGCAGAAGGGGTATGGGGGATTTCCAGGTGTGGGGGTTGTCTAGGTGAGTGGTGGGTTGTCCAGGGGGTAGGTGGGCTTCAGGGTGGGTAGGGGGATATAGGGGTGTGGGGGAGGGGGTATGGGTTTCCCCAAGGAGGGGTGTGGGCTGTCCAGGGGGGTCAGGGTGGGGTGTCCATGTGGGGGTGTCCGGGGAGGGGGTGGGTTTTCTAGGTGTGGGGGGGTTGTCCAGGTGGGGATGGGGGGTGTCCAAGTGGGGATGGGGGAGTACTGTCCAAGTTGGGGGGCTGTCCAGGTTGGGGCGGTTGTCTAGGTGGGTGGCTGTAGGGGAGGGGGTGTGGGCTGTCCAGGGAGGGGTGGACTGTCCTGGGGGGGGGCTATACAATTGGGGGAGGGGGTATGGGTTGTGTCCAAGGAGGGGGCTGTCCAGTGGGGGGTGGGGTGTGTGTCATACATGTGGGGGGATATCCAGGGGGGGCGTCGGGGGGGGGGGGGGGGTAGCGGTACTGCAGGGGAGGGGTGTGGGTTGTCTAGGGAGGGGGTGGGTTGTCTAGGGGTGGTGGTGGGTGGTCTAACCCGGTGGGGGGAGGGGGTGTGGGATGTCAAGGGGGGTGGGTTGTCCAAGGGGGTGGGAGGTGGGATATCCAGGATGGGGAGGGGGTGTTGTTTGTATAGGTAGGAGGGGGTGGGCTGTTCATGTGTGGTAGGGGTGTCCAGGTGGGGTGGGGGGCTATCTGGGTGGGGGTGCAAGGGGGTAGGGGGCTGCAGGGGTGTGGGTTGGATATCCAGGGAGGTTGTTGGGTTCTCCACTCTGATACTCTACAAAAAAAAAGGAATCAAATATAACCAATGTATAGCTGCTTTCACACGTTAAGACTTGTCTTGAAGTTCCATACCAACACTCACTCTTACCCTTCCATTAAGAAGTGATATCTACAAAGAAATCTCACTTAGGTTCTTATCCACTATCCATATTGATCTCTTACAAATTTAAAATTCGTAGAACTCCATATCTCCTAATGATATAACAAGGATCATACTCCTATGAGTAGTGTCCCATCGAAACATGGCTCATAAAATCCAATCCATGTATGATATTTGTTGGTGTGTTTACAATTGGGTGTGTTGTGATTTATATGTATGATATTCATGGATTACACCAACAGTCCTCTCGGTCATCAATAATAGGATTGAAATCATGCTACAATTTGATAAAGATTGGATTTTACGACCCTAGTTTGTGGGTAGACACCCCCACCCCCTTGGAAATCCCCCACCCCCTTGGACACCCCCCCCACACCCCTGGAAACCCCACCCCCTTGGACAGCACTGCCACCCCCGTGGAAATCCCTTCCACCCCCGTGGACAGCCTTCCCACCCCCCCGTGGACAGCCCCACCCCACCCTATGGACACCCTGTACCCCCTGGACAGCCTCGTCGTCCCCATGGAAAGCCCGCCCCACCCACCCCGAACCCCCTGGACAGACCCTCCACCCCCTTGGACAAGCCCTTCCACCCCTGGACACCTCGTACCCCCTGGACAGCCCCCACCCTGGGAAAGCCCCCCACCCACCCACCCCATGGACCCCCCCTGCCCCGACCCCCCCCTTGACATCCATGCCACCTCCCGTAGACAGCCTGCCCACCCCCCAGGACACTCTATACCCCTGGACACCCCCCCCCTGTAGATAGCCCTCCCACCCCCTGGACACCCCTTACCCTCTAGACAGCATGTCCACCCCCCATGGATAGTCCACCCCACCCACCCCATACCCCCCTAGACAGCCCCTCCCACCTCCCTGAACACCCCCTCCCCCTGTGGATATCCCCCCACCCTCATGGAAAGCCCCCTCCCAACACCTGCCAACCACACCCTGGAAACCCCCACACCCCCTGGAAATCCCCCCCCCCCCCACCCCTAGACACCCCCCCCCCCCCCGACCCCCACTAGACAGCCCCACCACCCTCATGGACAGCATGACCACCCCCCTGTGGACAGCCCACCCACCCCCTAGACACCTCGTACCCCCTGGACATCCACTCCACCCTTGGACACCCCCCCCCCCCCACCCCTTGGACACCCCACCCACCTCTTGGACAACCCCCACCCCTGGATAGCCCCCCCCCCCCCACCACCACCACCCTGGACACCCCCGACCCCCCCGGGACACCCCCCCCCCCCCCCCCCGGACACCCCACCACCACCCCCCGGACACCCCTCATCCCCCCGGACTCCCCACCCCTGAAAATCCCCCCCCCCCTGACACCCCTGACCCCACTGGACATTCATGCCACTCTTGTGGACTGCCCGACCACCCCCCATGGAAAGCTCGACCACCCCCTGGACAGCCTGCCCACCCCCTGGACAACTCATACCCCCTGGACATCCCCGTCACCCCCATGGACATATCCCCACCCCCTGGACACCCTCTACCCCTTGGACAGCCCCTCCTACCCCCTGGACACCCCACTCACCCCCTGGATAGTCCAGCCACCCCCTGGACACCACCTACCCCCTAGATAGACTGACCAACCTCGTGGATAGCCCACCCACCTGGACACGCTGACTCCCCTAGACATCCCTCACCCCCTAGACACCTCTGACCCCCTAGACAACCCAGCCACCCCCTGGATACCCTACACCCCCTGGACACCCCCTTCCTCTTGGGAAATGTATGTGATCACTCAAATTATATACTAATATATAAAATTTCTTTAATCTAAAATTTAGTCTACTCCTGAATAATTCTCCTCCACAAGTGTACATGATCTTGTACTCACACATATAGTTATTCAAAGATATTTTCATATAAATATAGTATTCTGTTCTCTTTTATATTATGATTTTCATATAGAGTAGTGTGTCAATTTTTTTTCATATAAAGTGAACAATTTTCATTTACATAAATATAAATTTGATGAAACTTCAATCTTATTGAATATTTTTTGACAAAATGACTTATGAAAATATTTTTACAGAATGGATAGAAGTTGGATGTATGAAACCGATCGAATGTCAAGCGATTTTCAAAACAATTTGGAGAGATTTTCAGATTTTTCATTTCACAGTGCTTTAAATAGTGGTCACATACACTGCCCCTGTTACAAGTGTGTTGGAATACATTGGTTGAGCCGTGAAGAGGTCAGCTACCTCATAAAAAATGTTGTTTTCTATAATACAACTCTCTGTGGTATCATAATGGGGACAAAATGACATCTCAAATCATTCATGATCCAAATGAGAGGATAGGATTAGAGAATTTTTTATATGACCAGTTTCCATTTATTCATCATCATGAAAAAGAAAGGATTATAACCCATAAATATTTCAATATTAGAACAAGTGATGCGGCTAATGAAAATGATGATTTTGTCTGGGTGAAAAAATTGAATAATGTTTTCACGACTCTAGTATTTCGACAATGTAGTAAAATGAAAAAACAATAATTTTTAATCTGATTATTTCATGGGAAAACTATGTATGGGATTTCTAATATTGCAATCGATTACATTCTTACCTTTTTGAAGGACATAATTCCATGTGATTCAGATATTCCCTCAAACCACTATATGTCATGAAAGTTAGTTGAGGAAATTAGATTTTTAATAAACAAAATTCATGATTTCCCTAAAGATTCCAGTTTATTTTAGGAGGAAATTCTGAATGGAGTGATTGTATAAAATGTTGAACATCCCACTAAAATCCAAAAGCTGGTGGAACACCATCCCGTGTGCCAAAGAATTTAATGTGGAACTTTCCATTAATCCCCAGACCCCAGAATTTTTTTATGTCTAATGAAATATCAATAAAAATGAAATGGAATGATACCGACAGAAAGAAGACTAATGATGAGTTGGTTCACCCTACATATGTATTTTCATGGTACAGATTTGATGCTCAATATCCTGATTTTTCAGCTGACGTGTGTAATGTGAGGTTGGGTCTTTAATGTGATGGTTTTAATCCATTTGGGAATATGCTTATGTTTCACAGCACATGGTCGATTTTTATACACATTTATAATCTTCCCCCATGGTTGTTTATGAAAACACCATTCACTTTCATGAGTATACTCATATCTGGACCTTCTGATCCCGGCAATGAGATATACGTATACATTAAACCTTTAATAAAAGATTTGAAACTTCTTTGGGATGTGGGTGTGCACACATATAATGCATGTTCGAAAGACATATTTCATATGCGTGTTGCGCTTATGTGGACGATCAATTATTTCCCTACTTATGATATGATTTCTTGATAGATCACGAAGGGAAAACTATCGTGTACTATTTTCATGAAGAATACATGATCCAGAAGATTGAAACATCATTGTAATTTCAGTTTTATGTGACATCGATGATTCTCCCCAATGGACCATCCATATAGAAATAATCATTGATGATTTTTCAACACCATGGAGGCCGATGATCCACCATAGCATATTTCTAGAACTAATGTGCTTAATTAACTGAAAGATTTCAGTTTTTCATATGGGAAGGGTCAAATGAAATCTATAAAGAGAAAGAATGTTTCCACGGAAACCTATTACAATTGGAAGAAGATAAGTATCTTCTTTGTTTTGCCTTATTGGTCAACCAATTTGTTACATAATTTCATAGACATAATTCACATTGAAAAAAATATATTGAAATGTTCATTTCGATTCTTTTAAATGTTAAGGGAAAGACAAAAGATTATTTATGATCTCGGCGTGACTTGGTGGATTAGGACTTCATACTAGAATTGCATCCAGTTCTTATCAGTTAAAATAAATGGAAACTTCCATGTGCTTCTTATGCTATGACACCTACAGAAAAAAAAGAAATTTCTGGAAGTACTAGAGACTATTAAAGTTCCTGATGGATATTCAAGAAACATATCCAAATGGATTAATAGAATAGATTTGAAGCTAAAATATTTGGAAACTCATGATTATCACATCCTTCTACATGATTTTATTCCAATAGAAATTTGTCAACTTTTTTCCAACAATGTAAGGGTGGCTATTATTCAGTTGTATCATTTGTTTACAGATCTTTGTGCTAAGAATATTTCCAAGACTTTTTTGCCAAAAATGTTGGCAGTTGCCCCATTAATTTTGTGTGAGTTAGAGAAAATATTTCCTCCATCATTTTTCACATGCATGCTACATATGAATGTCCATATTCTAACTGAAATACTTCTCTAAGGACCTATTTATTCTCTTTGGACGTATTCAACTGAAAGAAATATGTACACATTAAAGTCTTATGTCTGTAAAAAGAATCATCCCGAAGGTTCTATCGTGAACGGTTAATTGGCTCAAGAATGTATGGATTTAGGATCTATGTATTTTTTTGATATTACTTCAATAAAGTACATAACAATGAGAAACGAAGAAGAATAGTATGAGAAAATTGAACCCATTTTTCCATCACTTCCTCAAACAGGAGGAATTCCTAGATCATATACATTTACGACATTAAGCCCTGGAGAGCAGGAGATGGCACATCGCACAGTTTTGTTCAACTGTGACTTTTTCTATCACTACAGCCTGTAAGTAAATATTATATTTATATCTTATATATATCTATATATGACTATTAAAATATTACTGTTTTCATCTACATGGAACATAAAGAGATAATAAATAGAAAGCATCATTCTTTATCTTTGAGAAGGAGGGAGACTTTTCATGGAAAATAGTTTTATGCTTTGTTAAAATTGATGGTAATAATATTACTATTTAAAATAATTAAAACAATAATTAATTAAGTTTAATATTTCTTTATATTTCAGGTATTGAGTTTTCTTGCTGACTTTGTCTCTGAGGAAATAATATATTTGGATTTTGGTCCTAATACAGTGGTTTGTGACTGTAAATAAATTGTTATCAATGGGTACATATTTATTATCACTAATCAAGAAAAGAACATGAGAATACAACATTATGGTGTTATGGTAACTGCCATAATATACTTTTATGCTAGTGCATCAGTTAGTAGACCGCGATTCGAAAATGTAGGTTATTATGGAGTCATTAAAAAAATAATAATATTGGATTATTATTCTCATGGACAAGTCGTGCTGATAAAATGTAATTGGATTGATTCGATGATGAGGCAGGGCACATTTATTGATTATTTTGGATTTTGAGTAATTTATATGACTCGCACTCTTTCTACCGATGAACCATATGTATTGGAATCAATGGAAAAAACAATTTTTTTATGTCAATGACCATATTCGAACTCAATTTGGTGTCATTATTGATGTAATTCCAAGACATATTTTTGATTATGGTGATGATGGAATTGAAACCATCCCTACTTCCATTAGAAACGATCCATTTATTACTTTTGATTACTCCCGTAGCTCAATTGTAAGAGTTGACTGTGAACCTGAAGTCGTGGTGAGAAATATATAAAATCAACCATTCATGTTCTTAATTCTTTTGGTTTACCATGACTTAGGCTGTTATGGTTGGTACTATTCAAATTGATTTAATATTGATTAAAAATATTTTTTATCGGACTTGAACATTATTTGAATTTTCAATGTTTATTGGTTGAAATTTGATTTGAATTTCATTTTCTAATTTCGAATTGAACTGTATTCAAACCTATGAAACCAATATTTCTAAATTGGTGAACATTTAAATGCTTCAACGTTGATTTTTATAAAATTTGTATGACTTTAAGACCTCTCTTTAACATTTTACTAGGTAATTAACATGATGGTTTGTATTCTTCTGAAAACATATATTGAAACCTGCATCATCTACCTGAGCTAAAGAAATTAAATTTTTCCTTAATTTTGACAACTGCTTTACCACTTATGAATCTGGTAGAATAAATTTTCCATGATTTTAATAGACTGATGACACATAGTAAATAGCCATTAGAATAAAAATTAAATTTATTTATTACATCATGTACGATTTATTGACTTTATTATATATTTTTTCAAGCTCACCTAAAACAAGGGTTAGTTAAATTATCCTTGAATCCCCCTATTCACTCTCATTTATTTTGTTTTTTGGGTTACACATTAGTTATCCTTTTCTATTTAATTCCATGTTTTTTTTCAAATGCCGGAAATGATACCAATTGAAGAGAGGAGATGAAAATAGATTATGGACAATAATCATCGCATGGCTGAGCTGGGTATTCCACCACTAGTTCATATAGTGAGTATTTTATTTCAAATATACTTATTTAAATAATATAAAATGTCATGTGATTAATTTTTTTTAATCATTTTTGTCGGATCCATCTACTAGGTGACAGTTATTTGATGAGTAGTCTAGTAGTGGTCCCAGTTATCAAGGTGTTCATACGAGGGGGGTGGTACGAGAGCTAGACGATCTGGTCAGAGTACCTAATTAGACCCTACCCCTCCCACTAACCTACCATCCATCCCACATGTTGATCCCACTGTGTCTTTAGGGACACACAGGATATTTAGGCCTACCATTTTTTCACCACTGTTTACATCTGAGCCTCCTCACCCATCTATACCATATCTGATGATGATTCCCACTACCCATCCTACATTCGGCCATCCATCCCTGTCATCTTCTTTTAATTATGCTTCCTTATATCTGGGATTTTATATTCCATCTTCTTCAACTCTTCCGGATCTTCCAGAGTTCATCCATATAGAGCATACATTGGGACCAGCTCCGTCTATATAGGGTGTTCCTTCAGTTTTTGTGGATCCAGTGGCACCCATTGATCAGACTACCACAGGTATACTTGTATAACCCTAACAGATTTTTATATTTGTAACAGTCTTTTTAGAGGCCCTTGATACCTAAGAACCTAACCATTTGGTCCAAACGATCACTTACATCATGTGTTTGGAAATGAGTGCCCTGGTACAGTACACTGCTGACCAGGAATGAGTATAGTTCTGATGAGTTATTGGCCCTACTTATGTACAAGTTGTACTACCATCGAGTTGCGACATGTTAAGTCACTGGCAAAACAGGCAGAAAAATGGGCCACAGAGACAGAAGAATTGTCTTCTTGGGAAAAAACTTATCTTATGAAACTGGTGGAAGTTTTATGTCCAACACATCCACCAGAGGCCAGCACTACTTGCGATGAATATATGTAATCGATGATTTCTATATATGGTGCACCAGGTGTCAGTTCTAGTGGTGGTCAAGAAGATGGCGAGGAGGAGTCCACGGCGGAGGAGGATGGTGAGGAGGAGGATAAGGCAGAATATTAGGGTGATTAGGAGGCTGAGGCTGAGTACAAGGGTGAGGAGGAGGGCGGGGATGATGACGTGTATGACGATGAGGATGAGGGTGAGGGTGATGATGATGGTGATGAGGGACAGATTGATCCGTTACATTTTTTGACTAATATTACTGAGGAGTATGCAGTGAGGTGTATGCAGTGTATTATGCAGTGTGTTATGGTGTGTGTTTTGCAGTGTGTATGTTGTTTGTTCTCTTTTTATGTGTGTTTTTTATGCAGGTGTATGCAGTGTATTATGTAGGATAGGCTGTTTTTATGTGTCTAATTTTTATGAAAAGACGTTTTTATGTGTCAGTTTTTTATTCTCGTGTGTCTTGAGGATGTTTGAAGAGTGTTGTATTTTTGCGAACTCCCGGGACACCCCCCCCCCCTTCTTCCTAGACTGTGTACAGCTCCCCCCCTAGACCTTGGATATCCCCCACCCTCCTTCTTGGACCCCGAACAACCACCCCCCCCCCCTCTCCTCCCTAGACCCCAGATATCCCCCCACCCTCCTCCCTGGACCCAGGATAGCCCCTCGGACAGCCTCATAAACCTCCTTCCTGGACCCCATATTCCCCCCCCCCCCCCCGGACTTCCCCCCACCCTCCTCCCTAGACCCCAGACAGCACCCCGCCCTCCTCCCTGGATCCCAGACAGCCCCCCACCCTCCTCCCTAGACCCCAAACACCCCCCCCCCTCCTTCCTGGACCCTGGACAGCCCCCCCACCCTCCTCCCTGGACCCCAGAAATTCCCCCACCCTCCCCCCTAGACCCCAAACATCCCCCCTCCCCTCTCTCTTGACATATGTGTTTTTTTTTGTGCTATTGAATGTGTTTTTTTGTGGTGTTTGAAGTATGTTTTTATATGTTCTTTGTGCTGTTTTTTATGTTGTTGTATGCAGTGAGGTGTGTGCAGTGTGTTATGCAGTGTGTAATGCATTGTGTTATGCAGTGTGTCTCTTTTTTGTGCTCTTTTTATGTGTGTTTTTTATGCAGGTGTACGCAGTGTATTATACAGGATAGGCTATTTTTTGTGTCGGTTTTTTTATCCAAGGTTTTTTGTGTGTATGTTTTTTATGCAGGTGTATGCAGGTGTATGTTTATGTGTGTGTATTTTATGTTTTTTCTACATGGAATTCACGTTTAACAATTTAACATTTCATAATAAGGTTGTGCCTCATAGGAAACCTCGGCCCAATGGCCCCAAACAACAATTTCAAGGGGAACGGACCCGTGAGGTGGCCCAATTTCATGTAATTAGCATTTAAACACATGTCTATTCATCATTAGGCATTAACACAACAATTTACATCGACCTGACACCCCAATATTGGGGGACCAGCGATTCGGAATATATTAAACATCAAGACAATTCAAAAAATGCTAAGGACCATTTACCTTGATTCCGGAGACAATCACACTCTTAATCTGGCGTCTCGGATCCCAATATAAAGTCTCTTAAAGATTTACCCAAAATACCAATGGAAAAGATATTTTTAGAGATTTGGATGATGATGAGAGAATATTGCAAACCCTAATCTAATACAGGAAGCAAGGAGGGTATTAGACTCATTTGGATCTTCAATCCGCACTTGACGGCACTCAAAACGCCCAAGGATCGAAGGAGGTCTTCCCTTAAGAGATATTGGGAGCTTTGTATTGTGTTGATGCTTTGTCACAAGGATCCATGGGTCATATTTGACGTATATGAGTCAACCCCGGCTAAATATGAGGCACGGTTTAGCCGGTACCACTAAAAGTGTCACACTTTTATTTTAAATGGACAACATTTTAAGTGAAAACAACAACTAGAATACAGAAAACTGACCAAACACATTCGGATTCAGTTGATACTTTAGGAAAACGATCTATGGGTCATTTATGATGTGTATGAGTCATCTCTTCTTCAATCTGAGGCATGGTGTGGCTGGTACAACTAAAACTGTCTCACTTTTATTTGAACTGGACAGGATTTTAAGTTAAAACAACAACTTGCATATAGAAAACCAAAAAAATGCTTTCAGATTGCATTGATACTTCAGGAAAAATATCCATGAGTCATTTTTGATGTGTATGAGTTAACCTTGCCTCAATCTGAGGCATGGTGTAGTTGTTGTAACTCTAAGTGTCTCCCTTTTGTTTAAAATGGACATCATTTTAAGTAAAAACAACTAGCATACTGAAAAGTGACCAAACATATTCGGATTGTGTTGATAATTTAGCACAAAGATCCATGGGTCATTTTTGACATGAATGAGTCAACCCTTCCTCAATCTGAGTCACGGTGTGGCCGGTACCACTGAAAGTGTCTCACTTTTATTTGAAATGGGGAACATTTTAAGTGAAAACAACAACTGGCATACAGAAAACTGACCAAATGCATTCATATTCTATTGATACTTTAGGAAAAAGATCCATGGGTCATTTTATACGTTTATGAGTCAACCCTGCCTCAATATAAGGCATGATATGGCTGATATCACTCTAAGTGTCTTTCTTTTGTTCAAAATGGACACTCTTATAAGTAAAAACAATTGTCATACGGAAAACGGACCAAACATATTCGGATTGTGTTTATACTTTATCACATGGATCCATGGGTCATTTTTGACATGTACGAGTCAAACACACCTCAATCCGAGGTGCAGTGTTTCTGGTACCATTCAAATGTTCTCACTTTTATTTGAAATGGACAGGATTTTAAGTGAAAAAAACAACTTCAATACGGAAAACCAACCAAACGCTTTCATATTGTATTGATACTGCTGTACAACGATTCACGGGTCATTTTTGACATGTATGAGTCAACCCCACCTCAATATAAGGCCCGGTGTGCCGATATAACTCTAATTGTCTCTCTTTTGTTTAAAATGGACAACATTTTAAGTGAAAACAACAACTGTCATACGGAAAACCGACAAAACGCATTTGTATTATGTTTTTACTTTAGGAAAAAGATCCATTGGTTATATGTGACGTGTACGAGTAAACCCCTCCTCAATCTAGGGCACCGTGTGGCCGGTATCACTCAAAGTGTCTGTCATTTTTTTAAATGGACATCATTTTAAGTAAAAAAAACTTGTATATGAAAAATCGACCAAAGGTATTCGTATTATGTTGATACTCTAGAACAAGGATACATGGTTCATTTTTTTACATTTATGAGCCAACCCCACCTCCACCCAAGGCATGGTGTGGCCTATACCACTCAAAGTGTCTCATTTTTCTTTTGAAATGGACAAGATTTTTAGTTAAAACAACAACTCGCATATGGAAAACCGACCAAATGCTTTTGGTTTGTGTTGATACTTTTGGAAAATGATCCATGGGTCATATGTGACATGTATGAGTCAAACCCGCCTCAATCCAAGCCATAGTGTGGCCAGTATAACTCGAAGTTCTTTTGTTTAAAATTGACACCCTTTTAAGCAAAAATAACTGGAATACAGAAAACGGACCAAAAGTATTCGGATTGTGTTGATACTTTAGCACAATGATACATGGGTAATTTGTGACGTGTACGAGTCAACCCCGGCTCAATCTGAGTCACGGTGTGGACGGTACCACTCAAATTGTCTCACATTTATTTCCAATGGACCACATTTTAAGTGAAAACAACAACTGGCATATGGAAAACCGACCAAACACATTTGGATTCTGTTGATACTTTAGGAAAATGATCTATGGGTCATTTTTGATGTGTACGAGTCATCCCCACCTCAATCCAAGGAACGGTGTGGCCGGTACTACTAAAACTGTGTTACTTTTATTTGAAATGGACAGGATTTTAAGTGGAAATAACAACTTTCATACGGAAAACTAACCAAATGATTTCAGATTGTATTGATACTTTAGGAAAACGATCCATGAGTCATTTGTGACATGTACGACTGAACCCCAGCTCAATCTGAGGCATGGTGTGTCCAATATCACTCTAATTATCTCTCTTTTTTTAAAAATGGACATCATTTTAAGTAAAAACAACTGGCATACGTAAAACAGGTCATACGTATTCCAATTGTGTTGATACTTTTGAACAACAATCCATGGGTAATTTGTGACGTGTACGAGTTATCTCCGCCTCAATCCGAGGTATGGTGTGGCTGGTAACACTAAAAGTGTCACAATTTTATTTGAAGTGGACAACATTTGAAGTGAAAACAACAAATGGCATATGGAAAACCAACCAAACACATTCAGATTGTGTTGATACTTTAGGACAATGATCCATGGGTCATATGTGATGCGTACGAGTCAATGCCACCTCAATCTGAGACACAGTGTAGCTGGTATCACTCGAAGTTTCTGTCTTTTATTTAAAATGTACATCATTTTAAGTAAAAACAATTGGCATACAGAAAACCAACCAAACGTATTCGGATTGTGTTGATACTTTAGCGCAAGGTTCTATGGTCCAACCTCGCACAATCCACTTCTCATGTGATGAACTCCTACCCCTATTCTAAAACACATGACATTTAATATGCCAATGACAACTACATTCTCTAAGTCACACAATCTCATTGATACACACCCATTATTATCATCACTATGTTCAAAGACACCCTCCCCAAACCATGGGACATTATCTTTGTGTTTGGTTGAAGTCATTTATCTATTTCCTTATTTTGGGTTTATTAGCTTCTAATTTTTGAATTCAATCATGTATGTGTTATACAAAATGTAATTTTGTATGTATTCTTAATTATGTATAACACATATAATTACTTATTCAGTTTTTTATGTATTTTATTCATAATTGATAATTAAATTATATATGTATTCAATTATGAATTTAATTCCAGATTGCACATGTAATTTCCGTCTCAATTCTGAATTTAATTCTAAATCAATTATGAATGTTTTAATTACCTTATGAATTATGTTTTAATTATGTATTCTTATAGTTGTAGGGAACATTATTTTTTAAATATATATGAATTAATTGTGTATATCTATGTGTTCTAGTTGGTTATTCCAGGTAATTGGATTTGGGGAAGTTGGAAATGCAGAAAGGGAAACCGCAGCAGGCTGCTTCTTGAATTGCACAACAAAGCCAATGATAACAGTTTAAAACCATTGGCATAGGTCTATGAATGTTTTATATACCAATGGTTCTAGTAGAACCATTGTTAAAAACACTTCCCCAATGGTTTACAAACCGTTGGGATATAGGTGAAATGTTTAGATATACCAACAGTTTGTGTAAACCGTTGGTAAAAAGCTTTACAAAACTATGTTCCAATGGTTTGAAACCATTGTAATATTATTTTTACCAATGTTTTTAAACCGTTGGAGAAAATTTATACCAACGGTTTGACATAATTGTTGGTATAATGTAGATTTCCTAACATATACCAACGGTTTTCCATAAATCGTTGGCATATGTTTTCCCTACGGCTTACATCCCTACGGTTTGGATAATCGTTGGTATATATTATACCAATGGTTATCCAGCCTTTACCAATGGTTTGGAATAGTTTCTAAAGGGTTCATTTTCAGTAGTGAGAGCCATATGATAAAAGTGGCATTGGGAACTGCATTTGGATTTATGAGAGCAATGAGTATCTCCCTTTGGTTTTAAATAAACAATTATTAGGTTGTATATTTGACAAATATAATGATTTTAGAATTATGGGAAGTTTTTTTCAAGTGATTTGGTAATTAATTTTCCTAACTAAAGTGGTTTATGGTGTGAAGTGGGGAGGATAGGTATACCCTTTTATAAGTGAGGTGAGTGTCACTCTTGTAATATTTTGAACAATTAAATTCTACCCACGTTTAATTCATGTCAAGTGATTCACATAATGAAACATTTTCATAATATATGTTATAATGCCCAAATATATCCATAAAAGTTCTTTTATACATGTTTCTAGGTCATTGTTTTCATTAATTTTAATTTTTAGTCCCTCAGTAAACTCAATTTTCTCTTAATTGCAGTGATTAATTTTAATTATTTTCACTATTAATAAACATAAAAAATTATGTTGACCATATTAGAAATTATAAATTATTTTTATTCCAAACATTTAATCCATTTTTCAAAACTCAATTCACATAAGTGGATAAAATTAATTTAAAATTAATCTTATAGATATGATAGGAATGTGGGTTTTTAAAGCAAAAATGGAAAAAAGTTTATAATGTTTTTATATATAAATTAATTATAATATTTATTAAAATAACATTAATTGGATTAATATATTTATAATTGAAGTATTTTTACTTTAAATAAAATTCCAAATATAATTTTTCATTATAAATTATTAAGATAAAATCAGTTTTCAATTAAAATTCATTATTTTTCAATATTCATCAAAAAATGAAACTTCTCAAAAATATATAAAAATATTAACATATGATAATTTTGACATTTAAATTTCAAAAATTAATTTTCTTCTATCAAATAAAATTTTTAAATTGTTGAATTTGTGTTGTAAAATAAGTGTTCCATTAATAGCTGTCAAAACATCCTTTAGAAAAATACATCTTTTTATGCGTAAATATTTATTTTCTCTTCTTGTGTGCCTATAAAATATATTATATTAATATAATAACATTTTATTGAATTTATAATACATAAATTTCATTAACATCATTCACTAATAGTAATTAATTAATTTTTTTAAGTAAAAATGCCTTTTCACACCTAAAACAGTTTTTATAAAAACATTTCCTTTATTTTCAGTTGGTTTTTATATTAATTAATAATTAACATGTAAACAATTAATTCAATCATATATTTTTATAAGTTATTTAACCCTATTTACAACCAAAAAATCAACATAAAGGAGATAATTTTCACTTTAAATGATAATATTTATAGTATTTGGTAAACTCGGTCTTGCATGTAGAAACCTATCGAAGAAATTAATTATTGTGTGAAAGACAAGTTAAACTCAGTTTTGGGGGTATTTCAATCTATATAATAAGTTAAATTTTTTTAAGATAGTAAATAAATAAAAATTCATGTGATTTTATATTTTCTTTTATGCCTTGTGTTTCCTGACATACATGATATTGAATATGATGTTCATATTTTAAAATTTTATGGTGTTACGTTATCACCACCTTAAATAAATGGTGTCCCTACAATTTAATCATGATCTTAGTAAACTAGGGTTTGGTATTTTGAAAATTATTTTGTAAAAAAACCCACATTTTAAAAGGGTAAATAAAATACCCTCTTAATAAGAGAGAAGGGTAAGTACATCAGACATATGGGATCACTTATAACTAGGTTTGTACATAGGATAATATTAGTTCAATATAATGGTAAGGACATAGAAGAAAATCCTAAATAATTATAGAGAGTTATTGAGTTAATTGATCACAATTAAGTGAGTGATCAATCAAAATTTTAGGGCCTCAAAACTATAAATCTGTAATGATTTAAAATACTATCTGATTCATCAAATATGAATGTAATAGGATAACATTTTTGTTTCATGATCCTTCTCTTAAAGTTGAGTAATTATTTTACTATCTAATAATATAAGGAAACATACTTACATGAAAAATTTATTTTTCTTAAAAACAATTTCATCATTTGGGTTTTCTTTGATCAATTTCAAATTTTATCCCTTTACTCCAAAAAAAGAAGATCCTAAAATGAATTTTTTTTCCTAAATTAATTAATTTCAATTTTAACATATTTTAATATCCATAAGAGAGGTAAATGTCTTTGGGTCTATCTAATTATTTTCTAAATCTAATATGGTAAGCACCAGATTTCCAATATAATAAATGTTTCTATAAAAATTAAAATTAATACCACTGGTTCGTCAATAATTTATAATTTTAATATAGTTTACCTAAAAAGGACATATTAATCTGGTCATTATGTAGTTCATTGTTAAGTGCTAAACCCCTATCATCCTTTGATCTTGGGTTTGATCCCCCCAGTCTTTATAGATTTGATGGGTTTTCACTTGTAATATAGTTTTTTCTTTTTTAAATCATATTAATATATCTCTAAAAAATATATATTATGTACATCCTTGTAATTTAATCATTAAATAGACATTTTCCTAATGTGTCCAATACAACTTATATTTTTCCCAAAAATCCTAATAATATTATTTGACTATTATTAAAATGTAGTTAATGATCATATTAACCCTATAGGTTATCAATACCTCTAAAATTATGTTAATAAAATTTAAATACAATATTCCTCAAATAAAACTTCCACTAAAACATAAACATGCTCTAAATTCTCCAAAACATCCTTAATCATTATAGAAACCAATAACATAAAACCTAAAAAGAGGTTTTTATGTCTATGAATTTATGATCAATAGTAAAATCATGAACATGATGTTATCCATAACTCTTAATTTAATGAATACATATATGATTCTAAAATTTAAAAGAATCCTTAAATTTTACTTGATTATTATACCGAAATACCCTTGGTAAAAATACTTCTCATAATTTATTTATGGAATCCCAATAAATACTTCAACTAATTTATTTCAATATAGGGACTTCCTAGGACAAGGGTTTAACCTGGGCCATTCAATGTTATTATTACCCCTGGGTATATTTTTAAAGACACCTCATCCACTTGTAGTAAATTTATGTGTTTTTGGGAAAAAATATAATTTCTATCTTACCAAAACATTAGGATTTCCTTTATACATTTCATAAAATTATATTATAGGGTTATATTCCCAGGATTGTGTTTTCCTAAATCTAGTTCCCAAGGATTCTACTAAAATTCCTCTAAAATAAACTATAGTGAACTTAATCCCAGTTACCTAAAGCAGATTCCTGGAACAATTACATTAGAATAACATACAAGGATTAACATCCCAAAGGAAGGATTAGTTTAGTAATCTTTATAAACCATATAAAAACATGATTTGAACATTAAATTTGAATATACAAATAACAACATAATTTTTTTTGAGAAAATCAATATTCCAACTGGAATATCCTTATATATTAGTCATATTAAACACCATGGAATCCAGATTAAAGAAATAAAATAAGGGTGATTTCAAATGATCAGTAAGTGTTAAGTATAGTAGAATATATCATGAATTAATAAGAACAATAAATATGACATGGTAAATAACTCAATACACATTCCATTTAAATTACTAGATTTGGAATAATCAATATGGGAAGGTCAATAACTAAACAGACATTCAATTTAAATAACTTGACTAATGAGTAATTAATATGGAATGGTAAGCTCACATGCCATTAAAATAACTTGAATATCATGAAAAGATAAGGAACAATCAATATAGAAATGTAAATAATTGAAACTCATTCCATTTAATAAACTAAAAATGAAATTAATTCACAGATTTTGTCATAGTCAAAATCCCATGGATAATAATAATATAATTCTAAATGAAGTCAATAATTAATTATTAAATTTCATGTTTCATAGATACAAGATACCTTTAACGTCGATACCTTTCACAAGACGGTTTAATGAATACTGGTAAAAATCCAATTAACTGAGGATAGCTAATTGATTCATCCCATGATACTACTGATGTATTGAGGGTCTATATTTGACTAGGCCTGACCCATGTTGTAGAAGACCATGCATTCCTCATATATCAGGTAGTAAATTTAATTCTTTAACAATATTTCTTATAATAATGTATCTGTATTGAGTAAAAAATACAGATGTGTCAATATTTCCCCAGTTAATCAAATAACTTTCAAAGTAAAAAACATATTTAAAATGGTATATGGTTTATGAAATGAATTTATCCATGATAAATAATAAGGCTATTTAGGGGAAATGTAATGTCTAGTGGAAATTAAATAATTTATGGGATAGTTAATGACTACAATAATGAATCGATGAAGTGAATGTGAATAATGTCTTTTGTGAAAATGATATTAAACAATCTAGAGAAGGAATAGAGACTGTATCATTACAACATATACCCATTTGAGTAAGAATAAAGGTTTTTTTCATTAATTAATAGAAATACCATAAAAGATCTTTAAAACATTCTTGAGGAAAATATCCTTTTCATTTTGAAAAAAATTTTGACAATCCTTTTCCACGATAGTTACTTTTAAAAAACTATATTTCAAAGGATCCTTGTAAACATGAAAATTAATATTCAATGAAATTATGGTCATGTGAGTGGGTAATTCCAAACATGTCGTAAAGAAAATTCCATTTTCCATGGTAAAAAGGTTAGAATGGTTCCTTGTTCAAAAAGAGACTAGAACGTTCATTTGAAAAAAAAATAAAGTAAAACATGTGTAAAATTTTCTTTAATAAATAATTTTGAAAATGATAAAAAATTTGGAAAACATTTTTATAAAACATTGTTTTGAGAGAACCATATTTCCAACTAAATATAGAAATGAATTCTGTTTTTCTTAAAATTATTTTCGAAATTATTTTAAAAACAAAATAGTGGCAAGTGGTAATATCATATCAAAATTATCCTAAATAACTGGAGGATAATAAAACAAAATGTTTTCTTAATTAATGATAAAATAATTTCCTTTAATTTAAATTAAAGAAAACGTAATCTTGATTAGAATGATATTGTAAAATAAACTCTTACAAAGGTCATAATGTTAATATGAGGATTAATCAATTAATCAATATTTTGTATCGACTATAATTCCATGTAAAAAAATTGGAAATAAAATAATACATAGTTAGAAGACTTTATACACATAATCTTATAATATTAATGACAATGAAGAAGTAATATAACTCAATGAAAAGAAAGTGGGTTATGAAATTCTCAACTACTTAGTAACATCAATTAAAATCCCCATAGATAACATAATAAAAATAAAAAGTTAAAATATATTAATTATTTATTTATTTATGATATTACATGTAAAAGGGGAACTATATATAACTTAAAAAGTAAATTAGGTGCATAATATTAAAATATGACTCAATGAAATGAAATTGAAACAAAATCCCTTACTTTATAATTCCTTTTTGTTGAATGTGATTTTTCCTCTTGTATAGTGGTTTTAAACATGTTATTAAATTATAATAGAACCATATTTATATTTATAATATAATATATGATCCCATTATATCATCTTATTATATGTTCATTAATAATAATTCATTGTATTGGTTCTTTCAGATGTAAATTTCATTGTTTTCTATTGCCTGTTTTGTTATGACAAATCCATTTATTTAACATATTATGTAGTTTCATGATATCTAGAAGAATAATCATGAATTAATTATCATATTTATACATAAATTATACTTTTTAAACCAATAATTAAATATGGATATGAAAAATAATTATGTTATGATTATGGAGATAGTAGGTCATACGTTTTCATGAGTATCGTTTTCATTTTTCAAGGATCATTATGGAAAAGATATAAGTAATAGAATACCCTTAAATAATGATCCTGATATCATATATATAACATTAAATCTTTAAATATAGTTATATATATCATCTTTATGGTTTAGGGATGAAAATTGATTCATATTATTTCATGAAGGTTGTAGTCCACACGTACGTGAACGACATTAACATCTTTCCTTTAGTATAAAAGTAAAAAAAATGATATATATATATATATTGTATTTATAGAATTATAAATATTTCATGAATATAATATTTAATTAATTAATATAATATAAAATTTTTATCTTTATCTTTTTTACCTTCAGTGTTATGCATTAGTGAAACAAGAATGACATCGTATCGCGAGGTGATAGTCGGCAGTACACTCGAGTGATGGTATCGTGTTTCTTATGGAAAGGAACCTAAAAATAATCATATTATATAATTATTATAAGGTATAATAATTTTATAAATATCCCATATATAATTTATATCCATCATCATAACCAAACTTGATGGATGTTAATGGAAGAACGAATGACATAAGTTCAGAGGTCGGTATTCCTCTATACACGCGAACGATGATTATTTAAACCATTTAATAGAAGGGTGTGTGTTTTCTGATTGAAAAATTAACATAAAAACATAACATTATATATAATATAGTAAATATATTATATAATTAGGTTATAATTGAAATTAAAGAGGTGGATAAAGAAATAAAATAAATAGGTTCATTGGAAAACGTCACCTCTTCTTCAGGTATCTTCTTTTGGTTATCTCCAAACCATTACAAGGTCAAATTTATGGCAATTATAAGGACTATATTAAGATGGTTTGGAATTTTTGAAATTATTTGGGTAGTTATTGGCTGAACAAAAGTGTTTTTAAGGTTTTAAGTGGGGATAAGCGAATGTGGCCTTTTATAAATGAGGTGAGTGGCACTCTTGAAATTTTTTGAAATAATTAATTACACCCACATTTTTTCATTTGATGTGGATACAATACAAAACCAATTTCTATATAATAAGTGATAAGGTCAATATATGGACATAAAATGGGTTTTGGACATGTTTCTAATTCATTTTTCCTTATGTTAAAAGTTTATTCCCTCAGTAAACTTGTTTTTCTCTTAATCATTATGATTAATTTTATTTATTTTCACTAATAATTATATTAAAATATTATGTTGACCATGTAAAAAAGTATAAATTATTATTATTCCAAATATGGAATCCATTTTTCTAAATTCAATTAAATTAAGTGACTAAAATAAATTTTAAATTAATTCTGAAAAAGTGACGGCAAAGAGGGTTTAAAAGTGAAAATGTCCTAATGTTAACAGAGTTTTTATATATAAATTCATTGTAATATTGATTATAGTGAACTAAATTTCATTATTAGATGTATAATTGAACTATTATGACTTTAAATCCAATTTAAATTAAATTAAATATTATAAATTATTTAGATAAAAAGTCATTTTTCAATTAAAATTTAGTATTTTCACCATTCATCAAAAAAAATTAAACCTCTCAAAAAATACCAAAAATTAACACTAAGAGAATTTTTTAATATTGATTTAAAAAATAAATTTTATTTTTTAAAATAAAATTTTAAAAGTATCTAAATTTATTTCTCAAAAATGTGCCGTATTAAAAGGTTGAAATGGCTCAGTCCAACCCACGATCATGATATTGTCCGCTTTGGGCCTAGCCCGCACGGTTTTGTTTTTCCTTGGGTTATGGCCCTCAGGTCCCCCCCCCCAAAAAAGGCCTCATAATGGGAGAGGTATCCACACCACCTTATAAAGGGGTGCTTCGTGCTCCTCCTCCTTCGATGTGGGATTAACATAACCCTCCCCCCCCCCCCCTAGAAGGGCCCAGCGTCCTCGATGGCACATCAAATGGAAAGCGGCTCTGATACCATTTGTAATGGCCCATTCCAGCCCACGATCATGATATTGTACGCTTTGGGCCTAGCCCGCATAGTTTTTTTCAGGGTTCTGGCTCTCAGGCACCCCCCCCCCCCCCCCCCCGGGAAAAGGCCTCATGATGGGAGAGGTATCCCTACCACCTTATAAAGGGGTGCTTTGTGATTATCCTCCTTTGATGTAGTCGTGTCAGTAACAACAAGGGTCCGGGAAGATCGTGTAATACATGTCGTGTGGGTTATGAACATTCCGTGTAGTCCTTTTCTGGGAGAGCCGTGTAGTTGGTCGTGTAACTAAAAACATGGGTCGTTAAAACTTGTCTAATACATGTCTTGTCTAGACCGAACACTCCGTGTAGTCTTCGGTTGAGAGGACCGTGTGGTTTAGTCATGTAAGGAGACATGGGAAGGGGAATAGATTTCAAGTACACACCGTGTGTAGGGACAACACGCCGTGTGTTTGGGGTGTTACACGACCAGTTTTGGTAGGATTACACGCCCATGTGAATGGCTTAAGCTAACGCTATGTGTAGTGTTTATACACGTCGTGTAGTCATGTTTTGTAAAAATTGAATGTTTTCCTTCTCCTATTCCATTCTTTGACTTATATGTTTTCTGTACTTCATAATCCTAATCTAAATTGTATGCTTGACCTTGAAAATTCATTCCACCAAGACGTCCTCCGGTTGTATTCCAGTTTCCAGATAGTGACCAGAAACCGGATATGGCTGATCAGGGACTTCCTATAGATCCTCCAGTAGTTCCAGTCTTGGCACCAACCATTATACATGACAAAGGAGCTGATGCCCAGTTCAGAGATGGAATTATAAGGATGATACTGACTTTTTAGGGAGCACCTCCTCCTGCCCTGTTGATGGAAGAATTGACGCAGGTCTTTCAATAGCAGTATCCTCCTACTTTTTCAAGGGATGGAGACCCCAGGGTGCTGAGTCATGTCTAGAATCCACTTTCATGATTTTCAAGAATCTAGAGATACCACCAGAGAAGAGGGTGAAGTTCGCTACCTATATGCTCCGAGACTCCGCCAAGAGGTGGTGGGAGGTGATCTCACAGGCAGGGCACCATCAGACTATGGCTTGGGATGAGTTTCGGTGAATCTTCTATGATTAATTCTACCCAGAGACCTTGAGGTCCGATCGAGCCCGGGAGTTTATGAGTTTAGAGTAGGGTACTCTTTCTGTCATTGAGTACTCGTCTCGCTTTACTAAGGTGCAGTGTTTCATGCCTATTCCAGGAGGCGGTGAGTTGTTCCTTGCACGGAATTTTGAGGATGGTCTGAGAAACGACATCCTATCGTAGGTGAACATCTTCAGGTTGACGTCAATATCTTCTATCATCAACCAGGTGCTGATCACAGAGCGCAATCTGAGGGATTCTAGAGAAGTGATATAGGGTGGTTCAACATCCAGAGCTATTGTTCCTCCTACTAATAGCAGGAAGCATCATAGGGAGTCTGCACGAGGAGATCATAGTAGGCGTGATGCATCTTCATGTCACCAGGTAGTTTGCTACCAGTGCTGGAGGAGTGGGTATACATGGATTCAGTTCTAGAGAGACCTGACGGAGTGCTGATCATGTGGCAAGATGGTCCATCTTCAGCATTTCTGTCAGATCTTATCACCAATAGATGGTGATAGGGGTTCATCTATGACGTCTCATATAGGAGTAGCGCCACCAGTTTCCCACCAGTCATGGACCCAGAGTTCTTCCGGCCGTTCTGGCCGAGGTAGAGGTCGCGGCCGTGGTGGGCAGTTGCCAGGCTATCAGCGATAGCAAGGTGGATCAACTCAGAGCGGTCAGTCAGGGTCACAGGGCCATGGATCATGCAAGACCTTTGTAGTGGAGAAGACCCAGCAAGAGAAGGATCCCTAACTCTCTACAGTTTGAGATACAATTTTAGTTTCCTTAGTTTTATCTTCTACTCTTTTCGACACAGGGGCTTCCCATAGTTTTATATCAGTAGCTATTGTGGATAGCCTTGGGCTATGCATCTTTTCTTCTGCCGATAATCTAACACTATACACTCCATTAGATATGAGTACATCTAGTGTATTCCAGTGCAAAGAGTGCTCCCTTTAGGTTATTGGGTGTCAGTTTATATGTGACCTCTATGTCCTAGAGATGACAGGATATGATGTCATTCTCGGGATGGACTGGTTAGTTCCCTATTAGGCAGTTGTTGATTGTTATCGCTGTAGGGTGAGGTTCATATCACCATAGGGCATATTTTTTCTTCACAAGGGTGAGTGGGATGTCCAAGCGAGCAGAGCGAGTTCAGATCATCATGGGTTAGGAGGAGTTTCAGCCCATATTTCTAGTCTTTATTTGGATGATCAGGGGACTTAATAGTTATACTTTCCTCTAGTGGTGGATCATTTCAGAGATGTCTTTATAGAGTAATTTTCATGTTTTCCTTTGGAGCATGAGGTAGACTTTTTGATTGAGGTCATGCCAGGAGTGGTACCGGTGTCTATTCATCCATATCGGATGGCTACACCTAAGTTTCAGGACCTCAAGAAGCAGTTGGAGGAGGTGCATGTATTATCAGAAGTTGACCCAGTTGACGGTTAAGAACCGATATCCCTTGCCGAGGATTGATGATTTCTTTGATTAGCTTTAAGGAGCCCAGGTTTTCTTGAAGATTGACATGAGGTTCGGTTATCATCAGTTCTGCGTTAAACTATCAGATATACCTCTTATAGCATTCCGGAGTAGGTATGATCTATACGAGTATTTGGTTATGTCATTTGGTATAACAAACGCACCTGTAGTTTTCATGGAACTGATGAACCGAATGTTCCATCCATATCCGGACTCTGTCGTGGTTGTCTTTGTGGATGATATCTTGGTGTACTCTCTCACTTGACATGACCATGCGACACATCTTGAGATTATTCTATGTAAACTGAGAGAGCATCATTTATATGTTAAGATCTCAAAATGCCACTTTTGGATAGATCATATTCACTTTTTGGGACATGTTATCTCAGAGACTGGAGTGTCAGTGGACCTAGAGAAAGTGAGAGAAGTAGTTTCTTGGGAGTATATGAAGAATGTATTTCAGGTGCGGAGTTTTCTGGGGTTGGCTGGATACTATAGATTCCTCATACAAGACATTTCACTCTTAGAAGCACCGTTGACGGTTCTGACTAAGAAGGGTACAAAGTTCTTGTGGTCAGATTCTTGTGAGTCAGCCTTTCAGGAGATGATAGGGAGTTTGAGTTTAGCACCGATACTAGTCTTTACAGAGCCAAGAAAGGCCTATAATTTTTACTGTGATGCTTCAGGTATTGGGATGGGAGTTGTGCTTATGTAGGGAGATGGAGTCGTTGCATATGGTTCTCGGCAGTTGAGGCCACATGAGAGAAATTACCCGACCCACGATCTGGAGTTGTCTATTGTTGTTTATGCCTTACGTTGTTGGAGACATTACCTTCTGGGAGAGAATTTTGTGTTTTTCACTGACCCCAAAACTCTCAAGTACATTTTCACTTAGCGTGACTTCAATTTTATGCAGAGAAGGTGGGTTGAGTACCTGCAGTCCTCTGACTTTGTGCTTTCTTATACGCCTATGAATTGAAATGCAGTGGCTGATGCTATGAGCGGAGGGACTCAGATACAAGCATTTCAAGAGTCCAGCAGTGAGTGGAAGCTTATGGCTTGGTTCTCTGAGATGCATTTGGAGGTTCATGACAGACAGGGGTAGACGTTTCCTTCTTCTATAGCTGTTAACTCTACCATTCTTGATCGAGTACGTATGAGGAAGATATCAGAACTAGAAGGCCTAGTCTTACGGGAAAGCATGTCATGAGGGGCTATTCCTGGTTGGACCATAGGTGAGGATGATGTATTGCATTTCTAGGGGCGTGTGTGGGTACCAGCAGACATATTCAAGGAGCTTATGTGGGAATTTCATTCCTCAGTTTGGGCAGTTCATCCTGGCATCAACAAGATGTATCGTGCTCTACACCACTAGTATTGGTGGTCAGGTATGAAGAGAGATGTTTCATGTTTCTTCATGGGGTGTTCCACCTATCAGCAGGTGAAGGCGAAGCATCAGCAACAATAAGGACTTCTATAGTAGTTACCCATTCCCGAGTGGAAATGGAATGATGTCGTGATGGATTTCATGACATGTTTTCCAAGGTCTCCATGAGGGAGAGATGCAATATGGGTTGTCAATGAAAGACTCACAAAGGTTTCTCACGTCTTTCCGATCAAGTATACCTTCAGTTTTGATCATATGGGATAGTTGTACATATGAGAGATTGTACGTCTACATAGAGTTCCGCACTCTATTGTATCAGATAGGGATGCACATTTTACTTCTCGAGTCTGGAAGGGGCTTTAGAAGTCTTTGGGTACACAGGTACTTTTGAGTACAGCTTACCATCCCCAGACAGATGGCATGTCCGAGTGTACAATACAGGTGATTGAGGACATGCTTCGAGCATTCATTCTAGATTTTGTAGGTTCTCGGGAAATACACATACCTCTTGTGGAGTTTTCCTACAACAATAGTTTCCAAGAAACTTTATAGATGGCACCTTATGAGGCTTTGTACGGTAGGCCATACTGATCACCCTTGTGTTGGTTGGAGGCAGGAGAGGCAGCTTTGCTAGGACCTCATCTTGTCCAAGAGACCACAGAGCAGATTGAGTTGATACGGAAGAGGATGGCTACTGTGTAGTCTCTTCAGAAGTCTTATGCTGATTAGTGGAGATGACCTCTGGAGTTCGAGGTCGGGGATCAGGTTTTCTTGTGTTTCACAACGATGTTGGGACACAAATGGATCAGGAGATAGGGAAACTTTCAACGAGATACGTCGGGTCATTTGAGGTGTTGGTGAGAGTTGGTCCAGTTGCCTATCGGTTGCAGTTACCCAGAGGTATCGGGTTATGCACAACGTCTTCCACGTTTCTCATCTCTGATGTTACTTTTCAGACCCATCCCATGTTTTCCAACCTGAGGATGTCGAGTTGGAGGTGGATGCCTCATTTAAGGATAATCCTATCCGGATTGTCTATCATAGTACAAATGTAAAACCCCAGACTTTTATGAGAATTTTTTTTAAGTTATATAAATCATCAAATAAATACTTCACTACACACAACACTAGCTTGGCTTGCTTTACATGCAACCACAGCCTTACTCAATAGCTTGCATCACACGCAATACTGAGTTTCACTAAACAACGATATGCTATTAAAATATTATTAAAACTAGCCATTATGAATAGTAATAACCACTTTTTGAAATTTTTTAAATTTCATCTTTCAAAAAGGACTTCATTTTTTGGATTCAGAATATCGAAATTAGCATAGGGAGAAATTTTGGTATTTTTCTGAAAATTTTCAATTTTTGATGAATACTGAAAACACTGGGTTACTATTTAAAAACTGACTTTTTATTGAAATAATTATTTATTTTATTTAAGTTTATTTTAGGTCAAAATTGATACATAATACATATATAAGTTCAATGCAATTCATTGGAGTCATTTTATAATAATTTTATATATATATATAATTTATTGAAATTTTCACCGTCTTTTACCCACCTCCTAGGAGAATTTGCAAATTTACATAAAACATAATTTTACCGCTTTTGTTAGTAGAATTTCGAAAATCCGAGAGACACGGTTAATATCAAGGACTAAAATGTGGTTCAATGAGATGAAAATAATTTTTGGTGAATAGTAACTTTTTACTTTTTTTACCATAGTTAAAAGAAAATACAGAAATTAAGGGTAAAAATGTTATTATTATTACCCTAAAACATGTCCTAATTCTATTGGATAAGTTTAATTCGACCAAAAACAACCTTAGTAATAAAATATGACCATTTAGGCCCACATGGATTAGATTAGGACATTTATTATTAATTTATTTAAAGAAGGGTTAAAATAGTTAAAATCAAAGTTTAATAACTAAAGCATTTATAATATAGGGTTATACATAAGATAAATTAGACTATAAATATTCATTAAAAATATAAAAAGTTTTCCTACATAATGGTATTTTCTTTGTAATTTTTATACATTAAATAAGTTAATTTATTTATGACATAGTGATGATGCAGTAATTATCTTATTAATGAAATATTGACATAATTGATGTTATAAATACCCAAATAAATGTAATTTGAGACTTTTTATGAATTAAAATAAATTTATAGGTTAATATTACATATTAGTACTGATTTAAGTAACTTTGTTCGAACTAATATTTCTTTTATGAGTTTCACAAAAATCAATTACCAAATAGTGTCAAAATTGACATAAAATTGTTTTTAAAACAAATATTATATTATTAATTGTTATTTTATTCCTAAAAATATAAGGTCCGGCCAAATGACTTATATGAGGTTATATATATTAACAATAAACAACTTGGTATTCGTTTGGCTTGTTATAGTATGTTTATTAACCTTATAGTGTAAGAAAACAAGAAGACACTGTAAAAGTAAAATTATTTAACTTAATGTTAAATATAAATTATAAGGTCAAAATAGATACCTAAACCTGTCTAAATTATATTGGATGAGAGGATTTCGACCCATCCCCACCTTAGCTTTGAAATAAATCAATTTGGAGCTATTAAAAACCGAATATGACTTTATAATAAAATAATATGTTTAGTTTTTCTAAAGGTGCCCCTCTCCTCCTTTATAAAAGGGCACCTCCTCCCTCTCTTCCTCACACCACTTTGAGCCTTAAAGCTCGAAAAACCCCTGAAAAATTATCTTCTCCACTTCCCTAGAAAAATCCTATAGGTCATGTTCTTCTTCAGATACCAATTTTAGTTCCCTAATAGGAGGTCTCAAAGAGGCGCTTCAAAGAAGAGGTAATGTCTGTTACCGATTCAGTCAACTTTATTTCATCTTCCACTTCATCTTATTTAGTTGTTTCATTATGAAGTAATAACATCAGTATCACTAATATACTAATATGTCATTATAATTATGAAACAACACTATTTCACCATCTATCCATCCTATGTAAAATGAAATCACCGCACGTGCGTACGTACGGAATACTGTCTCCACGCCGTGGTGTAATCTATTTTCCACCACCACCTTACTTGGATGTGTATAATGGTGAAAATAAATAACTATATATGATTATTGTAAAGTGGTATTTATTCTGAAATAGTATACATACACTCCAATACAATTCCACGATCATGGGAACGATATCATCGCTCATGCGTACGTACGGAATACCATCTCTACAATGTGATGTGACTTGTTCTACATGATCTTCATTTCATAATGATTATATAAATGAATTTAATGAATAAATACGATATATATTACACTAATACCATTCTAGAAATTGGATATCTATAACCTAAAGAGAAGAATAAGAATTTATTCGACAAAACACGCATAAGAACAAAAAGTAATAAACACCCGAATAACAAGTAACAATGAAATATTACTAATAAGAAGATAATAATATGACCATATATGATATCATAACAATGATTATGATTCTGGAATAAGTCAATGACATAATTTAAATAATTATACAGTAGGTTCGGACACTTACAAAGAAAATCGGACCTAAGGTAAGGGAAAATCTCGCAATCTCAATTTTTATCCATGATTGTTTATACTTCAGAATTTACTGGGGAATATTTGCCATCCACATCCATGTTTCCTCAATATGTAATATTATTTCCATCCACCTACATTTTTTTAAAACCAATTATACCCTTCGGTGAGTTTTTAGAAAAAGATATGAAAGGAATCTTTTGTCGTTTTTCGTACGAGGTACTTTTTGACTTTTACGAAAAAAGTACGAGAAGAATGTTTTTTTAAAATTATACAGCATGAATGGATTTTTAAAACATTATTTATAGGAATCTTACTTTACAATTTTTCAAGTTTATTTTTAATCAACTTATTTTAGTTTAAAATTGTATGACATGTTAAGAAAGGAAAATGTTTTTGAATTAGAAAGGATATTTTCCTCAAGAATGGAGTTCAAGTGTTTTATCACAATTATTTTCCATATAAGATAATATAGGGTTCTATTTATATCCCTATTATTAAATTGATTTAATTATTTTGTGATGGAATTATTTTTATGAATTCCTTTATCTTATATGAATTGTTTTATGATGTCAGGATGTTTAAGAATCCAATTTTTATTACATGGGTTATGCAATGATGTATGATTTATGATTTTTTGGCACACATAAGAATGGTATTATTATGAGATGGGTGGGTCCTATATCTCCCTCCAATTAATTGGGTAAAGATTTATATCTCATGTGATAGACATGGCTGGAACGGCAGGTTAATCCAGTTCAGTGAAATAGGACTGAAATGAGGAGTGAACACGGTTCGGAAATGGACATTGTCTGCTAAGATAGTCTTGGCTATGAGTCTTGACTACTAAGAAATGATTCTCTATGATTATGTGTGTATCCCACAAAGTTTCATATTTTAATTTATGATTATTGGGATTACATTTCACTTCGATGATTTATCCCATCATATGAAATTATGATTTCTTTTGCATGTTAAGATTTCCAAAATGTTATGTTCTTATGGATATGATGTGATTGATTTTTCTTTTGTTTACCCTTACAGAGAATTTGAGCTCACCCTTTTTTATGTTTTCTTTCCCCCAATTCCGGAAGAAGGTTATTATGTAGGATATTCCAAAAGGGACTCTAGATATGATGAAATAAATGGGAGACAATGTAGATGCTTTATGAACTAGTTGTTTATGTTTCCCAGTTTCTAAAGACACTATACCTATATGGTCCTTTCATGGATTTGTTATATGTTGTAATAAGTGTGCTTCAATTTTGAAGTATTAACAATGTATGTAAAGTATGGTTCGTTATAACAAAGGCTCTCTATGGCCGGTCTGTTCTTCTAGAACGAGTGATATGGCAGCATGGGAGAGTATAAGACGAGACTTGGGAGAGGGAGGCTGATGTACGAGCATAGTGGCTGGAGTTGTTCAGGGTTTCTTCTTCTACACCTTTCTAGGGAAATTCCGGGACAAATTTCATTAAGGGGGAAGTTTTTAAGAACTCGGATCTCCTTTCAGGTATGTTTTTCCTTTTCTGGTCTTTTTTGAGAAAAAGTTGAAATTCTAGAAATTTTCAAAGTACACTTCGTGTACTTTATGATTACACTCCATGTACTACCTCGTCGTAGGAGTTCGTGTGATGGTCATGTCATGGACACACACACAGTCGTGTGGGGTTTAATTGGAGGCCTCCTAAAGCGGAGTACAGAAAATGAAAGTACACGCCATGTACTCTAGAAGTGCATGCTGTGTATTTTTTTTATTTTATTAAACGCACCAGGGTCAGGTCTAATCCCAAGAACCATCTTCATTTAGGTCCCGTTCGGCCGAGAGAAACCATACGACACCGAAACTTTTCTGAGCCCCAGAGCCCCCATATGTTCTCTGAACCGACGACCTTCGATTGTGTTGGAACCGCATCGGTAAGATCTTCCTTCTTCTAGAGCATCGTTTTCCAATTCCTCCTCATTTCCAGGTTATCGTGGGATAAATGTTTTAGATGTTTTTGTAGATCTTCGGTGTTATAAGGCGATTCAAGATTTGATATTCACATATAGTGATCTCCTAATGCCAAGGTAGGTGGGTTGTGCCTTTCCGTTGAACGTCTTTGAATATTATATGCAAAATCATCCAATACCCGTGAACGGGGTATTGCATGTTTACCATTTTACCCCTGTCATTTTCCTTCCATGATTTTATGATTCTGTAGAGGTTAATTAGATATGAATAAGGCTGATTATGCTATAATTTGGATATTTTTCTCATGCATGTTTTTTTTACAACCTTTGGGTCTTGTTTAGCATATTTGGCTGCCTTACCTGTTTCCATGCCTAGTGATTGTAGGATGGAGTGTTGTATTCTGACATGCTTGAGATTTTGTAGACTGATTATCCAAGTAGTTCTGTAGGTTTACTTTGTCCATATAGCATTAATATGTGTTGAATTACACGGGGTCGTGATAACCTGGTGTAGTAGACTATGAGGGGATAGACCAAGTGAGATTCCTCAGATAGTCTTTGAGCATTATAGATTATAAGGGGATAGACTAAGTGATCTTCCTCATAGAGTATTTGGGAATTATAGACTATAGGGGGATATACCGAGTGAGCTTCCTCATAGAGTCTTTGTTTTACTTGAGTTACTTGAACCATCCTAGACTATAAGTGGAATTGACCGAGCGAGCTTCCTCAGAGAGTCTTTGTACGACCTAGGGCTATAAGAGGAATTGACCGAGTGAGATTCCTCAGAGAGTCACTTGAACTTTGGGGTATAATTGGAATTGACCATGTGTGCTTCCTCAGAGAGTCCTTGACTACCCTAAACTATAAGTTCAATTGACTGTGTGCGCTTTGTCAGAGAGACTTCATGAATTCGTATGAACCAGAGGGGTTAGGGTGAGTGTACTACCCAGAGGGTTTCTTGTACTTGTTACATAGGATCAGAGGGGATGATTTTGGTTACTCCCAAGAGGGTTACCTGATTGTGTTAGCTACTATATGATATTGAATTATGGATTGTAAACTGCTGAGTACTTTCCTGTTTACTACTTTCTGTACTTTTACCTGCCATATATTCACTGACTATTAGGCATAAATCTTTGGGTGGTTGCCTGCTGGGATTTATTCTCACACCATGTTTGGGTCATGCTTTTGGGCTCAAACATATTACATTGTTGCAGGTATAGATATGGAAAATCTCCCTTCAACTTCAAGTACTTGACTTGATGTGGAGCTGGAGAGCATTGGACCAAGCCTAGGCTTGTGATGGTGAGGAGCTATTTATTTTCTCTTTTGTACTTTGGTTTAGTACTATTTTTATTCAGCATTGTGACTTGTTTGGCTGTTTTCCTAGACATATGTACCATGCATCATTTATATATATATTTATGCTTCAGTTGTTTATTCCATTAGTCTTCTAATGTTTAATTTTGTATGGATTATTACTTCTTCCTCTATTTCTTTTGTTTTCTTCTACTATGTACTCTTCTAATGAGGGAAACGTTTCCCCACTATCACACCCAAGTCCCTCACTGCTAGTCGGCATCCTCTGGCGTTCGGGCAAATGCACTTCAGGCCATGTGACCAACCGGGTATGGGGTTCCTCTAGGTGGCTTCCGGAACTAGGATGTTACAAAATCTGGTTATGGAAATCCCACATTGAAGGAGGATGAGCACGAAGCTCCCATTTATAAGGTGTTGTGGATACCTCTCCCATCATATGGCCTTTTTCTGGGGGGGTTCTTGAGGGCCAGAACCCATGGAAAAACAAAACTGTGTGGTCTAGGCCCAAAGAGGAAAATATCATGATCGTGTGCTGGACTGGGCCATTACAAATGGTATCAGAGCCGGTGTCCATTTTATGTGCTAGTGAGGACGTTGGGCCCTTCTAGGGGGTTCGGTTTTGGAAATCCCACATCAAAATAGGAGGATCATGAAGCACCCATTTTTAAGGTGGTGTGGTTACCTCTCCTATCATGAGGTCTTTTCATGGGGGTTCCTGAGGGCCAGAACCAAGGGAAAAACAAAACCGTATGGGCTAGGCCCAAAGCGGACAATATCATGATTGTGGGCTGGACTAAGCTGTTACAAAGGCATCATAATTGTCTTTAGAAAAATATATCTTTTTTTTGGTAAAATTTGATTTTTTTCTTATCTTATTACTATAAAATATATTAAATTAATTTAAAAACATTTTATTGAACATATAATATATATAATTCATTAATATCATTCACTAATAATAATTAATATAAATTTTTAAGATAAAACTCCTTTGGGATCATAAAAATATTTTTTATAGAAACATTTCATTTATATTCAATTAGTTTTTATATTCATTTATAATTAATTGATAACCAATAAATTCAAATATATATTTTCATAAGTTGTTTATTACTATTCAGAACTATAAATTTAACATATAAGAGATAATTTTAATTTTAAATAATTATATTAGTTGTATTCGGTAATACTTGGTCTTTCATGTAATGCAAGCTATCGTTGAAAGTCACTGGTGCGTGTATCAAAAGATAAACTATATGTCGTGTGAATTATAAACTATATCATATATTGAATTTATTTAAAATAGTAAATATATCATAATTTCATGGTATGTTATATTCCCTTCTATGATTTATGTTCCATTTCATACAAGCTATCAAATATGATATTCATATTCTAAAATTTTAGGGTGTTACAACTATTCCTTTGTAAAATAATTGTTTGATTTTTTGTATATTGATGGGTTCTATTGATTATTTATAATATATTTATAATTAATTAATGTCTGGTTGTTTTTTTATGAGATAGGATCTTGTGTGTCTTAGACGAACAGTGATTGGACTTGGCAGCTACTTCTGACCCATAGAAAATAAATGGAAAACATTCTAAAAGTAGGTGGTCATTTGTGATTACCCTAAGGAAATTAAGCATATTTATGGTAATATGTGTATACTTCATCTCACACCTGAGGGACATTCATTATGGTTACTTTTATTCTAGTGACTTTTTTATTTAATTAAATTGGTTAATTATAATGGAATAATGTTAAGGATCACTAAAAAACCCTGATCACTAGTATCATGTCATTGACCATTGTGGATAAGACTAAGACCCTTATGACACCGAGTGGACTCCAAACCTCTTAATAGGTGAGGATATACCCAGTGCGACATGTCATCCCTTATACATGACTAGGTGGATGGACCATAATAATATTGGTACTATATTGGTTGTGATGACTAGACCAAATAATCATTAGGAACCAAGATTGGGTCATTTCCCCTCCCTTAATGGTGGTCATAGTGGAAAGACCCTTTAGAGTTGGTAACTTCTTGTAGAATGTGTTCAATGTTGTGGGATGTGACATCCTTGTGCATCAGGTGTTGACCTGAGACTATGACTGTTACAGGGGAATCTATGAGGGGTTCCTCTTCTTATTTTTTTTATTTCAATGATCCCACAAGGGACACCTCTCTAGTGTTTTGACCTAGGGGACCCTATTAGGTTCCCTGGGGGTTGATCACCCCTGGGCAACTACATCATGAGTTTGGGAAAATATGGTAGCATGTGTCATATAAAACCCTTAAAAACATGTAATACTAAGAGGATATGACAGTGTAAATGCTTTTAGGTGTTTTTCTAACCCTAATCCTTTATTTATGCTTTCTATTTTTTATATTTTATGTTACTATGATGCTATATTTAATTTTTAGAACTCGGTCGATGGTCCTTATATGATATGATGTATAGTGAGGATAGCTAGAGGTACTTCATGGAATCCATCTTATGAGTATTATTGATGGAATGTTACCATTATCGAATGTCTCATTTTTTCTGGGGTTCCTCCATGTTTAGGGGTTATGGAGGTTATTGGATGTGCATACGTCCCCCGAGCACTAGATGATCAGAACAATAGTATGGATTGATATTTATCTCTTTAATTGATACCTATGATACTCCCAAGGATTAATTTGATGAACCATTACTACATTATATAGACTTGTCAGTGAATGGGAATATTAGGTCATTTATTAAGTGATTTCGATATTTATTCTGGATGTTGGGGAGTATTCCTTACATATCGCCTAAGGTTCATCACCCTTAGGGATTATCTAAGCCCCAATATTATGATTTCCTATAGACTGGGACCTTGTAATCAGACATTACACTAGATTTACAATGGAATTGATTGGTATGAAATCCATGTCAATACCTTGTAAACAAGACGTCTAGTTGATACCTTGAATCCTTCGTTATAATTATCAAAGGTTAATATGGGATATTTAAATGCTAAGACCTGTATCCCCTTGTGGTGACATGTTTTTCTCAGAGACATTCTACTCTAGGACAATGAATGTATGGTCGCTTGGGATCTTGGACCCAAGCATTGATTAGATTACATGCACCATGGGTGGTACGATATCCATCTTAATGACTTATTCATAGGATTCTTGATTGATTCGGACCATGGCCCCAAAGATCGACTATTGTTTTATATATTTTATTTTTTTAAAATGGTTTTTATTATTATTGTTATCCTGATTGGAATCTCACATATACTGACACTACATTTATTGTATTTGTAACAGACTACATTGGTTGTTCCCTATTTAGTTTTTTATTCACACCCCGCTCAGGATTCCATTAGACTGGAGTATATAAGTATACATTCTCTTAGTTGTAGGAATGGGTTGAGTGAATGATAGGGACTGACTGAGCAGGATAGATCAGATATGAATGGGGAGTTGGGTATGTCATACAGTTCGATGTGGGTGTATATCCTTGTGATTTTATTTATGTTTATTTTATTTTTTTCATGTATATGTGGTTTCCTCAATGGGAAATTATTGTTTTATGTATTACATGGTCTTTCAAGACATTAATGGATTTAATTTATTATTACAGGCTTATTTATATTTATTTATTCTGCACTCATATTAATAACTGTTACAGATGGTGTTTAGTGAATTCCATTGTTTTATAACTCCAATATGAGGTAATAGTCTCCCCATTGACACACTCTTGTCCCTCTCTACTATTCAAAAGCCTCTGTAATATGGGGAGGAATTATTGAGGCCTTATCACCAACCAGTTCAGTTGTTCTTCATAGAGTGAGTCAAGTTGATAAATGCATAGTATCTCCATTGAATTGTGTCTTGGGAAACCTGATTTTATGATATGGATAAAGAAATTTTTTATGAAACATAACTCACCATTTTCTAATATAGGGTAATATTTAGGGTTCAAAATCAAAATTATAAAATAGACCATCCAAACTGGTAGGATTGTTCTAGTAAAATAAGTTTCCTAGTCTGCTAAGTCAATAATTCTCCATAATAAAGTTGTATACATTTTAAATAGTCTTCCCATTGATGTTTAAAATTTTCCACACCATCATCCCATAATTATTGAAATTTTTTGATTATAGGTGGAATTCGTACAACATTGTCATTTATATGAATTTTATTTCCTATAATATTCTTCAAAATAATGAAATAATCCTTCTTCATACGCATCCATTGAGGAATATTATATGGCATCAAACCAACTATCCATTTAATATAATTAGTACTAAATATATTTAAACGTTTAAAACCATCATTAATGTGACATTATGGATGAAAAGGTAATTTATTTATAATGTTTAATATTTTTTTGGGTTTTAAGGCATTAGGAGGTGTTTTTGGGAGTTTCTATAGAACCTAAGGGTAAAAATTCTTGTTGAACACTTTTATGTCATTTATTTTGGCAAAGGGGTATGTCCTTCACTGGGAACCATCCATAAAACAGTTTACATCATAATAATCTTGAAAACTATAAAATCCTTTTTATACCGCAAATTCATTTTATGTCATAAGATCTAATTTTACATCATAAAGTCATCAATCATTATAAATTTAACTCAATGTGATGGTTTTTCATCTTATATGAGTTATTGGATATTTACACCATAAATCAAAGCTTTATTACCTAAATCTCATGGCCCAACAAGTTTTAACCATGGTGCATGTGTAACACTTCTTCCATTATATTTTTTCCTCCTATCCTTGAACCCTAAGAGATCTCAGGTGTGATTTGGTTGGTCTTCTCTCCTTCCATGTTCTTATACTCAATGTT
This sequence comes from Viscum album, assembly GCA_963277665.1. Lineage (NCBI taxonomy): Eukaryota > Viridiplantae > Streptophyta > Magnoliopsida > Santalales > Viscaceae > Viscum > Viscum album. The sequence continues at coordinate 1,391,138,164 of OY728159.1, forward strand.
TGAACTATGTGGGGGTTATATCACTTCTCTCTAGTAAGTGGCCTTTTTTTCATTTTTCATGATAGTGATGTGGCAATGCATTTTGGATTATTCAACCCTATAGTGATGTTTTTCATTATCCTTTCTAGATATTTTATTCGATCATCTCCCAAATGATAATCATAGTGTTGGTTGTGGTGTGGCATGCAAGTTTTTTGATTTATGTGTTTTTTATCTTCTTTATCTACCTTTTTTCTTATGTAATTGATTATAAGAATTAATAATAAATTAAAGGGACACTTTTATTGTATTTTTATTCATTCTTGTGTTGTCTGATCCCATTTTGGGAATATTGGACCTAACTTTGAGGTAGGTGGTTCCTTTTATAGACTCTATTGAATGAATTGTGATTACTCATATCTTATAAATTCATTTATAAATTAATTGGCATGATTATTTTGTGTGAATAAAATAATTTGAAATAAAATATGGGTTTTACCTTGGCTTTGTTAAAAGAAAATGGGTGTTTTTAAAGAATAAAGAAATCAGTTTTTAAGCGGGATTGATAAAATAAAAGGTGTAACACCATTATATTTTATATTAACACTATGTTCAACACTATATACAAGCACAACAAATGAACACCAAAATATTATTATTTTAACATAATTGTTAAACATTATTTATTAAATTCATGAGTTTGAATAGGATTAACTATATTATCATATATATATGAAGTTTTTTTAATTAAAATTTTATTTATTTTTGTTTAGGAAATAAACACTTAATTTTTAGTAAATTCATTTTATTCTACGAGAATATGTTCTCTTCAAAACATGATTTTTTCCATTTCTATAAGAATATATATATATATATGTAATTAATTTATCAAAAATTATTAAAATTTATCTGAAAATAAAAATTATTTATGGATTAAAAATACCATATTATCTTAGGATAAATTTTTGATAAATTATTGGAAATTTTGAATTTTTAATAAATAGAAAAAAATACATATTTTTATTTAAAACAAAATTTTCATTGAAGAATTTAAAAAGTAAAATAAAATTTTGGATTACTTTTTCATATTTAATTAGTTAATTTTTAATTTGTTTTAGGCCTTAAAAATAAATTTTATACATTAATTTGGTACAAAAACATTTTATGCTTAAAAGAAGATTTTTTGGAAAAATTAGTTTTTGTTGTGTTTTTTCAGTTTAATTTATGATTAAATTATGCTAGTTATTAGTTTTGAATTTTGAAAAAAAAAGAATATATAGTTGGATTCATAAATAAAAAATGTATTAAATATTTCCCTTTCAAGATACTTTAATATGAATAGTAAGTGTGATAATTTTTATTACAACATTTAAAGGTGAATCGGGTAATTAATGGTAAAAATAACATGATAAATATTGAAAAAATATCCTAACACGTGCTCCAATTCTATTGGATGAATAATTTTTGACCATGATCATTAACGTTTTTAATTTTTGACCTCTTTAATCCACAAGTTTCATATTAAAATCTTTATAGTATTTTATTTAATGAAAATTCAAACATTTCACACTCGTGTTTTTAATAGGTTTTATATTTTTAATATAATTTTATAAAAAATATTTTTTCAACTATAAATCGTTTTTTAAAATATAAAGTATTTATCTTCATCTAGGTAATTTATGTTTACTTTTTAGTGAAAAAATAATTACCTTGAATGCTTACATGACACAGATGTAGAAATTATTCAATTAATAGAAAAATAAAATTAAAGATATTAAGAGTATTAAAATAAGTTTAATTTGAGATATTTCAGGTTATATGTGAATTTTATAGATGAACATGACATTTTTAGAATATAATAAAATCATTTTTTCTAATTTTACTAATTTTCTTGATATTTTTAAATACATAATAATAATAAGAATCAAAATTAAAAATATTGATAATTTATGGTATTATTATATATTTAAATTATTTAAAAAATCATTAAAATATTATATAAGTATAGATGTGAAAATGTATTCTCTAAAATTTAATTAAATATAAATTTATATTTCATTTTTAACAATTTTTATCTAGAATATTTTCATTTTATTTTATTATTTCTTGAAATTCTAAAAGTGGCCCACACTTCAATTATAAAAGGACACCACTTCCTACACTTAGTTACAACATTTTGATTCATCTATCATGACCAATACCTTAAAATATATCTTCCCAAAAACCTTATCCATATTATTTAGTTCATATTTTTCCAAAAATACCAACCCTAGTGTCCCTAAAAGAAGATCTAAAGGAGGACTTTTTAAAAAGACATAATCATCTTTACTTACTCTTTCAAGTTTATTTATGCTTCAACATCCACATAATGTGTTGTTTCTATGATATAATAATAAATAAAGTATCTTAAATATACAAAGTTGTTATTATGTTTATGGGATAACCATTTTACATATTTTATAGATCCTATGAAAATCAAAAACATTGATATGTGTACGTCTGGATTACTATCTCCACATTGCATTGTAATTCATTTTTCATATCCACTTTACTCATATGTTTATAAAGATGTACCTAATTAGAATGTAATATATTTATATCATTATTACCATTGTGTATATTATTTAACCAGATCAACAAACAAGGACTGAGACTTCCAAATCAAAATAAGCATGGAAAATAGAGCAAGTATCACCCGGATAGGTAATTTTATAAAGATTTGTTTTATATGGGTGATAAAATGGTATAATTAAATCATATATTTTATGATAATATTTATTGAGTAAAGTTATATTAAAACTATATTTATTTTATAGGATTTTCGGACATATATTAAGTAAATCGGACCAAATGTATGGGTTTCTCGTCTCACTTTTATTTATATCATACAAATACCATATTCACTGTTCACTGGGGGAATATTTCTTATCCATGTTTTCTAAAAATGTTTTCAAAAAAGTTTTTAATGTTATAATCTGATTTTTAAAACTGATTTTCAACTATTTTTGAATTTTTATTTGAAAGGAATCTTTCTGTTGTTTCTGAAGGAAGTATCTTTTAAACAATACAGTATGAATGATTTTTTTAACTTATACTTCATGAATGCAATTTATGACCATCATGAAACCTAAATTATTTTAACAATACTCTCTAATATTTAACATGTATTTTCCATGAAAAAAATTTCCTTTATAATTTAGTAAGTTTTTAAAAATAATTGATTTTAAAAGTGTAAAAATTATTTTCCTAAAGAATATTGTAATGATCTCTTTATATAGTTTATAGTCAACAATGTCAATAAACCATAAAATAATTATTATTTATTGGGGATAGGTTGTAATGATATTATCCTATTTATTTCTTCCAATTGTTTATGATCATTTCCATTAGGGGTATTCATCTTTGATGACATTCATATTACTCGGGATGGTTTATGATTATGTTTATTGAATAAGGTAATTATTAACATTTCATAATCTATTTTTTCAATATGTATGTTTATTATGATTATTACTCACTCCTTTCATATGATAAATTCATTAGAGTTATTAAGTGATAGGTGGGGCCCGCTATCACCCCGCAATGAATTGGTTGGTCTCGTGAGAGAAACTAGCTTGGGTTTTTTGGCTGAGTCCAAACCCATTTACGCATGATGTCTTTGATATGGAATTGATGGTGTATTTATGATTTCCTGTATTATGAATTACATTATTATGAATTCGAATATCAATATAACTTTTTATTATTTGATTATTTATAATATCCATGGTGATGTATCATGTTAATGTGATTATTTATATGGAATTTCAATTTATTCATTCCATATTATGACCAAGATATTGTTAAATGGAATGTGTTTAAGTTATTTACCATGTCATACATTTTATTATTATTAATTAATGTTGAATTAAATTTTTAAACATACCCTTATCAGGAATCTAAGCTCACACTTTTTCATATGTTTATTTATCCATAGGATACCAAGGAGTTTATTATGATTGATATGGATGAATATTCTAGGAGAATAACGGTTCTCTCAATTGAATTACTATATTTTATTTAATATTTTCTAATATATTTTAAGATTTAATAATTTCACTATTTTTTCAAAACATCAAAACTATTTAGTTCCCTATTAATTTTTTTCAATATGAATAGTAATTATTCTAATTTTTGTTACTATGTTTAATGGTAAATTGGGTAATTAAGGGTAAAAATAATATGATTAGGATTATAACATGACCCTTAAACATCCCCAAATTCTATTGGATTATATATTTTTGGACATAGACCTTTATTATTTGAATTTATGACCTTTTGGAGCCACTTAATTGACATTAAGACCTTTATAGTAATTTATTTAATCAAAAGTCTAACATATAACACTTTTGTTTTGTATAGGCGTGATATTTTTAATATAATGTCATCCAAATTATTTTTTCAATTATAAATTGTACTTTTAAATATAAATGATTTATCTTTATCATGGTAATTTATTTTTAATTTTTTAATAATAAATATTTATCTAAAATGATTACACAACATTAATGCAATATTTATTCAATTAATTGAAAAAAAAGTAAATGGTATTAAAAGTATTAAAAAAATATAATTGGAGATATTTAAGTTGATACATGAATAATATAGATTATATTAAAATATTTTTTAAATAATAAAATAGTTTTTTGTAACTTTAATTATTTTCATGAGGTTTTTAAAGTCATAATAATTAATAGTATAAAAATTGACATAATGATATTTTATGAGATTATTATTTTATTAAATTATTTAAAAAAACATAAAAATATTAAATAATCACAAGTAGGATAATATATGGTTGAAAATTTAATCCCCTGTGAATTTATATTCTATTTTTAGTCATTTGTAACTATAATTGTTATATCATATTTTAATAGTTTGTGAAATTCTGACAGTGCCCCTCACTTCAATTATAAAAGGACGCCCTTTCCTTCACTTATTTACACAACTTTGATCTATATACATCGATAAATACCTAACTATTTCTCTTAAAAACATTATTATCAATGTTCTAGAGGTCTTAATCTTACTAAAATACAAACCCTATTGTACCTAATAGGATATTCCAAGGAGGACTCTTTAAGAAGAGGTAATCATCTTTACTAACTCTTCCAAGTTTATTTCCTTTTATAGATACTATTCATATATTGTTTCCGTGAAAAATAATGAAATTAGTATCATAAATATATTTAGATGTTATTATGTTTATGTCACAAACATTTTCAATCACTTATACATCCTATGAAAATGGAAAACATTACTCGTGCATACATACAGCTTACCATCTCTACGTGGCGGTGTAATTCATTTTTCAGCACCACATTACAATAATGGTTTTGAAAATTGAACTAATGAGTATATATGATATTTATATCATTATTAACATTTTTTATATGATGTATCCATGATTAAATTACAAGAATTTATATTTTTTAATCAAAACATACATGAAAAAAGAATCAGTTATCACCCGTAATAGTAATTTAATAAAGATATGTATTAAATGGGTGATAAAAGGGTATAATTAAATCATATATTATATAGTATATATAATAATGTTTCTTTAACAGATCCATAACAAAAATATATTTATTATATAGGAGGTTCAGTCACGTAAAAAGTAAATCATACCTAAGGTAAGGGTTTCTCGTCTCACTTTTATTTCTATGAGACGTATGCCATATTCACCGCTTATTTATTTTATGTGGTGTATATAATTCCCATTTGATAGATTATATCATGAATATATTTGTATTAATTATATTTAGAGATTAATTTTATTGTATTTATTTCTTGTGGCTTATGATTTTAATTATACCCAAGTGGTAAGGTTGATTTCAAAATCTCATCATTATTCCAGATTGTTTATATTTATGTCTCCCTTAGGGAATATTTCTCTTCTATGTTTTCTAAAAATATTTAAAAATATGTTTTTAAAATTATCTTTTGATTATTAAAATTCATTTTAACCCATTTTTTAATTTTTATAAAATTTTTAGAAGGAATATGTTTTCCAATTTTTGAACAGATTACTTTTTAAACAGTATGAATAGAGTGGTTTTTAACTTCTACGATATGAACAGAATTTCCAGAAATAATGAAAACTCAATGATTTGATGCTTCGTCTACATGTTTAAAATATTATTTTGAAAGAAAAATTTTTCCTTTATAATTTATAATATTTTTTAAAATAAGTGATTTTAAAAGTTTACAGGTTACATTCCCAAAGAATGTTTTAATGATATATTTTTGTAATTTCTATTCATAAAGGTCAATAACCCTTATTCTACTTATTCTACATCAGGGATATGTCATAATGATACCATGAAATTTATTTCTCCTACTTCCATTGAGGATATTCTAATTTTATACCATTCATATTACTCTTGATGGCTTATAGTTATTTTTATTGATTAAGTTAATTGTTACAATTTCATATGCTATTTTTTCAATAATAATTTTTATGTTGTTTATGCTTCACCCCTTTAATATTATGAATTAATTAGACTTATTGAGTGATGGTTGGTTCCATATATCCCCTTGATTCATCAATAGGTCTCATGAGACAAACTATATTGGATTTGTGGTTGAGGCATTGCACATTTATGTATGATGTCTTTAAAGAGGCCTTGATGGTATGTTAATGATTTTCTAAATTATACATTCCATCATTTTGTATTAAATTATTGATATTCCTTGTGATTATTCAATTAGTTATAATATATTGGGTAATGTTTCACTCTCATGTGATTATTTATATAGAATTTCCATTTATTTGTGCCATATTATTCTTATTATATTGTTAAATGAAGTTTGTTTCAATTATTTACCTTGCCATACTACTTATGATTATTTATTATGATTGTATTTTGTTATAAAAATACCCTTACTGAGTATCTGAGATCACCCTTTTTCTTATGTTTGTTTTTTCCAATATTCCATGATGTTTGTTTTGATTGATATGTATGGATAAGATTTGAGAATAATGGTTTTCTCAAAGGAATTACTATGTTTTATTTTATATTTTCTATTTTAATTTAAGATTCAAGTATGTATCTAGTTTTACAAAACAACTAAACTATGTAATCCTTCAGTGGGTGATCCCTTGAATATTATTCCAACGTAATAAATTAACCATAGACTCTGGGTTACTAGGATCAAGGTCTTTATTAAAGGTTTGTTTGAAATTGATTTTGAAAGTCCCTTTTGAAATTATTAGGGAAAATATCGAATATGGGAATCCTGGTATCCTTAAATGGAAGTATTGTTATAGACCATCATCCATTTTACTATTGGGGGTTCACATAGGGGGTATTCCTATATTCCCTGGTCTATTTTTTATAGGGTATTTTTGTTGACATTATTGGGGGGTTCACTCATGGGGTGTCCATCTACTTCTTAGGCCTATGTTATATAGACTTGGGTGCACACTCATTATTAATTGTGGTATGAGTAATATACTAGCCTTACCTATTTTAATCCTTTGGCATGTTTACCATTGTTATTTTTATTTTTATTGCTCAATATTTTATATACCATATTTTTCTTTATTAAATAAATATAGAAATTATTAATTTAAACTATTTTTTATGATATATTTTAGAACTAGGGAAAAATAGAAATAGTTACCATGATTTTAATATAAACTTATTTAACATTTATCATGTTATGTTTCCCCTAAAATGATAATATTTGGATTTTTTTATAGAGGATTTATATGTACCACCTTTGTGGGATCCTATTGTTCCTATTTATCTCACACCCTACACACCCCTTTAATGGTGTGTAGACCTAGTTATGTATTTTGATATAGGAAAAGGAACGAAACCCCAGTGAGGATGTGATGTTTCTATCAGTTGGGTATGGTTAGCAGGTGGTGATATGATGGGATGTTTCCCTTGTTATCACATAGAGTAGTCATTTTCTATTAGTTTTCCTTTGTTGTTGGACTTGTACTTTAGTATTTTTTTCTAAAATTTTGAGATGTATCACTTATGATGTCTTATTTTAATTAAGGAATATATATTTCTTCCCTATTTTCTTCCAATCTTTCATTTTGTTATGTAAATATTCCTTGTCATATACTTTAGGTAGGGAAAAAACGTTCCTTCTAGTTGTTTTTGATTCCTCGGTGCTATTCTCCAGCCCATGAGGGTGGGGAAGGCCCTTCTGGTATGTAGAGAATAAGATCGGGTTAAATTCTATGAGGTTATCCTAGGTTGGTTCATTAAAAAATGGTGTCAAGGAATAGTTATTCTGATCCTTGGGGAGTTGGTAGATAGGATATAGAATTTTTGGGCCTTGATAGGTAAGTTGGGGTGACTTTCAGGCCAGCTATAATCATGAAAAGATTCATATTACTAGGGGATTTTGGGTTTGTGTCTCCAAGATTAATTTTTTGAAATTAATATCAGATTTTAATAATGGTTTTTTTATTTTAATTCAGATTATCCTTATCTGTAATTTTTCATTCTATTTTCTATGTGTAGTGATATTCCTTTGATATGTCTCACACGAGTTCCATAAGAGGGTGTAGTAGCTACTCCTCAAGGGAATCTTCCTCTAGATCAAAATGGTATCGAGGCTATCAAGCGAGAAATTTGTGTTGTAGAACAAAATGTATGACACATCCATGATTAAATTGTTGATGTACATCCAAGAGATGGAGGAGAAAGGGTTCGGTCTCAAGAATTGTTCTGTGATAAGCCACCATCCTTTCAGGGTATTAATGTGTCGTGACCTGAACCATAAGGACCTACTTGGAAAGAGATAAGTCGACTATGACTACCTAAACCCAACCTCCAATAGGTCAGGAGATGGCGACCCACACATGGGAGGTATTGGACTGATGTGCCTATATACACATACACACATAAACCTCCATGACCATAAAATTATGAAATATAAAACAACTGGTACCAATGAATGCATACTTATATAATCCCATAATCTAAGTATAACAATAAGGTATTATAAGTGATAAAGTGCCAGATATATTCCAACCAAAAAGTAAAAAATTGTCCTGCCTACTAAAAAGGAGGGGAATTCCATAAAGTTATACACTGATATTTCCCTCAGTGTGTCTGGCACAATCTAACCTCTTCCTGCTCTCAATCCTCCCAAGATACTGTCAAAAGGTTCTTTGTCTTCATAATATGTGAAACCTATGGTAAGATCCCATACATGGTTGAGTATAATAATTCCCAGTAAGATACCTCAACTCACTAAGAATAAATTATCGAGATTATTCAACTCAAAATAAGATATGTCAAAAATATAAGATTATTATACATCTATATATGCTCATGAAAAAAACTTTTCTCAAGTGGTATCAACCAATACTGTCATCCACATGATACTTTATAAGTATGAAAGGTAACTCCCATCTATCCTCACCAAGATGTGATAAATTGATCTCCTAAGATCATGGTGTCTCGATAGGGATCGCATCCAGGATTACTGGGGGATTCCACTAACCCTACTAAATCATAATTCTATATAGGGGGTCAATGCCCTGTGCATGGTGGTCACACTGATACCACTATGAACATAAATGAAGGATATGATATAGGATCTCATCCTAGGCCTCATAGAGGGATAGCACAAACACTATCTGAAATAGTGCTCGTATAGTGGATCATTATCTTATTCCAAGGATAAAATTTGACATTATACCCTCATAAGAGTGGACCAAAGATACTCACTCAACTGAACTAGTTCTATACTAGAGAAATAAAGGTATCCAAGCAATATAAAAAAAATTACAAGGAGTATATAGAGGTTACACGGTGTCTACCTTTAACTATAGACATACCTGTGTCTGTGATTATTTACAAATTCTCATATTTATGTACACCTAACTATTCCCATATACACTTGGTCATGCCCATATACCACTAGTCATTATCATGTACCAGTTCATACCTATGTACTCTACTTTTTCTCATATATCTAGTCATTTATGCACCCATATACTATGGGACTACATGTCAGGCCACCAACATTAGGTCGCATGGTGTGTGATAGTTGTCATGAGGTGTATGATATTTAACTTCTGTTAGAACCCTAGAACCACACTCAGGGAATGAAACACAACATTTATATCAATATTAAATGTCATGTAACATGGAATTTATAGTAACCTAGGTTTATGATCCATATATGTTCAGAACACTGACACTTTCTGATCCACTTTTGATCTCTCCAATAGATCATGGCTCTCATCCAACCATTCCCTTCCATTCCTGGAGATCTGATTCTGGTCATCCAACTAAATCAAGATGCCATCTATCACCTCACACCATCACCATGGAACAAAGAATGAAGAATGTGAAGCACTTGTCCATTCCAATCCACCTTAAATTATCCATTGTCACTGTTACACATGGACCTCACCCATGGTCATGAGCCACACCCAGATTATTGATCATTTTAACAACAGAATTGTCATGAAATGATCAAATAATGGGTATTAAACAAATATCTAGCTAAAGTAGTTTACCAAAATGAACGTGAAAAGAAATGGGGGATAAATCCATAAAACGCCAATGAGGAATGAACCTAGACTATGTTCTGGTTAACCTTGGTTTTTTCCATTATAATGAAAAATGAATTAACCAACAACAATTCAATAAACTATAAAATAAATCAATCATCAATTATCTAATCAATTCTTGTTTATTTAATTGATCAATATCTAAAATGGAATAAAAAAATGGGTCAAATCAATATAAATAAAACATCCTAACTCATCTTTAGATCAATCAATTATAAATAACGCTTCTATATTTATGTCATTGTTGAGATCCACAACCCCAATTGGCATATATTATATGTGTAGTACTGGTCTGATCATCAATCTTGTTGCCTTCTACAAATACTCATCTATAGTATTCTCTCAAATATCAAGGGTTATGTAACTAAAATTGATATTTTACATTAAACAGGTATTTATAGTGTAATTTTAGGTTATGAAAAATAATTAAACAAATTAATTTTACTAATATATTTAGTTATTAATCAACACAAAACTGAACATAACCCGAACACACCACATGCTCCAAGGTTATGTTATACCTATGGTAAAACCCTCATTATTGGCTCAATGGTTATCTTATATTTATTATTGGAGTCCCTTTTAATGATTTATTCCACTATTTTAGTAAAATTTTATGAATGTGACACTAACATATTTAATATTCTCAAAATTTGAAGTTTGGGATCACTGAGACTCGAAATTATGTTCCATCTTAGCGGTTGTCTCTAAAAATATTACAATCTATATTTTAAATATTTACATAGAAAAAACCCGGACATTACAATCTCCCCAGCTTATGGATTTTCATATTGAAAAGATAAAAATACTACTTAAAAAGATGTGGGTACTGAGTTTTCATTTGGATCTCTCGCTCCCAAGTGCATTTCCAATGATTATCATGTTGCTGCTGGACATGCACCAAAGTAATCTCTCACCAACAGAGGATCCTCTCCAATTGATTCTAGATCTCCATTGGGTAATCTAAAAAGTTAGCTTCATCATTGATTTCTATCTCACCCCAATTGATAACATGTAACGAGTCATGCACATACCTCCTCAACTGCAACATATGGAATATGTCGTCTACCCGGTCTAACTATTGTGGTAGAGCCAAGCGGTTTGACACATTTATAACTCTATATTATATCTGGAAAGGGTCAATTAATCTCAAAGATAAATTTCCAAACCTATCAAATTTTTAAAATCCATATCAAGGTGAGGTCTTCAGGAATGCATGGTATCCCTCCATGAACACCAAATTACTCTTCTGTTGGTCCTTATAAAACTTATGATGGCTCTTTGTAGTCCTCAACCACGCATGGATTACCTACACCTTCTATTTTTTAACTTTCACCTATTATGGGCCCATGAGTACTGACTCACCTAGATCATTCCTTCATAGTAGTGACTTAATGGGTCTCCCATACAAGGACATGAATGGATCCATGCTAATGGATGGAAGATAGTTGTAGTTTTTTGAAAACATGAACAAGGTTAGGTGATCCTCCCAACTATATCCAAAGTCTAACAATCAAGATTTTAGCATGTCCTCCAAGACATAAATGACTCACTTAGTCTGGAAATCAGTCTGTGGGTGAAATACCAGGCTCAAACACCGCTGGGTCCCAAAGGATTCCTATAATTCCCTCTATAATCATGATGTGAATGAAGTATCAAAGTCAATAATGATCGTCGAGAGAACTCCATGGATCTGAACTATCTCTTGCATTTAAAGGCATCCAAACACTCTATTGAACTCTTATATGTGATTTCTAGGATGTGAACCAACTTGGTGAGTCATTCTATGATTTTCTTGAAGGAATGTTCCCTCTGAAAATATATAATATCCCTATCCTGAAGTCCATCGATATCACATCCCACTAAAAATCGGGCACCTCAAATGGTTTAGTTAGAACTGCTAAAACATGGTGTTGAGCCTTCACCTACTGAAAAGTGAGGCATCTAGAGACAATCTTAACTACACCTTTCATTATTCTGATCCATCAGAACTAACACCAGAGGTTCTAGTACATCTTAACCACACTTTAATGTACCGCAAAAGGGGATGTGTGGAAATCCCTCGTAACCTTCTCCCATAACATCTTTGGTACCACTGTATATTCCCTGGAAAGGATGACATGCTCACCACCATCGAATATTCATTAGAAGTGTGTCCATTTTATATCTTAATACGTAAGGTCTCATAGTTATTCTCTACATGAAGAGCCTTCTTAATACAATCTATAAGATATTGGGGTAAAAAATATTGACTATAGATATGAACCACCATCCTTTTCCACTAAAAATAACTTTAATAAGGATAACTTCTCTAAATCCTCCATTGAAAAATGTGATAAATATCACCTATTGAGGGAATACGCTACCATATTTTCCTACCTTGGAGTTTATATTATCTCAAATTCATAATCCTAGAGGAACTCTAGTCATTTCCTTTGTCTCTTGTTAAGGTCTTTCTTATATAATATATACTTGAGACTCTTATAGTCAACTTAGATGATAAATCACACTCATAAGGTGGTGTCACCACATATTTAGGGAAAATACTATTAATGACAATTCAATATCATGGGTCACAAAGTTTTCCTCATGTGGTATCAACTTCCTAGACCCATAGGTGATCACATCCTTCCTCTATAACAATACACAACCAAGTCCAATTCCTGAGGCATATCAGAACACTACATACTCAACTCCTTCATCTGGAAACCTCAAGATGGTGGAACTCATCAAAATATTCCTCAACTCCTGAAAATCCTTCTATAACCACACTATTCATATCGAAGGATTCCCTTTCTAGGTCAAAGATTAAAATGGTACTAATATCTTAGAAGAATATAGCTTGAATCTTCTATAGTATCAAGTTAACCTAGGGAATATCTATACCATTATCATGCTCTTAGGTGGTTTCCAAGATAAAATACAATCTCCATTTTTAAATTATATAGATACACCATCATCTAAGATGTTGTTTCCCAAGAAGTGGACATCTTTAATCCATAACTTAAACATTGATAGATTCTCATAAAGTTGTTTCTCTTGTAGTATGTCTGTGACAATCCTTTAGTGTCCTGAAAACTCCTCCTTGGACACCTAGTATACTAGGATATCGTCGATGAATACCCCCAAAAATATTTCTAAGAAAGGCTGGAAGATTTGGTTCATGAGTCAAATGAAAACTATTGGGGAGTTCATCCCACAAAAATGAATCACCAAGTACTCATACTGACTATAGAGACATCAAAATTTCATCTCCAGTATATCCTCATCACATACTCGAAGCAGAAGATAGCCTGGTCTGAGGTAAATCTATAAGAACCATCAGCACCCCACTCAATTGATCAAAGTAATCATCGATCCTCAATAGTTCATACTTTTTTATGATCACCTGTTTTAGGTGATAATAATTCACACACAACCTCAATATTCCATCCTCCTTATTGGAAAAAAGAATTAGGGATGCACGGGGTAAAACATTGGGTCTAAAAAATCACTTCTATTGTAAGTCCTATAATTTTACCTTTATCTCATGAAGCTCTATGGGAGCAAACCAATATGTTGGTGTAGATATTAGGTCCATATCATAGTGTGATTAAATAGTGAATTTTATCTCTTATAAGTGAGGTAAGAATATAATGTCCTCAAGAAATACATCCTCGTACTCTGCCACTATAGTGGGAAACTAAAATCCTATATCATCCACCACCCCAAGGGTCATTATAGCCTTATAATGAGTAATTGACTACACCCTCATATATATTATAATTTCATTCTATTATTGGGTTTCATTTAAACCCATAAATATGAACCTCCCCCCCATCACCACAGACACATTGTATCCTCCAACTAAAATATCCAATTTGAGAATTAACTATGGATATCCAATCCATTAAGAATATCATGTTGTAAGGACTTAGCACATATATAAAGAGATCTCAAAATAATATATCTCCTATAATATTTATGTCAATTTTTTGGTAGAAGTGTGTGATTTCTAAGTTACCTTGGGTAAGAGTCTCCTTGTGTAATGGATGAGCTAAGGGATCAACTGAGATCTCTATGTCTCTAAATAAAGAATTGGTATGAAAAGAGTGGGTTTCAACCAAGTCAATTAGAACTATAGATAAAGTAGAAAAGACAAAAAAAATGTACCTCAAATCATTCCAGAATCCTTGGGGTCATAGGCATCCACTGCCTATAGTTGTCCCCTCCCCTGACCACCATCACCCAAAGCCTATCACGGACCACCTGGGGGGTGGTTGTGAAAATATGTCACACTTCCTCACACCTCCTAATTACCAACCTTCTCCTCTTCCATGTCCTCCACCCTATAGGCCTCCTTACTCTTACTAATACATCTATCTATGTATTCCATAAATCATCTCCATTTCATATATAATATAGGCCAGACAATCTTTATAATGTTTCTCTGACCATTCCAAAACAAAAGTGCCACCTCCCACTCTGCTGACTCGGGGAATCTTGAGTGTCATTAAATATAGATATTTTATCTTGGGATCATCTCTTAAGATTTATAACAAGACCATATCCTAGAGACTATTTTTGGATACCTACTTTTGAGGTCTCAACTCAATCATTCCCACTACTAGAACCCACTTTTAGTGTCTTATCTTCTAGGAATCTCTCCACTACTAAAGTCTTCTCAATTACTCAATCAAAGGTGGGAATCCATAGACATATCACAGAAGACCTTGTATCTTAGTGTAATAACTACTCAATGGTTTTTTCATTGAATAAAATATCTCATATTATATCTAGAAAATATAAAAATATATCAGTAAACCTCACTAAATACTCCACCATGGTCAATCTACCCCACTATAAACTTAAAAACTCTTGGATACACTCTAATTGCAATATGGTAGGATAAATTTATCCATGAAGAGACACTAGATTTTTGACCATGGGAGAGAATCTTATTCATTTAGATGAGTCCCCATAATCCACCATTAACAAGACAAACCTTGTATAAGACTTGTTGAATGTCCCACCATCAAGTTCGTTGGTGTCGTAACACTGCAAAAAAACTCGAGTGGATGCCTCTAGCCAAACCTCAGCTACCTAGGGGTATGGATCACCCCAAAACCTGTAAGTTCACTACCTTTTTAACTCATATAGCACACATAGCCTATTTGTTTCCTCTGACAGTACTATCAGCAATAAAAGCTACTCAACAGGTGGTGGCATTACTGGAAAATGACCTAGAGGTAGTACCAGCTGTACAAACTCTTTTACAGAAGCCGCATAACTCGGAAGATCATCATCTTGATCATAAAGTGGAATCTATGATGGTTTTCTTGACAAAGGAATCCTGAAATAGACAATATACATAATAGTCAATGAGTATATCTATATATTTGAATCAAGACTGAAATAGAAACCGCAACCCATTTCTATTTAATCCATGAACCAATATTATCCCCTCAAACTAGTATCTACACGTATCGAGTCAATAAGAAGGTTATTAGAGTCCTATTAAAGGGATAAATTATCCTCCACAACAAAACTGGATTCCTTGACCAAAAATAAAAACTCAAAACGCTTAATCACTTTTCCATAAATCCCAAACCAACTTCACATATAAACTTCTTCTAACTCTGATCCTAAGGTAGAACTATGCTCTTTTACGACTCTATCATGACCCGAACCACTGGGGGCCACCAGGTCAGTGATCATACAAGTGTGATTACCTCAATACCACCTAGGATATGCCACAGGGTAGTGATCAACACTGAGTGTGCATATCCCACACATGTGAGGCATTATCCTAATGAACCTATACACATGAATACATATCCAAGCCCATATATTGATGAAATGTAAAACAAATTCTACTAATTCATGAATAATTCTAAAATCCCATAATCATAGTATGCAAATGAGGTACTAAAATTTATAATGGGGACAATAAAATCCCACTAAATACTATAAAAGAGTCTAACCTTCTCATATGTAGTGGTTTTCGTAAAATGAAACACTAGTATACACCATGGTTTGTCTATCCAATATAAGCTAAGTATACTCCTAGTCCTCCTAGAATGCCATAAAATGTTCAATCTTCTATATAAGATATAACAAGTCTAGAGAAATCTAGTGTAGAGGTGAGTATAAAAATACTGAGTAGGAAACCCTTAAATCACATAGCATAAATCATAAATGGTGGTCAAATCAACACAAGATATGAAAACAAGATAAAATACACAAACATCTTGATATAATCATAATAGAAAATGAGCCTAAAGTAATCTAAAACAATACTTACAACCACAGTATATTGTTTGATGCTTCAAGGTAACTGTCAGTTAGCCTCTCCAAGATGTATAGCTAGATCTTAGAAGATCTCACATTCTAGATAGGGGATCACACCTAGGACCACTAGTGGATGCGACTAACCCTACTAGATCAATAATCTATATAAGGGGTTAAATCATAATGCATGGTGGTCACTTCGATACCACAAACCCAACATAGTAAGGATATTATATAAGAACTTGTCCCAAGACTCATAGAAGGATATGGTGAAATTTTATTGAAATAGAACCTAAAGAGGGAATAATAATCATATTATGAGGGTGTAATGTCATGTTGTACCCTCAATGGGGTAGACCAAAGAACCTCACTCAACTAAACCCAGTCTATACTAAGGATATAACGGCTTCCAAGCTATATCAAAAAAATTATGGAGTGAATATAGGGTACACGATGTGTACCTCTAAGCATGAAACTAGCTGTTTCTATTATTATGTTCTTCTTCCCATGCCCCTATATACCTAGTTGTTCTTGTGTACACCTGGTCATCCATGTGTACCATTGGACCTACCTATGTACCTGGCTATGCCCAAGTACTTGTACATGCTCGATTACTCTATCTGTGCATTTGTACCTGGTTATGTTTGTGCTCATTTAATCTAGGATTACATGATGAACCACTTACACTAGGTCACATGGAGTTTGATAGATGTCACATGTTGTGTGATAGTTAATTTCCATGGAAACACTAGTTTCACAACCAAGGGGTCCCATATAGTGTGAAGCACATGAATATATGTCATGTACCATAGGATTTATAGTAACTAACGATTCCAACTTTCATATGCTCACACTACCTTTACCTTCAGATACACTACTATTATCTCATAGAGATCATTGATCATATTTTTCATATCCTTATCTTCATAGGAGATCTAATTCTGGTCGTCCAACATCATCATGAAGCTTTTCGTTTCCCAACGCCATCACCGCACTTTAATCCAAGTATAGCGGGAACAGTCGGTTTGTTTCTATCCACCTCAAATCATCATACATCACATTGCACGTAAAACACAGCCTAGGTCATGAAACACATCTGTGGTATTGATTTGATG
This sequence comes from Viscum album, assembly GCA_963277665.1. Taxonomy (NCBI): domain Eukaryota; kingdom Viridiplantae; phylum Streptophyta; class Magnoliopsida; order Santalales; family Viscaceae; genus Viscum; species Viscum album. Next base: position 1,391,156,122 of record OY728159.1, read on the forward strand.
CAGAATATAATGGTCCCACAATGTTCAATTATTGTGTATTCATTGAATCGTGAGCCTAAGGAATTTCTTGTGATGGATTTGTAACGAAACATAGTAGAAATCCATAAAACACCAAAGAGGAATGAACCTTGGAAATTTTTGGGTTGGACTTGATCTATTACTGTAAGAAAAATGAATGAATTAATCAAAAAAAATTAAATAAACCACAAAATAAATCAACCATCGATGTACAAAAATTTATTGTTTGTAGAATTGGTCTAAATTTGAAAAGGGATAAATAAACAAGATGAAAAAACATAAATAAAAAATCATACCTTAGTTTTTTAGAGATCACTATTGGACAAAAATTCAACATTGATTTCATTGGTGAGATCCAAGAACTCGGTTAGAGTAGACGATTTGTGTGGTACCCATCAGATCCTCGATATCATTATCATCCACAAATGATCCTCCATGGACTCCTCCAGAATATCAAATTTTATGTAGCTAAACCTGATATTTTACATTAAATGGGCATTTATAGTGGAGTGTTAGATCATCAAATATATTTAGACAACTTATGTTTATTTATTTATTTATTTATTTATCTCCTATAACCATACTTAACCAAAGAACCTTGCATGCTCCAATGTTATATCGAACCTTGGGTAAAACCTCCTTCTGAACTCAATGGCGAACATGGATTTCTAAAATGATCCACCATTCATGATTTATCACACTATTTTATGAAAAATATGCATGCATGATATTAATATATTTAATATTCATAAAATATCAATTTCAAGATCACCCAATCATACAATCATGTGTTGTATCAGTGACTAGATATAAAGATATTACAAGACATATTTAGAATAATTAAATGGTAAAACCACAACATTACAAAATGATCCCCGAGAGGTGAAGGACTGGATGGAAAATATTTATTAGATATTTCACTTCCTTGATACACATAATAATATCAAGGTTAAGTGAACAGAATTCAGACACAAGGGTCCCAATAAGAGATGGTGGGATTCTATAGTACAGGCGGATAGATATGTGGGCTTGGTTTGATGGGTTTTAAGAATCTATTCTTTCATTGGTTTTTTCTAGAGTCTCTATTGATGGAAAAGTCACTAGAGTTTACCTCTCTGTAGCTGGGAGAGTGCTTCGTGTTGTAATACACCAATTTGTTTGAAGAGATGGTCCATTTCAATCCAGAAGATGTCAATAATGATCATGTAAAAGATCAGAAGTACCTATAGCATTAAAAACTAAATATTAGTTCATAGGTATTATGAAAAATCTTTCTACCTATGAAAAAATGGGTTATGATGGCGCAAATGAACATGGTAGGAAAGATTGGATTTTTTACCCTTTCTCTTCCACCCAATGGAATCTACAGTGGAACTTAGGGATGGAATAGGAAGTGGTATGAGAATCGTAGGAGTGGTGGAGGTGGTCCACTAAATATGGAATCCTCTCCACTATTAGTTACTTCCAGTAGTGTTCCCTCGACTTTCTATCAGTGTGGAAAATTGGGGCACACCCAACGTTCTTGTCTAATTCCTATGAGGATATGAAATGGTTGTGGCCACTGTGTCTATATATAGATGTTCTTATTGGATATATCTATGCCTTGTTATGGTTAGGGATCAATTGATCCAAAGTACACATCACTTTAGTCGTAATATTCAAATTCCATAGGTCTACATCCATAAGCCTCAGAAGATAAATGCCTTCCTACAGTGGATGAGTTTTCAGTGGAGGTTGATTTATTCCAGTTATAGTGAGAGGTTCCATTTTTTAACATATTTTGTAGCTACTTCATTATTTGATACGAGTACCTCTGAATTAGTTATTTCATCCCAATTTTTTATTGTATTTAAACATCCATTATATCTCATTTCAATTATCATGGAGTTATTGAAACCACTTAGAAATTGGAAAGAGAAGGGGTTTTAGTGTGCTTCTTATTCTGTATCGATAGGTGATGCAGAGTTAGTACAGGATTTCCTTGTTTTTATTTTTTAATTGTTTGAAATAATCATTGGGATGGATTTTCTTGTTGTTAATCATAATGAGGTTAGATATTATAATTATCATGTCTCATTTCTTATTGTGGGTGGGGAGATCTCAAGAGATCCATGGAAAGTGGGATCTAAGATCTGGTCATGTAGGGTATTCTCATCCATAGATCAAGATTTTGTTTCTCCTATTTTTGTTAGTATTGAAATCATTTTCTCTATTGGTGATCTTACCTTGGTTGGTAACTAATTTCTTGACATTTCCCACGATGAATTATTCGATCTTCCTCCAGAAAGGGAGTTGGTTTTTGATCTAATTGGTTTTTGGTATGACAGTGATCTTGATGCCATCAATTCGTATGGAACCAATTCATAGGAGAGAGGTCAATATTTAGTTGTATGATCAGATAGATAATGGTTTCTTACCTAGTGTTACATTGTGGGAAACCCTAGTTCTCTTTACCAATAAGGAAGATGGTTCACTTTGATTTTTCATGGACTATTGGAAATTGAACCATATCACAATTATTAAAATGTGTCATTTACCCCCAAGTTAGTGATTTTTTGACTAGTTAAAGGGGGTAAAGTGTTTTTTGAAGATATATATCATGTCGGTTTATCATCAACTCTGAGTTTGGGAGTCTGATGTACAGAAAAAGGATTTCAGGAGTAGGTATAGCCACAATAAATATATTTTGATTCTTCTTTCTGTATAACGTTTCATATGGTGCCATCTGAATACTTGAATTGAAGGTATTGTTATATGAAAATTCTAACAGAGGTAAATATTGATCCCACATACCCTGATAGTCAAGTGATCATGATCTCAACATGTCTTCTAAGGTTTGAATAGTTCGTTCTGATTGTCCATCTGTTTGAGGGTGGTAGGCAGTGCTCAAACGAAGTTCAGTATCCATGGATTTCTGAATACTTTTCCAGAATCTTGATGTAAAATAGGGATCACGATCAGAAACAATCGATAGGGGTACTCCATGAAGTCTCAAAACTTCATTAATATATATTCTTTCTAGACGTTCAAGTGGTAAATCTTTTATTATAGCAAAAAATGTGCTAACTTGGTAAGACGATCAATAATGACCCATATTGCACCATTACTTCTTGGAGTCTTTGGTAGTCCACTGACAAATTCCATCATAATATAATCCCATTTCCACTCAGGTATGGGAAGAGGTTGCATGAATCCTTTAGGCTATTGCCTTTCAGATTTCACTTGTTTAAAAACCATACATCTTGACACAAAATCAGTAATCTACCTCTACATGTTGTCCCACCAAATATGTTCCTTCAAATCTCTATACATCTTAGTGCTACCAGTTTGTATATAGAAATTGGAACTATGAGCATCATCCAACAATTCAATTTTTTAGATCAGGTATGTCGGGGACACAAAGACTCTTCCCAAATTTCAAAATTCCATCTTCATACACAAAGTCACTCAATCTCCCATCATTCACAGCTTTAATCTTCTTTTGAAACTCTTCATCATTGGCCTGAGAACTCTTTATCCTTTCTAGTAAATATGGTTTTTCAACCATTTAAAATAGTATTGATGTTTCACCTTCCATTGTTATTCCCATATCCATATTCACTAGATCCATGAAAATATGATCCCTTTCAACTCTCATCTTATTCAAAACTCTATGATCCTTTCTACTCAAAACATCTGCCACCTTATTTTCCTTCCCCAAGTGGTAGTGTATAATGAAATAATAATCCTTGAGTAATTCAAGCCATCTTCTTTGCCTCATGTTAAGTTCTTTCTATGAGAAAATATATTTCAAACTCTTGTGATTGGTATATATCTCACATTTTTCACCATAGAGATAATGTCTCCATATTTTCAAAGCAAAGATTACAGCTGCTAAATCAAGATCATGAGTAGGATAGTTTTGCTCATGAATTTTTAGCTATCATGATGCATAGTCAATAACCCTATCATTCTGCATAAGTACACAACCAAGTCATTTCTTTGAGTCATCACTATAAATAACAAATCTATCATTCCCCGATGGTAGAGTCAAGATAAGAGCATTGACTAATCTTCTCTTGTGTTCTTCAAAAAATTCTTCACACTCTTTTGTCCAAACAAATTTAACCCCTTTACGTATGAGATTCATTAATGGGTTAGCCAATCATGAAAAATTCTGGACGAAATGTTGAAAATAACTGGAAAAACCAATAAAACTACGTAGCTCGGTTATACTCATTGTTTCTATCCATTCTTGGATTGATCTTGTCTTAGAAGGATCAATAGTGATTCCATCTTTAGTGACAATACGGCCAAGAAAATAAATCTCTTGAAGCCAGAATTCACACTTTCTAAGCTTCTTATATAATTCATGTCTTTTAAGAGTCTTTAGAATAATGTGCAGGTGACTTTTATGATCTTCTTAGATTTTGGAGTATACCAAGATATCATCAATAAGTTACACTACAAAGTCATCAAGATATTCCTTGAGAACTCTGTTCATTAGATCCATGAAAATAGAGGGTGCATTAGTTAGCCCAAAAGGCATTACTGTAAACTCGTAGTGCCCGTACCTAGTTCAAAATGTTGTTTTCGGAATTTCTTCCTTCTTCACACACAACTGATGATATCGAGATCGAAGTTCAATCTTTGAAAATTATTGAGCTTCATGAAGTTGGTCAAATAAATCATCAATGCGAGGTAGGGGATACTTGTTCTTTATTGTAATAGCATTGATCTCCCTGTAGTCAATGCACAACCTCATAGATCCATATTTCTTCTTAACAAAAAGAACAGGGGCTACCCATAGAGAAATACTAGTGTAAATAAATCCCTTATTACTCAATTCCTCTAGTTGTTTCTTTAGTTCCACTAATTCGACATTGGTCATTCTATAATGGGTCTTAGATATGGGCCTTGAACCAAGAATTAAGTCAATGGAAAACTGAACTTCTCATTCTGGAGGATGTCCAGGTAAATCCTCTAAAAAACATCAACATATTCTTGCACAATAGGTACATCCTCTATTCGAACATTCCTTTCCTCATCCATAGTAATTTCATTCTATTCCTCCCCAATAATTGAATTTAGTTGAGCTACTGGGGATGGATCAAGATAAAAATTAGGTGGTGATGTTTATTCTCTATTGATAAGCTACTCTTTATCATCATAAAAAATTGTTACCTCCTTCTTCTTACAATAAATTTTCGCATCACGGACCGAAAGCCAATCCATACCAAAGATTATATCAAATTAAATCATGGTTATAATGATGAGATCAGAATATAAAGAACATTTATATACTCTAATTGAAATTGATTAATAAAACATTGTTGCAATGATACTTCCCTTTAGATTTTTGACTGACAACTCCCTTGTTAAATTAAATTGGTAATATCTAATTTTCATAGAAAACTTGGAAGATATGAAACAATGCAATGATCCAAAATCAAATAAAGCATTGGCTAAACTTGAGGAAACCATTAAATTACCTACCACCACATCTTTAGGAGCTTCAACCTCAGCAGTATTGGTAGTATAAGCTTGGCCTTGATCCCTTGTCCATTTATGAGGCAAGTTTCCCGGACGCTTAGGACATTCATTTTCATAATGTCTCATCTTCTTGCAATTGTAGCACTGAACATCGGTTGCTTCTTTATTCCCCTTACAATCACGAGCTTGGTGGACTTTTTCACCACACTTGTAACAGACTTCCATTCCCTTCAAGCATGTACCGGGGTGTTTCTTCCTATATTTACTACAGGATGGATATTCATCTTTTCCCTTCTTTCCCTTATTTCCATTTCCAGAGTGATTAGCATGTCTCTTCTACTCTTGGTTTTCTTTAAAGTCATAAGATTTAGAGAATTATTTTTTCCATATTGATAGCACATGAGACAATGTCTTTGTACTTTGAGAAAGATTGTGATACTAATTCTCGACGTAGAAATGGTTTTAACCCATCAAAGAAACAATCAATCTTACTCCTTGGGTAGCATATATAATCTTCTACATGCCTCGCTAACCTTGTAAAGTTAGCATCATAGTTTGCGACATTACCATCTTCCTCTTGCCTCAGACAGAGAAATTTTCTTTCCATATCTGCTCGATGGTCATGAGGAAATTAATTTTATAAGAAATTTTTTTTAAACTCCCTCTATTCTATACTTGATACTTCTTCATCTTCCTTTGTATTTTGAATCAAGGTCCACCATTGATCTGCATCTCCAGTGAGGCGGTAAACTGTCATGACAACTTTTTCCCTTTCGCTACTCCCCAAGGCATGGAATATTTTCTCTAAGAAATTGATCCATTTCTCAACTACTAGTGGATTTGTTCCCCCTTAAACGTTGGTGGTTGTTTCCTCATGAACCGATCTGACATTGATCCACCACACTGCAGATGAGGGTGCTCCATACGAGTAAGGTTATTATTCATAACCTGAGTGAGTTTTCCCAGTATAGCGATAAGCTGATCAGGACCAGTTGTATCACTAGCTCCACTATAATTATCTTGAGCAGGAGGGAAATCCCTACATAGAGTCCGTGCATTGATAAGGTTTCCATTCCTTCCCTTAAGAACCATTTCTAAACAATGTCATAAACTGGATTAGTTTATGAATCGAAATACATAATTCCATACTTGTAAAACACTTAACATAACTTGAACAGATTATAGATATAATCCATAATCATAAAAAGGTTTTCTTTGAGGGATTATATACTCATAAACCATTCATAATGGTTTGTAAAGAAAATGAGAATTATTTTAAGCCTATCCCCCGGGAGTGTCGTAACCAAGAGTGCAGCAAGGCTCGTTTTCGTGCACCAGTTCCCGTTCGAGTCTAGCTCAAAGCGGTGTTTTCGGGTTTTACCCCTAGGTACATCTATTCCAGAGACGCCTCTACCTGCTAGTATCCAAAAAAGGATGTATTTCTTAGAAAACTAACAGAATCTCTACAATACCAAAATTCTAGTAAGTTCTTCTATACTAATCCTCAAAGTCCATCTTAGGGCTATGTGCTCTAATCAGAGTTTACCTAAATCTACCTTCCAAGGTTTATTACTAAACATCCTCTGATACCAACTGTAACGCCCTGACCCTAGTTACCCAGAGTCGGTGCATTATTACGTATCATTGGTATGATCACAAGGGATCAAATCTTGAAAGACCGATCAGTTTAGTAGCTTTGGAAACACTAGAAATATTCATAAGTCTTACATTACATCATAAATTGAAAAACTAAAACAATATATTTTCTTCATATACCCTCATACTATCCCTACAGTTCATTCATAAAATACTTCTTCACATCCTGGGAAAAATAAAACATTGAAAGGGGTGAGCTCAGATGCTCAATAAAGATAAAAATATAGCGAAAACTTGCATAAATAAACATAAACATTTAAGGCAACGTATAACTAAAACAAAAGACTTTTAAACTTGAACTTCAGCATAATATGGAAAAGATAAAATGAAATAATTCCATTTACTTATTCACATGGATATTCTACTAATCAAATAATCACATGAAATAACAATTACCACTTTCATAATTATGGGATGCATAATGCCAGACTATCATAACCACATAGTCAAGGCCTTGTGCCAAGACTACAAATAAGATTTTGTCAAGGCCTTATTCCAAGACACTAGTTTTTCTCATGATACCTACTGATGCATTGAGAATCTATATAGGGCTCCACCCGTCACTTACTATGTCCGATATATACCTCATATGAAAAGGTTTAAACATAAGATAAACATTCGTATTAAAACTAGCCTATGAAGTGTCAATACTTTATCCATAAAACATGAATCGTATAAAAATAACACATCCATAGTCAAACATATCACAAAACCTTCAATACAATATGGAATATTTGTATCATAATAAATCAACTTTAAATAAGCTTAAAATCCATCAAAGGATGTTTACATAGATGAAATCAAAACTATTTGAGAGAAATATCTCGGTTTTGAAATAATTTAAAAGTAACATAATTATAAAAGAAAACATTTACTTTGAAAATATTCATATAATCTTTTAAGGAAATCTTCTATGATTTTATAACGGTGGAAAATAGCCGCACCCATCGTATAAGTTAATAAAAGTCATTCTTACCTTAATTTTGTCGAAATGGTTAACAAGTACCTTGTTTAGAAAACGACGAAAAGATTCCTTTCAAAAACATATGAGGTCAAATAAGGGAATAAATTACTTTAACCCATTGTCTATTAAATAGTAAAAATGTTTTGAAAGACATTTTTAAGAAACATGGATGTGGATGATAAAGATTTCCCAGTAGATACTTACGTAAAAACAACCTTGGATAAAAAAGAGATTGTGAATTAACCCTTACCTTGTACTTTTCCTTGGTCTAGGGTAGTTTAACCTCATTTATAATCTTTAAATCATTGTTATTAAATTATAAAATAATCATATACATAAATATGATATCATATATGATCTTTTAACATTGCTGTGTTAAAAATATTTTAGTATTATCGTCGTTTTGGGTGTTAACTGATTCGTTTTCCTATATATGCTTTGTTATGTAAGTTGTGTTTGTTATGGATAGGTTGTATATTATTCATATACATAATTATATAAAGTCCTTAAACATTGTTTTTAATCATCAAATGATAATTAGTCTTGAACGGATACAATGGGGAATGAATCTCCTCGCGTTTGTGGAGACGGGAGTCCGTACGTAAGTACGAGCGACAATATCATTCTTTTGATATTAAAAGAATATATAATTGAATGGTATATCATATATACAGAATAATTATCATCTTATATTTGTTATTTAAATCATTTATACTCGTTATTATACCCATCCAAATAATAATGTATTGAATAACAATTACACCACGACGTGGAGATAGTAAGTCGTACGTACACACGTATGGTGACATGTCATTAAAAGGATAGATAGAATACTGAATATGGTTGTACCATATTTATAATAACATCACGGTATATAGAAGATACTGGAGTTATTATTTTATAATATAAATAACAAAGAAAGAAGAAGTGGAAGAAGAAAGGAACTTGAAAGTGGGTGGTGAAAACATTACCTCTTCTTCGGGTTCTTCCTTTTGATTTAATGAAAAGGGCTCCTTAGGTTGGCTTTCTGATAAAAATAAGGCCTCTATATTTAATATAGTATAGTTGAGAGAGTATTTGGTCTAGGGTTGGCTGATCCAAATGGCTTTGATGGTGTTAATTAAAGAGAAGGAAGAGTGCCCTTTTATAAGAGGGGTAAGGGGCACCTTAGGAAAAGAGTGAAATATTATTTTATAATAAATTCATTTTTGGTTTATAATGGCTCCAAAGTGGATTATTTCAAGTATAAGGTGGGTATTGGTTGAAAAAACTCAACCAATAGGTTTTAGACAGGTTTTGGTCACTATATTAATCTTATCTTTAATTTTTAACTCTTAGTTAATTAGTTTGACATTTACCATGTCTCTTTGTATTTTTATATTGTATGGTTAATAAACATACTATATACTTCCAATAGAACTCCAAGTGGTTAATTAATGATACACATATCATTATATAATTCTCTTGGCCGAACCATAGATTTTTAAGAATATAATATTAACTAATAATATAATATTTGTTTTAAAAACTCTTTTATGTCAATTTTAATACTATTTGGAAAATTGATTTTTGTGAAAATCATATCAGGATGATTACTTCTAAAAAAGTAAATTAAAACAATCCTAACATGTCATATTAACCTATAAAATTATTTTAATTCATAAAAAGTCTCAAATTACATTTATTAGGGTATTTATAATATCAATTATTTTAATATTTCACTATCAAGTTAATTACTGCATCATCATTGTGTCATAAATAAATTATATTATTTAATGTCTAAAAATTATAAATAAAATATCATTATGTTGGAAATATTTTTATATTTCCAATTAATATTTATAATCTAATTTTTCTTATGTATAACCCTATATTAAAAAAATAGTTATTAAACTTTGATTTTAACACTTTTAACTCTTCTTTGAATTAAATAATAATAAATGTCCTAATCTAATCCAAGTGGACCAAAGAAGTTAATATTTTATTCCTAAGGTCTTTTTTGGTCGAATTATACTTATCGAATTTAATGAGGACATGTGTCAGGGTAAAAATAATATCATTTTTACCTTTAATTGCCCCATTTACTTTTAACCGTGGTAAATAAAAGTAAAAAGTTACTATTCACCAAAAATTATTTTCATCTCATTGAACTGAATTTTACATACTGATATCAACTGTGTCTCAAGGATTTTTGAAATTCCACTCTCAGAAGTGGTAAAAATATGTTTTGTGAAAATTTGCAAAATCTCCTAGGAGGTGGGTAAAAGACGGTGAAAAATTCTGTAAAATTTTTATATATCTAAAATTAATATAAATTGACTCCAATGATTTACATTGAAATTATATAGGTATTATGTATCTATTTTTACCAAAAATAAATTTAAATAAAATAAATAATTATTTAAATAAAACGTCAGTTTTAACTAATAACTGAGTGTTTTTCACTATTCATCAAAAATTGAAAGTTTTCAGAAAAATATCAAAAATTCACCCTAGTCTAATTTCGATATTACGAATCAAAAAATGAAGTCCATTTAAAAAAATAAAATTTATAAAAATTCAAAAAGTGGTTATTACTATTCATAACGGCTAGTTTGATTGGTTTTGGTGTGTTAGAACACGAAGTTGCGTACAACACATGCTATTATATTATTCAAAGAGAAGCGTACCATGGAAGTTTAGGGTGTTACAGCCCTAACCCTATAAATATAATGAAAACATTATTTAGTCCACTCTATTATTTTTTATTTCTATTTTCTTCAATCATGTGGTTGACTCAAATAGAATAAAATAAAATTAATGGTGAATTCATAATTGGAACATTCATGTTATATAATACTCCCACTATCAGTACACCTATTTCCCACTAAGTTCTTTTTCCCATGGATTAATTATTTTTTAACTCATTCATCTTTTCAATATTCAACTATTTTGTTGGATTTTCATTAAAAGGTACTTTCTTATAAATTTTTTTTAATAAAATATATAATAAGTTTACGTTTAAAATATTTTGAAAATTAAGCAACAAAAGGAGTAAATTTTTTAATGTCTGAGATTTTTTGGTAGAGTCCAATGGTGTTAAGGATTTAACGACTTCTACCTTGGAAGGAACCCAAAGGTTTTAGGGGGCCCAATGCCTTCAAACTCAACGAATTTTTTTTAGATTTATAATTTTTATTATTGTTTTTGTTTTTTCTTTGTATATATATATATAACCAAAAATAGAATAATTTAACAACTATTTAATATCTAAAATTTCTAAAATTAAATTATTATGAGATTGTAATAAAAACCTTCACCTAAGGAATCCTTTTATAAGGTGTATGCCTTGGAAATCCCTAAGGATTTATAATGTGAGATTTAAATTTCCAATTTACTATATAGAATTAATAATACTAGTACCCTACCTGTGAATTTTCCAGAAATAGCCATTTAATTGAAAATTTACATTAGCATGCTCATGATTTTGAGTTATTAAAACAATTTCTAGGTGAAATTAAAAAAATAAATAGTAAATATAAAATTAAAAATGTTTCATTATGAAGTAAATTATAGTGAACGATTTCTAAAAACATATTTCAAACAACACAAGAAAAATGAATTTCAAAACAATCATGTAAAATTGAATATTTTGCCTTCAAATTACCTTAACACAAATATTGTGTAGAATAAATTGAATTTTCAAAATAAAAATCTTTTATCTAAAAAATGATTGTTCTGGGAATGAATAAAGTAGAAAATATATTTTAATTATTATTTATCTAATAATTAAATAAATATTTATGGATAAAACATTTCAATAAAATATGTTATAGAAAAAAAACTCATTCAATTTGTATTAAAGGAAAAAAAATTCTAGCATGTGGAAAAATATAGCTAAGGAAAGATAATGAGAAATTGAAATGTCACTTAATCATTTCTTTCGGTCTTCATTTTCAATATATTGAAACCTGAACCCCACCTCTTTGATTTTATTTACAGCTCGAAGCTCCAGTTGTGTAATATTTATCCACTTTATCACATTCTAAAGATGTCTCAACAAAATCATGTGGAAGATTTAAATTTAAAGGGTAGATATTGTATTGAATGTTATTTTTAAGTTAATGAAAAGGGACTAGAAATGAAATAAACATAGTTTTTTATAAAATTATTTGTATGATGAAAAAAAATTAATTTGGTAATAAAATTTAGTATAAATGGTACACATTTGACATTAAATGAATGAAATATATAATAAATCAAAATTAATATAAAAATATTATTGTGTGTACTGATATATGTGTTCATACTAAGAATTAAAGAATTTGAATATTTAAATAATTTATCTAATAAAGTGGAATGTCGTGTTTCTTAGTCACCACCTAAACCAATTTTTATTTTGTATCTAAAATTTTCCAGACGTTGAGATTAAAAATGCATAACTCATATTGAAAATTGTAATTCTAAAATCATATAATGATTCAGTAATTAATATTGAATATGAATTAAAAAATGTAAAATGAAACAAGGAATATTTTTTTGTTCTAGTCAATTTATTGATTCCAACTAAATAAAAAAATTATTACCATTATGTATATATTTCTTGACCCTTCCTACTCATTAGAAAAGATGAAAATAATCTATCCATTTGAAACAAATTTGATCAATGGCTTCATGTCCATGTATATTTTGTAACGCCCCGACCCTAGTTACCCAGAGTCGGTGCATTATTACATAACATTGGCATGATCACAAGAAAGATCAAATCTCGAAAGACCGATTGGTTTAGTAGCCTTGGAAACACTAGATATATTCATAAGTTTTACATTACATCATTAAACGAAAAACTACTACAACAACATATTGTTTCCATAATCCACACTCATATCCCCACATAATATCCCTGCAGGTCATTCATAACTTACTTCTTCACTTCCTGGGAAAAATAAAACATAGAAAAGGGGTGAGCTCAAATGCCCAGTAAGGATAACAATATAGCGGAAACTTTCGTAAATAAGAATAAACTTTTAAGGAAATGTATAACTAAAACAAAAGCCTTTCAAACATGAACTTTCAACATGGTATGGCATAAATAAAATGAAATAATTCCATTTACTTATTCACATGGATATTCTACTAATCGAATAATCACATGCAAAAATCAATAACCACTTTCATAATGTTGGAATGCATAATGCCAGACTATCATAACCACATAGCCAAGGCCTCATGCCAAGACTACAAATAAGATTTTGTCAAGGCCTTGTGCCAAGACACTAGTTTGTCTCATGAGAACTACCGATGCATCGAGGAGCTATAGCGGGCTCCACCCGTCACTTATTAAGTCCAATGCATTCCCATATGAAAAGGTTTAAACATAAGATAAACATTCGTATTAAAACTAGCATACGAAATGTCAATAATTTCACCATAAACTATGAATGGTATAAAAATAGCACATCCACAGTCAAACATATCACAAAACCTTCAATACAATATAGAAGTTTTGTATCATAATAAATCAACTTCAAATAAGCGTAAAATCTGTCAAAGGATGTTGACATAGATGAAATCGAAACACTTTTTAGAGAAATATCTCTTTCTATTTTTGAAATCATTTAAGAGCCATATAAAATAAAACATTTTCTTGAAAATATTCTTATAATCTTGTAAGGAAAACTTTGAAGATTTTATAACGGCAGAAAATAACCGCACTAGCCATATAAGTTAAAAAAAACATTCTTACCTTAATTCTGTCGAAAAGGTTAAAAAGGACCTTGTTTTGAAAACGACGGAAAGATTCCTTTATAAACCTCTTATAAAAAGTCAAAAAGGGTATAAATGACTTTAACCCATATTCTTGTAAATAATAAATATGTTTTGAAATACATTTTGAAGAAACATGGATGTGGATGATAAAGAAATCCCAGTAGATTATTACGTATAAACAACCTCGGATAATGAAGTGATTGTGAAATAACCCTTACCTTGTACTTTTCCTTGGTTGGGGTAGGTTAACCTCCTGTATAATGGTGAAATAATTGTTATTAAATTATACAAGAATCATATATATTAATATGATATCATATATGATCTTTTAATATTGATTTGATAATAATATCTTAGTATTATCGTTGTTTCGGGTGTTAACTTATATGTTTTGTTACGTAAGACATGTTTGTAAAGGATAGGTTGTATATTATTCATATCCAGAATGATATCAAGTCCTTAAACATCATTTTTAAATCACCAAATGATAATTATACTTTAATGGATACGATGGAGAATGAATCTCATCGCGTTCGTGGAGACGGTAGTCCGTACGTACGCACGAGCGACAATACCATTCTTTTGATATTAAAATAATATATAAATGGATGTTATATCATATATACAGAATCATTAACATGTTATATTTATTATTTATATGAGTTACACATCATTATTATACCCATCCAAATAATATTATATTGAATAACAATTACACCACGACGTGGAGACGGTAAGTCGTACGTACGCACGTATGGTGACATGTTATTCAAAGGGTGGATAGAATACTGAATATGATTGTACCATATTTATAATAACATCACAGTATATGTGAGATACTGGAGTTATTATTTTAGAATGGTAAGAACAAAGGAAGAAGAAGTGGAAGAAGAAATGAACTTGGAGAAGGGTGGTGAAATCATTACCTCTTCTTCGGGTTCTTCCTTTTGATTTGATCAAAAGGGCTCCTTAGGTTGGCTTTCTGATCAAACTAAGGCCTCTAGGTTGTAGTGAGGGATTTTGGGAGAGTATTGGGGCAGAGTTTGGACGAACCAAAAGGCTTTTAAGGTGTGAAGAAATGAGAAGGAGGAGTGCCCTTTTATAAGAGGGGTGAGGGGCACCTTTGGAAAAGCTAGAAATATTAATTTATAATAAATTCATATTCGGTTTCTAATGGATCCAAAGTTGATTATTCAAAGGTTAAGGTGGGGATAGGTCGAAAACCACTCAACTAATAGAATTTAGATAGGTTTGGGTACTTATATTAACCTTATCTTTAAGTATTAACTCTAAGTTAATTAGTTTCACTTTTACAATGTCTCTTTGTATTTTTATATAATATGGTTAATAAACTTACTATATACATCCAAGAGACCCCCAAGTGGTACATTAATGATGAACCTATCATGATATAAGTCTCTTGGCCGAACCTTAGATTTTTAGGAATTTAATATCAATTAATAATATAATATTTGTTTTAAGAACTCTTTTATGTCAATTTTTACACTATTCAATAGTTGATTTTTTGTGAAACTCATAACAGATTGATTACTTCGAACAAAGTCAATTAAATCAATCCTAATATATCATATTATCCTAGAAAATTATTTTAATTCATTAAAAGTTTCATATTATATTTATTTGGGTATTTATAATATCAATTATTTTAATTTTTCATTATTATAGTAATTACTGCATCATTATTGTGTCATAAATAAAATAAATTATTTAATGTCTAAAAATTATAAATAAAATATAATTATGTAGGAAATCTTTTTAGCTTTCTAATTAATATTTATAATCTAAAATCCAACTTATATAACTCTATGTAACAATTGTTTTGCTAAAAGATATATGCTTGTGTCATTTTTGTATTCATTTTGACTTAATTAAAATAAAGTGTCATTATCACTTACAAGTGGATCCATGGGGTCCCAAAATCGACCCAAAGATGTCCATGGTCGACCATGTATCAACCAATAGGGTTAAGACACGTTTTAGGGTAATTTAGTATTATTATAATATTATTTTTTAACCCTTATTTACCGGATTTACCCTTAACCATGGTAAATAAAATATTTACCGCAGTAATTATTCAAAATGTCTAAAAATAAAAGTTACCCATTTACACAATTTAAACATCCTGATTCCAAATATGGAATCCATTTTCCTAAATTCAAAACACAGAAGTGGCAGAAATTAATTTAAAATTAATTCCCGCTGTCAAAACAAAAAGCGTGTTTTTAAGAGATAATAACTATCAAAAGATTGACACTTGTTTATATTCGGTTTAATTGTAAAATTATGTCCAATGACCAACATTATATTAAATGGTAAAAATATATTCCAAATATACTCTAAAACCACTCAAATTCATAATTTATCACTATTAATTATTTTGATTAAAAAAGTTGTTTTTAATTAAAATTTAGTAATTTTCACTATTCATCAAAATATGAAAGTTATCCGAAATGTACCAAAATTTCACCTTAGGCTAAATTCGATAATCCGAATCCAAAAATGAAGTCTATTTTAAAATATAAAATATATATAATTTCCAAAAAGTAGGTATTACTATTCATAACGGCTAGTTTGATTGGTTGTGGTGTGTGTTAAAACTCAAGGTTGCGTACAACACACGCTACTGTATTATTCAAAGAAAGTGTACCGTGGAAGCTTGGGATGTTTCATTTTAAATTTTTGATGTCCCCATTTAGTCAAAAAGTTTAAAATATTGTATTTAAAAAGGGTTCACTATTAAACGTTGATAAAAGTGCAATACTGAAAATGAATTTGTTCTTGCATTATATCTAAGAAACTCATAATATGGATTCTAAAATTATAAGGATTATATAAAGTTTAAAATTCGGTTAATACTATTCATAACCTCTTTTGAATGGATTTTTTTTTTGGTAAGTCATGGTGCAATTGAACTCGGTGTTGCGTGTAGTGCAAGTTATTGAATTATTTTGAAGAAATAACACACTATGAAATCTTGGGGTGTTACATTCTCCCCTCCTTCAATAAATTGCGTCCTCGCAATTTGAAATTGTTCTTCGAAAATAAAAGGTTGAAAGTAGAAAATATATTTGTGGGAAAACCCACATCGGAAATTGGGTTACTAAAATTTAGTCTTAATATGAGGAAAAGAGAAATCAAAGGGTCACAACCAAATTATGATCTCGATTAGGAGAACATTGGTGGCAATTAGAGACATATAATCGGAGGAAAAACGTAAATATTTATAGGTAGTGATTGAGGTGATCAATCACAAACAAGTGTATAATTGAGGTCCTTAAATTCATCAATCTATGATGATTTGAAATACCATCGGTTCAACAAAACATAGGGTATTAGGATAACACATTTTTGACGTTTCAAAATATCTTAGTTGAAATCCCACATCGAAAAATGAATTATCGAGGCCTCTATTTAAAATAAAGAGTGGAAACTATGAAGATTACCGAAAATAACACATACTAGGGTTCCATGTAGGAAAATATGGATATAGAAGAGAAATCTAACCATCAATTATCTGATGGAGAGTGGTAGAGAACATGGCTATGAAAAGGCCAACAATCCCAAAGCCATAAATTAGTGATGATTTAAGGTATCATCTAGGAAAACATTTTTGTTCTAAGTTACTTTTCTTAATGTTGAGGAATTTATTTATGAGATTGGATAAGATCATAAGGAGATATACTTACTTTATAATTAGAGTTTTATCTATTAATAAATTTCTACCACAAACTCATCTTTCACTCTAAAAGATAATAGAATGTAAAAAAAATTCTATTTACACTATTCGTATAGGGTTCCAAAATAAACGAATTTATAATTCATCTACAAGATCGTTTAATAAAAACTACATTATTTAATCCAGGACATCTCGTGGGCCAGTGGTAGGTGATACACCCTTGTCGCCCTTCGGTTGCGGGTTCAAGTCTCGCAGCCTTGCCGGACGCGACAGGTTGCCGCCCGACCTCTGGGTTGCCCTTTTATGGAAATCCAAAATAATCCAAACTAGAACTATCCAAAATAATTCTGTCCAAACTCACAGTCCAACATTTATAAGGAAGGTAAACATTATGTAGATCCTTTTTACCCCGTAATAGCTTATGAATACCTTCATCATGTATTCTTTTAATACACTGAAACATCCTGAATTACCATAATTTTTATTGATTACATTCATGCTCCCTTATTCCATATAGAATGCTGGATATACTTCATCAATCCAAAAATGTTTTAAACCCCAACAATGATGGAATATACAAATCATTAATTAGTTCCAAGGTAGTCAAGAATATCCAATATAATTTATCCAAAACAATCACATATTATTCCAAAATCACTACCTCGGTATCAGAACTATATTATGATTTATCATTCTCTCAACCATATATTTTCCAAAAATTTATCCTGCTATTGAGTCACTTTTCTTTATTCCACACAATCTCAAGTCCTTAATGAAATAGTACTGCAGTACAATCCTTATATACTCCATAATTATTATAACAAGTACATTGTTGATACAACACTCAGTTGACATAATCAACATAAGAACTCTAATCATTCCTCTTCATCTTTGGTAGTATCATAACTTGATTATTATCCAATAACATCATTTGCGGCATAGTCTGATGACTGGGACATAAGTTCGCGTAGTGTCCAAACTCCTTGCAAATGAATCATTGTACATTTAAAACCATTTTCTTACCCTTGCAGTCACGTACTTTGTGCCCTTTTCCTCCACACTTATAACAAACTCCCATTCCTTTCAGGGAAGTTCCAAGGTGTTTCTTTCCACAGTTACCACATATGGGAAAATTCTTCTTTTCCATCTTCCCTTTATCCATCTTTCTCTCTTCCATCCTTTTCTTCTCTTGCTTCCCTTCAAAGCCATAGGACTCAGTAAACTCTTTACTTATCTTATCAACACATGATATTATTTCTTCATATGATGATAATACATGGGAGACTATTTCTCTTATAAATTCTAGCTTAAGACCATGAAAGATATTATCCTTCCTTCTCTTTGAATCATGTGTATTTCTGGAGTTCTCATTCCTTCTACTGGGCACCATTTCTAAACAATGGCATAAACTAGATCAGTTTATGAATCAAAATACATAATCCCATACTTATAAAACACTTAACATAAATTGAACTATTTATGGATATAATCCATAATCATAAAAATGGTTTCTTTGAGGAAGTATATACTCATAAACCCATCGTAATGATTTGTAAAGAAAATGAGAGTTATCCTAAGCATATCCCCTGGGAGTGTCGTAACCAAGAGTGCAGCAAGGCCCGTTGTCGTGCACCAGTTCCCGTTCGAGTCTAGCTCAAAGCGGTGTTTTCGGGTTTTACCCCTAGGTACATCTGTGCCAGAGCCGCCTCTACCTGCTCGTATCCAGACAGGGATGTATTGCTCGGAAAACTCACAAAATCTCTACAATACCAAAATTCTAGGAAGTTCTTCTATACTAATCCTCAAAGTTCATCTTAGGTCTACGTGTTCTAATCAGAGTTTATCTAAATCTAGCTTCCAAGGTTTGTACTAAACTTCCTCTGATACCAACTGTAACGCCGCGACCCTAGTTACCCAGAGTCGGTGCATTATTACATAACATTGGCATGATCACAAGAAAGATCAAATCTCGAAAGACCGATTGGTTTAGTAGCCTTGGAAACACTAGATATATTCATAAGTTTTACATTACATCATTAAACGAAAAACTACTACAACAACATATTGTCTCCATAATCCACACTCATATCCCCACATAATATCCCTGCAGGTCATTCATAACTTACTTCTTCACTTCCTGGGAAAAATAAAACATAGAAAAGGGGTGAGCTCAAATGCCCAGTAAGGATAACAATATAGCGGAAACTTTCATAAATAAGAATAAACTTTTAAGGCAATGTATAACTAAAACAAAAGCCTTTCAAACATGAACTTTCAAAATGGTATGGCATAAATAAAATGAAATAATGCCATTTACTTATTCACATGGATATTCTACTAATCGAATAATCACATGCAAAAATCAATAACCACTTTCATAATGTTGGAATGCATAATGCCAGACTATCATAACCACATAGCCAAGGCCTCGTGCCAAGACTACAGATAAGATTTTTTCAAGGCCTTGTGCCAAGACACTAGTTTGTCTCATGAGACCTACCGATGCATCGAGGAGCTATAGCGGGCTCCACCCGTCACTTATTAAGTCCAATGCATTCCCATATGAAAAGGTTTAAACATAACATAAACATTCGTATTAAAACTAGCATACGAAATGTCAATAATTTCACCATAAACTATGAATGGTATAAAAATAGCACATCTACAGTCAAACATATCACAAAACCTTCAATACAATATAGAAGTTTTGTATCATAATAAATCAACTTCAGATAAGCGTTAAATCCGTCAAAGGATGTTGACATAGATGAAATCAAAACACTTTTTAGAGAAATATCTCTTTCTATTTTTGAAATCATTTAAGAGCCATATAAAATAAAACATTTTCTTGAAAATATTCTTATAAGATTGTAAGGAAAACTTTGAAGATTTTATAACGGCAGAAAATAACCGCACTAGTCGTATAAGTTAAAAAAACATTCTTACCTTAATTCTGTCGAAAAGGTTAAAAAGGACCTTGTTTTGAAAACGACGGAAAGATTCCTTTATAAACCTCTTATAAAAAGTCAAAAAGGTTATAAATGACTTTAACCCATATTCTTGTAAATAATAAATATGTTTTGAAATACATTTTGAAGAAACATGGATGTGGATGATAAAGAAATCCCAGTAGATTATTACGTATAAACAACCTCGGATAATGAAGAGATTGTGAAATAACCCTTACCTTTTACTTTTCCTTGGTTGGGGTAGGTTAACCTCCTGTATAATGGTGAAATAATTGTTATGAAATTATACAAGAATCATATATATTAATATGATATCATATATGATCTTTTAATATTGATTTGATAATAATATCTTAGTATTATCGTTGTTTCGGGTGTTACCTTATATGTTTTGTTACGTAAGACATGTTTGTAAAAGATAGGTTGTATATAATTCATATCCAGAATGATATCAAGTCCTTAAACATCATTTTTAAATCACCAAATGATAATTATACTTGAATGGATACGATGGAGAATGAATCTCATCGCGTTCGTGGAGACGGTAGTCCGTACGTACGCACGAGCGACAATATCATTCTTTTGATATTAAAATAATACATAAATGGATGTTATATCATATATACAGAATCATTAACATGTTATATTTATTATTTATATGAGTTACACATCATTATTATACCCATCCAAATAATATTATATTGAATAACAATTACACCACGACGTGGAGACGGTAAGCCGTACGTACGCACGTCTGGTGACATGTTATTCAAAGGATGGATAGAATACTGAATATGATTGTACCATATTTATAATAACATCACAGTATATGTGAGATACTGGAGTTATTATTTTATAATGGTAAGAACAAAGGAAGAAGAAGTGGAAGAAGAAATGAACTTGGAGAAGGGTGGTGAAATCATTACCTCTTCTTCGGGTTCTTCCTTTTGATTTGATCAAAAGGGCTCCTTAGGTTGGCTTTCTGATCAAACTAAGGCCTCTAGGTTGTAGTGAGGGATGTTGGGAGAGTATTTGGGAAGAGTTTGGACGAACCAAAAGGCTTTGAAGGTGTGAAGAAATGAGAAGGAGGAGTGCCCTTTTATAAGAGGGGTGAGGGGCACCTTTGGAAAAGCTAGAAATATTAATTTATAATAAATTCATATTCGGTTTCTAATGGCTCCAAAGTTGATTATTCAAAGTTTAAGGTGGGGATAGGTCGAAAACCACTCAACTAATAGAATTTAGACAGGTTTGGGTACTTATATTAACCTTATCTTTAAGTATTAACTCTAAGTTAATTAGTTTCACTTTTACAATGTCTCTTTGTATTTTTATATAATATGGTTAATAAACTTACTATATACATCCAATAGACCCCCAAGTGGTACATTAATGATGAACCTATCATGATATAAGTCTCTTGGCCGAACCTTAGATTTTTAGGAATATAATATCAATTAATAATATAATATTTGTTTTAAGAACTCTTTTATGTCAATTTTTACACTATTCAATAGTTGATTTTTTGTGAAACTCATAACAGATTGATTACTTCGAAAAAAGTCAATTAAATCAATCCTAATATATCATATTATCCTAGAAAATTAGTTTAATTCATTAAAAGTTTCATATTATATTTATTTGGGTATTTATAATATCAATTATTTTAATTTTTCATTATTATAGTAATTACTGCATCATTATTGTGTCATAAATAAAATAAATTATTTAATGTCTAAAAATTATAAATAAAATATCATTATGTAGGAAATCGTTTTAGCTTTCTAATTAATATTTATAATCTAAAATCCAACTTATATAACTCTATGTAACAATTGTTTTTCTAAACGATATATGTTTGTGTCATTTTTGTATTCATTTTGACTTAATTAAAATAAAGTGTCATTATCACTTACAAGTGGATCCATGGGGTCCCAAAATCGACCCAAAGATTCCCATGGTCGACCATGTATCAACAAATAGGGTTAAGACACGTTTTAGGGTAATTTAGTATTATTATAATATAATTTTTTAACCCTTATTTACCGGATTTACCCTTAACCATGGTAAATAAAATATTTACCGCAGTAATTATTCAAAATGTCTAAAAATAAAAGTTACCCATTTACACAATTTGAACATCCTGATTACAAATATGGAATCCATTTTCCAAAATTCAAAACACAGAAGTGGCAGAAATTAATTTAAAATTAATTCCCGCTGTCAAAACAAAAAGCGTGTTTTTAAGAGATAATAACTATCAAAAGATTGACACTTGTTTATATTCGGTTTAATTGTAAAATTATGTCCAATGACCAACATTATATTAAATGGTAAAAATATATTCCAAATATACTCTAAAACCACTCAAATTCATAATTTATCACTATTAATTATTTTGATTAAAAAAGTTGTTTTTAATTAAAATTTAGTAATTTTCACTATTCATCAAAATATGAAAGTTATCCGAAATGTACCAAAATTTCACCTTAGGCTAAATTCGATATTCCGAATCCAAAAATGAAGTCCATTTTAAAATATAAAATATATATAATTTCCAAAAAGTAGGTATTACTATTCATAACGGCTAGTTTGATTGGTTGTGGTGTGTGTTAAAACTCAAGGTTGCGTACAACACACGCTACTGTATTATTCAAAGAAAGTGTACCGTGGAAGCTTGGGATGTTTCATTTTAAATTTTTGATGTCCCCATTTAGTCAAAAAGTTTAAAATATTGTATTTAAAAAGGGTTCACTATTAAACGTTGATAAAAGTGCAATACTGAAAATGAATTTGTTCTTGCATTATATCTAAGAAACTCATAATATGGATTCTAAAATTATAAGGATTATATAAAGTTTAAAATTCGGTTAATACTATTCATAACCTCTTTTGAATGGATTTTTTTTTTGGTAAGTCATGGTGCAATTGAACTCGGTGTTGCGTGTAGTGCAAGTTATTGAATTATTTTGAAGAAATAACACACTATGAAATCTTGGGGTGTTACATATTTGTCTTGTATAAAAGATATTCTTTTCAAATAAATATATATTTCAATATATATATATATATATGCAGGTATATATATGCGCATATAATTATATATATTCATGTATGTATACATATATAAAATATAATACATATATATATATCAGAATATATAAATTATATCTAAAAAATAACCTTTTATCTCGTAAAAAAACTTGAAGAAACTTACAGGAATACCCTCCAAATTTCATTTCATCATAATGATGAATATGTCTTGTAATATCCTACAAGGAAATTAAATTAATGGATATATATACATTTATGCATGTGTACAAATGATACAAATATGGAATATATACAATATGAAATATATGGAAGTTTTTTTCAAAATCCAGAAATGAATGATGATTTATATTAATTTATGTATAAAAATGTTACAAATATGTAATATATACAATAAAAAATTTACACAAGTGTTTTTTAAACATATGAAATTAATATAGATGATAGATAGAGTAGTGCAAAAACAAATATATAGTACCAATCATTAAATGGTTGTATACTAGCCATATTTGTTTTGAATGAAATAGATAATAAAATTATAGAAAGTATTTAGAGATAGTGTATGTATGGTGTATAGTAATTAATTTATTTTGGGATTAATATTATAAAACCAGTAATGCATACTTACTATAAATTAAATTTAAGAATACATAATGATTATACTTTTTCAAGTCTAGTAAATAAAACACCATACATACTTTCAGAAACCCATTAATGAAAATAAAAATTGTATTTAATAATTAATAAATAGAATAATTAATAATGATTAAATGAATTTATAATTAATTTAGGAACAAAAGTTTAAAAAAATTTAGGTTTTTTTACTACTGCATTTCCCAATTCTTTCATCAAACCATAAATACACACTAAAATGTCTTCATAGGTGGGTGGGGTCATTTAAATATGGGTAAACTGTAATTGACAATTATGAAAATTAGTACATGTTGATGCAAAAGGATGAGGTTGTAAAAACAATTAATTGGCATAAATTTATTACACATCAAATTTGAATTATTATCTGTATATTCTCAAAATGTAAAAAAGTGTGTTTTCTGAAAGTCATCAACATTTTTTCCTACAGAAATTAGTATTAAATTTCTCCAATTAGAAATTGGTATTAGGTAATATAAGTTTTTTAATTACACTTCAGTTCTTGATATATATAAATTATAAAAATACTATAACATGTACATTAACAGACATTTATATTAAAATAACATTTAAAAATGTATAAGTATTTTTAACAAATATGGACCTGTTTGAACAAATATGAACGTATATATTTAATTTAATAGATATGAATATATATGAAAAATAATTATAATATGAATCTTTATATTAGAAAATATAAACCTGTGAATTTAAATGGAATCATTTATTTTTTTAACAAACTTGAACCTGAATGAAAATACATGAAAAAATATGAACCTATATTAAATTTTTTCAAACATAAAATTGTTCTTATACAATAAGGAAAAACTATGAATCTATATATTTCTGTGAATATAAAAAATCATTTTAGAAACCTAATGTTTGAACACAACAATAGAAATTATGTATTGTATTTACTAAAATATTTTTTAATTATTTTATCAAAACATAAATGTACACCACAATATCTTTAGAGGTGGGTGGTGTCACCAATTTTAAGTAAACTATAATTGATAAATGAAAAAATGAATACATATTGATGAAAAGTTATAAGGAGGTGGGAAAAAAATGAATTTGTATTGTATATATAACACCTATAATATGAATTATTACCTCTATAGTCTCTATATGCTAAAAGATATTCATTTTTCATGTCATAAGAAATCATTTAAACAAAAAAAAAATTAATATTAAGTTCCTTTGAGAATAAATTTATCTAATTTGGTTATATTTCTACTTTTAAATGTGATAATTGGTTTTACCAATATTTCTCCCTAACAAAGATAAATTCCTACTAATTGAATAGTTTAATGATGACCACCTTTTCAATTTATAACATCTTGTACCATGTAATGTATAGAGTAACATGAATTTTTCATTCCATATTTATGATTTATGATGCTTCTTTCATTACAAAAGTAGTAAAATCATTTCATCTTAAATTATAATTATTATTCAATATCCAATAAAATCTATAAAAATAGTTCACTTCATATTAGTAAAATTATATAATTTTAACTATAAAATAAATAATAAATATAACTATATTTTATAGAATATAAATACCAAAAATAAATGTATGGTTGATTTACTCTAAACCATTCCTATATAACATAATAGTTTTCAGTATACTAGAATAAAATTCATTAATAGAAACAAATAAATTTCATTTTTCTAATATCAAGATATAATATTATAATTTATAATTTATGATATGGGATTTATGAAATTAAATAATTCAATTCCATTTTTATCTCTTATTGTAGTATAAATAATTCTAAAATCTAAACGCCTAATCTCATCAGAATACATAGTAGATAAAATAATGAATATACACTTAATTGATTGCCAAGTAATAAATTATCAATTATTTTCATAGAGAGAAACACATGGAATATTATCTTAATGAATCTAGACATATCAAGTAAAATCTATCATAACTATGAATCCCATGAAAGGGATGCAAACATTTTTAACTATACAATAATAAAATGCATGGAGTACTGAATATGATTCTCCAAGTGAAGCCCCTATGGTAATACTAAGAATATTAAATGACAAATATATTAATAAATATAATATATGAATTCCAACAAATATTTGAAAGTGTGTATTTAATAATGATTATGTTATGGTACTAATATGGACTTTGATTGGATAAACACGTACCTTAGTAGGCTTGTTACGTTGTAGTTATTTTGTTTCTAAATAGAATCAAAGAATATGGAATCTATAGAATGTATGTTTGAAAACACTATATAGAGTATAATATATATTGGAGACTAAAAATTAGTGGGTTCATAGATAGGTAATGGAATGGAATTTAATTATATGACTTGGATAGATTAGTCTTTCTCAACTTCAAAGAAAAAATGGAATGATATAAATCATATTGGTGATGATGGTGAAGACCTGATATTAAATTAAATAGATAAAATATTATAAGTAATTCAATAAAATTATAAAAAGTTATGGAAACCCATTTTATAAGATTTTTGTAAAATTTAAATTGGAATTTATTATTTTGGAGATGGGGTTTATCAAAAGATATAGTTACATTTATAACTCTTAGTGTGGTATAAATAATTCTAAAACTTGGACATATAGACTAATTGGAATAAATTGTAGAAGAAATATTGAATATACATTTAATTGAGAAAAAATAATTATTAATATATTTTTTCTCAATGAGAAACAAAAGGAAAATTATCTTAATGTTTATAAACATGTCCCATGACATCTAATGAACAAAACATCACAATAAAAGGAAATTCTTTATTTTAACTAAAAATCACCTAAGGTATTGTTTATTGAATACAATACCACTAATGAAGGTTCTATTGGAACATTGAAAACAAAAAATGATAAATAAGTTAATAAATATAATATATAAAATCCAAAAATCTAGTAAATGAATAGATTTCATAATTTTTGTGTTACAGTATTTGTATGGATAGTGATTGGAAGAAAACATACCCAAATATGCTTCTCACACTTTAGATATTTTTTTTTATGAAATGGAAACTATAGATGGTATGGTTGAAGACACTATGGTATGTAAAATGTAGAAGGAATATATAGAATTAGTGGATTCATAGAAAGGGAATGGAATTGAATTCAAAGAGACACCCCACAAATATTATTATTTCTTTATAATGAAGTAAAATAAGGAAGGATAAAAGGCAAACCTATGACATTGAGGAATAATCAGTGTTGTATGGAAAGGGTAATGCATTAAAAATAATTTTAAAAATTATAGGAATTTGAGTCCAAACATTTTATGATATTTTGTAACATTATCACCCCATACTTTAATAAAATATATCAATATATCTTTTTTTAACCTTGATTTATAATTTTCAAGTTATGATACACAAAAATATGAAACAAAATTAGGAAGAAAATCAAACATGAAAATTCATAATGAAAACTCAAAAATCATGTTATTACTAAAATATAGTAAGGGTTTGATAAGAATTAAATAGTTATTAATGTTAAAAATTAAACAGATTCAACTACTATTGACCAGTTGTAGATAATAATCTAAATTAGTAAATTAATGAGAAAAACACAAGATGTAAATATAAATTAGTAGGAATTCCATAAAAAAATTCAAATTTATTCAAAATGATAATGGATATGATATAATAATGATGGAAATAAAAACGGAACATGAAGAATCATTTTTTTTTAAATTTGTTGCCTTCAATACAATGGCCATGGTTTTTTATTTCATGGAATTATCTGGTACTTAGAGGAATACATAATGCCTATCTGTATAAAAATACTCATTTTCAAGATCAAACCTCTCCATCCCACTATTAATCGTTTTAGAGAAGAGGTGATTAATAGAAATAATTATTATGGAATATCTCCATGTTGACAAATGAGGCTAGAGGGGGAGGCCAAACATGGAGATGGTGAGGGAATTAATGGTTTGGTTGATGATAATTACAGTGATGTCATAGATTGAGTGAATGTAATTGAGTCTAAAAATATATGGGAAACGTTAAGACCAAAATTACTCAATATGGAAGTAAAATAAGAGTTACTTTATAGTAAGGAATGGAGAGAAAACATTGGGGGAGGATCAGAGCATTGATTTGAAGTGACAACAATAAAAATTTCATGATAGGGTTTCGCAAGATGGACACAACTCAGAAGGAGGGGGAAGTGATGGAATGAAGTGAAAATAGAATCTATTGAGGGAAATATAAACTTCATGGTAAGTTTTCAGTAGGGGTTGGTGCTCGGTATGCGGAGGGAGAAATGGAATGAAATAGAAAAAGAAACTGAAGAGAGAAAGCCTCAATTATGGGGGAGGTGACATGAATGTGAAGACTGCATTAGAGGAGACATGTGTATAGGGAAGGCCTAGTATTTAGTATATATAATGTATTTAATTAATATATATCTAATAATTTAAGAAATATAGTTGGATAAAACATTGAAATACATTATTTTATAACAAAAAACATTGAATTTACATTAAAGGAAAAAACAATTCATCTAACATGCTGAAAAATATATCTATAGAAGATTCAAAGAAATTTAAAAGACACTTCCTAATTACATTCATTCTACATTTTCAACATATTCAAACATGAACTTAGTTAATATGATTTTCATTATAACTTAACATCTAGGTGTGAAATATATGTCCCTTTTATAATATTACGGAAATGATTCATCGAAATCATGTAATAAATTTCAATATAAAGGGTAAATATAGTAGAGAATATTATTTTTAAGCTAAAGGGGATGCAAATAGAATCAAAATGGTGTTTAAAATAGATTTTTAATATGATAAATAAATTCTTATTTGGAAATATAATTTGGTATAGATGGTTCACCTAAAACATGAAATGAATGAAATATAGAATAATTTAAAGCTACTATACAAATATTATTTTTTGTACTATTATTTGTGTTCATATTGAGAAGTAAAGGATTTAAATATTGAAATAATTTATCTAATAAAGTGGAATTTTATTTCTACTAATCAGTTCCAAAACCCATGTGTTATTTTGTTTCGGAAATTTCCACAACAAGAAAATAAAAATTCATAACTTGTATCGAACTCTATTATTCTAAAATAAAATAATGAGACAAAAATTAATGTTTAATTTTCATTAACAAAAGAAAAACCAAATTTGTAATGTTTTTTTGGTTCTAGGTAATTTATTAAAACCAACTAAATAAAACTATATTTATTAACATCATGTATGTCTTTATTAACCCTATCTACTGATTAGAAACTATGTAAACATCCCATATATCTGAAACTGATCTTATCAATGGATTTATGTACATGTATATTTTTCCTGTATAAAAGTTATTTTTTCAGATAAATATATATATATATATATATATGTGTGTGTGTGTGTGTGGGAATATATATATATATATATATATATATATATTAAAATATACACACACACCCACACACACACGCATAGATATATATATATACATACAGACACATATATACGTATATATATCATAATATATGTGTATATATATTAGAATATATAAATTACATCTTCAAATAACCTTTTATTTGATATCACAACTAGAAGCCTCCAACAAGAGTACCCTAAACATTTCATTTCATCATATTGAGGAAACTTTCTAGAAAAATCCTCTAAAAACATTAATTGGATAGAGATTTACATTAATCGATGTATAAAAATGTCAAAAATATGAAATATATATACATTACAAAATGTATTTGAGTGTTTTGAAAAAACATGAAATTAATTAGGATTTACAATAATACATTTATAAAAATGTTACAAATATGGAATCTATATAATAAAAATAAAGAAAGTGTTTTGAAAAAATATGAAATGAATACAAAAGATAGATTCAGTAATAAATATATATACAGTACCTAGCGTGAAATTGTTATATACTGATCATATATATTTGTTGAATAGAATACATAATACAGTTATGCATAGTATATAGAGATAGTGTATGCATACTGTATAGCAATTAATGTCTATTGAGATTAAAATAAATAAATAAATAATTCATAATTTGTGTAAATTAAATCTAAGAACAAATGATTCTTATATTTTTCATAAATATAGTATATAAAACACTATACATACTTTCAGAAACCCAGTACTAAAAAAACTAAGTATATGTAATAATTAATAAATATGGTAATAAATAAAGATTTAATGAATATGGAATTCATTTAGAAACATAATTCTGATAAAATGTGGGTCTTGTTTACCAACCAATTTCCTAATTCTTTCTTTAAACCGTAAATACACACCACGATATCTTTAGGGTTGGTTTGGGTAACCAATGTCTGTGTGAACTATTATTGATAATTTATAAAATTAGTACATGGTAATGAAAAAGGTTTATGTGGGCGAAAATAATTTAAATTTGGATTAAATTTATAACAAAATTAATATTAATTATCAGTTGTATATTCTAAATATCCCAAAAGAGATGAATTGTTTATGTCATCAACTCTTTCTACAAGTATAAATTAGTATTAAGATTCTCCATGTAAAAAATAGTATTGGGAAAAATAATTTTTGTTATTAAAATTCAGTTACTGATGTATATAAATGCAAGAAATATTATAACATTCATATTAACTAACTTATATATTAAAAAAACTTTTAAAATTATACAAATATTTTTAACAAATATTAACCTATACAAAAAAAATGTAAACATATATATTTTAGTTAATAAATATGAATAGAAATGAAAAAATCATTATAATATGAATATTTATATCAAAAAATATTAATCTATATTTATAAATGGTATCATTTATTTTTTTTAACAATCGTAAACCTTCATGAAAATATTTGAACAAATATGAACTTATATAAAAAAAATCTTGCATAAAATCATTTTTATACAATAAGAATCAAAAATGAACTTGTATATTCCATTGTATAAAAAAATACATATTATAAACCTAAGGATGGAACTTAATAATAAAAATTGTGAGTTTTGGTTACTGTAATATTTATGAGTTATTTCATTGAACCATAAATGCACACCACAAATAACATCAGAGGTGTTTGGTGTCATGAATATCTAAGTGAGATATAGTTTATATATAAAAACCAATATATATTTATGCAAAAGTATAAGGAGTTTGAAACAAAATTTAAATTTAGATCATTTTTATAACAAAATAAAATGAAATATTACCTATATAATCTTCATATTCCAAAATATATTCATTTTTAATCTCATTGACATTCTATGTAAGTGAAAAATACTATTAAAATTTTGAAAATATAATCTATGATAATCATGTTATATTTCTAGTATTAAATAATATAATTTTTATTACCATCAATTCTATCTAGCGGGGATCAATTCCTTCCAAACAAATAGGTTAATGATGTGTACCTTAGTAATTTCTGATGGTTATACCATGGAATTTATCAGGTAATAGGAATTGGACATTATAGTTTTATAATTTATTATACTTCTTTTATCATCAAGGAAGTAAAATAATTTCATTATAAGGTAGAATTATTCCATAATTTCAAATAAAATAAATCCAAACAGTGAAATTCATATTAGTAAAATTATATAATATTAAATGTAAAATGAATAATTAACAGATGTATATTATATAGAATATAAATACCAAAAATAAAGGTACAGTTGATTTAATAAAACCCACTTGTAGATAACAAATAAGTTTTCAATATATTGGAATACAAGTCATTAGGAGTTTCAAATATTATGATAGAATATTAAAATTTATAATTTATGATATGGGATTTATGAAAGTGAATAATTTAATTCCATTTTTATCTCTAATTATGGTAAAAATAATTCTAAAATATAAACCTAGAAACTCATGGAATACATATTAAAATAACATTAAATAAACACCAAATTGGGAAACCAATAACTAATAATCAGTTGTTTTAATAGTTAGAAACACATGGAGGATTATCTTATTGATTTGAGACGTGTCTAATAAATTTGATTTTGACTATCCATCCCATAATTGGTAAGTTAACATTATTAACTTAAAATAAAAAAATGTATTGTGTATTCAATATCGTACCCTAGGTGAAGGCCCTGTTGGAAGACTAATAATATAAAATTATAAATAAATTAATAAATATAATATAATAAATAAATAAAAATTTGACAGAAGCCATTACATAATTCTTATGTTGTAGTATTCATATATACATTGATTGGAAGAAATATTACCTCAGTAGGTTGTCACAATATAGAGATTCAGTTGTTAAATAAAATCATAGAATGTGGAATCCATAAAATTTATTGTTGAAAACACTATAGTAAGTAGAATATATATATATATATATATATATATATATATAGAAGATTGATAATCATAGGGTTCATGGATAGGGAATGGAATGAAATTTAGAGAGATGACCTGTAGATATTAATATTTTTCAACTGCGAAGTAAAAACATGAAGGATATAAGTCATACCTATGATTTTGAGGAACACTTGATATCATAAGTAAAATATAAAACATTTTAAGTAATTCTATTAATTATTTAATTTCTGTCAAACAATTTTTACAATATTTTTTTAAAATATTATTGAAATTTATTATTTATGACATATGGTTTATGAAGGGAGATAATTCCGTTTGTAACTCTTATTGTGGTATAAATAATTCTATTATTTGAACCTCTAAACTAATAGGAAGGCGCTATAGAAATATTCTTGAATATACATTGAATTGAGAAAAAAATAATTTTTAATCAGTTCTTTGATCAATGATAAACACATGGACAGTTATCGAAATTTTTGTAAACATGTACAAAGACATCTACTAAAATGTGTATCACATTATAGGGAAATTAAAAAAAATAAATTGAAAAATAAAAAATATATAGTGTATTGAATAAAATTACCCGAATTAAGGTCTTATTGGTACACTACAATTCTGAAAAGTGAAATAAATTAATAAATATAATATATAAAATCCATTAATGTATTAGGGGAATATATTTCATAATTTCAATGTTATAGTATTTGTATGTATAGTGATTATAATGAAACATACCTCAGGAGTATTGTCATGACTTGTATATTTTGTTATGAAATAGAATCAAAAAATATAGAATCTATAAAAGTTTTGGTTGAAAACATTATGGGATAGAAACTTTAGATAAAATAAAGAGAATCAAGGGATTCTTGGAAATGGAATGGAATGAAATTCAGAGAGATAACCCACATCGATTAGCATTTATTTTCGGTAAACAAACATATAAATGGAAAGAAAGTGTACCTATGATACTAAGGAAAACTCAGTGTTGTATGGAAAATATAATACACTATAAATAATTATAAAAATAATAAGAAGTTGAGTCCAACCATATTTTTTTATTTCAAAACATTCCCACCCCTTTCTAGAAGAAAATTTGTCAATATCTCTATTTTTCAACCCTGCTGCCTATTTTTCATGTAATAATACAAGATAAATATGAAATAAATTTAGGAAGAATTAAAAACATCAACATTATTAAGAAAAATTCAAAAAACCTGATAAAAATCGAATGTAGTAAGGGTGTAGTAATAATTAAATAGGGATTAATGTTAAAAATTAAATAGATTCAACAAATATTGACTAGTTATATATAATGAACTAAATTAGTAAATTAATGAGAAAAAGAAAATATATAAATCTAAATTAGAATCTTTCCTTATAAAAAAACATCAAAGATGATCAAAATTATAATGGATGTGATATGATGATAATGGAAATAAAAAAATAACATGAAGAATAATTTTTTTTAAATTTGGTTTATTTAATACAGTGGTCATGGTACTTAATGAATTGGAATCATCAAGTACTTAGAAGAATACATTATGACTATATGGATAAAAATACTCATCTCCAAGATCAAAATTTTTCACCCAACTATCAATCATGTCGAAGAGTATGTGATTAAGACAAATAAATATTAGGGAATGCATCCATGTTAATTATTACGACTATAGGGGGATAGACATAGAGATGATGAGGGACTTAATGGTTTGATGGATGGTGATGAAGGAGATTTCATGGATCGAGTGAATGTCATCGAGGCTTGGAAGATATGGGAAAAGGTAAGTGAAAAATTACTTGATAGGGAAATAAATTAAAAGTGATTCCTTAGAAAGGAAATTAGATAAAACAATATGGAGGATCAGAGTATATAGATGTAGTGACGGCGATGGAAATTTCATGGTATAGTTTTTTGAGGCAGACGCTACTTGATGAGAGGGGGGAGGGATAGACTAGAGTGGAAATAGAATCTAAAGAGGGAAAAGTTTAATTAATGGTAGGGTTATCGGAGTTTTATAGTGCTTAGTGTGTGGAGATAGTAAGTTAATGAAATAGAAAACGAAATTGAATAGGGTCAGCCTTAGTTAAGAAGGAGGTGACACATATGTGAATATTACTCTAGGGGAGACATGTGTACGAGGGTGGTATTTAGTATAGATAATGTATTTAATTAATATTTATGTAAGAATTAAAATAATATATATGAATAAAAAATGAAATATATGATACTATAACAAAAAACATTGAATTTGTATTAAATGAAAAAATATTTTTTCAAAAATGTGGAAACATGTATCCAGGGAAAGGTACAGAGTAGTGGCAATTTCACTTCCACATTTCATTCAGTCTTCAATTTCAACATCATGAAACCTAAACTCAATTTCATTGAATTTTTTTATAGATCTAAGATCTATATGAGAAATATATATTCCCATTATGATATTCTAGAAATTTTTCATCAAGATCATTTAGTAAATTTAAATATAAGGTGTAGATATAGTAGATAATGGTATTTTAAAAAAAAGGACCGAAAAGGGAATAA
Organism: Viscum album; assembly: GCA_963277665.1. NCBI lineage: Eukaryota > Viridiplantae > Streptophyta > Magnoliopsida > Santalales > Viscaceae > Viscum > Viscum album. The sequence continues at coordinate 1,391,191,207 of OY728159.1, forward strand.
AAATGGTGTTTAAAATATGATTAATATGATAAAAAGAAATTTAATTTGGAAATAGTATTTGGTATACATGGTTCACTTCAGACATGTAATGACTAAAATATGAAATCATTCAAAGTTACTATATAATTCTTCTTATGTGTACTATATCTGTTCATACTAATAAGTTAAGAATTTGAATATTGAAATAATTTATCTAATGGAGTGGGATTATTTTACTATTAATCATCACCTAAACCCATGGTTTTTTTTCTAAAATTTTCCACATCTAGAAAATACAAAATAATAACTCATGAAAACACTATTATTATAAAATCAAATAATGAGTCATCAGTTAATGTTGAATGTATATTAACAAAAAATCAAATGAGGACTTTTTTGTATGGTTCATGAAAATTTATCAAAACCAAATAAATAAAACTATAATTATTACCATCATGTATTCCATTCTTGACCCAGTCTACTAAATAGAAAGGATGCTAACATTCCATCTATCTAAAACTAATATGATCAATGGCTTGATGCCCATGTATATTTTCCCTATATAAAAGAGATTATTAGCAGATAATATATATCTATATATGCACGTATACATACATACACATACATATATATATCTCTGTGTTTGTGTGTGTGTCTACACAAATACATATATATTATATTATATATATATATATATATATTAGAACATATAAATTATATCTCAAAGATAACCTTTTATCTAGTAGCACAACTTGCAGCCTCCTACTAGAATATTCTCAATGACTCATTTCTTCATAATGAGGAATATTTCTATAAATATCCTCTAAAAAATTAACTATATGAATATTTAAATTAATGCATGTATAAAAATGTTACAAATGTGGAATATATAATGTAAAAAATGTATTAAATTGTTCTGAAAAAAACATGAAATGAATTAATATTTACATTAATGAATTCATAAAAATTTACCATATATGGAATATATACAATAAATAATATATTCAAGTGTTTTGAAAAAATATGAAATGAATATAGGTGATAGATTGAGTAATAAAAATACAAATATATAGTACCTTTCATGAAATGGTTGTATACCTGTCATATATATTCTTTGAATGAAATATATAATTTATTTAGGAAAATTATATAAGGATAGTGTATATATAGTGTATAGTACTTAATTTTTGTTCATATGAACATAAACAAAACAAGTAATCCATACTTTCTATATATTAAATTGAAGAATACATAATACTTATAATTTTTACAAATATATTAAATAAAAAACTCCACATACTTTTAGAATCCCATTACTAAAATTAAATCATATATGTAATAATTAAAAAATAGGATAATTAATAAATATTGAATGGATATTGAATTCATTTAGAAACATAATTATGATAATGCGTAAGTTTTTTTACTATCATATTTCCTAATTATTTCATCAAACCCTAAATACACACTGTAATATCTTTATAGTTGGGTGGGGTCATCGAAATCTTTTAAAATTTAATTGATAATTAAGAACATTTGTACATTTGATTCAAAAGGGTGTGGTGGTGAAAAAATCATTTAAATTAGGATTAAATATATAACACATTTAATATAATTTATTACCTGTGTATTGTCAATATTCCCAAATATATTCATTTCGAATGTCATTAACTTTTTGTTCACATAGAAATTAATGTTAAGTTTCCCCATGTAAAAATTGGTATTAGGTAAAATATTTTTTGTCATTTCACATTATTTATTGATACATATAAATTATGAAAATATTATAAACTTCATATTAAAATATGTATATAATTAAAAAATAAAAAAATGTACACATATTTTTAAAAAATACAAACCTCTATGAAAAAATATGAACCAATATATTTTAGTTAACATATATGAATAGATATGAACAAAAAGTTAGAATATGAATCTGTATATAAAAAATTATAAAACTATACATTTAAATGGAATCATTTAATTTTATAACAAACATAAACTGAGATGAAAATATTTGAACAAATATGAACTTGTAAAGTTACAAAGGATTGAATAACAACATCGAGTGGGGGTTGAATTAGTTGTTCACTTTTTATAAGCTTCAAAACTTTTTGAAACATAACCCCTGCAACCTATTAAGATTAAATTATTTATCAAATTTTAGCAAATACTCATGCATGAAAAAGTAGGAAGCAAAGTAAAGAACACAATATTTACAAGGTTCGGCCTCTATGTGAGAACCTACATACTTACCATATCCACTCCTGTGGGTCTATGAAAATTCACTATTATTAATAAGTGAATACAACTTGTACCAACCCCCATTATACACCATTTATCTTATGGTATGAAATATTATAATAAATCTCATCAGTTTACAATTTCTTCTTGAAAAAACAACTGATTCAAAAAAAGAATAATGTCTTTTTTTAAACTTCTCCACAATTGTACAGTTGGAATCCTATGTTATATTTGGATAAATATGATTTTCTCAATCTGATGATGTTGGATATGTCGCGACCCGTCCTCGGGGGCCGTTCCGTGACTACCCCAAGCTCGCCTTCCATAGGCCAGGGGCTGGAGACTAGCAACAAAGGCATAAATTCTGATAAATGGGAAGGCATTGCCTTTATAAACGTAAACAAAAACACAACCAGAGTACAAGAGGAAGAAAACACGAATTAAAAAAAAGAAAGTTCTGAAAATTAAATGGGCCAGAATACAAACCCAACTAAAAATTACAGCTAAAACTGAATGGAAATACAACAGAAAAGACAAGCAGCTGGAAGAATAGGAGCAGCTCTTGGGTTGTCCACCTCGGATCCTACCTGAAGGGTAGGTACAGATAGCGTAGCTCCTGGATCGTCCACAACACTCTCGCCCATCAACCTCCTCTGAGTATCGTCTCGTCATGAAGTCCACCTCCGGATAATGACTTGTCGTGAGGTCCACCTCTAGGTATCGTCCAGTCCTCGAACACTCGGCTTCTTTTAGCATTGTCTGTCGTATGCATCCAACACAACGAGGTGTGGGCATAGCCCGTGGAAGGGTGAGTATAATGATACTCAGTAGGGACCCCGAGACCCTCAAGGTCTCACTAAAACCAACAAGGATAACCACAAATAAGGATCTCAACAGATAACCTCTACTAAGGTATATGCCCATACATATACCTAAGTTATCAAGTAACTCATCTCAATCATGAGGAAAACACAATGGTTATTGACTCAGCTCAAACCAGGATTTTATTCATGATGTCGAAACCACGGCTGCTGGAGAACTCCTCATCAGTTGAGTACAGTGGGTCTGCTGCTACAACCAAGCACGCCCCACTAACCTTGGATTGTTGAAGTACTCCACCTGTCAAGTACTGTGGGCATGCCGCTGCAACCAAGCGCATCCCACCATGGGTCTGCCGCTACAACCAAGATCACCCCATCAAAGCCTACAGAGGTACTCCTTATGTCGAGTACCATGGGTCTGCCGCTACAACCAAGCGCACCTCCACTGTGGGTCTGCTGCTACAACCAATTGCACCCCACTAGGCTATCCGAATCACTCTGAGACGATCAATCACCAGTCTTCAAGTCTCAGCCAGCTAATAGGTATCTGCACTCTGCTAGCTCATCCCTGGGAGGGTCCGCTCCACTAGCTACTGTTTGATACTCCAAGTATCACAAATTTCTACGAAGAAGTATCCCAAGGGTCAGCCAAATCATAAGAAACTCAACACAACAGACGGTGCGTCAATCAGACGCCTGGTCTGTGTGTTATCAGCCTTTTCGTCCCGGGGGCTCGGTTGGTTTTGTGTACGAACCAACCCGACCATATCTCAACTATACCCCGAACTCTCATAGGGTATACTCTTAGGGACCTTTTCTCAACTTGATCACCATAGCCGCTAACGGTTCGTCAAACAGACCTCCGATCTGAAAGTTATCATATTTTCCGTTCCAGGGGCCCGGTTGGATTTCGGGAAAAATACAACCTAGCCTTACTCCAACTGTGTCCAAACCTCAGGTGAATTATTCCAAAAGATCTGTCTCATGAAGAGGAATCCAACAAAGTTTAGGGCACGTCAATCGGACATCTGGAGCTCAAATTATAAGCGTTTCCGCTCCGTGGGCCTGGTTGGTTTTGGGTTCGAACCAACCCGGTTGTACCCAAAGTTCTCCTAAACCTTGTGTGTAATATACCAAAACGACCGCCTCGATCCAAGGATCTCTACGCAACTAACGTTGCATCGATCGGAGGTCCGTATCCCAAGATATGGTCAAAAGACCGGTAGTGTTCTGAAAATGGGGGGTCTGGGCCCGGTCCGACCCGACCCAACCCCCCTGGGTCGGCCCAATCCGGGTCGACCCGACCTGGGTACAGGTCCGACCCGAACGGGCGTGGCCCGGCCCGGTAGGGCGCGTCCCGGCCCGGTCAGTGCAACCCAGCCTGGCCCGGCTGGGTGGCAAGCTGGCTCGGCCAGCGAGTCGTGCGGGGAACGCGGTCCCCCGCGGCCTTTGCCCTCCGCGGATGCAGCAAATGCCTCATCCTGCTCACCCGGATCTCGCGCGGCCGTGGGATCCGGCTGCGGGATCCGGCCGCCTGCCGCCGCGGCTTCAACCGCGGAGGTTCCTCTTGGCGGCGCACCAGGGTGCCGCCACCTCCGGCCGCTGGTGATGTCTGCGGGCCACTGGAGTTGCTTCGGTGGTCTGTTTCCAATTCCGTCTTCCCCGGTGTTCATCTCGGGTCCCGTACTTTACTTTGAAGCCCTCAAATCACTTTTGTGGTCCCGTTCCATCATCGTCGTCAATCCGCGCACCAACAACAATCTGCAGAGGGTTGTTGGGCCGTGTTTGTTCGGCCCGCGCCCTCCGTGTTATGTGTTATCAAATGGAAAACATTTAAACACATTCTTTTAATCATTGATGAGGGTATAATTCACATAAACACAAAATAAGAAAACCCACTACTTGGATATTCGACGTTGCACGTCGGGCGTCGCGGAGAATGGTGTCGCGGGGGTCGGACGTAGATTCTATGGATGTCGGGGTGCGTCCGAGGAGGAAACGATGTCTTCTCACTTGTTGCAGAGATGAAGAAGGAAGGTACGTTGTCATTGGCGATGATCACCACAGTCGGTGACTTCTCCCTTGTCGTGGAGGAAGAAGAGGATGAAGAACCGGGTCGCCGAGTCGATGTTCCTTGATGATGATGAAGAAGAAGTTCTTTAAAACTCCAAAGCTCTCTTCTCTTACCCTCAACACCACAAATTCCAACCCTTAACAAAAAAAAGGTTCCACATTATTTTATTAACTCAGGTCAAGCATTTCAAATTTCCAAAAGTTTAATTCACTTAATTATTCTTGAGTTGTAAAAATTAATGGTGAGTTTAGTTGGCAACATTAATAATGTGGAAGAGGAGGATCTACATCATTAAAAACAAAAAAGGAGGTTTAAAAGGAGTTTAAGGGGAATTTGAAGTGGTGGGGCTCGTGTGGGCCCCAACTATCCGTTATTCTCCCCAAGGGAAGTTAGAAACCCAATGGGTCCCACTAAAACTCCCACACCTAGGAGTAAAACCACATAAGAGAGGTAAAAAGTGTTGTGACACAACACTTAAACCACTTAGCAAGAAAAAAAAATTGTGAAACCATTATTTTTTTTATTCCTTACTTTTTCTAAGAACTCCTCCAGAGAAAAAGAAACACCAGAAAGGGACTTCTTAAGAAACTATCAACGTTGCGGTTTCATCGGTGCCCCCGGATTTCGATTCGGAGCACCGGATTAAAAGTTATAAAAACTCGCTCGTTCGTTCACTGAACGTACCTGAGATAAACTTCAAAAATTGATTCTGGGCACACCGGGCCTCAGAATCAGGTGCCGTCAGAAATTCCATACTCGTAAATTCCCAAAGAAATTAAGAAAACAATTTCCATGAAATTTCTAGGTCTTTACATTACTCCCACCTCAGGTCTTTAAGTCCCCGTAAATCTATAACACAAACTAGGGAAACAAAAGTGGTACTGAGCATGCATCTGAGCCTTCCACTCCCATGTGCTGACCTGGAGGTTCCTATACTTCAAATGAAAATGCACCAGAGGAATCGACCGTCTACGTAGGATCTACTCCTGACGATCCTCGATCCCCACTGGAACCTCTGTGAATGTCTCCCTTCCATCAATGTCCTACTTCCTGAGTTCGATGATGTGTGAAGGATCATGCACGTATCTCCTCAGCTAAGATACATGGACGACGTCATGCACCTGGTGCAACTGAGGTGGATGGGTCAAGCGGTAACCCACCTCGCCTACCCTACTGAGGACCTTGAAGGGTCCGATGAAGCATGAAGATAACTTGCCGCCTGAGCAAAATCTCCGTAATTCCACATCAAGGTGAGACCCGTAAGAAAAATGTGGTTTTCATCCTCAAACTCTAGTGGTCTCTACCTCCTTCCAGTATAAGACTTCTTTCGGCTCTGAGTTGTCCTCATCCGCTCCTAGATGACCTGGACCTTCTCTATCATAGCCTGGACCATCTCTAGTCCCACAAGAGCTTCTACGATTTGTTCTTTTTTGATAAGAGAAATATGGTCTCATCCCCTGGATGAACCATGTTCTTTGCCTAATACAGTCAATCCGGACATGAATGATGCATTCATGCCATGGATGACATCGTAAGGCCTCGACGTTACTTCCTAGAGATCCAAACGTCACTCTAACCTCTAAGGGTTGAGTCACACTGTCGGCATCAGCGTGAGGTAGCTGGGTCTCCTCTAGTAGGAATCTCGAAAGTGAGGGTCAAGTCAACAGTTTTAACCGGGTCCTCTTAGTACAAAAAAAGGAAGGAAGCAAATGTCACAAGGACAAGTGTCTTTTATTACTGCAGCTCCAAGTAAAAAGACACACAACAATGACAACAATGAAACTAGAAGGACCAAGATCAAAGGTCCCATGCCTAGAAGTAGTCCCGCTCTTGTTTGCCAGCTTCCGGAGCTCTGTAGTCTTATGCTTCTGCTGCCTGAAGCTGAGCTCTCCCATGTCCACCTATTCCCTGCGGTCGGGGGGGACCTCCTGGTGGTGGTGGTGGAAACACCTCGAAGCGTCATCCACCTCCAACTGCACTGCCAGCTCCCCTATCTCGGTCTCCTGTTCCTTGCAGTCCTCCTCGATCAAACCTCTTCCTCTGCCTGGGAGGTCCTTCATTTATCTGCGGGTCATCTGTATGGTGGGTCAGACAGTCACGTGCCTTGTGACCAATCCCGTAGCAGGAGTAACATTTTCTTCTCCTGGTAAGTCATTCCCCACCCTAGGTGCCTCACACACACGATCATGTGTCATGTGGTCGACCACCTGTAGGTCTGGTCCTCTTGGACCTTTGTGTCATCTGTCTACTGCCCGCTGTAGAAGACTCTGCCGCATGCCGACTAGTGGTGGGTCCTGTGGCAGGAGACTGCTCAGAAAGGAAACTCTCCACTAATAGGGCTCGCTCCAACACCCTTGTCTGCGTCGGGATGCTGTGAGAAACAACAGAAACTCTTATCTCTCGCCTGAGCCCCTGCTCGAAGGTTTGGGCCCTGAAGAACGGGTCTCGTACCATATCTGTGGAGTAGCGTGAGAGGTCTGTGAACCTCGTTGAGTACTGCGCCACCGTCATGCTACCCTATTGTAGATGCAGTAGGTCCTATATATGCACTGCTCGAAGGGTGGCTGGTACAATCTCTGCTCAGAACAGGCTCTCGAAGTCTACCCACAGAATGTCCCCTCGTCATGCATCTGGAGCATCAGGCTCCACCATCTGCCTGCTGCTTCCTGAAGGAGGCTGGCAGCAAGTATCACCATGAAGTCTGCTGGTGTCCCTACTAGCCTGAAGACTCTCACCATAGCCTCCAGCCAATCCTCACCCACCTGCAGGTCCATCTCTCCCCTGAACCTGGGTGGCCTCTGGCGCTGGAACTCGTGCAGTGCGCTCAAGCGACGTGCACTCTCTACTGTTGGGGCTGGTGGCATCGGTGGCCCAATGGGTTGTAGTACCGCTTGTGCCTCCGCTGGTGCCTCAACTGGAAGAGGGCCCAGTACTGAGGCCTCTTCACGCGGCAGGCTATTTGTACGTACAACTCTCAGGACTCTAGCTGGTCGTCTGCGGGGAGGCATCCTGAAAGAAACAAACGTGACACGGTCAAATGATTTATACCTGGTGAGCTGACCTGGTTTAATCGGACTTTTAAAAACTTTTGGAAACACACACGCAATCAGTATTTTCGTGCACAAAGTCGGAAATCAGTTGTCAGGGTCCTGGTGTATGGATACGTCGGCCTACCGCACCAACACTGGACTCCCTAAACTGAAAACCACACTCGGTACCCTTAACACTATTGCTTCACAAAAAGAAAATATCAGAGTTATAAGTTCTGTGGTAGATACGACTAATCTGATACCAATTTTCACGACCCGTCCTCGGGGCCCGTGTCGTGACTACCCCAAACCCACATTACATAGGCCAGGGGCTGGCGACTAGCACCAAAGGCGTAAATTCTGATAACTGGGAAGGCATTGCCTTTATAAACGTAAACAAAAACATAACTAGAGTACAAGCGGAAGAAAACAAGAAGTAAAAAAAATAAAGTGCTGAAAAGTAAATGGGCTAGAATACAAACCCAACTGAAAATTACAACTACAACTGAATGGAAATACAATAGAAAAGACAAGCAGCTGGAAGAATAGAAGCATCTCCTGGGTCATCCACCTCGGATCCTACCTGAAGTGTAGGTACAGATAGCGCAGCTCCGGGATCATCCACAACGGTCTCGCCCGTAAACCTCTTCAGAGTATCGTCTCGTCGTGAAGTCCACCTCCGGATACTGACTTGTCGTGAGGTCCACCTCCGGGTACCATCCAGTCCTTGAACACTCGGCTTCTGTCAGCGTTGTCTGTTGTCTGCATCCAACACAACGAGGTGCAGGCATAGCCCGTACAGGGGTGAGTATAACGATACTTAGTAGGGACCTCGATACCCTCAAGGTCTCACTAAAACCAATAAGGATAATCACAAAGAAATATCTCAACAGATAACCTCTACTTAGGTATATGACCATATATATACCTATGTTATCCTGTAACCCATCTCAATCATAAGGAAAACACAATGGTTATTGACTCAGCTCAAACCAGGATTTTATTCATGATGTTGAAACCACGGTTGCTGGAGATCTCCTCCTCAATCGAGTACAGTAGGTTTGCTGTTACAACAAAGCACGCCCAACTAACCTTGGACTGCTGAAGTACTCCACCTGTCGAGTACTGTGGGCATGCCGCTGCAACCAAGCACATCCCAGCATGGGTCTGCTTCTACAACCAAGCGCACCCCCTCATAGCCTATAGAGCTACTCCTTCTATCAAGTACCGTGGGTCTGCCGCTACAACCAAGCGCACCTCCGTCGTGGGTCTGCTGCTACAACCAACCGCACCCCACTAGGCTATCTGAATCACTCTGAGACGATTGATCAGCAGTCATCAAGTCTCAGCCAGCTACTAGGTCTCTGCACTCTGCTAGCTCGTCACCGGGAGGGTCCTCTCCATGATCTACTGGTCGATACTCCAATTATCACAATTTTATATGAAGAAGTATCCCAAGGGTCAGCCACATCATAAGAAACTCAACACAATAGACGGCACGTCAATCGGACGCCCGGTCTGTGTGTTATCAGCCTTTTCGTCCCGGGGGTCCAGTTGGTTTCGTGTACGAACCAACCCGACCGTATCTCAACTGTACCTCGAACTCTCATAGGGTATACTCTTAGGGACCGTTTCTCAACGTGATCACCAACGCCGCTGTTGGTTCGTCAAACGGACGTCCGGTCTGAAAGTTATCAGCTTTTCCGTTCCAGGGGCCTGGTTGGATTTCGGGAACAATCCAACCCGGCCTTACTCCAACTGCGTCCAAACCTGAGGTAAAGTATGCCAAAAGTTCTATCTCATGAAGAGGAATACAACAAAGTCGACAGCACATCGATCGGATGTCCAGAGCTCAAATTATAAGCATTTCTGCTCCGCGGGCCCGGTTGATTTTGGGTTCGAACCAACCCAGCCATACCCAATGTTCTCAGAAACCTTGAGTGTAATATATCCAAATGACCATCTCGATACAAGGATCGCTACGCAACTGACGGTGCATCGATCGATGGTTCATAGCCCAAGATAAGGGCAAAAGACCGGATGTGATCCGAAAATGGGGGGTCTGGGCCCGGTCCGACCCGGCCCAACCCCCCTGGGACGGCCCGCTCTTGGTCGACCCGACCCGGGTCCGGGTCCGACCCAGCCAGATGCAGCTCGGCTCGGTCCGTGCAACCCGACCCGGCCCGGCCGGGTGGCACGTTGGCTCGGCCAGCGAGCCGTGCGGGGGACGCGGTCCCCCGCAGCCTTTGCACTCCGTGGACGCGGCGAGCGCCGCGTCCTGCTCCACCGGATCCCGTGCGGCCACGGGATCCGGCCACCTCCCGTCGTGGCTTCAGCCGCGGAAGTTCCTCCTGGAGGCCCATCGGGGCGCTGCCTCCTCCAGGCGGCCGGCCGGTGCCGGCCGCCGCGCCGTGGGTGATGTCCGTGAACCACCGGAGTTGCTCTAGTGGTCCGTTTCCAATTCCGTCTGTGTCGGTGTTCATCTCGGTTCCCTTACTATACTTCGAAGGCCTCAAATCACTGTTGCGGTCCCGTTCCATCATCGTCATCAGTCCTCCAGCCAAAAACAATCTGCGGAGTGTTGTCGGGCCGTGTTTGTTCGGCTCACGCCCTCCACGTTAGGTGTTATCAAATGGCAAACATTTAAACACATGCTTTTAGTCATTGACGAGGGTATAAGTCACATAAAAACAAAATACGAAAACCCCCTACTTGGATATTCGACGTCGCACGTCGGGCGTCGCGTAGAACGGCGTCGCGGGGGGCGGACATAGATTCTGTGGACGTCGGGGTGAATCCGAGGAGGGAACAATGTATCCTCACTTGTTGTGGAGATGAAGAAGGAAGGTACATTGTCATTGGCAATGATCACCACGGTTGGCAACTTCTCCCTTGTCATGGAGGAAGAAGAGGATGAAGAACCGGGTCGCGAAGTTGACGTTCCTTGACGAAGAAGAAGAAGAAGTTCTTTAAAACTCCAAAGCTCTCTTCCCTTACCCTCAACCCCACAAATGCCAACCCATAACAAAAAAAAGGTTCTACATTATTTTATTAACTCAAGCCAAGATTTTCATATTTACAAAAGTTGAATTCACTTAATTAATCTTGAGTTGTCAAAATTAATGGTGAGTTAAGTTGGAAACATTAATCATGTGGTAGAGTATGAGCCACATCATTAAAAACAATGAAGGAGGTTTAAAACAGGTTTAAGTGGAATTTGACGTGGGGCTCGTGTGGGCCCCACCTCTCCTTTTTTCACCCCAAGGGAAGTTAGCAACCCAATGGGTCCTGCTCCAACTCCCACACCTAGAAGTTAAACCACATAAAAGAGGGAAAAATTGTTGTGACACAACACTTAAACCACTTAGCAAGAAATAAAAAAATTTGTAATACAACTTCTTTTTATTCCTCACTTTTTTTAGCAACTCCTCCCGAGAAAATGCAACTCCAGAAAGTGTCTTCTTAAGAAATTACTGATGATGCAGTTTCATCGGTGCCCTCGGATTTTGAATCTGAGCACTAGATTAATGTTTTGAAAAACTCGCTCATTCGTTCACTGAACGTACCCGATCTAAAATTAAAAAATTGATTCTAGGCACACCGGGCCTCGGAATCAGGCGCCGTCAGAAACTGCGTACTCGTAAAATTCCAAGGAAATTAAGAAAAAAATTTCCTTGAAATTATCTGTTCTTTACAGGATACAATTCACTAAATACAATGATGCCAGATCTGAATCTCTCAATCTGATGAGCCAATATCTAATTCTATAAATACAATATTGTTGGACTCAATTATCTCAATAAAATAAGTCTATATCTGATTCTCAATATAAAAAACTCTAACTCTACTAAAATTATAAATAAGATCTTTCTCAGTCATATTGACTCAATACGATCTTCTCAATATGATCATGTTGAATCTGGTAAAAAAAATTATTTTTCTGATCCTCTTTATGAGAACTCTTTCCAAAAAATATCTCTCACTTGATTTTCATTAGTGCCCCACCTTTTTCTCTTCTATGATATTTGAAAATAAAAACAAAATCTTGGAATGAACTTAAAGGTGACTAAATAAACAAAAGTGTTAAACTTGAAAACTTTCCCCGCTTCCTAAAATTTCAAAAACTCCAAAAATATCTCTCAATGTAAACTCCAATTTCGAATTCTTCATTCCTATTTATATTTATCTGAGATTTAAGAAAATTTAAATTTAATGTATAACCTCTTCAACTCTTCATTAAAACTTTTGAAATATTCTTTTTCAATCTTCTTGGTAATAAACTCATTACGATCTGTTTCCTTCTCAGCTCATTATGAATTTGTTTCTTTGTCAACTCATTATGATTTTTGTTTCTCTATCAGATCATTATGATTTCTATTTCTTTCCCATATCATTACGATTCATGTTTCCTTCTCATCTTATTACGATTTATATTTCTCTCTCAGATCATTACAATGGAATTCCCATCATGAAGTATTTTCCTATTATGATGGAATTCATATTACCATGGAATTTCTCACTACGATGGATTTTTTCATTATGATGGATTTTCTCATTATGATGGAATTCCCATTATAATGTAATTTCCCATTATGATATATTTTCCCATTATAATGGAAATACCATTATGATTGAATTTTTCATTATGAAGGAATTCCCATTATGATGGAATTTCACAATACGATGGGAATCCCATTATGATGGATTTCCCATTAGGATTGGAATCCCATTATGATGGAATTCCCAATATGATGTAATTCCAAAAATATAACTCTAAAATTCTCCAAAACACTCCACCATTTCTTCAAAATATTTTTCTCATTAGAGTTTTCATTATTTTTGAGAACATTATGATCAGAAAAGTAATGTATGATTTGATTGAGAAAGTATAAAATCATTCTAACTCTGGACTTTACATTCTTCAATAAACCTCTTCAGCATCATTATGACTTCTTCATTCAACAACTTATTTCTTTCTATGATTATGAGAAAGTAAAACTTATAGTAACAATTAATTCCATGTATTCGTTTGGATCTGATGATCTTGAATGTTATGTTGATAGACCTGATTATGATAATGTGTCTTATTAATAACTTTATCTTTATAACGACTTTTGTATCAAGTATAACTCGATCTGAAAACCTAGGTATAGAAACCATTGTTTGGAAAACAACCTCATTATGATGGATTGGGTCTGATTTCTAAATAACAAAAACATTCTTAAACAAAAATTTTAGTTTCCAATAAAAACAAAAACATTGTTAAAACAATTTATTACAATGGTTCTTCAATATTCCCCTTTGGATTTATTGAAAATCCTTGTTAATAAATTTTCAAACTCTTAAAAGTTTTACAACTCAACTTTTGTAAACAACTCATATTTATTTTGACCTTTATCAAAAAATATCCTTTCTCAAAAGATAGTGTTCTTATACCACACTACTGGGTGAAGTAATGTTTTTTAAGGAATTTCATCCCTTTGTAAAAAGAAAATTTTTATGCCATATTAATATAAACTCCCCCATAATTTTATCTTTTCCTCTATTACTTTTATTTTTCTCTCCCCCATTATATGATAACCACAGCTTCATATTCATAATATAAAGATAACTAAACACTTATTAAAAGGTAAAAAATTTGTTGCTTTCTCTCCCCCTTTAACTACATAATCTAAAGCGTGATGAGGGTTTTTTTTATGAGGTTTAGAAATACATGAGAGGAGGCTGAACATGAAGTTACAACCTCAATTCCACAAACATTTCTTTTGTCATTGTTTTTGTAAAGATATCATCAATCTGATTCTTTGTTACAATGTATTCTAACAAAACATCTCCAAAAGCAACTTTCCCTTTTGTAATGTGAAAATTTATATCAATGTGTTTTGATATTGTGTGTTGGATAGTATTTCTAAAAAGATCAATTGTACTCTAATTTTAACAAAGTATCTTCAATGGTTTATAAACTTTTACATTCAAATATTCTAGATGAACCTTTATCCATAACATTTGACTACAATGCCTAGTAGATGGAACATATTAATATTTAGTTTTGGTAAAAGTTACTGAACTTTGTTTCTTACTATTCAAACTAACGCAACATTTACCCAAAAAATAATGTTCCTCTAGAGGTTGATTTTCTATCATTAAAATCTTTATCCTAATCGGCATCATTATAACACTAAAAAATAATCTCAAAATTTCTTATGTATAAAACCCATGTGAAATTGTTACTTTGAAATATCTCATACTACTCTTAGATTCCAACATATGTAATTATTTTGAATTACTTTGATACGTGGCAGACAAATTCAGGGAAAAATCATAACAGTCCTTGAAACTGGGAGGTAAAGTAGATTTCCTATCAGCTTCAAAAAATATTTTAGATTCACACTTTTTTTAGACTCATCATTACTCAATGTTTTTCTCATAGATATAGGAGTAGAAATTTTTTTAGATTCTGTCATCCCAAACCTCTTTAAAAATTCCCTAGCATGATTTTCTTCAGATAAGAAAATTTAATTTTCTTTTTGTTGAACCTATAATAAAAGGAAGAAAGATAATTCTCCCAAAATTAACATTTCCAAATTCTTCTTCATTTCCTCAAAAAACAAATTCAAAGATTTTTATTCCTCGCCAAAAAAAATAATAGCATCTATATAAACAATTACAATTAGAGTCCTGGAGTAAACATCTTTCACATATAAGTTTTTGTCAACTCTACTTTTAGAAAACTTCGTCATTTTCAAACAATTATCAAGCTTAGAATGCCAAGTATTTGGATATAGTTTCATAGCATACAAATCTCTATTTTATTTAAAAACCTTTTTTCATAATCAACAAGTAGAAACCCACAAGGTTGTTTAATATAAATCACTTCTTCAATATAACCATTTAAGAAATATGAATTTACATCTATCAGGAAAACTTTTTAGTTCTGATGTGAGACCACAAAAAGAAACATTTGAATAGTTTCTAATCATAAAAATGGAGAAACAGTTTCTTCAAAATCCACACCTTCCACCTATGAATAGCCTTTACAAACAAGCCTGCCTTTGTTTCTTGAAACATCTCTATGTTCATCTAACTTATTTCTATAAACCCACATGGTTCTTGAAGTGCCCAGATCAGTGTGAATCACTGAGAGGGGGAGGGGGTGAATCAGTGATCCCTTAAAACTTTTTACTAATTGATTCTTTATCAATTAAACCTCTATGGCTGGTTAAAGCCTCGATCCACTCTTCTTGTATCTCTCACCTTTCCTTGAATGATGTAGTAAATGTAAAGGCATAGGACACAAGGATTTAAAAGGTTCAGCTCCAAAGGCATACGTCCTTACCATGTTGGTTAAACACCCCAACATGGTTTCTTCCATTATAATCTGTTAGTATTACAATGGTCGATACAGAGTCCCACTGTATCTCTCCTGAGTCCCACAGGAGGGTCTTTATACTGCGTCCCACAGTGTTACCAGAGTCCCACTAGCCTTCTCCAGAATCCCATTGAAGACTTCTTCCACCCTGAGTCTCACAGGGGGCTTCTCCTGGTTGCTCGAGTCACACGAGTAGCTCTTCTCCACTTTAAGCTTCTTCAAGTATCTTCAGTAGTCTGGGATAAAGACTGCTGGCCTTGCTCTTCACTTATGATCACTTGATCAGGTCTTCTCGTCTTGCTCAGGATTTATCTCCTTCTTCTCAGGATGACCTGGCTTCTCTCTTCAATAATCTTCAACAGCCTCTGATAAGGTATGTTGGTCTTGCTCAAGACTTCTGATCACTTCAGTTGATCAGGCTCTTCTCAATTTCTGAAAACTCAGTCAAATAATATCTTTAACTTCAGTCTGGCTTCAGTCTGACTTCAACACAACTTCATGCACTGAGTGCATGACATCTCTTCATCCTCATGCATTGACATGATGGCTTCTCAATAATCTTCAATAACTTCCGGTCTTGGACAACTCAGATGCACACAACCAGATTTGGCTTTGTTCACGTGTGCACGTGCATGCATGTAAGCATGCACTCCCCTTCTTCCTTCTTGGTGCAATAAACCCTCAAAGAGTATATTCTCTTTAAGCACACACCTTCTTCACTCACACACTTTGTTCAATTTGTTCACACACTTAATGTGTGTTATACTTTAGTGTGGATGTCCTCTTCTTTCTTCTTTTAAATGTGTACACTTTGCACACACCTAGGTTCGGCCTCTTCACTTTGCACACACAACTTCTTCACTTTGCACACACTTGATTTGGCCTCTCTCCTCTTCTTAAGGGTGTTCTTCAAATTGCATACACAAGGTGCAAGCCTTCCTCATTTTGCACACACCCAAGGCTACGACCTTCTCCAATTCTTAAACACACAAAATGTGAGGTCTTCACTTTGCTCACAAGGCACTAAGGCCTCGGCCTTCCTCTTCACTTTCCACACACACAAATGTGGTGGCCTTCCACTCCATCTTGCACACAACCCGTAGGTGTGCACTCACTTGGCTAGGGTGTATTATCCTTAAGCACACACACACAAGGTGTGTAATTCACATCACCCGAACCTCCTGCCAATATGAAGGCGCGCAAGGTGTGCAGCCTAACTTCCTCAACACTATCGCGCAAGGTACCAAGCCGCAAGGGCCGCGCAAGCCTCAACCAACCTTGAGCGTACAAAAAGATGCGGCTCGGGTTGTGCAAGCCTCAAGAGTGCAAGATCACCTTGGGTGCGCAAGCTTCTCCTGCCGCGCAAGTATGCGGGCAGGGAGAGCTCTTCCTGTCGTGCAAGTGATCCGCACAGGGGACCTTCAGGCCTCGGCTGGCACCGGGACTTCAGCCACGCAAGTGTGCGCGGGGCTTCTACTTCGCGGGGCACAAAGGCACTCACCAGTCTTCCAAGTTTTTCAGCAAGCTGCACTGAGGTCTCGGCCTCTCTTTATATAGGCAGAGGCGGTGCGGTTCATCCGCGTGAATTAACTTTTCAATCCCTGAGATTATTGGGTTTTCATGATTTTAGGAAATCTTGTATTTATCCTCTGTTTCCACGCGGGTTCCCTTGTTTTTCGGCCTTCTTCTCATGCATGCATTTTCGAACGTTTTCATGGCCTCCTTTAAGTCGATACATGCAAAGCATAAACCCCACGTGGCCTCGGCATTCTCTTTTGCCTCAGCCGAACTCAAAATCCTCTCGTTGTTGCATGCATTCATATTTTATTGCATGTATAAGTTCAGTGTGGCTAGACGAACCCAATGGAGGTCTTACTTTGATCGGAGGTGGCCGGAAACTCAAAAACATCACTCGGGAGGCGCCTGGTTCAAAGGAGGAGTCACGGGTGGCCTCGGGCGAGCTCATGGTTGAAGACGGACGGGGAGCCGTTGGATCAGGCGATCAAATAATCTTCAACGGCCTAGATCTGAACGGGCCACGGCGGATTAGATGTGCGGCCGAGATCTGGCCTGCGATCAATCGTGCGGCCAGGATCCGCTCCTGGAGATTTTTCTGCGTCCCACTTCGAAATGCAGCCCGGTATTGCCGCAGTTTATCAAAGATCGGCTGCTGGGATACGCTCAGTTGAACTTCTCCCCTCTCGGTGCCGCCCTGTGCCGAGTTCTCCCTGCGGGCGCGCTCTGCGCCCACCTCTGCTCCCTGCGGGTGCGCTCCTAGCGCCCACCATGCACTCTGCGCGCGCTCTCCTGCGCCCCTGCCACGCGGGCGTGACACCCCTGCGTGGCTTCTGCCGGCCTTGGGTTTGCCCCACGGGTTCCCCCTTAGGCGTGGTGCCTTAGGCCCACATGTGCCTTGGGGTTGAACCCTCAAGGTGCCCATGGGTGGCCAATTTTTTGGCAAAGTATGGAAATAAGACTTTGTTAAAAACAAAGTTCCCCATAAGTTCAATCCATATCAAATGCCAAATCCAAATGCCACATCTTCCTCTAATCCATTCTCCCTTCTTCATTTCTTCTCTTCTCTTCTTCTTAAGAATTCCTCCAATTCTTCTTCATCATGTATTCAATATTTAATAATGGAATTCCCGAAGGTTTCTGCCTTCAACCGAAGCTCCTGAATCATATAATCTTCAATGTTCTTCATTGATCCAATCAGAGATCAAGTTGGATCTTCTTCAAATTCACATGCACTAAGTGATAGTGCATGGACATAATTAGCACCACTTCATCCACCTAGTGATTGTGGATGGATCACTTCATCTCCTCATGCATTGTCAGTACAATGCATTGTTTAGTAACAATGTTGTAACATTGTATCCACTTGATACAAGTTCTTCGAACTTAAAGATCAGCTCGTCAATCGTCTGATGTAATGATGATGTTCCATCATCATCCATTCTTCAAGTGGTGTAACTTAGTATCATCTTGATACAAGTATTGAAACATTAAGATCAGTTCTACAATCGTCTGATATTGTATAAGAATGTTTCAACCACAACATCTTATGTCACTTAGTGAATCTCCTAAGTGACATGCATCTTAGTACCATGGCCATTCTCCTTTCCTCAACAACACCATCACATCCTTTGTCATTCACATCTTGACATTCCTTGACATCCATTCATCTTATGACAACATCATGCCTCATTGACAACAAATGCAACACAGTGCACTTCAATCTCCCCCTTTGTATTTGTTGTCAATACACTTCTTCAACACATATGAATGGGTCAATATGTGTGCCAATATTTTCTCCCCCTTATTGGAAATCAAATGCGAAGGTGTGGTGTGGTTTTCTTCAAAAATATCTCTTCCTCCCTTCGAATAGCATCTTCTTGAAAAGCACTAAGAGAGGGATGATGTCACATGTTCTCTTTAGCAAAGAACCTTTAGTAAATCATCTCTAAGTCTACTTGGGCTAACCCGGTGTAGAAAACAAGAGTGATGTAACCAAGGAACTCAATGTTATCCATCATTCACTGTACATGTGATATCATGCTTCAAGGGGCTTGAAATTTTTCAGATATAACAATGAATTTCCTAATCCTGCACAACTTCACAAAAATCATTAGAAAGTTCAGGTGCAAAGATAAAGCTCCCCCTTTCATCCATTTGTCTTCAATCTATACTCCCCCATAATTGACAAGATAAACCCAATTAAGAAACAAGGGATGAAAGTATAATTGGAATACCTTCACTTTTCTAAGAATCCCATCTTCTTCAGATTGGCTCCCCCTCAAGGGGTGTACTCCATTCTGTCCAAACCATCCTCCAGTTGAGAATGATCATCATCTTCAATTCCCTGTAATGTTAGCACATGTAAATACAAGTGTTTAGGGAATAAGATGGAACCTCCTTGGTTCATCAATGTGAACAACAAGGTTGAGAAGATTCTCTCAACAGAGATGTCCCATTTTCACCATTCTTCACACTTCCACATTTGATCTTCAATGATGTTTGTGCTGGTGTGGATCTCAATACATCTTCATGTGAAATCTTCTTCTTCCCTTTTGCCTTAGCAATTGCCAAAACTTCATCTTAAGCTCTTTGTAGATCTTTGTCAAGTTGCAACTGATTTGGCCATATGACTAGTAATTCACTTGGAAGTGTGGCCTCAGTTCTGGATATTCCACATGGTTCTTTTGATGATGTTAAGATACCTTTCTTAGGCAACTTATTCTCAATCAATCCCTTCTGCTTCTTCTGGATTGATTGTCCTTTTGAGTCCAGTCTGCTTCTATTGATTTCCATGGCTTGTTTATAAAGATCCATGGTATGCCCTTTCTTTCCACAGTAGAAGCATGTTTTCTTGGTGGTCCTTCTGGATGCATCACCCTTCTTGGACTTAGAATCCAAGGACTTCTCTTCCTTTTTCAACATCTTCTGGGGAGAATTGTCACCTTTCTTCTGTTTGCTTCCCAAGGATTATTTCTGAGCCAGGTTCTGTGATCTTTTCTTCTTTTGAGCTCTGGATACAGTTGAAGATTGACATGTATCTATTTGACCACTTCTGCACACATCCTAGATGTTATCAAGCAATCCAAATCTGTTAGCAGTAAATAGATGTCTCTGGACCTGTGGATGTTGTTTCTTTTCCTCTGGCTTGCTCCCCCTTGGCATGGGCTTCCTTTGTGCTTTGACATTCAGTGGATTGTACCAACAATCCTTTGCACAGTGCCCATACTTATTACAACACCAACACTGACCCACAAATCATGACCTCTTTAGTCCTTTTTATTGTTGGGTACTTTTCTTGACTTGCTGTGTTGTTTCAGGAGAGCTCTCTTTCTTCATTGTCTTCATCCATACTTGTTTGGAATTATTCTTCCATCCTGCACTTTTTGTGGAAACACATTTAGAAACATGAGTACAAGATGGGATGGATGGTACCTTCATTTTAGAAGTTGTTTCCATTTTATTAGAGGATGTCTTTCTTTTAGAATCATCTTGCTCAATGCATTCTTGAGTAGCAACATTTCTCCTTTCAGCTGAATGGGAGGCTTTGGCTTTGGGCGATTGCTGAGTTTTCAATATCACCTCTAGTTCTAAGCATTTCATATTGAGGGAGTTCTTCTCATCCTCAATAGTTCTTAGACTTCCTTCCCATTTCTCTTCCAGCTGCTTTATCTGGTCTTCATGCACCTTTTTTATTTCTAGCAATGAATTGTCCAGCTCCTTCACCCTTTTGACTTTGTCTTCTAGTTGAGCATCTTTGACAACCATTGAAACTCTGTGCAATTTTTCCAGTGCATGGAAAACATCTTTGACCACAGTCTTAAAGAATTCTTTCTCAGAAAGGCTTCTTTGCAATTCTTCACAAGTATCTTCATATCTTTCATTGCAAAGAGAAACTGTTTCATCCTTAGCCTTCACCAGCTTTCGGAGAGTGTTGGTTATGCCAACCCTTTTTGCCAACTGATCTTCCATTGTATTGGCTTCTTCTTCTAGCTGTAATTTTTATTCTTGAAGATCAAGGATGCCAGTAGTAATACACATTGCCACTTCCTTGGGGACTATCTTCTGAAGATATTTGAGTGCATTTTGAGGATCATTCATAGTACCAACTTCATCACAGCTAGGACAGGCTTTCTTCATCTTCTTTGCCTGTTTCTTCTTCCTGTTTTTCAGAGTCTTGGCAGATATCTCCATTTGAGGGTATTTTCTCACTTCCTCAAATCTGCACTTTATAAAGACTCCCTTGGTTCTTTTAGAGGTAACCTCGCTCTGATACCAATTGAAGTGCCCAGACCAGTGTGAATCACTGAGAGGGGGAGGGGGTGAATCAGTGATCCCTTAAAACTTTTTAATAATTGATTCTTTATCAATTAAACCTCTATGGCTAGTTAAAGCCTCGGTCCACTCTTCTTGTATCTCTCACCTTTCCACGAATGATGCAGTAAATGTAAAGTCACAGGACACAAGGATTTACAAGGTTCGGCTCCAAAGGCCTACGTCCTTGCCATGTTGGTTAAACACCCCAACATGGTTTCTTCCATTATAATCTGTTAGTATTACAATGGTCGATACAGAATCCCACTATATCTCTCCTGAGTCCCACAGGAGGGTCTTTATACTGCGTCCCACAGTGTTACCAGAGTCCCACTGGCCTGCTCCAGAATCCCACTGAAGACTTCTTCCACCCTGAGTCTCACAGGGGGCTTCTCCTGGCTGCTCGAGTCACACGAGTAACTCTTCTTCACTTTAAGCTTCTTCAAGTATCTTCAGCAGTCTGGGATAAAGACTGCTGGCCTTGCTCTTCACTTCTGATCACTTGATCAGGTCTTCTCATCTTGCTCAAGATTTATCTCCTTCTTCTCAGGATGACCTGGCTTCTCTCTTCAATAATCTTCAACAGCCTCTGATAAGGTCTGTTGGTCTTGCTCAAGACTTCTGATCACTTCATTTGATCAGGCTCTTCTCAATTTCTGAAAACTCAGTCAAATAATATCTTTAACTTCAGTCTGGCTTCAGTCTGACTTCAACACAACTTCATGCACTGAGTGCATGAAATCTCTTCATCCTCATGCATTGACAGCATGGCTTCTCAATAATCTTCAAGAACTTCCGGTCTTGGACAACTCAGATGCACACAACCAGATTTGGCTTTGATCACGTGTGCACGTGCATGCATGTAAGCATGCACTCCCCTTCTTCTTTCTTGGTGCAATAAACCCTCAAAGAGTATAGTCTCTTTAAGCACACACCTTCTTCACTCACACACTTTGTTCAATTTGTTCACACACTTAATGTGTGTTATACTTTAGTGTGGATGTCCTCTTCTTTCTTCTTCTAAATGTGTACACTTTGCACACACCTAGTTTCGGCCTCTTCACTTTGCACACACAACTTCTTCACTTTGCACACACTTGATTTGGCCTCTCTCCTCTTCTTAAGGGTGTTCTTCAAATTGCATACACAGGGTGAAAGCCTTCCTCATTTTGCACACACCCAAGGCTACGGCCTTCTCCAATTCTTAAACACACAAAATGTGAGGTCTTCACTTTTCTCACAAGTCACTAAGGCCTCGGCCTTCCTCTTCACTTGCCACACACACAAATGTGGTGGCCTTCCACTCCTTCTTGCACACAACCCATAGGTGTGCACTCACTTGGCTAGGGTGTATTATCCTTAAGCACACACACACAAGGTGTGTAATTCACATCACCCGAACCTCCTGCCAATATGAAGGTGCGCAAGGTGTGCAGCCTAACTTCCTCAACACTGCCGCGCAAGGTACCAAGCCGCAAGGGCCGCGCAAGCCTCAACCAACCTTGAGCGCGCAAAAATATGCGGCTCGGGTTGTGCAAGCCTCAAGAGTGCAAGAGCACCTTGGGTGTGCAAGCTTCTCCTGCCGCACAAGTATGCGGGCAGGGAGAGCTCTTCCTGTCGCGCAAGTGATGCGCGCAGGGGACCTTCAGGCCTCGGGTGGCACCGAGACTTCATCCGCGCAAGTGTGCGTTAGGCTTCTACTTCGCGAGGCACAAAGGCACTCATGGGTCTTCCATGTTTTTCAGCAAGCTGCACCGAGGTCTCAGCCTCTCTTTATATAGGCAGAGGTGGTGCGGTTCATCTGAGTGAGATAACTTTTGAATCCCTGAGATTATCGGGTTTTCAAGATTCTGGGAAATCTTGTATTTATCCTCTGTTTCCACGCGGGTTCCCTTATTTTTCGGCCTTCTTATCATGCATGCATTTTCGAACGTTTGCATGGCCTCCTTTAAGTTGATACATGCAAAGCATAAACCCCACGTGGCCTCGGCATTCTCTTTTGCCTCGGCCGAACTCGAAATCCTCTCGTTGATGCATGCATTCAAAGTTTATTGCATGTATAGGTTCAGTGTGGCTAGACGAACCCAATGGAGGTCTTACTTTGATCGGAGGTGGCTAGGAACTCAAAAACATCACTCGTGAGGCGCCTGGTTCGAAGGAGCAGTCGCGGGTGGCCTCGGGCGAGCTCATGGTTGAAGACGGACGGGGATCCGTTGGATCAGGCGATCAAATAATCTTCAACAGCCCGGATATGAACGGGCCGCGGCGGATTAGATGTGTGGCCGAGATCTGGCGCGCGATCAATCGTGCGGCCAGGATCCGCTCCTGGAGATTTTTCCGCGTCCCACATCGAAACGCAGCTCGGTATTGCCGCGGTTTATCAAAGATCGGCTGCCGGGATACACTCAGTTGAACTTCTCCCCTCTCGGTGCCGCCCTGCGCCGAGTTCTCCCTGCGGGCGCACTCTGCGCCCACCTCTGCTCCCTGCGGGCGCGCTCCTAGCACCCACCATGCACTCTGCGCGCGCTCTCCTGCGCCCCTGCCACGCGGGCGTGACACCCCTGCGTGGCTTCTGCCGGCCTTGGGTTTTCCCCACGGGTTCCCCCTTGGGCGTGGCGCCTTAGGCCCACACGTGCCTTGGGGTTGAACCCTCAAGGTGCCCATGGCTGGCCAATTTTTTGGCAAAGTATGGAAATAAGACTTTGTTAAAAACAAAGCTCCCCATAAGTTCAAGCCATATAAAATGCCAAATCCAAATGCCACATCTTCCTCTAATCCATTCTCCCTTCTTCATTTCTTCTCTTCTCTTCTTCTTAAGACTTCCTCAAATTCTTCTTCATCATGTATTCAATATTTAAGAATGGAATTCTCGAAGGTTTCTGCCTTCAACCGAAGCTCCTGAATCACATAATCTTCAATGTTCTTCATTGATCCAATCAGAGATCATGTTGGATCTTCTTCAAATTCACATGCACTAAGTGATAGTACATGGAAATAATTAGAACCACTTCATCCACCTAGTGATTGTGGATGGATCACTTCATCTCCTCATGCATTGTCAGTACAATGCATGGTTTACTAACAATGTTGTAACATTGTATCATCTTGATACAAGTTCTTCGAACTTAAAGATTAGCTCATCAATCGTCTGATGTAATGATGATGTTCCATCATCATCCATTCTTCACGTGGTGTAACTTAGTATCATCTTGATACAAGTATTGAAACATTAAGATCAGTTCTACAATCGTCTGATATTGTATAAGAATGTTTCAACCACAACATCCTATGTCACTTAGTGAATCTCCTAAGTGACATGCATCTTAGTACCATGGCCATTCTCCTTTCCTCGCCAACACCATCACATCCTTTTTCATTCACATCTTGACATTCCTTGACATCCATTCATCTTATGACAACATCATTCCTCATTGAAAAAAAATGCAACACAGTGCACTTCAGTTCTGATAACATTTTTATTTTATGGAAATGAAATAATTTCCCATGTTTCATTATTTTCAATCTGATCCAACTCATCATTTATAGAATCCACCCATTATTTCTGTTGAATGGCTTCTAAAATAGATTTCAGTTCAAATTTTGAGATAAGTGAAGTTTTATTGTCAAATCTCAACTTTATTCTTGTCTAAACAAGAGCCTTATGATTTCTAATAATTTTTTTGGACTCAACATGTTTTTTTAAAGTAGTAAATTTCAATGTTTCTTTTCCAAATGAAATCTCCTCATCACGGGAATTTTTTGAATCTTGAAAAAGATATTTTTACTTACTTTCACTATTATTGGAAATCTCTAGTTTATCCTCCTCAACATTTTCAAAAAAAATGTCCAGGAATTTTTATTTTCAGTTATTTTCATATAATATGAGTCCACCAACATCTTTAAATGTTCATTCCAACATCTTTATCTTCTTCTATTTTGTGAATAACACATTAAAGTTCCTTCCTTAGATTACTCATCAAACTTTCCCAATTCTGGATTTTTTATTTTGAGAAAATGTGGACTTTTAAAAGCATTTAAATATTTAAATGAAGTTTTTTTATTATAAAATATTTCAAAAGGAGTTATGTTGGTTTCTGGTCTCAATAAACATCAATTTTGAACATGTACATAAGTATTAATATCTTCTCTCCAATAGAACTTTGAAAGTTTGTATTCTACTAACATAATTCTTCAATTTCAACCAAGATTTTATTCTTTCTTTCTTGTACACCATTTTTTTGGAGAATAAGAAGCACTATACAGTTTTCAGATACCAATTTTTCTTATATATTCTTCAAAAGAATTTCTTGTGAATTCGGTACTATTATCTATTCTCAACTTCTTTATAAAATATCCCATAACTTTATCAACTTCCTTTCTAAAAAACATAAACATTTCCACAGCCTCTGACTTATATTTTATAAACATGATGTTTGATATCCGAGTGACATTTTTAATAAATTTGAGAAAGTATAAATCTATTTTTGTTGATCAATGTCTCATGGGACCACATAAATCAGAATTAATAAGTTGAAGAGTTCTGGTAGATTGAATCTCAATTATATTATGAATTTTGTTAGTTATCATTACTTTCTGGAAATTAATAAAAACATCATCATCTATTCTTTTCAATTTAGGAAAATTCTAGATAGCATTAACATTAGAAAAATTATTTCTGTTTTTCTACCAAGGTGGACATGTCTTTTGTTCCACAATTTTTTTCATCTTTAGCACTCAAGTAACATGAGTTATTAAATTGTCCTATTTTAAATAGATTCCCACTGATTCTTTCCCCTTTTGTAATAAATTTTCCATATTTCAAACTTTTTATGATAAAAAATATTTTCTAAAAATTAATTCTTTTCCATCATCACAAAATTGTCTTATACTAAGTAACTCATGTTTTAGCCCATAAAAAAATAAAAAATCCTTAGATATCAGCTTTTAACTTCAATCTCAGCCATTCTGATTCCTCTAATTTTTAAGGAACTATCATTACCAAAGGAAACCTCTACTCCATCAGGAAATTCAACATGATTCATGATTTTTATATCACCTTCCACATGTGAATAACATCCACTATAATTTATCTTTGGTTTTTTCTTTTACTTCCTTTCAATGTTGTATCAATAACAAAATCTCATTCCACAACCTTCCTTTCTTCAGCTTCCTTTTCTTTTCTATCATAAGTAATTCGTTTCAAAAGGACATTCATACATATTTCAGTGTGATCACCATCCTGATCACATCTTCCACAAACGTCTTCTAGATATTCAAATTGATTTTTGTTGGAAGGTTTCTAACATCTTGAGAATTTATTTTATCAACATCTATAAGCTAGGAAAGTTACTCATTATAATACCCCTATTTCTTCCAAATTGCTCAAATATTCTTCTAGGTAGAGATAAGTTCTAAAACAATTATATTCTCTGATCCCATAGATCCCACAACACTAGAAATATCCATCAAAACATGATTTTCTATTTGAGAAATATCTTTCTTTGTAGAAACCATATTGAGGTTGGTAACTTATTTCAGCTCTAACATACACAGGATGCGGGACATCGTTTTTTTTTTTTGAGTGAGTTTTATAATTTTTTAGATTATATAGGTTTCTGAAATCCTTTATATACTGAAGAATTCATAACACTCTTTCCAAAACATGAAATTCTAAGATAATCAGAAGAAATAATATTTTTGGTAAGAGAATATTTCACCAGATTCTCGTATTAAACCTTCTCAGAAACATTAGATGTATCCTCTTTTACTTTGAAATATTTTTTGATTTTTTCATTCATATTCCACATGGTACATTCGGATTCATGAAGTTTTGATTGAATATTATTAACTTATTATTCATTAGCTTACAGCTTCTTACTAAGATCTGCACTTATCTTTCCCTATTTAGTAATTTTATATCTGTAACTTAAAATCTCCTCGATGTATTCTTCCTACTACTTGATGAAATATTTTCTTCCAATAGAAATTTCTTCAAAGTCATTATTTGTAACTATACTTTCTTTATTGATAGTTTTTTTTCTAAAAACATGCAACAAGTTATGTTCTGAGTTGATACTCTTTATAATATTCTTCACCAAATTCTTTACTATCTTAAGAATCTTTTGTTTTATCAGCTTTTTCAATGAAGGATCTTAAATTTTCTGAAAATTCATCATTAGAATAAATGATTTTAGTTGAGTTTGATTAAACTTTCTTACTCATTAGTAAACTGCTTCTAGTATTTTTTGAAATACTTTTCTTATTTATCATTTTTTTCACTTCTTCCATCGATATTTATCATCAGAATCATCTGGATATTCTCTAAATTTCTTTTTGGGTAATTCATAGAAAATTTTCGGATTCCACCAAACTCAATACATTGGAGATGAATTTTACCTCCATACTTTTCTCTTCCTCTTCAATAGTTCTTGGATATAAGAAACATGATTTTTTTATTCAACTCATTATCCTCTTTATCTTCAAACTCATAAGGATCATCATCTTAAAAAACATGTATTTTGATCCTTCTCATAGCTTAAAAATCCATTTCATCTTTCATATTCATTTTAAACATTGTAGCTTTACTTATTTCATAAGCGGTAAGAAAGTTATGCAATTAATCAAGAGATAAATCATCCTTATCTTATAGAGAATAAATTTTAGAATCAAACAGGTCTGGAAAGTATATAATATATTTCTTCACAATTAAATAATCTTCCAAGACATCTCCAAATACTCTGATATTGCAAACTATTTCATTTACTCTGGTGAATTATTAATCAATTGTTTTTTTTCACCTCTCATTCTTATGTCTTCATACTTATTAAGCCAGATTTGTTTCTTTGCTTCCATAACATTATTATTCCCTTTAAAAATACTTTCTAGTTTGTCCCACATTCCTTTTTAGGTATTGATACACATCACCTTCTGATAAATATTCTCCAATAAGTACATAAGGATTTAATTTCTAGACTTTACATCAACTTCTATATTTATCTTATTAGTAAATTTTATAGGACCATCTTTCTCAAAAGGTGGATAACCAATAGTAGCAGCATCAATAACATCTAGGTCAAGAGATAGAAGACAAGGAATCATCCTATTTTTTCATCCATGATAATTTTTTCCATCAAATTTAGGAATTCTTATACTATTGAAATAATTTATATTATCCATGATAAGGATTGAATAAGGGAATCTGGGCTTTGATACCAATTTAAGTTCCAAATGATCGAATAGAAACTGATAAGGGAAAGTTTAATTAGTTGTTCACTTTTTATATGTTTCAATAAATTATGAGACATAACCCATTCATACTATTAAGATTAGTTTACTTATCAGCTTTTGTAAATACACATGCATGAAAAAGTGTGAAAGAGAGTAAATCACATGAGATTTACAAGATTCAGCCTTAGTGGTAGAACCTACACCCTTACAATATCCACTCTTATACGTCTATGAAAATTCATGATTATGTATAAGTGAATAAAAATTCCTTTAACTCCCATTAGATAACTTCTGTCTCCTAATAAGAAATATTATACTAACTCCCATCATTTTACAATGCTTTCTTATGAAACAATTGAGCCAAACAAAAGAATAGACTTTTTTGAAACTACTCCATAATTAGACAGTCTAAATACTTATCCCTATTTGGTTGGATAAAATTTTCTCAATATAATGCTGATAGATGTGATTCACTCAATATGATGATATTGGAATTTATTCTATCAATAAAATGAGTTTGGATCAAATTGTCTCAATACAATGAGTTTAACCCGATTCTCTCAATTTGATAAGTCTGGATCTGATTCATAATATTCAAAACTAAAAATCTACTCAAATTCTTAATAAGATCTTTCTCAATACGATTGAATCAATCATATTGATTGAATATAATATTCTAAATATTATCTTTCCCAATCCGGTAAACAAACTTTTATCTATATCATCCTTCTCATGAGATCTATGGCTGGAAAATAACTTTCACTTTATTTTTTTCAGCCCTCTGTCTTTTCTGCTTATGAGAAAGTTGACAATAAAAAATGATCTAAGAATTTCTTTATAGGATACTTAGAAAACCAAAGAAAGAACATTAAAACATTCCCCTTTTCCTCAAATTTCAAAAACTTTGAAAATATTTTTCATTTAGAACTTCAATTTTGACTTCTTCAATTTTCCTTAGACTTCTCCGAGATTTACAAAAAATTGAATTTCATGTATGACCTATTCAACACTTCATTAAAATATCTATAATCTTCTTTTCTAGTATTCTTCATAATATGTTCATTGCGATCTATTTCCTTCTCATATCATTATTAATCGGTTTCTTTCTCAGCTCATTACGATTTTTATTTCTTTCTCATCTTATTACGATTTATGTTTCTTTCTCAGTTCATTATGATTTCTATTTCTTTCTGATATCATTGTAATTTTTTCCATTCTCATCTCATTATGATATAATTACTATTATGATGGATTTTCCTATTATTATGGAATTACCATTATGATAGAATTTCCCATTATGATGGATTTCCCCATTACAATGGATTTTATTTTTATGATGGAATTCCCATTATGATGGAATATCCCATTACGATGGATTTTCCCATTATAATGAAAATCCCATTGCATTAGAATTTAACATTATGATGGAATTCCCATTGAGATTCAATTTCACATTATGATGGAAATACGAAAATGATGGAATTTATATTATGATGGAAATCCAAATATGTTGGAATTTCTATTATAATTGAATTCCCATAATATGACTCTAAAATTATCAAAACCTCTTCCCTATTTCATCAAAAAAAATTATCATGAGAGTTTCCATGATTTGTGAGAACATTATGATCATAAAATCATTATTAGATTTTATTTAGAAAGTATACAAGCTTTATAACTCCTAACCTCACTTTATTCAACAAAACTAATTTACCATCATTGTCACTTCATCACTCAACAACTTCTTTATTTCTCTGATTATAGAATTGTAAAAATTCTTCAACCAATTAAGGACTGTTATTATTTTGGATCTGATGATCATCAATGTCATGCTTATAGACCTAGATACGATAAATTATTTGGTTAAAAACTTCATCTTTCTGACTGCTTCTGTGTCTGGTGTAACTCAATATGAAAACCTAAGTCCAGAAACATGTTTCTAGAGATCAAACTCATTACGATGGACTGGGTTTAATTCCTAAATTACAAAAACATTCTTAAACAAAAATGTTAGTTGTCAACGAATAAAAAAACTTTGTTAAAACAAATTATCTAAAAGTATCATCAAATTGTATAAGAAAATTTTATAACATCAAATTTTTTTTATTCAATAAGGAAAAAATATGAACATATATATTCCATTTAATAAATAATTTATATTTGAAACCCAATGATAGAACATAATAATAAAAAGTGTATGTTTTTTTACCGTAATATTTTTGAATTCTTTCATTAAATTATAAATACATGCCAAAATATTTTCAGAGGTGGGTGGTTTCACCAATATATAAGTGAACTATAATTGATAAATAATAAAATCAATACATATTGATGAAAAAGTATAAGGATATAGAAAAACATTTAAATCTACATCGTATATATAACCCATATAATATGAATTATTACATGTATACTCTCTGTATGTAGAAATATGTACATTATTCATGTTATTAACAGTTTATGAAAGTTTAAATTAAAATTATATTTTTGAAAGTAGAAAATATGAAAATCCATTTATATTTTCAGTTTCAAATAAGAGAATTAATTTTTCTAGAAATTCTCCGAAACAGTGATAAAATCCTACCAAATCAATATGTTTAGGAATGGAATGTGATTTAGAGAGATGACCTAGAAGGGTTAGTATTTATCAATTATTAACTAAAAATGTACTGAGATAAATCAAACCTATGCAGTTTAGGAATGATTGATATTTTATGGAAGAGCTAAAACATTATAAGGAATTATAAAAATTATAGGAATTCATGTCAAACAATTTTATAATGTTTTTATAAAATATAAATTGGAATTTATTATTTATGATATCAGTTTATGAATGGGGATAGTTCTATTTATAGAATTTAGAATGGTATGAATAATTCTAAAATTTGATCCTCTAAACTAATTAGAATACACCAAATAAAAAAATATTGAATATACATTGAATTGAGAAACAACTAATTACTAATAAGTTCTTTGATCAATGAGAAACGCAAGAAAGATTATCTTAATATTTGTAAAAATTACCTGTGACATTTATTAAATTATGCATTACATTATATGGGAATTAACTATTTCAACTAAAAATAAAATATATATCTATAGTTTATTGAATATAATACCACAAATGAAGGTCTTTTTGGAACACTGAAAATCTGAAATGAGAAATAAATTAATAAATATGTACATCAAATCTAGTAATATATTTAAGGAACACATTTCAAAATTTATATGTTATAGTGTTTGTATAGATAGTTATTAGAAGAAAACATACCTCAATAGGCTTTTCCTAATTTGCAGATTTTATTGTGAAATAGAATCACGAAATATGGAATCTCTAGAATGTCTGTTTGAAAAAACTTTTGGATGTGAAATGTAGATATAAGAGAAAGAATAAAAGGATTCATAGAAATGGAATGGAATAGAATTTGGAGAGATGGCCCACATAGATTAGCATTTCTTGACTATGATGTAAAATATGGAAGGATAGAGATCATAGCTATGATACTGAGGAAGAATCAGTATTGTATAGAAAATAAAAAACATTATAAATAATTATAAAAATTATAATAATTTGAGTAAAACTATTGTATATGATTTTATAATATTATAATACCTTTATTTAATAAAATATATCAATGTATTTTCTTCAACCATGATTTATAATATATATATTATGATACATAAAATATATGAAACAAATTCATGATGAAAATAAAACATGTGAATTCTTAATCGAAACGAAAAAATCATGTTATCAATCAGATTTAGTAAGTGTGTGATAATAATTAAAAAGGTATTAATGTTAAATATCAAATAGATTCAACTACTATTGACCAGATATAGATAATGAACTCAATTAGTAAATTAATGAGAAAAAAACAAGATGTGAATCTAAATAATAAGGTATTACATATAAAAAACATAAAAGATGAAAAAAATTATGATTAATATTATATGATAATGACGGAAATAAAAAACTAGACATGAAAATTCATTTTTTGGAATGTCTATGCCTTTAATACAGTGTTCATGGTTTATGATGTCTTGGAATTATCAAGTACATGGAAGAAGAAATTATCCCTATCTGGGAAAAAATACTCATTTTCAAGATCAAAATTCTCCACCCCATTATTAATCATGTTGAAGGGGAGGTGATTAAGACAAATAATGATTGGAGCATACATCCATGTCGATCGATGAGTCTAGAGTGGGAGGTCAAACAAGGATATGATGAGGGACTTGTTGATTCGGTTGATGATGATGACGTTGATGTCATGGATTGAGTGAACGCCATCGAGGATAGGAAGATAAGGGAAAAGGTAAGATCAAAATTGCTCAATATGGAATGAAAATAAGAGATTCATTGGAAATAAAATGAGAGAAAACATGGGTTGAGGATTATATCATGGAGATGTAGTGACGATGAGGAAAATTTCATAGGAGGGTTTTGTGAGGTAGATTCTACTCAGGTGGTAGGGGAAGGAATGAAATGAAATGGAAATAGAAGATGCAGACGGAAAGGTAAAAAAAATTTGTAGGGTTTAATGTGAGGGATGGTGCCCAGCACATAGAGGGAGTGAGAAAATTAAATAGAAAAGGAAGTTAAAGAGGACAAGCCTTGATTACGAAGGATTCGATGCTTATGTGAAGATTTATTTGGAGGAGAATTGCATATATTGGAGGGAAATGATTTAGTATAGATAATGGATATTATTTTTAATAATTAATAGTTGATTAATAATAAATTTTAATTTCTTATTAATTACTAATAAATAATAATAAAAATAATTAATTAATAATTAACTATTATCATTAAAAATTAAATATTAATAATTATCTAATTGAAAATTAATTAGTAATTAAAAATATTAATTAATAATATTAATTTCTAATAAATATTAGTTAATAATTAATATTATTAATGAAAACACATCCCACCTCACTTGTTTGAGCATTATATTTACATCCAACTATTGGGTGGTTCGACCCTGACTACCGAGATCCCCCCAATTAAAATTGGGGGCATATGATTTCTCATCCCATGAATGATGCATAAGACTGTAATTGTTTTTTCTAATTTGGATCAAGGATTATGTCAAATATTGTGTAGGAACTCTTAAGACCATCTTCACGGCTGTCCATATCGTTGAGAGGGGACTCCTATGATGAGACGGTGATAGGATTCTGGAAAGAGGTGGCACCGGTGGCTTCAGATGGGTGTTTGTCTGATCACACGAGGCGATAGAAGGATGGATGACAGAGAAGTTACACACGCGATTGTGTGGGGTGTGTGTGTGTATTCGTGTGTGTGGGGGGGGGGTCTGTGTGAGTGTGTGTGCATGTGTGTGGGGGGGGGGGGTGACTGTGTGCATGTGTGTGTGTGTGTGTGTGTGTGTGTGTATGTGTCTGTGTCCGTGTTTGTGTCTATGTCTGTGTGTGTTTGTGTGTTTGTGTCTATATGTGTGTGTGTGTGTGGGTGCGTGGGTGCGTGGGTGGGTGGGTGAGTGGGTGGGTGTGTACGTGTGTGTGTGTGTGCATGCGTTCACAGGGGTGGGTGGGTGTGTGTGTGTGGGTTTGTGTGTGTTGGGGGTTGCTCCATGTAGGGGTTCATAACTTTGGGTCATGTTATCGTGGGATTCCATGTCCATTGGGACTATGAGCTCTGTAATGGGCATAGAAAAACAAGAGGGGTTTGTTGGTTTAATAAAAAGTTTTCTTCGCCATACTTGTTAAAAATATGAAAAAAAATATTAATAAATTACTACTTAATTATTAACTAATTGTTAGTAATCAATAATATTTAATAAATTAGAAATTAAATAATATTTAATTACTAAAAAATAATATTAATAATAACTAAGTAGAAAATAATAGTTAATAAATATATAATTATCATTAATATTTAGTAAAAAAGAATAATTTTAATATTTATGAGCTATTTATATTAATTAGTAATTAATATTTATTATAAACTAATATTATTAAATAGTTGAGAATATTGTTTTATTAATATTTATTACTAGTTAATACCTATTAAGAATTAATATTAAATATAATTAATTAGTTATTTAATTAAAAATAATTTATTTACAATTACTTAATAATTAATCATTTAATCATTTAATCATTATTATTAATATGTAGTAACTAAGGAGTATTTTTAAATATTTATTACTAATTTTTTAATAATTATTCTTAATTATTATTAATTATTTAATAATTATTTTGTTAGTTATAAATTAATAATATTAAATAAGTAATTATATGTTATTTAATTAATAATTAATAAATAACTAATAATTATATTATTATTATTAATTGTTGACAAAATAATAGTTTTAAATATTTATTAATAATTATTATTAAATCATAATTAATATTTCTTAGAAAATGATCTTATTAAATAGTAGGTAATATTATTTAATAAATATTTATTAGTAATTAATATTAATTAGAAACAATTAATTTTTTAATTAAATATAATTTCATAACAATTAATTAACAATTTGTAACTTAATCATTTAATAATTATTATTATTATTTATTAACTAAATGGTAATTTTAAATATTTATTAGTAATTGATAAATAATATTTAATAATATTTATTTATTAATTAATAATTATTTTGTAAATTAATAATTTATATTCTTAATAAGTAGTTGAATATTTTTTAATTACTAATTAATTAATATCTCATAATAATATTATTATCATTATTATTTAGTTACTAAATAATAATTTTAAATATTCATTAGTAATTACTATTAATTAGTAATTACTATTAATATTTAATTACTGTTAATTATTAATTAATATTTATTAGAAATTTCTCTTAATTAGTAATTAGTATTTATTATAAATTAATATTATTAAATAGTAAATGATAATTTAATTAATATTTATTAGTAAATAATTTTATTAGTAATTAATATTAATTAAAAACAATTAGATAATTATTTAATAATAATTTAATAATTAATTAATTAATAATTTTAATTTAATAATTTAATCATTATTAAAAAAATTATTACTAAATTAGATTTTAAAAAATTTAATAGTAATTATTTAACAATAATTGTTAATATTTACTAATTAATTAGTTAATTAGTCATTTATATTATTAATAAGTAATAATAAATTTTTTAACTACTAATTAATTAATTCCAAAGGGGTGTAGGATAATCAGTGATTTGCACCAGTCCCCAGTATCCAGTGGTAGAGGATTTGAGGCTTAATCCCAACCACATCAACCCAATTTATAGGATGGTGTAGGTTCTACAACCTTAGCATGCTGACGAAGGCGACAATGGCGGTCAAGGCGGGGGCCATTGATGACATGTGATAGTGGAACAAGAGAAACTATAGTAGATTAGGCCTTTAACATTTCTAAAGGGGGCTTTGTCAGTCCAAAAAAAAGATTTTACTACCTAAGCACCATTAAAAGCACTCAATATTTATCAGTGTTAGACAAAGCACTGATATAGGCTCTGTACATCACCACTACAAAAAAACATTGATAAAGGGGTTTTTTTATCATTTCTTTTTTATAACTCTGATAAATGGATTCCTTAAATGTTCTTTCTCTAAAAATTATAAAGGATACCTTTATCAGTTCTTTCCCTTGTTCTAATAAATGGGGCCTTTATCAACACTTTCTCTATCATTGATAAAGGGGGACTTATCAATGTTTTCGTTAACACTAATAAAGGAGGCCTTTATCTATACTTTCCCAGAACTGATAAAGGCCATTTCAGTATCTACATATGTCATAACCCCCTCCCCACAAAGTATACCAAACCTCGGCTGACCATTGGAGAAGAGAGATAGTGACATCTGAGTCCTACCTCCAGTAAGCCCTAGGTTGGCTACTAGTAACGAGGGTATAGTAAACATGAAGATGGGAGGCATTACCCTATAAGAAAACATATGAGAATGAGATAGATAAGAGAGACACTGACAAACTCTTTCTCGGACTGCAATATAAAAGAAATCCCAAGCACACATATGTAATGACATTCAAGAACTACTATAACTAAAGGAAAAAACTACAATTACCAATAGAAAGGAAAAGATGGTGGCGGCCATGAAGCCTAACTAGCTCCTGGAAAACCCATAAGCTAATAGTAACCCTCCTGATCTTCAACCTTCTCCCACTGACATAAAAGGAAATATATATATATATATAGGGTGAGTATAATAGTATACTCACTAGGATCCTCCATGGAGCCTCTCATGAAAAAGGTAAAGAAAGCATGCTAAAGCACAATGAACAACAAGTGAAACTAACTCGTCAAATAAACAGGTATATTAAGTTCCCAACCTCCCCATTTCTACTCTCACCAAGTATAGAATACAAGAGAATATAATATAATAAACAATATCAAGGGTACCCCTCTACCACTTCCCCACTGGTTTTTCGCTCTTCCCTAATATTTCACTTCCTAAGCATCTCTCTCCAAAAAGGCTAGCTCGTAGACACCTAGGAGAAGCACCACCATAGGAACTTCATGCAACATACCACCATTTCCACATAACCAAAAGTAACCACGTAGATTTCGGGATCCACCACATCCCGTATAGAATGTATCATACATGAAGTATTATACCTCAATACATCACATCACATCCATCAAGTAACGATCCTCAATCCATCACACCCAATACTTGTTATACTTGTAGTAGACCTTGGGAAAATATATCCAGAATACATGTGTGTGAAATAAACACAATCCCTTACATCCCTCTACACACATATATAGCAAAAAATAACCATTGTGCAAACTACCACAAGTTACTAATAAGATAAGAGATTGGGGCCAAGGGGGTAGTCAACCATTCATCATCCTATTGGGATGTTGGGGAAAACACCCCCACCCCCACCCCCCAGGGTTCAGAATCCTTAGTGTATTGGTTTCCCTAACCAAAAGGGTGGATTATTATATATAAACACAAAATTAAATGATATAATATATCTTAAAACCACACTATGGTCATAACCTAGTCTTAGAATCAACTATAAATAACGTCTCTCGGACTCCTGGCTGCCATTACTAAGAGCAGAAATCCTATAAGCATATTACCATTTAAAGAGATATATTGATTTATTTTTTATTTTTTTTTATCATTTTTAATTTACATTAATTAATTCATTAAATATTAATTAAGCATTATCATCATCAACATCACATTACATTTGTATTTTTACAAAGTTTTATGCCCTCTAGGAATAATCAAACTGAGTCCACATCTTTTCAGAATTATAACCTCAATATTACATCACAGTAAGTTCCAACCCCATGGGTTAAACATTTATTCATTTAATATCACCATTACTTTAAATATTACTAAGTACTCTAGGAAAACATATTAAGCTTTCAAATAAGTTAAAAACCCAAGAAAATCTATCTTCCTTAGGCATTGGGGAAAAGAAAGCAGATAAACAAATAACCTATTTATCAACCAAAAAATAGATCCAAACAAGAATCCATCCTTCATATCAATGGGTAATCCCAGATTCAACCTATTTTTTCATCTATGGTGTCCTCCATGAAACCCACATTCATATCCATATGCATCACTCTGTCACAAGAGTCAATTGTTGCCACAACAATTAGACCTCCCTTCCCCACATTCAATAAAAATTTTCCCGGTTCAGCCATCCCAGCCACATGTCACATCTGGTCATCCACACCCCACATCACAATGCTTTTATCCAGATAACATCACAAGAAGTATGAAACAAAAATAGAAAATGGGATCTTGTCCCTAAATCAACACATCCATCCTTTACACATAACGAGCCCTCACAGCTCCAAAGCATAAGGCTCTCATCCTTTACAATCAAGGGAAAACATAGGCCCTACAAAGCATTATCTGTTATCACACAAATGATTCTTATTCTATCTTGGATTATTTGATTCATTATTAAGAGGATCCAACTATGGGAATCCTAAGTATCAAGCTTTCACAAGCTATCAAAAATTAATTTAATAATTAATTTACCAAGAGATTAATTCATTTATCAAAAACATCAACATGGTTCACATCTTTATTCAATTCCATTAACAGATGGAAGATAATTTTTTTAAACATGCTTGTATCACTATGATTACAACAGACCAAATTTATTAAACAAGCCTGTTTGATTATTTTATCCAATTAATTATCAATTAATTATGGATTTACTTTCTTTTCCAATTTCACATGATAATAAAATCATAATAAGCATAACATAGAAATCACATTATCTAGAAAAATAAGAGGAAAACCAATATTACAGTATAGAACAAAAACATCACCATGTGATCAATATCAATTCATTAATCTGGTGTAAGTAATTATTAGGTTAATTTCATTTGCATCAAAGGGGATAAATCTTTCTCGATTTATAATCACACATAAATAAAAGAGAAGAAAATAATCCCCTTCCTCAAAAGGTTCCTAAGGTTCTTCGCACGATAATAGACCAACACTGCAAATCCCAATCACCTCTCCTATAATAATTGCATCCACCTAAGGATGAAACACCACAACTACACTAGAAAACAACCCAAAATACTACATTAGAAACATTAAGATTAAGTTCCATCACATGTAATATAGGAACGCTAGGAAACATATCAAAGAAACCACATGAACAAAGGTAGAACATACCTTGGAATGAATACGGATCAAAGGAGGGAATATATATATTGATCCTTAGAAAGGGAATCACCAAAGCATCGAAGAGGGGTTATCGGGTCACCTAGAATGAGAGAGAGGAAATGTAGTCTATAGGTTTTGGAAAAACTATAGCACTGTATCTCTTAAATATGTATAACATTAGGGATTTACATGATGTGTAATCTCATTTCGCATAATGTAATCCTAGTTGTAACATCACCAAATCTAGTACTCTCTCACGTGGCTAGAAAAGGTTGGTTATAGGACCCCAAGCATGCTTCTCTGTATTCCAGAGGATACCGACTAGAAGTGGAGTTTGGATAGTATAGTGGGGAGAATATACCTCCTAGGTATGAAGTTCAATTTAGAAGAAAACAATTCATATTAAAATAGAAACAATCAGGGTAAAAAATGTAGAATACAACAATAAAAAAACTGAATGATCAAATAAATAATAATAAATAATGTAATGACATGATAGAATGAATCTAAATTTAATACTAAAACAATAAAATAAAAATAATAACAAAATCAAATAAAATACTCAAGTCTCTGGTCCCAACCCCATGTTGGACCCATCTCTAAACTTCGTCCCAACAGTAAGTATGCAGTCAACAGAAAGGTCCAAATCCCTTGTCTAGACCTGTATTTGTGATGTTTTCTTGGGTTCCAAATGGAAACCCGAATAGGGTGTGATAAAAAACATTAGGTCACCCCACCATGTCTAAACAAAACTAGTCTAATATGAAGTGTATGCAATAAAGTGATAAAATGTGTATCAATTAATTTAACAATTAAATAAGTAAATTAAACCTACTTCGGAACCATGTTGGGATATCTCTAAGCATGTATTAAAACCATTCCAACAATAACCATATAACCAAGGTAAATAACCTGAATTGGTTCCATGTAAAAATATCTCTATGCATGTCTTAAAACCATGAAAACACAACCATATAACCAAGTAAAGTCACAACAAACAATCCGGTTTAAAACCCTATAAGCATTACCGAATGGTTCTGGTCATAGCCCACTCTATATAATAATTACATCATGGATTTGGTTGATCACATTCACAATCAACATTACAGCATATACATGCACAAGTTCCTTTTCCAAGCCCATTATATAAGTATTACACCATAGAATACAATTCCTGTCAAACAGAATGGATATCACAATATCACATCATATATCTCAATGTTTAATTCTAAAAATTACCATTATTATTTCATATTCCACATGAAATTAAAATAACAGTTGATTAGAAATTATATCAATAATCATAAAGTTTCAATTTAGGGATTCTATAACAAAAAACACCCAAGGTCTCATATCATTCCAATCATGCCTTAATCCATTAGCCAATTAAAACCCAATTTGAAACCAAAGGAATTCAAGGGATAATCTCATTTGATTAATCAATTGATTTTGGGTACACGCCTAATTTGT
Organism: Viscum album; assembly: GCA_963277665.1. Taxonomy (NCBI): domain Eukaryota; kingdom Viridiplantae; phylum Streptophyta; class Magnoliopsida; order Santalales; family Viscaceae; genus Viscum; species Viscum album. The sequence goes on from OY728159.1 coordinate 1,391,231,894, forward strand.
GCGATCATGATATTGTATAAAATTGACAATAATAAAATTTTAGGGTTGAGTTTTAGACCCCCTACCTTAAAATAAAGATCCAATGACACTTCCAATGGTACATACCAATGAGGAAGAAGGTGTGGATGATTTCAAAGAGGTTCTAAGATCATTATTGATCAAGGCCAAAAGAAAAAATGAAATTAGGAAAAGGTTTTTACCACAACAGGTTGGAGAAGAATGAAGATATAGAATAATCTAACCAATGGAACTTATCATCGACTGATCTCATGAACTGGACCTCTGAAAAGGGTTTTGACACTCCAAAATTTCTTAGAGGATTTCCAAGGGTCGAGAGAGAAGAAGATGCAGCTCATTGGAAACACAAATCATCGGTATAGAAATTTTAAAACTGTAGGTCGGCAATTTACATGGTGTGTAATAGGGTTTCAAATCGTGTAAATTTTTTTCATGGTTTTCACTAAAAAACCTCAATCACTCGGATTTATTTTATTAAAACGTACGAACAATTACACCACATATAATCCCTTTACATGGCATGTAAATGTTCTATAGTTGAGATTTTCATCCCATATTCCCTTTAAATGTTCTCAACTTACCTAGAACCTATTTAACACTTAAACCCATTTATAACTGGACTCCATTAATTCAAACATGCAAACATCAACGAAAATTAGGTCATCTTCTCCAACAAAGGCTCTTTTTTCCAAACAAGAATTGTCCATTAAGGTTCAAATAAAAAACTCATAGAGAAGCTTACCTGGAAAAAATATGGGATCTTACACTCAGGGCATGGTTTATGCTAAAAAACATGTCACCCTATTTATTTTTATACCCTAATTTATTACATGTTTTTAAACCCACTTTCACATTGTGTAAAATTTACATGGTGTTAAATTTCCCTCCTTCCATATTTTACTACCATAACTCCTCCAGATTTCCTCAAAATGAACTCTGAGAACCTTAGTATTAAAAAACATGCAAAGGGTCCATCCATGTGGATCTGATCCCTTAAATAAAATACCTTTAAAAAAATATTTCCCTAGAGAATCCAAAACAAATCCATAGTGGAAATAGAAAAGGATCTTCTGAATAGCCACCCTTTGAGATACCCCTCAAGGTTCTTGCCACCATAGGATCTCAACCACCAAATCATAAAAATAGCATGAAACCATGAAAAACCCAAAACAAAATCCTAAACATTCAATCGGGAGAGATACCTATCAAAAAAGAGTCAACCAAAAAAAGATACAAGATAAATACATCTCATAAACTAGAAAATGTCTACACCCACAAAATGAACAGTGTTTCAAGATAAGATCTAAACATCAAATAGTTCAGGGTACATAGCACATATTTATGGATCATGTTCCCAAGTACTCGCCTCCACAAAATTATTTCACCATAATTAATGAACCAAATTGATAACATTCCCATGAAACACCATATCATGGTGGTCCAAGATCTATACAGGCTGTTCTTCAAAGGGCACACCATCATCAGCATCGATCTTTCCACAATCAATGATGTGAGAGATATAATTAAGATAATTAAGGATCTATGATATGTAAAAAATATCCTATATATTTATCATATGTGGTGGAACCTCTATCTAGTATTCCACATCTCCAACATCATCTAACACCTCAAAATTCCCAACAAACCAGAGAAAAATATTAATCCCACAACCAAACTATCACTTCCCATGATAGTGATTCACCTTCAAGAACACAAGATCCTTGATGTTGACCTCTATAGTCCTAATCATAGGATAATCATAGGATTTATCAGGATCATGTTCTAATTTCATCCTTTCATGAATCACCTATACCATCTCTTTCATATTCTGTACCACTTTCGGCCTAAGAGTTTTTGATTCTCCGACCACAGTCCAGAACATTGGAGAATGGAAAGGTCAGCCATACAAGTCTTAAAACAACACCATATTGATGGTGGAGTGAAATTTTGTTGTAGGATAACTCTACCAATATAAGTTCCTCATCCAAAAACCTCGAAAATCTTTGACATAAGAGTGAAACATGTCTTCAAGAATCTAGACGGTCCAGTCTATCTAACTGTTCGTCTGTGGATGAAAAGAAGTTTTATGGAATAGTTGAGAAACAAAAGAATCTTGGAGACCACTACTCAACCTGGAGGTAAAAGAGGATATTGATCATAAATGATCATCCTTGGTACCTTGTTTATTCTCACCACCTCCTCTAGATATCACCTTGAAAAAATCTATAATGATATTGAATCCATGATCGATATAATGTTTGTTGATTTCTTTAAATGATACACTACCACCCATATATCAACATACCCTGTCTAATATTGAGTTAATCTGGTAACAAAGTCCATTGAGATTTGTTCCCATATCCAATGAGGAACATATAATATATGGATAAGACCATTGAGAACACGGTGTTCGGCCTTCACCTTTTGGTAGACTAAAAAATGAGACACAGACTTTTCAACTGCTTGATTTAACCCATACCACCAAAACTGGCCCCATAAAGCTCAGTACATCATTTTCACATCAGGATGTACCACAAAAAAAATATGGAACTATATGAGAACCATATAATGCATCATCAAAGGAATGAAAATCCTTCCCTGAAACAACACTCGGTGTTGTTCATCTTCAGACCAACCATCTGGGGCCTCGACACAAACAACCTGGTCTCTCCAAACCTCAACCTCAAGATCCTACAACTGGGAATCCTTCACCCACTACCCTAGAGATTACTACACAATCATCGTAAAAGAAACAACATCTTCCCCCCAACTTTTCCCATATCTAGACGAAATGTTGTAGGTTCTTCCCTCACTCTTCAAGAATCACCAGATTCCTTCACTACATCACTGCGTGACTTCCTTCTCTACACATCAGCTACAATATTTCCCTCTACAATGTATACAAAATCTAAAATGTGTGTTCCTGTAAGAACTATATCCACCAACACTAATGAAAATAGAAGACACATTGGGAGAAAACATACCTCGAGCCCTTATGATATGTGAAGACCACAAAATTCTTGACTATGAGGTAATATCTCCACAACTTCAAGGAAACAACTATCACTGCCAACTCAAGATTGTGGGTGGAATAGTTATTAACATCGGTAAATAACTTCCAAGACCCATAAGAAATGACGAATCATCACTACATCAAAACAAATCCCAACCCAAGAGGAAAAGCATCATAGAAAACCTCAAACTAAACTCATTCATTTGGAAGAAAAATTACCAGAACACTTAGAAACCTCTCCTTAAGATTCTAAAAAGATACATGATACTGATCAATCCATAAGAAAGCCCAATCCTTTATATTCAATTTTTTAAATGGATTCAAAACTCGAGAGAAACCGAATACAAACATCCTGTAATGGCCTATAATACCAATAAAAGATCAAACCTTTTCCACTATCTTGGGAGATTCCCAAGACACAATAGCTTCTCTCTTCGATGGATCCATAGCTACTCCTTTCTGGGATTCAACATTCCCTGATAAAGAACATCTCTATCCCAAAACTCACACTTCGGAAACATCCCAAATAGCTTATCATGATTAAGAACTCTGAAAATGGAACGCATATGCTCTAAATGATTCTCCTCAGACATAGAGTGCACAAGGATATCATCGATGAAAACCACCATGAACATATCAAGGAACTCATGGAACATGATGTTCATTAACCCCATTAACACAGTTGGAACATTCATCACACCAAACATCATTACAAAAAATTCATAATTCCCAGGTAGAAAATGGAAAGTAGTACTCGGGATATCCTCATCCTTCACACGCATCTACTGATATCCTGAACAAAAATTTATCTTTGAGAACCAAATTTCACTTTTCAGTTCATTGAATAAATAAAAAATCTATGGAAGAATATAGAAGTTCTTAACTATCACTTGGTTCAAGTGGTGATAATCGATACACAGCATAAAATTTCCATCAGCCTTATTCACAAAAAAAACTAGAATAACCCATTCTGACACACTAATCAGAACAAAATAACACTAAAACAAGCCAATAAACTATATAATAATCTCTTAAAACTTAAATGGTTCCATCCTATACTGATACAACAAGATATGAGACACTCATGGATGTAGTTTGATCTCAAACTCAATCTCCCATCAAGGGGGAAATTCTAAAAATTCCTATAGAAATACATCAGGTTACTCTTCTATGACCCTTGGAAACACAAAATGTTGAGCCTTCAACATATTCAGTATCAGCTCATCCATCAATGATGATAAGGATGAAACACACTTCTGATCCTTCTAAGGGTCTCACTAGCCAACAAAAACAATTATCTCTCCATCGGTATAAAAGAACACAACCCACCTCCTGATGAAATCCTAGATAGCCTACACAAAATACAACCAATCCATGTCAAGGATGATTTCATATGGTTGTATCTATAAACCTAATAAATCTCCCCCACATCGGTTCTACCCAATCAGTAGCTCACAATCTATACCTATATCAAACAAGTCATCTTGACCTCCAACTAGCATAGTCATCGCCAAGGGAACAAGAGGCCTCTCTACCTCAAGTCCCAAATCATGGAAAAGGGAAGGTGATATGAAGGAGTGTATCACTTTTGGAGCAGACAAGGCATCCTTCAAAGTTAAAAAAGGGTACCTCTAACAACATGTTTCTTTCTTGATTCTGGAAACAGTAAAGCATGAAGCCGACCCCGACTTACTCCATAGTCTTTATGACCGTGATGATGACCACCTACATGGTCATGATCTACTATTTGGTGATAGGGAGAATCCCAAGGCTATCCTATTCCTTCCCCATATACTCTATATTAATCCTAAACTAGAGAAACATATTGCTACTTCCTTAGCTGGAACTACCTCAATGGAGGAACCTAAAATGGAACAACAGTTGAATGCTGACTGCTCAGAAAGGTCGTTCACTCTCAGTGTTGATGACCTCGGCCTACGCAATAAAAAAATGCATCTGATCACTTATCATTAGCATAAGATCATCTTAGCCTAGAAAAACTAGACATTGAGTTCTAGGACATACCCCTGGCTGATTGGAAGCTCTTTTGTCCTAACAACTAGGAACCCCAAACTGTAGCTCTACTTCTTGAGTAATCTTAATGACTCCTCTCTCATGACAATCCAGTTCTGGCTAACATCCTACCAACGAACTCTTCTCTCTTCATAACCTAAACATACATCTTCAGTATAACTGGGGTGAACTAGAGATAGATATATGTACACAAATCCTCATTAAAATGGATCCCCCTAACCTCCTCATCTAGAAACAGATCCAAAGCATATTGTAGAAGGTTCCTGAAATGAATCTTCAACTCTCACACACTGGAGCTCCCCTGCTAAAGGGTAAGAAACTAATGGTGAATTTCCACCTTCACAATCAAATAAATAAACTCAAATCTGAAATGGTCTCAAAAATTCTCCCAGAAGATTGTCAACTCCTCACGATCTTCAATGAATAAGAACCACCACTACCTTAATACCCCACAAAGTATCATCACAACCAACGATAACCAGTTCTCCTTCTAAGCATGGATAGAAATGAAGTCTATCTCAACCACCTCTAATCAGTCTTCCATGACTATATTTGAAACATATCCCTCAAACATGTGTATACTTTGGCATTGAAACTCTCTGAGTGTCCTCCTCCATGTGTCATCGTTGTTAACTTATACTCTATAGTGATATGTTGGCACATCCTATTGAACATATTCTACACGAAACTGATGAGGATGTCAACCTAGAGTCATGTATAAAAAGGAACAAATAGTTAGATCACCTAAAACTAGAATATGGAAGACCATAACATTAATAAATATTTTTTTTATTTATTTAGTTTAACCTGTCCAAAGGTATACCCTTTCAAACACATACACAAAAAATAATGATGCATGATTCCTTACTGGGTCTCTACCCTGCAACCAGTACAACCTCATTTAATAACTATTGTAAGATTAATTTTTTTTTGCATCATATCACAGTGGGCCCTAAATAACCATTTCTAATTCGATTTCCCATGTCTATAGTTATTGATAAACGTAGCTGAGACAGTCGCTTTACCCGCCCATGAAACCACACCTGTGCCTAACTCCAAACTCAATCCTATCCCATTACCAGAGCTATGATAATACTTTTTCATGACCCCGACCCCACAAAGTGTACCCCTATTGGGCCGGAAATAGGATAAGAGAGATAGTGACACCTGAGTCCCGCCTCCAGTAGGCCCCGCGTAGGCGACTACCCTAGAGTGTATGGTAAACACACAGATGGGAAGAATTACCCTCTAAGAAAACACTGGACAAAGCACTAGATAAGACACACACAAAACAAATTCTACTCAGAATCAAAGTTTAAATAAAAACCAAGAGCACATATGTAATGAATTGCAAGAACTATTGTAACTGAAAGGAAAACTGGAAGTACCAAAAGAAAGTAAAAGATTGAGGTGGCCACAAATCCCAAGAATCTTTTGAAAAATCTAAAAACTAGTAGTGATCAGTATGATCTCTAACATTCTCTCCCCAACATAAAAGGAATGATTTATAAATACATATGGTGACTATAACACTATACTCAGTTTGATCCTCCTAGGGGCCTCTCATGCTAAATATAAATAAATAATGGTTAATCATAGTGAAAAACAATTGAATCTAACTCATCGCCTAAACATGTATACTAAGTTCTCAACCTCACCATGTCTAATCTCACCATGTATTTCATGAAAGAGAATATACTATAATAAATAATATCAAGGGTACCATGCCATAACTTCCCCACTAGTTTTCCACTCTGCCCCAATGTTGCACGTCCTAATCATATCTCTCCAAAAAATATAGCCCACATACACCTAGGCGAAGAACCACCATGTGCAACTCAAGAAACACATCACCACATCTACATAACCAAAAGTAACCACGTAGTTTCTGGGATCCACCACATCCCATATAACATGTATCATACATCAAGTATTATACCCTATTCCATAACAGCCCATACACCGAGTAAGGATCATCCAACCATCACATCCTATATGTGGAATACCTATAGAATACCTTAAGAAACTATATTCTGAATACATATGTGTGAAATAACCACAAGCCATTATGGCCCTCTATGAACATATATGGGGAAAACTAACCACCATGAATCCCATCACAAGTAACTACAAAGAGAAGAGAGAGGGAAAAGGGGGGTAGTCACTTATCCATCCTCCCACAAGGATGTTGGGTAAACCACCACCCCACCTAGTCTCAGACTCAACTACAGCTAATGTCTCTCAGACTCCCAGCAACCACTACTAATTCCATACATCCTATAAGCATAAATCTATTTAAAGAGGCACATTAAATAGTTTTATTCAATTTTTATCTATTTTACTTTACATTAATTAATTAATTAACCATTAGCATATTCCACATTACATTGCAATAGTATTACAAAAACATTACATACCCTCTAGGAATAAGAAAATTGAGTCCATGTATTTTCATAATTATAACCTCATAATTACATCCCAGAATTCTCTAAACCTATGGGTTAAACATTTTTTAATTTGTTATCGTCATTACTTTATGTATTATCAGGTACTCTAGGAAAACATCCTAAGCTACCAAATAAGGTAAACGACCATGAACATCTATCTACATCAGGTAGTGTGGAAAGGAAAGTAGATAAACAAAAAACCTAGCCATCATTGAGATGACAGATTGTAACAAGTATCTAGATTTCATATCACTAGGTAAGCTTATATTCAAATCATTCTATTATCTCTGGTGTCCTCCCTAACACCCACATTCAAATCCAAATGCATCATACCATAACAGGCCTCAACTGATACAATAACAACTGGGCCTCCCTTCCCCATATACCACAACAACCCTACAGGCTCATCCATCCTGGGATCATGTCACATTTGGGCCTCCTCTCCCCACATCAGAAGGCTTGTATCCATATAACATCGTAAGGAGAAAGAAACAAACTTTGAAACAAGGCACTTATCCCTAGAGAAAGGCATACAACCTTTACACATAACGAGTCGTCACGGATCCAAAGAACAAGGTGATTTCACTTTACAGGAAAGTGGGAAACTCAGGACCTACAAGGCATTATCTATTATCACACAACTGATTCTTATTCCATCATTAATTAACCAATTAATTATTTATAAGTTCCAACTATGGGAAACATAAGAAATAAAACTATCACAACCTGTTACAAATTAATTAGATAATTAATTTAACATCACTTTAATTCATTTGTCATCAAGCATCAACATGCTTCACATATTAATTAAAGTCCATTAACACATATCACATAAATTTATTTAAACATGCTTGTGGCATTAAGATTATAGCACACCAGATTCATTAAGTATTCCTCTGTAACTATTTTACATAATTAATTATCAATTAATTTCAAATTTATATTCTTTTCCATTTTCTCATGCTAATCCAACCATAACAAGAACGACATTGAATTCACACTATATAGAGAAACAAGAGGAAAATAGTTATTATGGTACAAAATAGTAACATCACTATATGATCAATATCAGTTCATTATTATAGTTTAAGTAATTACATGGTTAATTTCATTGGCATCCAATAGGCTAAATAATTCTAAATATATGATTCCACGTAAATAAAAGAGAAACAAAGAATCCCAAAACTCAAAATGTTTTCTATGCTATTCACATTAGAAGGGATAAACACTGTGAATCCTTATCACCCCCCACAAGAACTGCATCCCCCAAAGTATTCCACGCCACAAACGTGCCAAAAAACCACCAAAAAACTCCATTTGAAACATGGAGATCATTAACTATCACATGGAAAAGTGGAATGGGAGGAAAAAAATTGAAGAATCTTCAAGAATAGAGGGAGAACATACCTAGGATTGTAGACATATCAAAGGAGGGAAGATAGATATTGATCCATGGAAAGGAAGTCCTCAAAACATCAAAGAGGGGGTTGTTCGGTCACCTAGAATGTGAGGGAGGCACAGCAGGCCATAGGGTTTGGAAAACCCTCAACTATGTATCTTTTAAAGATGTCAAAAAATTTGTATATACACAACCTGTAATCCCATTTCACATCATGTAATCCTTGGGGTATGATTTACGCCAAAAAACACATCGCCCTTTTAATTTTTAAACCCTGATTTAATACACATCATGAAACCCCCTATCACGTCGTGTAAACTTTACATGGTGTAAAATCACCCTGCTTATAGCTTTTAGCAGCTGAAATCCTCCATACATCCTCCAAGAATCCTATGAGAACATAGGTCTTCAAAAATGCGTAAAGGGTCAATCCATGTGTATCTGGGTCCTTTCAAAAAATCTATAGCCCTATAGCATCCCTATAAAAAACCCAATTATAATACATAAACAAGAATAAAAATGTATAAAAACCAGATTTGATTTAAAATATCACATTTCACCACCATTTTAATTAAAATTTTAAATAAAAAATATTTAAATTGATGTCATATTTACAATTAATGAAAAATAATTGCATCCTATACAAAAAATCAAAAACGAGAATACTTTTTCCAACAATCAACCTCCGTACAAAAGATTGTTCTCGTAATAAACCAATGATTATTTTTAGTAATGGTAAATAAAAAAATAAACAAATTATAATTAATATAATATAATCCACATATGATAAATTATATTGTTAAATAATATATATATTAATGACATTATCAGTTAATCATGTTTTGGATTGATGTGTAGTCAATTCCAACATGTCATAACTAAATTATGCATCATCCTAAATTTTGAAAACATATGAGATTGTTTGGTTGAATTTGACTAAGTGATGTGTGTTTTATACTAAAATAGAACTTTTATATTGAAATCATGTACTTAAATTCATAATAGCCCCATCATGTTTTGGATTGACAAGAATTCAAATCCTACACATCACAAATGAACTATGGATTGTTGTACTATTTTTTGAAAATAACCCGAGATCATTTTCTCATTTTTGGTAACTATCGTGTTTTTTAAAATTAATTGAAACTTTTATATTAAAGACACACACTTGAAGTCATATTGGCTACATAGTGGGTCATAATGACATGATATTTATTCATGCATGTCAAAAATTAATTATAGATTCTTTTCCAAATGTTTAAATACAATCCAAGCTCATTTACTTGGTTTTTTTATGTGAATAGTTTTAAGAGAAAATGGAATTTTTATATTGAAAACACATATTGTGAGGCATACCGACAACATTGTGTTTCATATTTATTTTTGGTCAATTCCTACACATCCAAAAATAATTATTGATCGTTATCTCAAATTATCAAAATAATTTTAATGTGTTTTCTCATTTTTTTCGTATTTTGTGTTTTTCTTTTGAAAGAAATTATTAATTTTAAACTAAAAACATAAATTTCAAGTCATACCTGGAACATCACATATCATATTGAGGTGAAATTAATTCATACATCCACAAATGAATTAGGGATCATTTTCATAATTTTTGAAAAATATATGAGTTAGTTTGCTCAGTTTTGGCTATGTGGCATATATTTTAAATAAAAAAGGAAACTTCTACATTGAAAACATTCACTTTGAGTTATACCTGCCACATTATCTATCAGATTGATATAGAATTGATTTCTACACATCAAAAATGAATATTTATCATTGTACTAAATTTTTAAAAAAAAATATGAGCTTATTTTCTTGGTTTTTTCTATGTGATTTACATTTTAAACTAAAATGAAACTTTTTATTCAATAAAAAATATTTCATTTTTTCCAACAAGGGAATATCTATTGGTAAAAGTAAATTTTTTATTGGAAAAACATTTTTACAACATATATGAACCTGTCACTAAACTGTTAATAAAAACTCTTTCGCTACATATTTTTGCGATAAATAAAATCATTTTATTGAAAGTATAATAATACCAACAGATAATATATATGTTTGTCAAAAAATTTAACAATAGGTTCTAATGAAAAAAATTTCTAACTGTAATAATATTACTACTATATAATAAATGCTTATACATAACATTTGAATAAAAATTATAATATTTTATTTCTAGTAAAATTTCATATTATATTTATTAATTTATCATATACAATACATATATTTTAATTATTAAATATCATATTCTTTTCACACATATTAGAAAACAATTAATTATATTAATAATGAAATTCAATAAAAAATAATTCAAAAAAAATACATCCCCCCAACATAATCCATCACACACCCCCACCAACTAGTGAGCAACGAGAAACCCCCATCACCCCATTCTTTCCAGAAGCATCCCATCCATGCCATACCAAGGACCCGTGAGTAGCAGCAAACCATCCATCCTTAGGGACAGTGATCCACTAGTAGTCCATCTATGCCAATGAGCCAGCAGCAGTCCATCCATTCCACACTAGGGACCAGTGAGCACCAAGCTACTTCTTATACTCCACTAGCAGCCATCCATAATCTTCTAACATCAACCCATGATTATTCAGTAATAAGGAATGTTATAAATCTATTGAAAATCATCACTTCACCAAATTCTAATCAAAATAATGCAAAAAACACAAAGAAGGTGATTTGAAAAAAATGAAAACTATTTAAAAACCTGGATAATCAATAATCCATTTACAAAACTAATATACCATGAATATGAATATGTTATCACTAAAACAAAATGTTCATAAAAAGGATAGTCCCATAAGATTATTTTTTCCCTTTATAATTGAGATAAATAATAAACATAAAAAATTAAAAGGATGGTGAGGATAAAGGCATAAGAAAATTGAGAGTGAAACTGTAGGAATGTAGACATCCCATAATCAAAAATTAATCCTCATACAGAAAAATAGGCATGGAGATATAAAATCTAATGAAAAAAATATGAAGAAAAATGTATAGGTCAGGGAGTAAAATTGCACTAACAAGCTAGGAGTAAAAGTTGCATGAAATAAATAGACCATCATTCCTGAGTATTATAGAATCTATAACAATCCCTTGGCCTCTAATGTCCAATATATAATTTCCCTTTTGATACTGTCATAAAACAAAAAATATATAACAATCACACCTTTCAATCCTCTGTGCAAAAATATTTATAGGACCCAACACTTGTTGGAATCTCATCCCACCATATCTGAACACATTTTATGTTATCAATCACTATAATTAAAAATTTTAGGGTTCATATATTTTTGATTATATAACTTATAAAGGAGTTTAAAATTTTAACATTCAACATTTATAGGAAGTTGACACTTCACTGCTTCCATATCAGGTACTTGATCATATTTGGGACCTCATTTCTTTCAATGTAATCTCAAGTTATCCTAAATCATATTGGTTATTTATTTGAAATAAATCTTTAAAATCATATTTTAATTCATTCTATTAGAATGAGATGATGGTAATAAAGTGTCCAGTGTGCTCACTCAAATAGCAATTAAGCCTCAATATATTTCCATGAACATGCAGGCCTCGACTGATCTGCACAATACATCACTAACTAAATCAAACTATGCATTCAAAATTCAAGAAATAGTATGACAATGAGATAAGGGGGATAAATAGGTTAGTTTGATCACTCAAACTGTAATTCAGACTTGATATGTTACCTTAAACATATAGGCCTCGACTGCTACGCACACTCTACGGACAACTACTGATGAAACTACAACTTTTGGATCTTCATGATACATATTATTAAAGATTAAATAGAATATTTCATGTTCGTTTCAATATATTCAATAAAATTCTTCTTCTTAGGAACAAGAGACATATGAATCTTCATGTTAAAACACAATTAATCATCATTCGTGTGCCATTATTATCATCGCTCAACACATTGTAAAAAGGATTAATAAAACCAAAAAAAATTCCACATCTATGCATTTATAATGTCATTTTATTGGTAAAATTTGAATTAAATTCAACTTTTCCATGAGGATAAATCATTTTAGTGTTTGTATCCTGGCTATATATACTTGGTACATAAAATGGAATGTAATAATCTGACCATAACATAATTTTTTAAAGTTCAACTCAGCTATGGTTTCTAAGAAACTCAATCTTCACGAGGCGTTGAATAACATATTAGAATATGACTGTAAAATAAATTAAAATTTCAAACCACTGATGTCGTGGCAATAATAATGCTTCCTATAAATATAAAAATATTATATAACCATTGAGCACAAAAGCACCTATTGTAATTTTTTTAAATTTCTCATTGACATTTTAAATTACTTATAAAAAGTTACTTCTTACTACATGAATTTTAGATTGATTGGTTATGTTAAGGAAGATTATTTTACGAATATAGTCTTCTCATTTTGTTCCATAAAGGGTTATTCTAAAAGGCTTTGTAAAAAGGAAGCTGAGGAAGAAAAAATTGCATGAAAATAGTAGTTTGGTTGTGGATGGAACATGACATGAGAAGAGTAATGTGAATGGTTCATAGGACCATAGAGCTGTAACTAATGTTTCTTTGATAGCTCAGGGTAATGGTACTTCAGCTGTGGTGGATAGTGGTCAGGGACTTGATCATTCTCCCCAGGGGCCTTTATTTGGTAAGGATCAATGAAAGGGAAAAGTTTCTAATGATTTAGCGAGAGACAAAATGGATTAAGTTGTTCAGACTTGTCAGTATTTTGGGGATTCTAGATAGATATTTCTTGTTAAACATCATGTAGTCTTAAGGAGAAGATTTTGGAGGTGTAGGGTCTATTACCATTGCAAATATCTATGGAAATTAGGATATTGCGCTTGGTTGTGAACCAGATCCTTGTTATCAGTGACAGGAAAGGCTAGCAGAGGTTGTTGGTATTTATTCTCAAATCAATGTTGCTACCTCTGTTAATCTGGAGCATGGTAAGAGTAGTTCTTCTAGATAGGGTGGGACTAGTGCTTCACTTGGGAGGTCTAGCATACACTTACCTAAGCAGCCTCTTCTTGGTGCTTCTGATTCCACAAGTCTTGATGAGGCTAGCACACAAGGAAAGTGTCCTAATCAGAGTGAGGGCTTGGGTGTAGGTCTCATAGGGCAGGACGAGTGTGAATTCTGAGTTTTTGAGGACATTTCCCATCATAATGGGTTTCAACTTGACATTTATGGGTAGGTCAATGCTAAGAATTAATCGGATTTTTAGTATTACCATGCACATATGCTACAAGGTATTAACTATCATAAATCTATCCATGATGAAATGAGTACCTCTGATATCATTGGTAATTGGGGATATTTATCTAATATATATGAAGGTAGAGAGGATGGAAATATCAAGAGAGATAGTACTATATATAGGGATATTGCTTCTAAAATAAGGATAAAGGAAGATGAGGATTTCTCATATGTTCCAAAGAAAAAGTTCATACCAAGGACTACCCAAAGTTAAAACCCACTATGAGTACTAGATCGACTCCTCTACTATAAGGGATGATGGAACAATATAATATATTCAGCTCCATGAGATATGATTTCGACAATTATGAAGATTATGAAACTATTAATGAACTTGATTATGAAATGTGATGTTTTTGTAGATGATGTCTTGTGGTTTTTTCTTTGAAAGTGGGAGGTCTTTCAATGTCTAACCATGTTTTCATAATTTCAATTTGTGGTTTCTACTTTCTAATAAAATGGATCCATGATCCCAGCCTATTTCATTCCCACTAAAATTTTAAGTGACTATAAAGTCAATTTTAGTTTCTGATGTTTGTCTCTTTTGATGAAATTCACAAAAAAACGTCAATCCACTTGACTTATATAAAGAAATAAGTTATAATAGAGACATATATCATCATCTAGTTAAAAACTAATAATTGTGATATATGCACCAAATAAAAGACCTTGACATGATATCTAGGTGTTTAACAAGTTTAGATGAAATATTGTTTCTTGGGAATTAAAGTAAAAGAAATAGAAAGATATCTAGTATCAAATTTTTTATTATAGTAATGATACTTTTAATTGAGAATAAAACCTAAATAAATATCTAATAAAACATTTAGTGTAATCAAAACATTTAGTATTCAGTATATTTCATCAAATATACTCTTAATATACCTTTTCAAATTTTATAAATATAACTGGGAACTTACTAAAGAGAATTATTATTAGATAGTTGTAGATTCAATTCTTATCACAATTAATATAAGATATTTGAAACAATAAATCTAGATTTTATGTGGACGTATAGTTCCAAGATCATCTCCAAAAAAAATTCTAAAGAGTTGGATCCCCATATTCAATCTATGCTACATAAATCAAGATCTGTTGATTTCCTATATAATGTGAAAAATAGATTCTTATCATATGGATCATCACATTAAAACCATAAAAACCATCAAGACATCATTGATTCTAAGATACATCCAAAGTTGAAGACCAATGCACTGCCATGTTCAGTTAATTTAGTTTCTTCTCATCAACAATCATGAAAACAATCCTTTCAATAGATCAGCGACATATCAACGGATCTCAAAAAGGAATTTTCACTAGTATATTAATATTGGTTTTATGTTCTTTACTAAATTCATTAACATCCTAAAAAATAAAATCTAAAAAAATACATATTTTTCTTTCTCATTGTCCTAGGATGGTGAGGAGGATTGTTTTCCAAGATGTAATGGTGATTATTTTTCATTTCCAATTCCTTGTTCATATGAACATGAAATCATAGAACTTTCTTATAAATAAAATGATATATTAAGTGAATAATTTCCAAGTGATTTTTTTTCCATGAGTCAAAGACAACAGATGTATCACTACTTCTATTGTCAGAATAGACATATGAAGAGGCCAACAAGTCCTAAACCTAATTGTATTGGGTTGGGCACATTGATAAAATGAGGAAAATTGACTATGTTGAAGACTATTTTTATTGAAACCATTTAGAAAAAGATAATATGAGAAAAATGTTCTTAGAAATTTCTAGGGAAATATAATGATAAAATTTATAAATTAGTGCTGGATAAAGTGTTTCTATATCATGAAATTGATAATGGAGTTTCACATAGAGATGTTATATGAAATTTGATGAAATTAAAAAAAATCATGTCTTTTCACTTGAGGAATTACCCCAAGGTATATTTTATTATTAGTATATTGAGAAAATTTTAACCAAAAATGAGTTTTATAAGAAAAATTAGTTGTGAAGATGATCTATTCATCATTCCTTGTCACATTAGATGCATAATGGGGTTCAAAATAATGATGCATAGGTGAATTTTTTGAATGTAAAATAATATTTAAATATTGGTAGATTTTTTATCCACAATTATTTAGATGGAAACCTAAATGAAGTTATGGTTGTAATTTAGACTCCGGATCATCACTATTATCATGATTCATTCTTCAGCACTCGAGAATTTGATGCTTTAGAAGATATATAATGGGATTATTAGTATTTATGTTTATCATCATGATCATCCAATCATGTCATTTTAAAGTAATTATTGAAGAACATGTTGGTTTCACAAGATGTGAGACGCTACTAAATCAGTCATGGGTGGAGGTTCTTGAAAGAACAAATGATCAGGAAACAGTAAGTTTTTTATAATCTTTTACAAGAAATCTTGTCTACAACTTATTAGGTGGGATATTTTGGTATTTTGGCACTTGAATGACCGATATATTACTTATTTTCATTTTAATTTAACTTCCAAGAAATTTATGTAAATCATTTTGGATGTTTGTTTCGAGATTTCTTGTTGAAAAAAGATTTTTTTACACTTTAGTAGTTTTATTTAGGAATTTGGGTGTGACAATTTACCTTTAATAGAACAAACATTACATGTCCTTTCAAACTAATTATTATAGATTATAGGTGTTTAAAAAAACATTCAAAATCTAAAATCTAAATTTTTATTTAGTTATATGATTCATCTATGAAAAATATATTTAAACTTTCAACTATAATTTCTCTAATTTTTCTTGATATTAATTTCTATTGGCACAAATATGAAAATAAATTGGAAAAAAAGATTCATACATAGAAAAAAACATGTCACTATACACATTAAAAAGTATGAGAATAATGGCCATTACTATCGTGAACATAAACATTTACAATTTATAAAGGATAATAAATTGAATGGTTATAATAGTTTAAAAAAAATTCAATAGAAACATGAGAAATGAAAAATATACCATTCAATGGATATTTTGAAGATATGATTACAAATTTACATAAGTTATTAAATGGATACTCCGAATGGATGGAATATTAGTAACTATAACTAGATCACCTAAAAAATGTGCGTTAATCTAACTTTCCATTCTAAATTTTGGATATGGAAAGATTAATGAAAATGGTGGAATAAAGCATGAAAATAGGTCAAATGTCAAATTATATATCTATTTAGTTATATTTTTATCACCACTTGGATAGTATAAATGAAACATTGCATCACTAAAAAAATACAGGACAACCTGATTTAAAATTAGATAAAGCATTATGTGAGATGAATTTTATGATTTCACTGCTTGCATGCTCTAGTCTAGTACTATATTTCTACAACATTTGAATAAATTAGAAAAGTATAAAATGGAAGTTCATGTTTACAAGTATGGGAGCCTAACTCAATTAATTGGATAAAATCTATAGAAGTATGGATTTAGTATTATGAAATCAAAAAAGAAAAAGGAAATAAAAGAACTAAACAAATTTAATTGGAATATCTATGAAACCCTAACATCGAATCAATTCAAACGCTAGATAACCAACATTTAAAGTTCATAAAACATGGATAAAATAAACACATATAATATAAGAGGTTAAATTTTCAATTGATTGGGTAAAAAATAGGCTTATCTCTAGGCGCCTCCCAACACCTCAACTTTATATTTGAAAGAAGATAAAATCAATCAACCATCTGTATGTGAGGAGTGTATGTGATGACAAAGAATCAAGGAGGGTGTGGGAGTTGGTGTTGGTGTGGGTGATGGTGATGGATCATATATACTAGTGCAAGAAAAAAATGTCCCATGTGGGGTAGTAGGGTTGAATATGTGGGAATTGGGGAAGTGAGGTGGGAAGTGAGGTTTGGGGAGGGATCTTAATTAGCTTCATTTTTTTCATATTTGTATCTTCGCTTATTTTTATACTAATTAATTTTCAAATCTAATAAAATATTTCATCCCAAAATAGAAGTATCTAAAATATAATAATTATTTATGGAAAAATAATTATTTGTAATATTTATTATTAATAATAGATTCATGTGTCAGTAAAAAAATTGGTATTGAAATGATAAAGTAATAGATTTAATTGATGGTAAAAGATTTTTTAGTATTGAAAAGTCAATATCAATAGATATATATATTGATAAAAACCTGTATTGGTACTTAAAATTAATACCAATAAAACATAATATCTATTTTAATTCATCATTTTTACCAATAGTTATATTATCTTTCAATAAATTTCTATTGGTATAGATCATTTTTTGGTAGTGATTAAAACACGCAGTTTGAGTCATGTAGGCCACATAGTGTGTTGAATTGATATAAGATAAATTTCTACACATCATAAATGAATTATGGATCATTTTCCTTAATTTTGAAAACAATATAATCTCGTTTACTTATTTTTGGAAAGCGACATGAGTTTTAAACTAAAATGACACTTTAATATTACAAATACGCACTTCGAGTCATACCGTCCACATCGTATATTGGGTTGGTGTGCAGTTCATTCCTACACATCAAAAATTAATTATGGATCATTTTCTTGATGTTTTAAAACAATCAAATCTTATTTTCTTTGTTTTGGACATGTGATTCACTTTAAACTAAAATGACACTTTTATATTGAAAACACATACTTTGAGTCATACCGACCACATTGTGTGTTGGATTGACATCTGGTTGATTCATATATTTCAAAAATAAATTATGAACCACTTTTTTGAATTATCAAAACACTTTTAAGTTTTTTTCTCCATTTGTAGAATGTCACGTTTTTTTGAACTAAAATGTCAATTTTAAACTAAAAACATACACTATGAGTCATACTGACCACATTGTGTATCATATTGATGTTAGGGTGAGTCATATACATAAAAAATATTTATGGATCATTTTCAAAAATATTGAAATCAATATGAGCTCATTTCCTTGGTTTTGGCTATGTGACGTGTGTTTTAAACGAAAATGACACTTCTATATTGAAAACATGCACTTCTATTCATACCTTCCACATCACTTATCATATTGATGTACAATCAATTCCTACAAACCAAAAAATGAATTATTGATCATTTTCCTAATGTATGAAAATAATATAAACTTTTTTTCATAGTTTTTTCTATGTGATGCATTTTTTTATCTAAAATGGAACTTTTATATTAAAAACATGGACTTTGAGGATTACTGGACACATAGTTTTTTCAGTTGATGTGAGGTCAATACTAACATGACATTAATTAATTATGGATCATTTTCTTAAATTTTTAAAACACTCTAAGCTCATTTGATAGTTTTAGTCTATGTGTTATATGTTTTAAACATAAATAGAACTTTTATATTTAAAACATGTGTTTTGAGTCATACCAACCACATCATGTTTCATATTAGCATATGGTTGATTTCTATATATCACAAATTTATTATGGAGTTTTTTAATAATGTTATAAAATAATTTGATCTCGGTTTCTTATTTTTTTCTAGTGATGAATGTTTTAAACTCAAATTACCATTTTATATTAAAAACGTGCACTTAAAGTCATAATGGACACATCATCTATCAGGTTGATGTGTGGTCAATTCCTTCACATCAAAAATTAATTATGGTTTTTTTATAATGTTTGAAAATAATACAAGATCGTTTTCGACATTTTGGCTATGTGATGTGTTTTAAACTAAAATGACCCTTTTATATCGAAAATTTATACTTTGAGGTTTACTAACCACATCATGTGTAAGATTAACATGTTATAAATTCATTCATGTCACAATTGAATTATGGGACATTTTCCTAAATGACCAAAATAATTTGAATTCATTTGATCAGTTTTGAGTATGTCACTTGTGTTTTGAACTAAAATATCAATTTTAAACTAAAAAAATACACTCCAAGTAATATCAGCCACAACATGTTCATGATTGATTTTCAGTTGATTCCAAAAAATAAAAATGAATTATGGATTGTTTTTAGAAATTTTGAAAACAATCTGAGTAAGCTTTCTTGGTTTTTGATATGTGTTGCACATTTTAAACTAAAATGAAAATTTTATATTGAAAAACACACATTTCAAGGCTTACCTGTTGCATCATCTATCAAATTTACAAACGGTTGATTCCTACACATCAAAAATCTATTATGGATCACTTTCATAAATTTTAAAAACAAATTGATCCCGTTTTTCAATTTTTGGCTATGTGATGCATGTATTAATATAAAATAGAACTTCTATATTAAAAAAAATGTTCTTTGATTCATACCAGACTCAACATGTTTCGGATTGATTTACGGTCAATTCCTAAATGTCAAAAAATAATTATGGACTATTTTACTAATGTTTGAAAATAATCTAATCTCGTTTTATTGGTTTTGTCTATGTGATGTTCATTTTAAACTAAAATGGATATTTTATGTTAAAAACATGCACTTAAAGTCATATTGGTCATATTGTGTGTCAGATTGATGTGAAGTTGATTCTTTTATATCAAAAATGAATTCTGATGTTTTTTCCTAATGTTTTAAGATAATATGAGTTTGTTTTATCTTTTTTTATACTGATGTTTTTATTAAACTAAAGTTCCACTTTTATATTAAAAATATGCACTTAAAGTTATTCATGCCACATCATGTGTCAAATTTATGTTTGGTTAATTCTTGCATGTAAAAAATTAATTATGAATTTTTTCACTAAGTTTAAAAATAATCTGATATCTTTTTCTAATTTTTGACTATGTGACATGTTTTAAACTAAATTGACACTTTTATATCGAAAACATGTACTTCAAGTCATAGTGGCTACATCGTGTGTGAGATTAACATGTGGTCAATTATTACACATCAAAATTGAATTATGGTTCATTTTCTTGAAGCATCAAAACTTTTTGAATCCTTTCTTCCTATTGTTGAGTATCTCGTGTTTGTTTTGAACTAAAGTGTCAATTTTAAACAAAAAACATATACTCAGGGTTATAAAAGGCACATCATGTATCAGATTGAGAGGTGGTTTATTTCTACACATCACTTATGAATTATATATCATTATCCAAAAGTTGAAAACAATATGACCTCATTTTCTCGGTGATGCTGGTTTTAAATGAAAATGACACTTCTATGTTGAAGACACACACTTTGATTCATACTTTCCATAGTGTATGTCATATTGATGAAAAATTAATTCCTACAAGTCAAAAATGAAATATGGATCATTTTAATAATTTTTCTAGAGTAACTAAACTTCTTTACTTTGTTTTGTCATTGTGATGCGTGTTTTAAACTAAAATAGAACTTTAATATTGAAAACATGAACTTTGAGTCATACCACCCATATCATGCACCATATTGATGTGTAGTCAATTAATATACATCAAAAAATAATTATTGAGTGTTTTTATAAATTTTGAAAATAACACAAGATCATTTTATTGATTTTAGATGTCTTATGTGAGTTCAAAAATAAATTTTAGCTTTTATATTGAAAACATGTGCTTCAATTCATACTGGAAACTTCACGATTTGGATTGATGTGTGGTCGATTATTACACATCAAAAATCAATTATGGAGAATTTTCTTAATGTTTGAAAACAATATGAGCTCATTTTTTTTGTTTTTTCAAGGGACGTGAACTTTACAAAAATGGTAATTTTTTATTAAAAACATGCACTTCGAGTCATACCTACCACATATTGTATCGAACTGATGTCCAGTTTATTCCTATACATCAAAATGAATTATTTATAATTTTTCTAAAGTTAAAAAATAATCTAAACTCATTTTCTTAGGTTTGTATATGTGACACATTTTAAACTAAAAGTCACTTTTATATTAAAAAAAGATAATTAAATTCATATTGACCTCAACGTGTGTCAAACTGAACTACGGTCAGTTCTTACATATCAAAAATAAATTATGGATCATTTTTCTCAAGTATCAAAACTATCTAAATGTGTTTTCTGTTGAGTATGTCACATTTGTGTTGAACTAAAATGTCAATTTCAATCAAAATAAATACGTTTCAAGTAATATCAAGAAAACCATGTATTAGAATGAGGTTTTTTTATTCCTGCACATCACAAATGAATTATGGATCATTTTCCTAATGTTTTAAAATGGTCTTAGATGGTTTTCTCAGTTTTGGCTATGTGGAATGTGTTTTAAACTTAGATAGAACACCTATATTGAAAGAACACACTTAAATTCATACCAGCCACTTCGTGTATAAAACCCCTATATTTTGAAATAATGCTATATTTTATAGTATAAATGACACACAATATTGAGCATAAATGAACCACAAAATTTTATTTATTAAATATGTTCATTATAACTTAGTTGTTAAATTTGAAAACATGAATAGTATTTACTGAATAATGAAATATATATACAAGACTAACTCAATGAAAAATAATTGATTAATTCTCAGTAAACACATTGGAAAATTTATGTATATCTTTTTTGTGATGTAGAAATAAACTTTCATAAAATAAATTATTTTTATTGCTTTTGTGTTTAAATATTATAAAAATATTCTAAAATTTATATAAATTTTATTTTCTAAAAAAATAATTTTTTAAATAATAATATAAAAATTATCATAGGGTAATATTTTTTATTTTTCTTAAATTATTAATTATTCTTTAAATGGTGAAAAATAATGATTTTTATTTAAAACTATATTTTTGTTTCAAGAATTTACAAAGTTAAATTTTATTTTAAAATAATTTTCAAGTAAAATTTCATGTATTATATTATTAATAATCCAATAAATTTCATTTGAATCAATTTTATTATTGAATTTTTTATGAAAACATTTTTATACGTAAAAATAAATGTTTCTAACAAACTATTTTTATCTGCACAAATTATTTTTATCATAATAAATTAAATTGATATCTATTAGTGAATTAATTTAATGAAATTTATTTATTATATATTTATTATTATTTTATTAATTTTCATCTGATATTTTCTCAAAATTAGATAAGAATAAAATCCAGTTTAATGCTTAAAAAGTATACTTTTCTAAAAGTGGGTTTTGTCGTGTTTTGCGCACTTAGTTCAAAATTAATTTCTCACACATATGTAGAATGAATTTGATAATATTAATTCAATATTTTCAATTAGGATGTTCAAATTTATTAAATATTTCCCTTTTATTTTTAGGTATTATTAATAGTAACTGTGCTAAAATTCATCCCCTCAATAAAGGGTAAATCGGAATAATCTAGGTTAAAACAAAGTGATAAGGCCATAAGTTTTTATATTAATTATTATTGGATGAATATAATTCTTTAATTATCACCTTAATGTCTAAATGGACTTGTTTAATGGAAACTTTTATAATAAAATGACCCTTATACTATTTAAAATAATGAGAGTTGCAAAATGTCACTCTTTAAGTTTTAAATATTAATTTTGTTTCTGCATAAGGAAAAAAAGTAGGATAAGAATGAAAATAAATTTCTATTTTGATCCTAATGATATTAATTTTATGATATAATTTTATTTATAATGTTCTTAAATTATATAATTACAATAAATACTTTCCCGTCATTAATACAGGATTTATTTAATAAATAGAAAAAAAATGTTTTTTAGAATATTAAAATTGATATAATTTGAATGAGATAATGATTCCCATGAATTTTATAGATATATAAGACATTGTAGAGTAGTTTTAAAAAATTATATTCAAATTATCCTTTTGTATTGATGTATTTAAATTTAAATTTAATGAATAATGAATAATGAAAAAATTGACATTAATGATATTTTATCAAAATAATATATTATTAAATTATTTAAAATTCATAAAAATATTATATTCATAGATTTGAAATTAATTTTTTTAATAAATCATAAAATTTCAATTTATGAGTCACTTTTTTAATTAATAATAACATCAATGACCCTTTGTTATTCAAATAGTAGTTATCATGGTAAAGGTCAAAAATAATTAATGGAGGGGTTAATAAAAATGATAAGGATTAAAATGATATAAAAACATGTCGAAATTTCATTGGATGGTGTTATTTAAAACCTAAACACTTTTTATTCAAATTCATGACCATTTTGAATCATTTTAATCTTAAATATTCTTATTATATTTTAATTTTATAAGAAATTACAAAAGTACCACTCACCTCAATAATAAAAGGCAACCCCTGACTTCACTTAATTATACCCCATTGAGAAATATAGATCAACAAAACCTTTCCCATTACTTATATTAACATCTAAATCCATGTTTTTTAGGTTTTTCTCTCATCAAAAGATCTACCTTAGGTCCCATAAATAGGTATCTAGTGGACTTCTCCTGAAGTATAAGTAATCGTCTTTATCGAGCCCTTCAAGTTTATTTCTTCATCGGATTAATATGAAAGATTTGTAATCAAAATAAGATAATAAATTCATTATAAAAATTCCCTAATATTTTATTATAATTATGCTACAACTATATTCCATCTCTTCTCCATCCTATAAATAGAGAAAACATTGCTCGTGCGTACGTATGGAATATTTTCTTCACAGAGTATTGTAATTCATTTTTCATTAACACATTACCTGGATGGTTATAAATTTATAAATAAGGATTATTTTTCATATTTATGATATAAATTTGATTTTATAACTATAATTTAATTTATCCATCATTACATTCCAATCCATTGGAAATTACTTATGCCCCACTTGTGTACTTGTGGACTACCATCTCCACAAACTGAAATGTTCAATTTTTCATTTCTGTTTTACATGGATGGAAATAATGATGGGTTTAATGAATATATATTATATATATTATATAATAAATATTCTATAATAATTTATTATTATTTTACTTTCTTTATTTCTATCCATTGAAAAGTGAAAATAGAATTCATGAGTACGTACAGAATGTCATCTTCGTAAACGTTTTAATTCATTTTTCTATCTTTATATATATACATGATTTTAAATATATATATATATATATAGTGGATATATATATTATATACTGTCCTTAAAAAATCTATAGATTATGTAATAATTATAAATACACAATAACTGAGACTATTGAATCAAATCATACATCAAAAACAAC
This sequence comes from Viscum album, assembly GCA_963277665.1. Classification (NCBI taxonomy): domain Eukaryota; kingdom Viridiplantae; phylum Streptophyta; class Magnoliopsida; order Santalales; family Viscaceae; genus Viscum; species Viscum album. Next base: position 1,391,257,189 of record OY728159.1, read on the forward strand.
GCATTCGACACCAGAAATAATGAAAATAAAAAAATATTATTAATTGGTGATAAAATATTATAAATAGATATTATATGATATCACATATATGAATTTTATTATTTAATTTTATTATAATAAATTTAAATTTGTTATATAAGGTTTTAAATCTCCTTCATGAAAATTCAGGCCTCGTGTAAGGGATTTTGTTTCAATTTCAACTCTATTGAGATAGTTTTGGTATTATGCACATGTTTATTTTTATATTGTATATATTATTCCCCTTTGAGGTAATTAAAATGAATATATATTTATTTATTATTAATATTTATTTAAATTTTACTCACATAAATAGTTTGCATATTTTATTCTAACTTTTCCTCTCTTTGTAACTTGAAATAAGAAAAGATATGTTTAAAATAAAAACTGGTCTTATTTATCTTTTGATCTGATATTTTTTTTCCCATATTCATATTTTCTATAAAAAAAATTCAAATTTTTTTTTATATAATTATGAATAAAACTAAATTTTTAGGAATGAATGAATTTTTGAAAAATGGATTGAAAGGAATATTTTTGTTGTTTTCCACACAAGGTAATTAGTGCCTTTTTAGAATAAAAAATGTAGAAGGAATGTTATTTAACTTATACATCATGATCATATTTTCCCAAAATCATGAATCAAATTTTATTTTAAGATTACATTACAATTTTACATGGTTATTTTCAAATATAATGTTTTACTTTATAATTATACATTCATTTAAATAAGTGATTTCAAAAAATTCAATGTTTAATTTCATCAAGAATTTTTTAATGATCTTTTAATGAAATTTTTATTCATAAATGACAAAACCCATTTTTTTTTACTTATTCATCATATGGGATATGTTATAATGATATCATACTTTGAAATAATAACTTTTGATCATTGTATATTACATTTCCCTTAAATTTCTATATTATTTATATCATGGATATGATTAGTGCTGAAGCCATATAACATTTCTACATATGATGTTATACATTGAAAGTATTTGATTGAATGGTGTATTATTAATAAATCTATATTATTTATCAAATATGGATAATTTTTGAAAAGAAATATTTTTCATGAATTAAATCGACCATTTGATATATGAGGAATGCATTGGAAATGTTGTGATGGGTGGGGTCCAAAATTATATTACCCCTTGAGGCACTGATAAGTATCATAAGTCAAATTAAAAAGCTGGAATTAAATGGATTTTTGGTGTACGCCAACCCATAGTTTTAAACTATCTTTTCACAAGTCCTAAACTGTATAAATACCATGATGTATGAGATCATGGAATCCAATATTAATCATTTATTTTATTAAGGATTCAGTTTTTATTATCATTCATGATATTTTTTCATTTATATTATCCATGGATTCATTTTTTTCTCAAGTTATTGAAGAATTGTCCTGATTTTTTAGTTATTTTCTTAGCCATATTTAGTATTCCTTATTTACTCATGTTAGCTTCCATTGTATGTAACCCTTATTGAGCATCTAAGCTCACCCTTTCATTTGTTTCCATTTCCCTAGGATATAAAGAATGATATTATGAATAACATCGAGGATACAATTATGTTTTAATACGATGTATTTTATAATTCCTATGTAATATGGGAATCATGTATATCTAGTTCTTCTAGAAAACTAAACTATTTGGTCCTTCAATATACGATACCTTGTATCTAGAGACAATATAAAAAAGTAACCACTGGATATGGGATGCTTGATTTGGGGTCTTTACAGGTGGTATAAGAGCAAGTTTAGTAGAAACATTGGGAACTAGATTTATGAAAACATAGATTATGAATCATAGCCTTATTACTATATTTTATTATATGTCTAAGTATAGGAAAACATCTTAAACATTATTATGTTAGATATTGTGTGGTTTCATAGTATTATTATTTCTCATACAATGATTTTTGGTTTCATTAAATAGATAGGACAAGAAATAACCGTGTTAACATTGAACATGATTGAAAATATGTTTAACATGAGAAACAAAATGGGATGATGACTAGAGTGAAATATACTATTAATATTATTGATCAATTATCATGACATATGATTAACAAATTGCAGTTTAAGTAACTCTTAGACTCGTCGAATAATGGTAGGAAAGATTTTTATAAGAACTTGCGGAGTGGAGACCAAAAAATAATGAAAGCACGGTTTTCTTTGTGTTAGAAATGTGGAAAGAGACATCTTGGAGAATGTATCAAAGTAATGGTAAAATATTTTAGGTGTGGTAAAGAATGGTATAAATCAATGAATTTTCAAATAAAAATAAATATTTTTATGGAAGGGAATAAATTATATCCTACAAAACAATTTTTAGTTCAATGTATTACATATGGGGAATATGGAAATTATTTGAGCCAATTTCCAAATCCAAGGGTTAACTCCTAGACCAAGGAAAGTCCTATGATATGGGAATATTTTATGTGTAAGTATTGAAGTGTTTGTGTACTGGTAATTGAAAATTATTTTTTAGATTCATTATAATATTCTAGTTATAAGAATATTGAAACATCTAAGGATTGTTCTACAATATTTTGTATTTACAGATTTTAAAATATATGTTTAATAGTTCTAATAACCTAGAAAAGTGAATTATTCATAATATGGTATTTTTAGAAAATAAATGATTGAGATACTGATAAAGCTCAATATTTGATTTATATTAGGATAAACTCAAAGTGTCTTGGGTTGATAATTCTAATTTTGATCATAATTTTATAGGAATATATACCACTATTGAAGTTTTATGTGATTATAGATTAACATGAGTAAATATATTTTGGAAAAAATTTATAGGAATACAATTCATTGTCTAGAATATGTTTTACTAAAAAGTTATTTTCAGAATAATGATTTTCTATTTTATTAACATAAGTATAAAGTAATTTAAATACAATATATTTAATATAATTATGGGGTGGAATTATTTATGGATTACTTGGATAAAAGAGTTAGTATATTTTGGGAATATATCGTATTGAAAACCTTAGTGTTTAAAAAATGTTATATGATGACTAATGATAATTTTTAAGAAATTCATCATATTCTTGGAAATGTTATAGTTTTACAAAAAAGGACAATCCACATGTTGAGTGATAACCTATCACATCCAAAAAGGACATGAGGCTTGAACCCATAATTGAAGGGTGAAAATGGTGTTGCCCCTACCACTGGTCTATGTGAAGACCTGGTTAGTAAGAGAAATTTTTTAGTTAACCCATTATATAGATAAATAATAAGTGGATTTTATGACTCATAATATAGGATCAAATATTTTAGTTTTTGTTTTTTTGGTATTTTTAACTGATTAATGACACTTAGGGTGACACTTCATTGGGTTGAAGTATATATAACCTTTAGGTTTAATATAAATGATTATTTAGGAAGAATGTTATTACATTTTTAGATGTATAAACTGAAGGGTATGAGATAACCTATGAGGTTAAAAAATGGGTTAATTTTTAGGTAATATTAATTATATGGAATATATAGAATAGTAATAATGTTAATGGTGATTCAGGTTATTACTGTATATGATTAAAGTATTACCATGTTTTCAATGTGACATTATGAACTACTTTATGTTGTTTAGGGATAAAGTTTTTATCAGTATTTGGTTTTTGAATATATTCAGTAATGTTTTGGAGGAGTCTTAAGGTTAACTACTTAAGGAAAGGATTAACTTGAACTTTTGGATACTATTACTTGAAATTAAAGTGTGATTTTTCACATTGGATAACATGTTCTATCCTTTTTTTAGTAAATATTTATAGCCAGATTTAATAGATTATGATTCATTAAATATTCTTCAAGTATGAAAAATATATCTTGAATACCTACCTCTTGGAGTAAAAGATGAAGTTGAAATAGATTATAGCATAACCAAATGATGATATTAGGCTTATGATGTGGAAATAAATCAAGTAAATTTATTTTCTCGAGTGATTTATATGGATAGTAAAATAATCCCTTGACTTTAGAAAAAGGACCTTGACCTAAAAAAATTATCTATTTACTTATCAAGAAATAAATTATCTTTTAACCCATTATTGAATTTTGGTTTTATAATGGTTAACTTTCTCATGACCATCTTCTCTATCAATCTCTATTAATACATGGACATTAGTTTTCTCATCCATTTCTATGTTTTCACTTACAAATTTAGTTCTCCTATTTGGAAACCTAGTTTTGTTATGACTTTCATATCTCCCTTTCCCTCTTTTTAAGAGGAAACTTTATTAACACCATTTGTGATGTGAGTTTTTCACAAAGGTATTTTCAAATTTGAAACCTTTGATTACAAAAAACGTTCAAATTAAAATTATGTAATCAATTTTAGGGGGATATAATATAACACCTCAATATTCTAAAAGAACACTATATTTGATAGCGTATATGAGACACAACATCAAGCCTAAATGAACCATAAAATATTATTATTTAAACATGTTAATTATAACATAATCGTTAAATTAAGAGGAATGAATAGTATTAATAGAATTATAGAATAAATATATGGGACCTAATTAATAAAAAACATTTATTAATTCTTCTAAAATAAGTACTCAATTTTTTTATATTTATTTTATGCTTCAGAAATACGTTTTACTTAGAAAATGATTTTTATTATTTCTTGTGAGTAAATATTATCATCCATTTTTGAAATTTCAATAAATTTTATTTCATAAAAATAATATTAGTTTTGATAAAATCGCATAAAAAATTATCTTAGGGTGAAATTTTCAAATTCATCATAAAATATAAATTTTCCAACAAATAGTGTAAAATACTATTTTTTATTAAAAACTATATTTTTATTTCAATCATTTACTAAGTTACCTTTTATTTTAAAATTATTTCAATGAATAATTGGTTCTATTATATTATAATAAATCCAATTAATTTCATTAGAATCAGTTTTATGATTGGATTTGGAATAAAAAAATTATACATAAAAATGTATTTATCTGAAAAATTATTTTTATGCGTCCAATCTGATTGTAACTTAATGAATTAAATTGATAACTAATAGTGAATTATTTTAATTAAATTTATTTATTATATAATCAGTCATATATTTTAATATTCATCTAATATTTTCTAGGAAAGAGATAAGAATAAAATCTAGTTTTATACTTAAAATTGTTTTTAAGTGGGGTTTGTCACATTTTACACACTTATTTTAAAGTTAATTTCTGGCAGTTATAGACAATTAATCTGATAAAATGGATTCCATATTTGGAATTTCGATGTATAGTTTTTTTAAATAGGTCCCATCTATTTTTAGGTATTATGAATAGTAATTGTGGTAAATTTTATTAACACTATAAAGTGTAAATTGGGTTAATTTATGTTAAAACAAAGTGATAAGGCCGTAATTTTTTATATTAATTATTATTTAATGAATATAATTTTAATATTATCACCTTATTATTAAAATGTAATTTTTTAATTGATATTTTTCAATTAAGATTCCCCTTATAATATTTAAAACAAAGAATGTTACAAAATGTCACCCTCTTAGTTTTAAATATCTATTATGTGTCCACATTGGGAAAAAGAAAGATATGAACAAAAATAAATGTATATTTTGAGATTAAAGAAATTATTTCATGATATTAATTTATTTATTATTTTTATAAATTATACAATTACCCTAAATGCTTGTGTCACACTAATACAGTATTTATTTAATTAACATAATAATAAAATAATTTAATTTAAAAATATTATAATTGATATAATTTTAATGAGACAATGTGTGAAATTAATTTTATATATCTATATGGAAATTTAGGATGTTTTTAAAGGAATAAATTCAAATTATAATTTTTTTTTCTTTTTGTATTTAAAGTCAAATTAAAGGAATAGTGTAAAAATTGACATTAGTGGTACTTTATTAAAAAAAATATTTTATTAAATTATTTAAAATTCAGAAAGTTATTATATTCATCCTTGTGAATGGAACATGGTTTAATAAATCATAAATGGTATACTTATAAGTCATTTTTTTATTTATAATAACATTATTATCCCTTTGTTATTAAAATAGTGGTTATTGTGCTTAATGTTGAAAATAATTAACTAAGGGGTTAATACAAAAGTTAAGGATTAAAATGATATCAAAACATGTATCAATTTAATTGGATGATATTGTTTAAACTCTATACACTTTTAATCTGAATTAATGACCATTTTGATGAATTTAAATATAGAATAGTCTTATTATATTTTAATTGTTTAATACATTACAAAAGTGTCCCTCGCCTCAATTATAAAATATTGTCCCTTCATTTACATTCTTACAAAACATTGAGAAATATAGCTCAACCAACCCCTATAAATTACTCTTCTAAAAATACTTATATAATTTTTTGATATGCTGGTCTCCCAAAAACTCCTACCTTAGTTCCCTTAAAGAGAGATCATGATGACTTCTACCGAAAAAGAGGTAATCATCTTTATTGACTACGTCAAGTTTATCTCTTCTCCTACTTCCCATAAAAGTATTATATACACCCTAAGATAATAAATATAGTATCATAAATATAATAATATGTTATAATTATTATGGTGTAACCATATTTATTCCTTAAATATCATTCTAGAGATGATGGAACCATTCGAAAAGAATAAGGACCAAGACTATTGAATCAAAACATACATGAAAAACAAAGTAGTTAACACCCGAAATAATGAAAATAATAAAAGATTATTAAAAATTGGGTCATAAAATATCATAGATAGATCATATGTTATTTAATAGATATGAATATGGTTATTTTATCTAATTATAATAAATTTAAATTTATTATATAGAAGGTTAGATAAACTATATGACTAGTCGGACCTAAGGTAAGATTTTTTTCTCAGTTTCCACTCCATGGAGAAATATTTGGTATTATGCACCTGTATATCATTATGTGGTGTATATACTTCCCATTTGAGTGATTTCCAATATTATATATTTATTCATAATTAATAATGTTCATTTTATGTTTAATCTCTTAAATATTTTTATTATTTTCTTCCAACACTTCCTCTCTTTGGAAATTAAATCAAGAAAGGAAATGTTTAAAAGAAAACTTGATCCTATTTATTTTTTGAAAAGATATATTTTTCTTCCATATCCATATTTTCCCTAAAAAATTATATTTTTTCATACAATTATTTATAAAAATACATTTTTACCCATGTTTGAATGTTGTTAAAAATATTTTAAAATGAATCTTTATGTCATTTTCCAAATGAGTTACGTTGTGAATTTTCCAAAAAAAGTATAGAAGGAATGTTTTTAACTTATTCAACATGGTAATATTTTCCTAACCTCTTGAATAATATTTTATTTTAATCTTCCTTTACAAATGTACAAGGTTATATTCAAATAAAATGGTTTACATTATGATTGTGAAGTTTTTTTTGAAATAAGTGATTTCAAGAAATAGAAAGGTTATTTTCCTTATAAATATTGTAATGGTATTTTAATTGAATTTATATTTATCAATGATAAAATCCCTTTATTACACTTATTCATAATAGGGGATACATTTCATTTATACTATAATTTAACATATTTTCTTATATGTGATCATTGGATATTATATTTCCCTTAAATATCTATATTTTTATATTAGGTATATGATTAGTTCCTAAACAATATAACATTTCTACATATGGTTTTATACTTTGAAATTATTTTATTGACTAGGGAATTATTAATAAATATGTATTCTTTACTCAATATGGGTAATTTTATTATAAGGCATATTTACATGAATTTAATCAGTCATCTGATATATGAGGAATGCATTAGAAATGTAATGATGGGTGGGGCCTGAAATTATATAGCCTCTTGATGCATCGATAGGTATCCTCATTCAAATCCGTAATCTATAAATAAATGGTTTTTTTGTGTATTCCTGCACATATTTTAAAACTATATTGGAACAAGGACTTGATGGTATAGATATTATGATGTCTGGGATCATGGAATCCAATATTAATAATTTCCTTCATTGATAATTCAGTCATTATTATCATTAATGAGAATACTACATTAATATTATCCATAGATGTATTTTGTTCTCAATTTATGGATTAAATGTCATGTGTCTTAAATTTTTTACCTAGCTATATTAATTATGCCTTATTTTCTCATGTTATCTTCCACTGTATGTAACCCTTACTAGGGATCTGAGCTCACCCTTTTATTTGTTTTCTTTCCCCAGGTTATAAAGAAGGATATTATAAATAATATCTAGGTTTCAAGAATGTTTTTGTTCTATATATTTTAAAATTCCAATGTAATATGGGAATCATATATGTATCTGGTTCTTTAAGACTATTAAACTATTCAGTCCTTTGAGATGTGATCCTCTGTATCTAGTGCCAATGTAATAAAGTAACCATTATCTCTGGGCTACTGGAGTTGCAGTCTTTACATAATGTGTCAAATTTATGTCCAGTCGATTACCACATGTCAAAATGACTTATGAATCATTTTTATAAATTATCAAAAAAATATAAATGTGTTTTCTTAGATTTGAGTATGTGATGTTTTTTGAACTAAAATGTAAATTTTAAGCATAAAACACACATTTCAAGTCATATTAGTCACACCATTTATCGTATTGAGGTGTAGTTAATTCCTAAAAAATCAAAAATAAATTTTATATTTTCTTCCCAAAATTATCAAAATACAATTGAATGAGTTTTCTCATTTTTTTGGTATTTCATGTGTATTTTGAACTAAAATGTCAATCTTGAACTAATAACATACACATAGAGTGATAATGGGAACACCGTGTATCAGATTGAGGTGTGGTTGATTCCTACACATCACAAATGATTTCTGGACCATTTTTCTAATTATCCTAAAATTTTGAATAGGTTTTCTCTATTTTGAGTATGTGATGTGTGTTTTGGACTAAAATGACAAGTTTAATCTAAAAATATACACTTAGAGTCATACAAATTACACTGTATATCATGTTGAGGTGTGGATAATTCTTAAACATTATAAATGTAATATGTATTATTTTCATAAACTATTAAAAAACTGAATTTTTTTCTCATTTTTTAGTATGTGGCGTGTGTTTTGAACAAAATTTTAAATTTTAAACTAAAAACACATACTTTGATTCATAGCAGGCATAGTATATATCAAATTGAGGTGTGTTTGATTCCATTATATCACATAATTATTTATTCTTCTCAAAATAATGTATTCTTTAATTGGAACACATCTTTTGTGATAATGATCTCTCAACATGGATGTATTCTAATTTAAGAGCACGTTATTTAGGGAATAATAAGAATTAGACTATAACACCATTTCTTTGTTTTAATCATGCATTATATATATGAGAATTAACCAAATAAATAGTATGAAGTCACATTTTCATGATATATATATACATTTTGACTCATTTCCCTATCACCCTTATCCCAGTTGCATCATAAAATTCTAATCTCTCACAAGCACGAGCTACTTAGAACATGTTTCTATCTCTTCCAAAATTTATATAGAGTAACCCTTAATTATAATTCTCCTTGAGAAATAGGATAAAAATAATATATAACATTACAATACTAATACTTCACATCCCTAATATATCTCGAAGGTCATGTCTCATACTATATCAAAAACATAATAGGTAATCAACTAAAGTTGATTCCAATAAACATTTTGAAAACATGAACTCTTCCCACTCATTTCTAAACAAATTTAATTATTATTTTGTGTACATGTATATTTGGAAATATTGGTAGTACTAAGAAAATAATGACAAACAAATTATTACCAAATATTATTAATGAAATTGTAACTATCTTCAAAATTTATATGTTTAGGGATTCTAGTATTTTGATGGTATATGATATCTTTAAAAAAATTCAAATATAATATCCATAATCATTGTAATTATTCTTATTTGGACTCTATAGAATCATTGACCAAAATAATTAAAAAAATTGAAATATTTTTTGATAGTTAAATCGTACTATATATCTAAATTTTTTTAAATTTGAAGAAATCCACATTTATATTATGTTCAATCACTAACATATTTCCATGATTTAGATGATATTTATATATCACCCAATCATGATAAAATTTTAAATAAAATAAAAACTAAAACTGATAATTTTAATTTTATCTATAAACCATTTATTCTAGTGTATTAAAAATTCACAATAGTCTTCATGTGTAGACATTTTGATGGAAATACATGCATTGGATCCAAAAAAATTAACATTTTGTGATATAAAAATTGATTATGATGGGAATCCAATGATTCATAATAATACATAAACAAATAAGTTATGAAAAAAAGAAAAATGAATTTTACATAATTAGATTATAGAGTTTTACACCTGCATTGTAGTCATCAAGAAGAGTCTGTCATCTGTTATTTTCTTCTCAAACACCTAAATTAGTTCATCTTTTTTCATTTCAAATTCTTCTAATTTTAAATAATGATTGTATGTAGAAATGATACAGGGATTATAGAGTCTAAATCATGTTTCATAGTTTTCCCCTTTATATAGTAATAATATATACACTTGTAAAAAATATGAATAGTTATTAATTATAATGAACATATAAGATCATTTTTTGGACAGTTTGAAAAATGTACCTCGTGTATGTATTCACTACTAAGACTCCTAGATATTCAAATTTTATAATCTAATATATACCCCCCAAATCAAAAGCATCTATAATAGAAACTCCAAATATTTTTTCATTATATTTAATGTAGGACATATTTTCATCATTGAATATTGTGTATGAATGAAATATTAATATCAATATATATGATAGTCAAACTGGTGGGGATAATGTACTCCCAAAAGGCTCTTTTTATTTTTTTATGGATTCCCTAGATTTTCATTATCTGAAATTCTGTTTCCCAATCGTTTTATCAATATGTAATTTCATTCCTTATTTCATAACATTTTTCATTAACTAATAAAGTTTTTTTATTTGAAAAAAAAATTAAGCTCACACCTCATGTATCTTTAAAATATTATATAGTCATGCTATAAAAGTTCCAATGGCATTATCGACCATAGTAACTTCTAAATCATCATGAGATACTTCAATACCCACTATCATTTGATATTTTGGGAGTTTCTTATTGTGTATAATGTCTCTAAGAATTTTATACATTGTACCCCACACAACAAGATGACTCATGGGTGTTGATAGATATAAATCACATATAACTTCAACCTGTAGAATTTTATTGATTTAAAATTATCATAATTTGTTTGATTCGCATTTAGAAAACTGAGTAATGAAAAAATTTATTATGTTGGGTAAGATAAGAATTTGTGTAGAATAGATATCCTCAAATATAGTGGGGTCATTTTTATATTCATGTATTGATCTTTATTCCACTATGAGTTTTATTTGATCCTTTCACATATATTGGTCTGCAAAAGCAAACCAGACAATAATATCTTTCAAATCTTATATTTTTGCATATATTCCTTTCATTATCTCATATATATATCCTTTTGTATTTTTATTCTAGAAATATGTATGATGTGACACTCCTAAACCTAAACCTCTAATTTGGCCATATTATTCATGTCGCTTCAAAGAAACTAAAAGTAGTTTTTCTTCATGTATAGTCATTTTTGATACTTATTTCTAAACTGTATAAAAATATGAATATAAATAGATATTTTTAGGTAATATTGTTATTAATCATAAATAATTACTACTATGTCATACTTACACACCATTATCATACCGGTTGTGTTTTTCATCAACTATATTACCCCCCCTCCCCCGCCTTATATATGCAGACCACCTTCTGTAGACCATGCCATGGGATGGAAGTGGCTTCATATTTTCATTCATCAATATGCATATAAAAAATTAAAATATATTTTTTTATATCACTTAAAAATTTAATTATAGATTTAAAATGCATACCACTTTCTTTTCAAGTGAATTTTACCCCATACTTGATTTATGATAGGGGTATATTGGTTTTGTTGCAAATTATTTATTTTCATCACTCATATTTTAATTCATAAATTAACAATTTTGGACCAAAGATAATAAATTAAATAACATAAAATAAAATATTATCAACCACATTTCACCTAAAAAAAATTTCATCGTGATGACTAATGAAATATTTCCATGTATACATATTTATAATGTGTGCTTACATAACATGTGGGTCGGGATTTACTTTCCCCTTAGTATCCCTGAGATAATGCTTCGTAAGAAGTGTTAAGAATCATCTGTGGAGTTTTTCAATGATTATTAAAACATATTTCTTATAAAAATATTCTAAAATAAATGAACTCTAAAATTGATAATAAAAATTAAATCAATGTTTCATTATATAATTTTTATTTAAAATAAAGGAAGTATACCTTAACATTAACATAATATCTTCTAAAATGGATTCATTTAATACATGAAAGACATGTGACACATATCAATATCAATAGGAACATTAATTCTTATTGTGATCCCAACATAACTAATGAACATTTAATTATTGGGGTTAATCGGTTTGTCATGTTGATTCAATCCAACCAAAAAATTTAATTCTCTTTCTTATTTTTTCCACAAACATGTTGTTGATCTACTAATAATACTATATTTTCATCATCTACCATTTTTTCTTCCTTATATTAGTAGAATCATCATGCACATAAGTCATTATATGCATGAGTAGTCAAACATTTAATTTTTATTCCATAAATGCAGTAAAGAACACATAATATTTTGAGGAAAAGAATAGTGTATTAAAAACACTTTAACCTACCCATTGAACTCTCTCTCTCTGTATTTTATTTAAGATTTTAAGGGATTTTGATCCTTAATAGAGTATCCAAATCCCATATTTTTGGGCATCTCTAATGTACAAGGTATTGTCTACATTGGGAACACCATAAAAGGATTTTGATCTCAAAATTAATGGGTCATCCTCAATGGAAATTTCATTTTAGTCCATAGTTGTTTTAGTCTCTAATGGGAAATCGACCAATTATTGTTTATTGTAAATAAGACATAAAATGCATGCAATACTTGTGATTCCATTATGAACTACTAATCCTTATTTCCTTACACATTGAAATTCACCTTCACAAAACCTGATTCATCAATTTGTCACTTCACCCCTATTGTCATCCCATTTGCAACATAAAATCGTCACTTTAAAAATTGTATATTCCAAATCATATATTTGTTCAATGATGTCAAAGTATGACATATTCTCCTAAATTAGATTTCTATACTTGGAAACGTATTTGTGAATTCTAATTCCCTAACCCCAGAATCCTAGGGCCGGTGCATTATTTTAATACATTGGAATGATTACAAGGAATCATGTTCTGAAGGACCGATCAATTTAGCAGTCTTGGAAAATATATTACACACCAGAACTTCACATTAAAATTTCAAACATAAAATATTACATAGATAATCCTATGATAATTCCATTATTCTCCTAGCTTAAAACTTCATATAAATCATAATACAATTCTTGGCATCCTGGGAAAAAACATAAGAAAGGGGTGAGATCAGATGCTCAGTAAGGACAACAATATATCTTAAGCTATCATAAATAATCATAAACTTTTATAGCAAGGTATAAAATTGAAACACAATCCCTTTAAACATAAACTTAAGCATAATATGACAAAGATAAATCAAATAATTCCATTTGAATATTTACATTGATATTTTACTAGTCGAATAATCACATGTCACATCAATAACTAATCTCATAATGTTGGAATTCATAATTCTAGACATCTTAACCACAATTTCATGGCCTCATTCCAAGACCCTAAATATAAATTATGTCAAGGACTTGTGCCAGGAAACTAGTTTGTCTCATGATACCTAGAGATACATTGAGGGGATAGAGGGGGCCTCACCCGTCACTTACAAAGTCTAATGCATTACTCATATGAAAGGAGTGGGACATAACATTAACATTCATATTAAAACTATCATAATAAATGTTAATAATTTAACCATAAATCATAAATGGTATAAAAATAGAAAATGAAAATTCAAATATATCACAACTCATTTAATAAAATATGGTAGATTGTATTATAATAAATCAACCTCAATCAAAAATCCAATAAAGGTTGTTTAAATAGATGAAAATAATCAGTAAAACTCTTTGAGAGGAATACCCATTTTTTCTTGAAATCATTTAAACGTCTCCCAATTTATAAAAGAAGTAATTTAAAAGATATTTAACTAAATCAATGTGTCCCATACCACTTTGAAAAATTTTTAAATGAATTAACATTTTAAAACAATCTGGTCCATATAAATAAGTCCTTAAAATCATTTTGAAAACATGGACATTAATTAAAACAATTTATAAAAATAAACATTTAAAACATTTAAAATGATGTCCTAGTAAAAGAGTCCCTTCCATAAAGCCATAAAAGAATCATATTTTAAAATAATTTTATTTATCATTACAATAGAAATAAAATTACCTCTATAATCATTTTATATTCAAATAAATAGTTATGTAAAATAATATCAATATTGTTGAAATGGATAAAGGGTTAATTATTTAAACATTCAAAGCGTCCCATACCACTTTGAACATTTAAATAATTGGTCTGATATCATCAAATTAATCTTTAAATATCATGAAGATAATTGTATTCATGATATTAAATACAATAGAGTTAGTACATACACCACACAAAAGAAATAGGCGGTGAAAATGGCTTATATCTCATGAATATTAAAACGGAGATGGAATTCCCTTACCTTATACTTTCCTTTAGTCGAGGGTATGTTTAACCTATTGTATAATAACCATAGTATGTTATTAAATTATACAGTAACCATATTCATATTTATTATACCATATATTATTCTTTTACTTCTTTATACTACTCATTTAATAATAATTTCCATGTTAGAGTAACATTTTGTGTAATAATAACTTTCTTTATCGTACGTGTTTAACTTGTTATTCTTGATTGCATCACTTATAGCATGATTTACTTTATTCCAAAATAAAAAAAATATTTATATATTATATATATTCATAAAATATTTATAATATATAGATATATGAAATGGAATACACCATTGATGGAGACGGTACGTCATACGTACGCATAAACGTTGTTTACCTTTTCTTATTCTATTGAATGGAAGTGAGTGAATGAGAAATCTGTAAATAAATATATATATATCAACTAGAATTATTATTTCATATATTAAATAATTAATAATATATTTATATTTATATTTATAATCATTGTTGAATGGTGAACATGGAAATGAATCTCATCGCGTCATGGAGACGGTAAGTCGTATGTACGCATGAGCGGCGATATCATTTACATAATGATAAAATGGAATATAATTGGATGGAATATTAATTATACATAACACTATAATTTTATGTTCATTATTTATATACATAATATGCATCATTATATCCATCCAAATAACATAATGTTGAATAACAAATTACATCACGACGTGGAGACGGTAAGCCGTGTTTACGCACGCATTGTGACTTTGTCATTCATAGGATGGAGAGAATAATAAATATGGTTGTACCATATTCATAATAACATATAAATATGTATAAATTATTGGAGTTATTATTTTATTATGGAAACAACAAATAAATAGTAAGTATAAGAAGAGAAGAACTTTGAAAGAGGTGATAAAATAATTACCTCTTCTTCGGGTGATTCCTTTTTATTTGAACAAAAGGGCTTCATAGGTTGGATTTGTGATCAATGTATGGCCTATTAGATTAATTTAGGATAGTTGGGAGGATATTTTGGCAGTTTTTGTCTGAGACAAATGTCTTTGTAGGTGTGAATTTAATATAATGGGAAGTGCCCTTTTATAAGAGAGGTGAGGGGCACTTTAGAAAAAGCATGAAATATTATTTTATTATAAAATTATTTTCAGTTTATAATATCTAAAAATTTATTTATTTTGAGGATAAAATTAGTATGTGTCTAAATACTCTCAACCAATTGGTTTTAAATATGTTGATGTCTCCATATTAACCTTATCTTTTTTATATAACCCTTAGTTAAATAGTTTAACTCTTACCATGTCTTCTTGTATTCTTACACTATATGGTTAATAAACAAACAATAAAATTAAAAGTGAACCTAAAGTGGTTTATTAATGACATATGTAACATTATACAAGTTTTTTGTCCCAATATTATATATTTAAGACTATTATATAATTTAATAAAATAGTATTTGTTTTGAAACCCCATTAATGTCAATTCTGATACTATTTAGCAGTTGATTTTTTTTAAATTCCTAACAACTTGATTCATCCTAAAAAATTATTTAATAAATAATAACATATCATATTCACCAATAAAGTTCGTTTATGGCATCAAAAGTTTCAATTTACAGTTATTTTAATATTTATAATATCATTTATTTTAATCTTTTATTAATAAGGTAATTACTGCATCATCATTGTGTCATAAATAAATTTAATTATTTAATGTCTAAAAATTATAAATAAAATACCATTATGTAGTAAATATTGTCTTCATTATAATTAATATTAATAGTCTATTTTATCTAATGTATAAACATATACTAAAAAAATTTAGTTATTAAAATTTGGATTTGACACTTTTAACTCTTCTTTAAATAAAATATAATAAATGTACTAATCTAACCCAAGTGAATAAAAAAGAATCATATTTTTTTAATAAGGTTGATTTTGGTCTAAAAAAACATATCCAATAGAATGAGGACATGTGTTGCTGTAATTTTATATTATTATAATATTATTTTTAACATTAATTACCCTATTTACTTTTTATTGTGGTAAATAAAATTAAAAAGTTAACATTCACAAAAAATTATTCCCATACTATTGAACCACATTTTAATTAATTATTAAAATAATTTATGTCAAATTTTTGAAATTCATTTAACATAAGTGGTAAAATTTTGTTTTATGTTAATTTTAAAATGTGCCTAGAAGGTGGGTGAATGTGCCTAGAAGGTGTGTAAAAAGATGTTAAAAAGGTTCAATGAATTTTTATATCTAAATCTATTATAAAATGACTCAAATGAATTAAATTGGGATAATATATTTATTATTTATCTATTTTAAATTTAAGATACATTTTAATTAAAAAAAATTATTTAAATGAAAAAGTCAGTTTTTATGTACTATGTAGTATTTCTCACTATTTATTAAAAATTGAATGTTTTCAGAAAAATGAAAAAAGTTCACCCTAATATAATTTTAATATTATGAATTCAAAAATTAATTCTATTTTACCAAATGCAATTTTTAGGAGTGTCTAAAAATAATTTTATTTTTGTTCACAAAAGGACATAAAAAGTGGTTCTTTTCGGAAAGTGGTATTTCTAAATATATAACTATTTTAACAAAACTTATACATTTCAATATAAATATGTATATTTATGTGAAAAAATTATAAATAACATTTAAATTTTATTTTTTACTATTCATATTACAATATCTAATTGATAAAAAAATATATCATTTAAATAATTATAATATTAATGTGTTGTTTTGTAGAAACTCAATATTACATATAACACAAGCCAAGTCGGTGTTTCATGAAATATAACCTATTAAATTACATTAAAGAGATAAATTACTATGAAATATTGGGGTTTTACATTCTCCCCTCCTTTAATAAATTTCTTCCTCATAATTTGAAATTGTTCTTTGAAAATAAATGGTTGAAAATAGAAAATACCTTTATGGAAAACCCGCACCGAAAATAGGGTTAATAAAATTTAGTCTTAATAAGAGGGAAAGGGAAATGAAAAAGTCACCACCAAATTAATATTTTGAATACGATAACATTGTTGGAAATTTGAAACACTTTATTGTATGAAAATGTAAATATTTATAGGGATTTATTGAGGTTATCAATCACAAACAACTGAACAATAAATGGAAAATTGAGGGCCTCAAATCCATAAATATATGATGGTTTAAAATATCATTAGTTAAAAAAACATAAGGTATTAGGATAAAACATTTCGTTAGATACTTTTTTTGAAGAGGAAGGATTCATTTACTATTAATTAAGAACTCAAGAAAACATACTTGATTTTATTACCTTTCATAATCATATTCTTGTCATTTTTTTGTTCTTCGATCTATTTTCACTTCATCCCTTACACTAGGAAATGAATGTTCAAACATGATTTTTTATGCCTTATGCGCATTTTATAAATCATAAAGTCCACAAGTATTCCTTTAATCCTATAAATGTTTACTAAAAACCAAATGCTTAGGTAAAAGTATCCCATAAATCATACATTAACCTCAAACAAAATACCAAGTGTTAAACATACTCCATTCCAACCGTCAGACTTATCCAAAATACTTGTGTCCAAACTCAAAGTCCAAAAAATTATAAGGAAGGTCAACATAATATAATGAAGATATCTTTTGTCACATAACAACATGTTTCATCACGTATTCTATTAAAACATAGTAACAACCTTAATTACCATAAAACCTTATTTAAATATGTACGTACTTCCTTATTACTTCTGTAAAACATAGAATACTGGATATACTCATTAAATCCAAAAAAATTGAATACTCCAACAATGATGGAATAAGAAAACCATTAATCAGTTCCAAGGTAGTCAAGAATATCCAATAAAATTTATCCAAATCAACCATCTCTTATTCCAAAATCACTACCTCAGTATTAGGACCATATTAAGGTTTATCTTTCCCTCAAACATGTATTTTCCAAAAAGTTTAACTTTATATTGAGTCGCATTTCTTAGTATCATAAAATCTCAAATCCTAAATGAAATAGTACTTTAGTACAATCCTTATTCATTTCCATAATTCATATAACCAGTACATTATTGATACAACACTCAAATGATATAATTCTTCAATCCAGAAACACAAATACATTAATTATTCCACATCAACTATAGTAACATCTTATGCTTGATCGTGATCCCTTTGATTTTCCGTGATTCTTAGGACATTTATTTGTGTAATGCCCCATTTCACTATAGTTCAATCATTTAATATTAATCTCTCCTTTATTCCCTTCTCATTATTTTTCCTTATGAAACTTTTCTCCACACTTATAACAAACACCCAATCCTTTCAACTACTTATCATAGTGATTCTTTCTACAGTTTTCACATGTGGGAAAATCATTCTTTCCCTTCTTCCCTTTATCTATATTTTTCCCTACCATTCTCTTCTTCACCAGTTTCCCTTCAAATCCATAAGAATTAGAGAATTATTCACTTATCATATTAACACATGATACTATTTCATCATATGATGACAATACATGGGAGATTATTTCCCTTTCAAATTTTGGATTAAGACCATGAAAGACATGATCCTTCTTACTCGTGGTATTGTGTTCATTGGTTGGGTTATCATTCCTTCTACTAGGCACCATTTCTAAAAAACCATACATTATATTAGGTTATGAATCATAATGAATAGTTCTAAACTTGTAAAATACTTAACATAAAATGAACAGTTTATGCATATAATACATAATAATAAAAATATTTTCTATGGGGAAATATTTACTCATAAATCCTTCATAATGGTTTTGTAATAAAAATGTGAATTATCCTAAGAATATCCCCTTGGAATGTCAAACCAGGTGTATAGTAAGGCTTGTTTTCATGTACCAGGTTACCCTCATTCAGGCTCAGAACACCTTGTCGGAGTTGTTACTCCTAGGTACATCTGTGCCAAAACCATGTCCACTTATAGTATCTTGAAAATGATGTATTTCATGGAAAACTCACAAAATATCTATGTTACCAAAATTCTAGGATGTTCTTTTATACTAATCATCAATGTCTATCTTAGGATAATGTTCTATAATCATAGTTTTTCTAAATCTAGTTCCCAAGTTTATTTCTAAACTTCCTCTAATACCAACTGTAATGCCCCGACCCAAAAAGTCCGGATATGGTGAATTATTTTAATACATAGACATGATTACAAAGAATCAATTACTGGAGGACCGATTAGTTTGGTAGCGTTGAAAAATAGATTACATACATGAACTCCACATTACAATTTCAAATATAAAATACAACATAGATAATCCATTGATAATGACATTAATCTCCTAGCTTAAACTTTCATATAAATCATAATACACTTCTTGGAATCCTAGGAAAATAAAACATAAGAAAGGGGTGAGATCAGATTCTCAGTAAGGATAAACAATATAGTGTAATCTATCATAAATAATCATAAACTTTTATAGAAAGGTATAAAATTGAAACACAAGACCTTTAAACATAAACTTCATCATAATATGGAAAAGATAAATCTAATATTTCCATTTACTTATTCACGTGGACATTCCACTAGTCGAATAATCACATGTAACATCAATAACTAATCTTATAATGATGGAATTTATAATGTCAGACATCTTAACCACAAAGTCAAGGCCTTTTGCCAAGACCGAAAATATAAATTTTTTCAAGGCCTTGTTCCAAGAAACTAGTTTGTCTTATGAGACCTACCAATGCATCGAGGGCCTATAGTGGGCCCCACCAGTCACTTACTAAGTCCAATTCATTCCTCATATGAAAGGAGTATAACATAACATAAACATTTGTATTAAAACTAGCATACAAAATGTTAATACTTTAACCATAAATCATAAATGTAATAAAAATAGCACATCAGAATTCAGACATATCATAACTCATTCAATACAATATTTAATATTGTATTATAATAAATCAACCTCAATCAAAAATCCAATTAAGGATGTTGAAATAGATGAAAATAATCATTAAACAATGATGAATACCCCTTTTTCCTTGAAATCATTTAATAGTCAGCCAATTTATAAAGGAAGTCATTTAAAATAGATTTTATTGAATAAATGTTTATAATACTAATTTTAAAATTTTTAAAGGAATTAACATTTTAAACAATAATTTCCATATAAATAAATCCTTAAAATCATTCTTAAAACATGGATATTAATTAAAATGATTTTGAAAAATAAATCATTAAAACATTTAAAATGATATTCAAGTTAAAAAGTCCCTTCCATAAAAACATAAAAGTTTCATCTTTTAAAAAAATGAATGAAATTTAAAATAGACATAAAATTCCCTTTATAATCCTATTATATTCAAATAAATAGTTATATAAAATAGTATCAATAATGTTGAAATGGAGAAAGGATTAATTATTTAAACATTTAAAGCATCACATGCCACTTTGAACATTTAAATCATAGGTCCAATATATTCAAATGTATTTTTAAATATCTTGAAGATAAATGTATACATGATATTAAATACAATAGAGGAAATA